>OX456984.1:155623187-156235687 GCA_949752695.1 Melanostoma scalare | reverse complement strand
GAAACAAAAGATCGCATCTGCAAAGAGAGAAAAAAAAGTGTGGAAAAAATGTTAAGCCATTCAATTAAAAGATTCAACTCATCAAAGCCAAAGAGAGTGAACAATAGGAAATGATTTGTATGCATAAATCATTCTGTGTCAATGGTAAATTGCCACGTTAGCTTAAGTAGGCATATTTCGAACCAAAACGACTGCTTCCTTTGTGTCAGTTTTGTTTCTTGTTCCTTCCTTATTTCAAAAGATTTACTTAGGTATTCTGTTTTCTGTATAACCTGACTGCAAATGAGTTCAAGTGTTCTGCTCTCCTTGTAAAGAGCAAAATTGATTTCATTCATTCAAGCTTAGCCCCAAAAGTTCACAGAGGTTCAAGGAGTAATCCTTCTTTTCTTTGCTGTTTTATTCACTCCATCAAACTTTCGCATACGCGATGAATGTGGTAAATGGGTGTCGCGCACGAATAACTTTATCGAAAGCAATTTCAATATAATAAAAAAAAAGGTCTGCCTCTCGCCTCTGCCACATACAAACACACAAAGCTGGAAAACCTGTGTTGTAAAGAGGTCGGCATCGTTTATCGCTTGCTATTATGGCTAAAGGAAAAACTTTATTGCATTGGGTGCTTAGATTGACATCCGGAATAGATTGGAAATTATGAGAGAGCGCATTTTTCGCCGATCAAGTGGAAACTTTCAGATAGTGAATTTGCATTTTGGAAATGATTATAATGAATGTCGCACGCATCTAACTGATCGTTAGTACCTACCTTTAAGTTGTGCAAAAAATGTGTATCAACTTATTTCTCTTCCGTTGAATGAAGGCAAAGTTTTGGAATAATGCTGCCCTTATCTAGTTATCTTCTTTCTTTTTCTTCTTTTTCTTTAGGTGGCTCAACTAGAGCGTAGTGCTCCTAGGCCTTGTCCAATATGACCCTCCAGTCGCCTCGATCTCTAGCCTGCCGTTTCCAATTTTGCACTCCAAGTTGGCGGAGATCTCCTTCTACCTGGTCGCTCTATCGAAGACGAGGTTTACCTTGGCTTCTGACTCCTCTGGTTTGGCGTTGAAGACTTTACGCGCTGGAGCGTTGATGTCCATTCGCTCTGCATGGCCCAGCCATCTTAATCGTTGGACTCTAATTTTTCTGGCTAAGCTTATGACGCTGTACAGCTCGTATAGTTCGTCGTTGTATCTTCTTCGCCAAACGTTGTCTTCTCGATTAACGCAAACAGGACCATAAATCGTACGCAGAACTTTTCTCTCGAAGACTCCAAGTGACTTTTCATCCGATTGGGAGAGGGTCCATGCTTCTGCACCATATAGCAGGGCCGGGATGAAAAGTGTTTTGTATAGTGCCTCCTTGGTTCTTCTCGATAGGGCTTTATTCCTTAATTGCTTATTTAACCCAAAAAACAGCGATTAGCAAGAGTTAGTCTGCGTTTGATTTCAGCGCTGATGTTGTTGGCTGCGTTTACAGCAGTGCCCAGGTAGACAAACTCACTGACTACCTCGAAGTTATACCTGTCAATGGTGACATTTTGACCAAGTCGGTGGTGGGATTGGACTTTTGTTGATGAGAGCATATACTTCGTCTTGTCCTCGTTTATTTTCAGCCCCATTTGGCTTGCTGCTGACTCCATAGTAGTGAATGCACCAGTTACTGCTCGCTTTGTTCTTCCTATCACGTCTATGTCGTCTGCAAACCCAAGTAATTGTGTTGATTTCGAAGGTTTCAGTAGAGCCTCTACCAACTTTGACGGAACAGCTAGCGTTCTCCAACGTCATCCTGATAAGGCGTATCAGCTCAGCAGGGATTCCAAAGTTAGACATAGCACAATACATTTCAACTCTGTTTACACTATCGTACGCTGCTTTAAAGTCGACGGACAGGTGGTGGGTGTCGATGTTGAACTCTTGGGTTTTCTCCAGGATTTGGCGCAATGTGAATATTTGGTCGGTGGTAGATTTTCCAGGTCTGAAGCTACATTGATAAGGACCTATTAGATCATCAGCAAACGGCTTGAGACGTTCACATAATACGCTCGAAATGATATAGGCGATGTTTAGAAGACTAATGCCTCTATAGTTGGCGCAGAGTAGGCGGTCTCCTTTTTTGTGGATCGGGCAGATGGTACTGAGGTTCCACTCATCGGGCATACTTTCCTACGACCATATTTTCCAGCGTGTTTAAAAAGCTCCGCTTGTAGACCATCACATCCAGCTGCTTTGTTCATCTTTAGTCTGGTGATGGCTACTTTGATCTCATTTTGGTCGGGCGGCTGCAGTTCGTGGTGGTCATCTAGATTAACTGGTACTGGGGCTGTGAGAAACCTAATACCTTTGACGCAGCACTTCTGATGGTTTGTTGACATAGCTGCCATTGGTCTTCCGGGTTCATCTCATCAGTCGAAGGATTCCTCGCAAGCTCAAGGGATACGCGGTCGGCATAGGCAGCGGCGATCTCTATCGATTGAAGTCGTCCAACATTTAATTTCCTCGGCGTAGTTGGTGATCGCCTAAGAGCTTCCATCGAGATCCGTACTTTGGGTTTTGCACCAACTAAGTAGTGGTACGAATCGATGTTTGCTCCTCGGAAGGTACGGACATTCAGGATGCTGGAGGAGTGTCTTCCGTCAATCGCAACTTGGTCGATTTGGTTGCAGGTTCGACCATCTGATGGGTATCGCCATGTGCCCTTGTGGATGTCGGGACGTGGGAATCGCGTGCTACTTATTACCATGTTTTTTCCCGCTGCAAAATCGATGAGCCTAAGTCCGTTATCGGAAGTGGGGTCGTGCAGGTTATACTTTCCGATCGTCTTACCAAAGATGTCCTCCCTGCCAATTTTGGCATTAAAATCTCCCAAGAAGATTTTAATGTCATGTTTGGGGCACTGCTCATAAGTTTTGGCGAGGAGCTCGTAGAAACTTTCTTTGGTAGCGTCGTCTTTCTCTGAAGTAGGCAAGTAGGCTTATGAGGCTTAGGTGGTGGAATTTGGCCTTGATGCGGATCGTTGTCACTCTTTCACTGACTTCGCGAAAGCTCAAGACTTTTTGCCTAAGTCCTCCTCTGACAGCGAATCCGCATTCAAACAAGCGCGATCTCCCATCAAGTTAACAATTCCCATAGTAGAAAGTATCTAGTTATCTACAATCCCATTATGTTTCGCTTCAACTTATCCTCAAATTGTTCAAATACTTTGATAAAGTAACACCTACATATACGCCTCTAATGTTACCCTTTGCGTTAAAATTTATTTTCATTTGACTTTTTTACACTTAATATAAGCCACACATGCGGATAATAATTTATTCAAACGAACAAGTATCATGCTTCAGATGAGCTTATTTACATTTCCCTATCAACCAATTCAATGTTTCTCTTTAATATTTGCTTCAATGTTAATCATTCAATCATCAGCTAGTTCATGCATGAATATTTATATCCTGAAAAGGTTCATTCCTATTAATGGCACTGTCCTTCGTCTTTATTAGGCTTCTATGAATTTGAAAGTTTACAACAAGTCAATCCCTTATCATCGTGTGTGAACAATCCCTGTTTATCAATAAATTCATGTGTAAATCTTTTGGGATGAAGGCGCAAATAAGTGTGAATTTCTTTACAAATATTTATTCGAGGTTTTGTTATTTCAACACATATACATACATCAGCAACATAATTTAGAAAGGTTACGAAATATTGAATGAATAAAGAAAGGGGCCTTGTGTCAATTTATTTTCTTTGAAACAAAGACTCAATTTATGGTAAACAATTTACATAGACTCGACTTTGTTTTCGAATCGATTGGTTGGTGTTGAACATAAAATTTGAATAAGTTGAGAGTCCTTACTGGTATCGATTTTAACAATGAATAACTGTGTCATTTGGTATCATAAAATGATAAAAATATATTTAAGCAAATGTAAGGCTATTAGCTCAGGACAAAAGAGGTCCAACTTATAATAAAGAAACAGCATTTGTAGTCTACACAAATTATAGGTGTAAGGTGATGACTGGACATTCATCCATTGGCTACAAAATTAAGTAAAATAATTAAATAAAGATGTTTGGCATAACACAGTTTGGTGAACTTCTAGGCCTACCGGTAGTTGGGCGTGTACTATTCGGGAAGGCTCTGTCTGGTGTCAACTTGACGGCGGCGGCGCCCAGATATTGCAACTTATAGTGCACGCCAATTGTGCTCACTGTACCCTCACGTGTCCTCCCGAGGGTTTCACCTTGTCGTTGTGGGGGGCTTACGTTTGGCTCTTTCTGAGTCAAACAAACTTAGGAAACCCAAGAAGAGTCCGAAGAGAACAGTGTGAAGGGGTCATGATTCATGACGTAAGATGAAAAGACGAAAAGTAGCAAGTGATGATGATAAATGAGATACTAAACGAATTGAACTGAAGCCAAAGGCTGTGTGGTCTCTCTTCTTTTTTTAAGGGGAGAGAAGAAAGAGATGAATGAAAAATGGGTGTCTTGCGTTGGATCTCTGTTATGGAGTGACATAGCTTGATCAAAGAGGGATGAAAATGTATGTGAGGTAAGTCTTGGGTCTGCTTTGTTCTGTTGGTCGGTGCCTACTGTTGACTAGCCTAAACGGGGGTACCACTGGTCTGATAGGACTTACCTTGATAAGAGATGTATGAAGAATCTTGAGTCCTGCATCGACTCTCTGTGATCGTTCTCTGCTGTTGCCAGGAACACAAGTGTGAGCTTTCTGAGATGATTTGCTTGATAAGAGATGAAAGATGTGTAAGTTGGTTACTTGAGGTAAATGTGCGAAAAAACTTGAGTCCTGCGTTGATCCGTTGATCGGTTCCACTGTTAGAGTTGCAATGGTGGGACCTTTCTGGTGGGTCTTCGTTGGGCAAGAGATGCATGAAGTTGGTAGCATGTGGTAAATGTTAGAGGAAGTCCTGCATTGACTCTTTGAGAGACTTTGCAAGGCTGAATGAAAGTTGTTATGTATGGGTAGTATGTGGGTGTGCGTAGTTGGCTGCTGGTTTCTACCTTCACTAATGGCTGGCTGCGTACATCTGAGGTTGACAGGCCTCGAGTATTGAGGTACTCATCTGTAAGTAACCTTCGGGTTGCGAGGCTTCACCAGAAGTTGGGCTCTGGTACCACGTCAGATAGGCCCTCCTGGATGACGTTTGTGTGCTTGAGGTGCGGAGCGTTGTCTAGGACTATCTATGAGGTAGGCCTTCTTTGTGGGAGTATCGTGGCGGCTGTGGTTATCCAAATGCGGAAACGATTGGCATTCTTCATTGAATGCAAGAGGTGTAGATCGGCTTCGCTCCTCAGCAAGGGGGTGGACTTGCCTGAACAAGCTCACTATTGCAATTGGTCAACCAGGGTGGTGGTTGACACTCAATTTAACTCCGTTATGTTGAGTAGGCTCGCCGTGAAATTTAAGACTTAATTGTCAGGTGTTCTAGTAAAACAAGACTGATATCTATACCCTCACGTGGTAGCCACTGGGTACTGGGATGCTTCGCAAGGAGTTGACTTGCTAGTAAGTGCGAGTGTTGACAAAGGAATGCAGAAGAAAAGAAATGTGATCAACACTATAATGCTCTGCGAGTAATGACTGACTGACCGAATCTGTCATTCGAATTCATATGCTGAGACATTTCCCAAAAACTCTGGTAGACCACTGAGCAGAGCTTTTCGGAAATGTTCCAGCGGATGAATTCGAATGACAGAATCAACGGTGGAGTACAGCAGTCAAAAAAGCAGAGACCCCTGAAGGAGCTACTCAAACATATTTGGCTTAAAGATCTTTCAGGGTCTTTTAATACTAGGACAGGGTATTGAAGGAGAGATGATGGCGGATGAGCTCCTGGTGAGCCAACGGCAGCTCTCACACTCCAGCAGTAGGTTACTGACACTGGATATTTCAGCCCTTTTTGTCCGAAGGGATCCAAAAAGGATCTGGCCCTCTAGGTTGGGGGTTTGCCGGGTTTTAACTACCCAGCCACGTAAAAAAAAGCCCAGTTCCGAAACAACCAAAAGCCTCGGATAAAGATAATGATTTCAAAGTTGACGACCCAAGCAAACGAAAAAAGGACAAAGACCTCCGGATCTGCACGTGGAACGTCAGATCTCTGAATGGATTACGTGCAGCTGGAGAATTAGCGGACGCCCTGGACTGCTGCAAAGCAGACATAACCGCCATCCAAGAAGTGCGATGGAGTGGACCGGGCATAAAGAAGATGAAAAACTGTGACATCTACTATGGCGACTGCTACAGACAACAGAAACATCGCTTATTTGGGTGTGGATTTGTAGTTAGAGGGAGACTCAGAGATAAGGTGATTAGTCAAAATCCAGTTAATGAGCATATAATGACCATCCGCATCAGAGCTAAATTCGCCAACATTAGCCTAATATGCGCCCACGGCCCCACAGAAGAGAAAGACGACAATTCCAAACACTGTTTCTACGACCTCTTTGAAGAAACATATGAGCAGTGCCCTAGACAAGACTTAAAAACCGTTCTTGGCGATTTTAACGCAAAACTAGGGAAGGAGGACATCTTTGGAAATACAATCGGTAAGCATAGCATCCATGACAAAACATCCGAAAATGGACTAAGGCTAATCGATTTTGCTACTGGACTGAATCTTGTTGTAAGTTGTACACGCTTCCCGCTTTTAAAATTCATAAAAGTACATGGCGATATCCAGATCAACTAAGCGTCCACCAAATTAACCATGTTGCGATCGACGCATGGCAGTGTGTTAGATGTCCGAACTTTCCGAGGGGCCAACTTTGACTCGGACCACTACCATGTTGTAGCCAAGGTACGAACGAGGATATCGTGTTCACGACCTGCACGAACTAACGCTGTGAAAAGATATGACGTCGGAAAGCTATAATCGCAAGAGATTGCCAATGCCTTTTCCAATCGAGTGTCCCTTCAATCATCCTTGAATCCCATGCCGCCAGCTTTAAGCATTGAAGACCAGTGGCAGCAATGCCAAGAAGCCATCAGAACCGCTGCCTCTAAGTTTCTGAGTTTCACTCGGCCACCAAAACGAAACCCATGGTTCGATGAAGAATGCAGGCAGCCAAATGCAGGCAAACAAAAAGCACGACAAATGCTGATGCAAAAACGAACAAGGGCTGCTTACGATCAGTATAACGAGATCTACAAGGAGAAAAGAAGGGAAGAACACCGACTTCTGAAAAAGAAAAAGAAGCAGCATGAGAACCGCTCGTTTGAGGAAATAGAGAGGTGCCATGACAGGAACGAGATTCGGAATTTTTACGAAAAGGTAAAAAGATCCTGCCATGGTGGCAAACCCCGAACTAGCCTGTAAAGACCAGCAGGGAAACATAGTTATAGAGTCACAGTCGCTACTGAGGATCTGGAAAGATCATTTCTGCAGACTGCTTAACGGCGATGAGGACACAAATTCCGCTGTCAGGCAGATTGCCCCATTCAGCTTGGACGATGATCAAGAATGCCGTCCTCCCGACCTAGAAGAGGTTAAGCTTGCCATATGCAAACTTAAATCAAATAAGACTGCAGGTGCAGATGGCCTTGATGCCGAGGCAGCTGGAGACCAGTTGGAAAGTAGCATGCAACAGCTGATCTTCATGATATGGTCGGAAGAAAGCATGCCCGATGAATGGAACCTCAGTATCGTATGCCCGATCTTAAAGAAGGGAGACCCTCACAATTGCGCCAATTATAGAGGGATAAGCCTCCTTAACGTCGCTTATAAGATCTTGTCTGCTGTAATATGTGAACGTCTGAAACCCCACGTCAACAACTTGATAGGTCCTTATCAATGTGGTTTTAGACCAGAGAAGTCCACAATAGGCCAAATTTTCACATCACGGCAGATCTTGGAAAGAACCCTAGAACGTAATATCGATATTCACCATCTATTTATCGATTTCAAGGCCGCGTATGACAGCATTTACAGAGACGAGCTGTACAGAGCCATGTCTAGTTTCGGCATCCCTGCAAAACTCGTACGACTATGCAGGATGACTTTGGAGAATTCACGCTGCTCCGTCAAGGTCGGTAAAGAACTCATCGAGACCTTTGATGTCGAAAAAGGCTTTAGGCAAGGCGACAAACTGTCATGCGATTTCTTCAACATCATTCTTGAAAAGATTGTAAGAAACTCCAACGTCGACACCAGGGGAACAATCTTTCAAAAGTCTGCACAATTACTCGCATAGGTGATATTGACGTAATGGGAAGAAAAAAGCATGATGTCATATGTGCTTTTGCGAGTATTGAAGAAAAAATTGATTTGATGGCTAATGAGGGCAAAACGAAGTCATCAAACAAGGACACAGAACATCGACGAATTGGACAAATCGTCACAATAGACAGACATAACTTCGAGGTAGTACAGAACTTCGTCTACCTAGGATCCGCTATAGACACGGAAAACAACATCAGTGCGGAGATCAAACGGAGAATAACTCTTGCCAACCGTTGCTTCTTTGGGTTAAGAAGACAATTGAGAAACAAAACCCTCTCCAGAAAAACCAAGGTAACCCTGTATAAGACCTCGATCATCCCAGTCCTGCTTTACGGCGCGGAAGAATGGATCTTATCGAAAGCGGATGAGGAAACCCTTGGTCGTTTCGAAAGAAAAATTCTCCGAATAATCTTTGGTCCCGTATGCGAAGACAATGTGTGGAGAAGAAGATACAACAACGAGCTGTATGAGCTGTACCGCGACATGGGCATAGCCAGAAGAGTACGCATCGCGAGGCTACGATGGTTGGGCCATGTAGAGCGGATGGACCCAAACGCTCCGGCTCGTCGGGTGTTCGAAAGCACATTGCAGGGAAATCGCGGAAGGGGAAGACCTCGTCTTAGGTGGCGCAATCAAGTGGAAGAAGACCTCAACCGACTTAGACTGCAAAACTGGAGAGATCTCGCCCGAATTCGTAGTTGTTGTAGAAGGATGTTGGTTGAGGCCCAGGTTCACCCCAAACTGTAATACCCACCTAAGTAAATAAGTATCCGTTTTATTAGTTTGCTAGTCCCGGAATGCTTTGACCCGAACATTTTTACTCGGTCCAGTATCAATAGCACCGTAGGTGTGCAGAGATTGTGCCAGGCAATGAAGTGACTTTTAGCAAGTACTTTCATAATGCTTCACATTTTACGACATTACGCGAAACGTAACTGTTTTCAAAATTTGCGACATGTACATGTTCCATTTTTGCGTTTGATTTGTCTTTTACTAAACCGGTGCGGTGGTCTCCAGCCATGTAAGCGTTAAGTTTGCGCGTATAGTAGAGTGAGAAAGCGATGCGATGCGACAAGTGTTTTCAGATACGATATTGGATGCCACAAATTGCACACAGTAAAAGCGATGTTGTTTACAACATAGAAAGCATTGATATGATTTTTTCTTTAAGCCTAGTACGCTGCTGATGCGAAACGGAATTTTTCGTTGATCTCCACGAGCACGACGTGTGAGTGAACACTCAACGGAAAATAGTTGTGTAGAGTATTATCAGCTGTTTAGAAAAAGTGACAGTCAAAGTTAAGCCAAAAGTGTCACAAGAAGCATTAAGACAAATTAATATTTTTATCATAAATTGAAATTACAAAACAATATGGAGAAGAATTACTTCTTTTGACAATAATTTATTCATCATATCATCTCATCATCATCATCACATTCGATGATGCTTTTGAAAAGGAAAAAAAAACTTCCTTCGATTCGAGCCAACCAATATCTACAGACTACACCAAAAGGCAAACCAAAGGACGTTTCATGACCGATTGGCTCTTTTATTTTCATGAAGCTAGTTTCTTTTTTTCATTTGACTTTTTTTTCCTTTTCATCTTCGTATTCAATAAACTCATCTAAATCCTGGCTTTGGATTGTTGCAAGTCTGTGGGAATCCAAATTTTGTTGCTTTTGTCCGTACCAGGAGTGTTTTGGTCTGTCAGCAACATGGTTTGTCTCCACTAGAAATGAAAGGAGATTTTTTCCCTATCTATCCCTAGCATCCGCGTGCCAACCAACCTACGTATGCAAGGCGGCTGGTCGTCAGCACTTTCGAAATGGATTGAAATCCTTTCGTTTATTAGTTGAGTCTTAGGTCCACACAAAACTGTGACTATATTTATAAGTTTGTTATTCAAAAGTCAATGTATAAGAAAATGTAAACAAATAACTTTACTGACAAATGATCATCAACAACAAAATTCCAAAATAAATAAATTAAAAAAAAAACCAATTTAATTCCGGTTCTCATCCAAAAACTGCTGCAACTAACCAGACTCAATTAGAATCTGCAATTGTTTTGACCCGTCTAAGACCTCAGTTGATTTTGCTCTCAAAGCCTAATCGGAGCTGACCAAGAATGCTTCTCTGCATCTCCAGAGCTCTGAAGGGCATATTTTAGAAGAGGAAACTTTTCTCATCTAAATTAAATTATTCCACTTTCTATTTTAGAAAATGTGCCACTTCAGCACAATAAATTCACAAAACAAAAAAAAAAAAAACAATGCAACTGTCAAAATTTTGCTAGCATTTATTGTCCCGGGAGATAAATGATGGACGGAAAAGTGTGGAGAATTATAAAAATGGTAGTATACAGTGAAACCCGCTTAAGAGAAAAGGCGAATTGTCACAGTTTTTATTTCACTTAAGCGGGTTTTTCACTTAACCGAACCCCGGTTAAGTGAAAAAAATTTCACTTAAGCGGAGTCCTGATAAGTAAAAAATATTTCACTTAAGCAGATTTAAAAGTTTACATAAATCAAATTAAATCGCATTTGAGTTTTTGTAGGTTAATTCGTAGGCACATTGGGCAAAACAAAAAGATTCCACTCCCAAGTTTGGCTTCAGGTTTCAAATATGTATATATTCATATTTTTGAATACGGTACGTTTTATGAAGACAAAAATAATCTTACTTTTTTTCAAAAAGTCATTAATTTTCGTTTGTGATAAAATCTGAAAATGGCAATTCATCATTTTATATTCAATTTCATCTAAGATTAGATCTAGTTCATTATCCTCATAAGAAAACTGCTTAAGAACATTGAGATTTAAAAGCTTCTTTGATTGTTGGTTTCTGAATTCCCATAACTTCCACATCTGAATCATTGTCAGATACAGATCTGTTAGCATCAAGCTCTTCGAATAGTAGTGCTATGCTTCATTAATAATGTCCTCGTCCGTCATATCACCAAAACAAGGCAGATCTTGATCTATATTTACTAGTCGACTTCTTCTCTTATTGCTGTTGGAAAATTAGTTTCTTCTTCTTCGTCGTCTGGTTCAACTTCTTCTAAGTTTTCGTCTGCATTAAAAGTCAAACCAGCTTTCCGGAAACAGTTCTTTATGGTCAATGGGCTAACCATCCACCAGGCCCTTTTTATCATTTTTAACGCAGTATAAACTAATTTTTTTTGAAAAATCCATAAGGACTCTCCATTATCCAAATGAAGAAGTTGCTTCTTTGTAATACATCTTCTGTAATGGGCCTTAAAGCAGTGTATAATTCCCTGATCCAAAGGTTGCATGACAGAGGTGGCATTCGGGGGTAAAAATTCAATTTTTATATTTTCCAAATTAGTTGCATCACGATCAAGTTTGTGGCAAGATGCATTGTCCACAATCAGCAAAACCTTTTCTTCCTTTTCTTTAAATGTTTTGTCCAAATCTTGAATGATCATCGTCCAAATTTTACTTTTCATCCAAGCTTTGGTGTTGGCATAATATTTAACGGGAATTGTGCTGTTTTTAAAGCATCTTGGATTATGAGATTTACCTATGTTTGTACATATATTTAGAAAAAATGTTATTAGCAAACGAAAAACAAAATGTGTTTAATCTTAGTCTACAAATCAATACAAAAAATAATTTTGTCTGTTCCAATCGAATTGAAAATTAAAAGAACAGTGATACGGTCCTTTGGTAGCTTCTTTCCTGAAGGTTTTCACATCTATTTACCAATGAAGCCGTCGCGTCGGTAGAGCCTTAAACATTATCCCGGATTCATCAGCATTATGCACGTCATCTGGGTTGTAACTTTGACGAATGTTTGGCAAAAAATTTTCCAGCCAATGGTTAGCAGCAACTGTGTCAGCAGAATTATTTTCACCACAAATCTTCTTAAAATGATTATTTTCACGTTTTTTTCACTGATCTAACCATCCATTTGCTGGCTCAAATTGTTTTGTTCGATACATTTTTTTTTCACTTAAGAGAGCTTTTTTCAATGAAAAATATAAAATTTAACTGAAAATATGTTTCAGGTATCCGGGTTTTTCACTTAAGCGAGTTTCACTTAAGCGGAGTGTTTAATAGGTAATTGGTCTACAAATACTCGGGGATGAAAAAATTCTTTCAGATAAGCGGGTTTTTCTCTTAAGCGGGTTTCTCTTAAGCGGGTTTTACTGTAAAAGGTCTACTACAATTATCCACCTACAAAGCCCTTTTCGCAGAGCAGCAGCGTACTGCACGACGAAAAGGTGAGCGAAATTTTTCGTTTACGATTCCGTCCTGTCATTTTTGTATGGGATTTTTCTTTTCGCTTCAGCAGCGTACTAGGTTTTAATTGTCAAAGCAAATAATTCTCGCATAATGTATTTTGAAAAACAGGTCAGAAAAGCTTTTGTGCGGGAGCTTGCGAGAACCTTGCTACAGACTCGCAAGTGTCACATTAAATATCGCATCACTGTACGTACGTGGATAAGATTTTTCTGACATGTAAGTTCTGCGTAAAGTCCTGCGCAAACCAGCGCGATTTGTGCGTGCGATACGATTGCGTTAAGTCAAACCTCCATAAGGTTACATGTATTTCGCGGAAAAAATAAGGTTACATGTATTTCGACAGAAATCGCATCGCACGACGTAATCGCGCTGTTTTGCGCAAGGCTTAAACCAGCGCGGTTGGTGCGTGCGATACGAATGCGTCAACTTTACAAGTGTTTCATTTTGACAGAAATCGCATCGCACGCACCAACCGCACTGGTTCGCGTAGTTAAGTCATTTAAGCCCTGTCTAAACCAGCGCTTCCGGCATCGCATCGCTTTCTCGCACTACTGTGCGCGCAGCCCGCAGCATAAGATCTGCATGCACAGATGCACACTTGTAGAAAAGTTACAAGGTGTTTCGGGTGTCGCTATATTTACTTTGATGTTATTTGTTCAGACGTGGTTTCTCACTGTGAACTGTTTTTTTAATTGTTTTGTAATTTCTATTAAGTTTTATATTTGCTTATATAACTTTTTGAGCCTATCTTCTATCTACACAGTCCATTTTAAAACGTTTCTCGCAGTAATTCATCCATATATCGCATTGTAAGGCACTGGTGCTCTTCTGAACAATTTTTAACAAGAAACAATTGAAGCCAATTTTTCGCGAAGCGACTGCTTTTAAAATGTCATTAACAGAACAACGAATTAAAAATACCCAGCCTTATTATGAGTTTCACGAGAACAGCTTTTCGCCCGGAATTTACAAGCAATTATGAGTTTCCCCTGCACAAAATTCCACAAGGAATCAGAAAGTTCACTTCGAAAAATAAACCACGTTCAGTTGCATCCAATTTCCTGTCATTGCTCTCAACGTTTTCACACTTCACTTTCCCCGTGAATAGCTAATAATTAGAGAATTTTTGCGAATAAGAAAAATTTTGCTCCCGAAACTCATAATAAGGGAAAAGTGAAGTGGGATCGTTTTCGAGGGGAATTATTTCACGTGAAGGCTGACCATCTTAGAGGTCATTGCTCATTGTTTTATTTAACATGGAAGTTACTTTTGATAGTCACTTTTCAGAACAAAAAAAAAAAACTGAAGGAAAATGGGGTTGTGAATATTACCGCAATTTTATCTTCTCCAATTAATTTACATTATCATAAAAGTAAATTTTCTGAATAAACTAAAATTACCTTTCATCATTAATGCCATGGCTGTTAAAAAAAACCCTAGCGCTTGTTTGTGTATGACATAATTCTGTACAATGTTAATTTGAAGGGAAACATTTCCTTAAATTAAGGTCCTCGTATATTATAATGATATAGTTATATGCAGAGGAGAAGTGAGTGTCCTCAGACATTTGAAATTGCTGGTATCTCGAACCTATAAAAAAAGCTTCAGACATCATAAACCATAATGTTGTGTTTTTTGTTCGCTTGTGTGTAGAATGTAGGTACATATTCAAATGTGTTTTTTCGTCTTAGTCTTTTATTCCTCTTTTATTTTTTTAACAAAAAAAAAAAAAAAGGTCCTTTTACATTACTTTAATGGATGCAAGTTGATGACTGTGTTTGTAAGTACTTTAAGTTTGAGAGTAGGACATTTTTAAGGGGAAAGGGCATGATTGATTTCGGCAGGTGTTGCCATAAAGGCAACTTCAATTTTATTTATTATTATGTATTTATTATTTTTATTTGATTGTTACGAGTAATGACTTCGAAGAAATGCACGAAAGCTGAGATTGCTAATGTCAGCGGGTACTGACAAGAATAATTCTTAAGTAAAAAAAAATTACGTTTATGTTTGATTTTGGGTTATTGCGATTAGCAGCAGTACCTACCTGTGTTCAACCACAATCTTCTACTTGACTAAATTTAAAGTAATAGGAGTGGTTGCGGCTTCTACTGAACAGCTTGTGGAAGGAGAGCACGAAGGAAATAAAGAGCTACCAGTAGCAACCCTCCGGTTCTACAAGATAAGCAATACGAAAATAAAATAGTTATGCAAAAGGAGTAGCCCGCCGCAATTTCTGCTGGGATATTGACTGCATTAACGCGACCGCGGAAAAGAAGTTATTTTCAAGTTCCAAAACACGTTTTCAGGGTGTATTCAAGTTGAATCTCTAGATCCAATTTAAGTGGTAGATCCGACAAAGCACGAAAGTGTCTAAATGGTCTAAACGGAATTGAGTATAACTATGGTCAATTGGTTTGAAGTTAAATCAAAGAAAAAATTGATTTTAAAATGAGTTAAAGAGCCGAGCCGATAGCTATCCAACGCTAGTGCTCTTAAGCTTGATTTAATAAAATATTTTAATATAAAAAAATAAATAGCAGAGCGGAATGCCATTTCTCACAACCATGCCTTGTGAGGGAATGGAGGGGACCTACTATTTTCTGCCGGTTCTGAACGGCTAATCGAGAAAGCGCTTTTCATGGCAATGAATACTAACGGAGGACTTGTTAGTTCCGCCCGAAAGGCGATATCCGTGGAAAAACATTTTTGCCTCTGTTGGGATCCGAACCACGAACCTCTGAGTTGATAGCAGACATGCTAACCATCACGTGACGGGTACCACGAAGGAATAGGTCCTTACTAATATTATAAATGCTCTGTAGGTCTGTTTTTCTTTGTTACCATTTCCCGCCCAAACTACTGAATCGATTTGAGTGAAATTTGTTGCAGAAATAGTCTAGAGCCAGAGAAAAGTTATAAGCTAAACATATTCCTACGGAAGTTCTTTTCCATTGAAATGTAGTGATCTGTGATACTCATTTATTGACGTGAAAGCAAACGAATCTGCGATTAAAAGCTGTCTGTCTATATTCTGCCGTCCTTGAAAGCATTGGATTCCCACGGAAACAGAATCTTAGAAAGTACTGGACTTTTAACAAGCTGATTGAAGAAGAAGAAATACCACAGTCGTTCTTAAATTCGCAGATCTGTCCAATTTTCAAAAAAGGAGACCCCAAAATACCATCAAACTATAGGGCCATTTCGATACTACCCTGTCTGAGAAAAATATTTACTCAAATTCTTTATGGTAGACTGATGAGGTGGGTAGATGAAAATAAGCTTTTAAGCATTTTTCAAGGTGGTTTCCGCGCTGGACTTTCGACTGTTGATCAAATTTTTGTGCTCACCAGCGTCGCAAAAAAATTTATCGACAACAAACAGAAACTCTATGCCTGTTTCATTGATTTAAAAGCCGCGTTTGATACAGTCAATAGACATTCACTGATATTCAAACTTTCGAATATAGGCATTTCGACAAAGTTTTTAAGATTGTATAAGTTACTCCTCTCCAATACTTGCGCTGCTGTCTCCAATGGTAGTTCAATGTCTACCTTTTTTAGCACTAATACGGGTGTTCCCCAAGGTTGCCCCTTAAGCCCATTAATGTTTGCTCTCTTCATAGATGATGTTTCCAATGAATTACCTGGTGGCGTCAGGTTTGGTGGAGTACTTATCAAAGTACTTCTTTATGCAGATGACTTGGTTATTCTTTCGGATAACCCTACAACTTTACAGTTACAAATCAATAAAGTGAAAAGATTTTGCGACACATGGGACCTGGAAATAAACACCTCTAAATCAAAAATAATGATATTTGAAGACGGCCGGCGAAGAAGAATTCATCCGGAGATATGGACATTGGACCGTGAACCTATTGAAGTTGTTTCACAATACAAATATCTAGGTGTTCTACTCCCAAGTAACTTAGATTTCCGCCCTCATGCTAGGGATAAATGTGTATCGGCAAAAGTAGCAATAAATATTATGTGGAATAGAATATTCTGCAACAAGTACATAGGCATCTCAGCTAAATATAAAGTTTTTGAGGCCACTATTAACTCTTGCTTATGCTACGCCAGCCAAGTGTTTGGTTACCAAAATCTTGACGAATATGAAATGTTACAACGTTTCTTCTTCAAGAGAATTTTTAAACTTCCAATCTCTACTCCCACGTATGCTATACACGTTAAATCAGGTCTTCCACCAATCTTTTTGAGAAACCTTAAGTCCAGCGCTGACTACATAGTAAAAGTCATGCAAAGATCGAGCGAAAACCTCCAAAGGCAAGTAATGGATGTCGCGTTTCAAAGGCAACTGTCTCCGTTCAAGGAATGGAATGAGTTAGCTGATACACACTGTTTTGAACTTAAGCTAAATGATATCCCCTCCGTAAATTGGCAAGATAGATTCTACGAATGCATTGCAAAGGTAGATGATTCAATTTATCTCAAATTCTTAAATAGGGCCCAAACTTCCTCCACCCGTTTAATGTTCAAAGAGCTCAATCACGCTCTTTTCGTAAACAATTATTTTGATAGCAAATTTTCAGTAAATCAAATAAGTACACTGTTTAAGGCAAGAACTGAAATGTTAAATTTAAATTACAAACCTCACAGAAACAATAATTCCTTATGTAACCTCTGCAACCGTAACGAAACCGAAGATATTAATCACTTCTTAGCCAATTGCCCAATTTTACAAGAAGTGCGAAGGCTTTACTTTGAAAAGAGCTTTCTAACTCGTGAGGAAGTCAAAGATATTTTAAATGGTCAGTGTAGTTGGAATATTCCTTATAGTTTTATTATTCATGCCTTGGGCTACCGAAACAGCTTTATCGAATAAAATAGAAACAATTTAATTCATTTTTTGATAAGCAATGTTAATATGCTTTTATTTATATACTCAATTGTTTTACTTTTATTGTATATTTATATATTTTTAAAACAAAACTTTTACTTTCTTTTCATTAAACCTCGTTAAAGTCAAATTTCAGGCAGACGGCAAATAATTTTTGCCATGCTAATGTTCTTTGTATTTTTTATGTAAATTTTTCGAGATTTTATCAAAATAAAGAATTTATAATAATAATAATAATAATACTGGACTTTCAACAAAGCAATGGTAAATTATCCCTCAACAAAATTGAGAATATTTCATCCCCATATTCCCACTAGACCAGGAAAGGGAAACTAAAGACTTTGCATTCCTCCTCTGGAATAATTTAGCCGCAACACCCGCCTCGCTAGGAATGCTCATCAGTTTTACCTTGAGCCCAATTTCGGGCGTACAGTCAAGTATAGAGATTCATATTTAAGTCGCACCACCCGAATGTGGAGTTGCTCTACCTGGCCCTGTTTATCCCCTTCATTGCGATTCAAAAAAGTTCAAAAGCAACGTGCATCGATGTCTCCTTTCAAATCCTCTCCTGTTTTCCTAAATACTCGCACTGTGTTCTACAACATTATAAGGGTAGTCATAACCCCTTGATGTGCGCGTTAATCATAAAAAAAAAACATCAGCTTTGCTCAGCATGTGTTCCTGACAATTTTTGATTTTAGGGCAATTTTGTGTGAACAAAGTTTTGAATAAGTCACAACCGAGTAACGACCGCCGGGTGGGTCAGATAGTTAGTAGATAAAAGGAAGGGCCAACGACTCATTCTCAACATAAAAATCTGCAAGCCCTGGCGGCATCATTCTAATGATGTTCCAGACCCTAAAGATTTGATTGTATCGATCGTTAAAATATATGTTTAGATAGAAGTTGTCATAGCTTCACCTGTATTTCTACTCGTTGGAGAGAAGTTAGTCATACTCGATCTCAAAGCTGCTTAGCCCTCGCACACTGAACCAAAGTTTTTCAAATTAATAAGCGCGTATCCTCCTTCCTTTCTGCTCAAGATTTTCAAACCAATAAGCGCCTATCGACCTTTCTGCTCAAGACTCTAGACAGACTAAAAGAAAAATCCCAACAAAACTGAACAATAAAGTGATCTCTACACAGCCCAAGATGCATACATAAAGGGGTAATCGGTTGAGACTGCACTTCAGGAACTATAGTCGGAACAATCAGTTCAATTCAAAAAATACACGTTTGTCGGTTTCCCTTACGCAGATGGGACCTTCAATAATGTTGAATACAGTGCTGTTCCCCAAGCAGTATGCTCCATAAATGTCGAGCCAACGGTGTCAAACTGGATAAACTCCATGTAAGACAAGAATAGTAAAACCAAAAATAGTTTCAAGGACCCTTATTGTCTAAACTTGCAGAGTACACAAGGTGGCGTCTTATCTTCGTTTTGGCTCCTAGCTGTCAATTAGATCCTGGTAGAACTTTATGTACTCAATCATTAAATAAAAGTGTTGTAAAATGACGGAGAAAGAATTTGAAGTAAAACTCTCCCTTCTTTTTTTAAATTAATGAGTAAATTGGAGACATGGCCAATTCGAAAATTACTGTCAAAAGCAGTAGAAGGAATTCAATTTCGAATCTACTATTATTCTTATTGGCATTTGAGCGGAATAAAAGTCGAAGCGTATTCTGGATAGCGCTGTCAACATGGATCCGGGGAAATTTGCAAAAACTCTTTGTGAGCTTTTAAAGTGAGGTCTTAATTGGCTCATCAACTAGGCCGTAAGTTGCGGGCTAAACGTCAACTACAAAAAACCGAACCTGGGCGGCGTTACCGCATCAGTTAACGAGTCAGTGGGTGTCACTGTTCTATCTGAATTCGTGCTACACTACACAATATCATTTGGCTGCCGATCTAACCCATCAAACTCCGTTCAATGAATTATGATAGAAAGTTCAATTATCGATTTATAACGTGCGTCATAATGCTCAAAAAAGACTCACATAATTCCGTCAAGTATTACTCGACAAAGTGTGCGATAATTAGGCCCCGGTTCTGTTCACGAGAAAAGGCAACATTCCAGATTTACTTCCACCCGCCGTTGATTATATCCCAAAGACAATCGTAAACTCAAATGAAAATAAAAATTTAAAAGAAAAGGCAATAAAATGCAACTCGCCTTCTTCATTTCCTGCAGCAGTTTCGGGAAAAAATGGGTACCCTGTAGTCCCAATATTTTTTTTATTTTTTTATTTTTTTTTATTTTATTGACTTCAAATTTTAATATAAATAATTCACATTTTTCTATTAAAGTTTATCTTAAGTCTTTAAATGGTTTGGCCAGTGGCCGTCTACCAGACTGACATTTGTATTATAAAAGTAATAAAAATAAAGAAAAGTTAATGTTGGACTTTTAAAAATAAATTTAATAGTTTGCTATTTGCGCATTTGCATCTTTAAAAGGATTCATGAACTATACAAGATCTGTATCGTAAAGCGTACAGACAATATTGATATAAAAGGTCCCATCCCCGTCCTCCATTCAACATATTTATAGTTTCCTCTATACTAAATACTTCCACACCAAAGTATCGCTTCCGAAATTCTTTCAGAATTGGACAGATTCCCAAAAAATGGAACACATCTTTACGCTCTCTTCGATTGCATAAACCACACAATATTGGAAGATCAGGGCGATGAGGAATGAAGTTCAAGCCGATGAGTTCTCCTCTTATCTTAAAAATCATGCTTATTTTGCTTGTGGTGTTATCGGCCATAAAATAAGTTTTATTATCTAAGTAGTGCTTTACTTAACTGTAGTATACTCTATATATTGATGATTCAGCTTCCTCAGCATACTTATCGTACATCCTATTTCCGGTTTTCATCAACAATTCGTCCAACTTCTACTTAAGGGATGAAACGTTTTCTTGGGCTGATATTGTTAAAGCCATTGAGCAATCGTTCGCTAAATTGTACCACTCTCTTACGCACGCTCCTCCTGAATTAATGAGGTGACGAAGCACTAGTTTTGGAATCCTATTTTCTCCCATTGACATAACTTTTGTCACATAGTTGATGTGCAGTTTTAGTGTGTCCAAAAATAGAGGTGCTATTCCAGTTTCCAAGTGCAGCATATAGATGGGTGATGTATTCGGAAACATAAAAGTGCTTTTAATGAAGAAACGGAGCAACTTTTCCACGGCATCAAAGGGAAGGTATCCCAATACTTGCGTTCCGTAAAAAAGAAGAGCGATTGCGGTGGCTCGAAAAACTTTGAATTTAGCTGTATGCGAAACGTTATTTCTCAAATAATAGCTTCTCCACACAGTACACATTGCACGCTTAGCTTCCGCTACTTTTGCTCGGAGGTGCTTGTCTAAATTTAGGTTTGGAGTAATCAAGACTCCCAGATACTTATACTCCTTTACTGTTTCCACTGCTTCCTCTTGGAATGCCCACCTTTCCGTTCTAGAGTATCTTCCACCACCACTTCTAAATATCATTATTTTGATTTCGAAAGGTTAACCGATAGGTTCCAGGTTTTGCAATAGCGTTGCAGCCTATTGATCATCAGTTGCATACCGTCTATAGATTCGGCTAGGAAGACCATATCGTCCACACACATAAGACATGGAATTTGTTTTCCACTCAGCACTATACCTCCTTTCACTGACTCGGTAATGTCAATTATATACAAAATGAAGAGAAGAGTGCTTAGGACGCATCCTTGCTTAACTCCCACCGAAGTATTAAACTCTTCCGAAAGCTGTTTTCCATCCCACACTCGTGCGACGTTTTTTTTATACATAGCTTTAATAACTGAAATGATTTTAGTTGAAATTCCATATTCGTAGAGCTTGTAAAAGAGAGCTTCCCGCGGAATGGAGTCAAACGCTGCCTGGAAGTCGACAAAGAAGGCATACAGCTTTTTTCCCTTCTTTTTGGCGATATTTATTAAGGAAAAAATTTGATCGACTGTTGAATAATTTTTCCTGAACCCTGCTTGGAAATCATTCAAAATGCCCTTGTGTTCAATCCAGTCGTAAAGTCTATTATATAATACCGTACTAAAGAGCTTTGTCACAGTATTTAAAAAAGAAATGCCCCTGTAGTTTGTTGGGTCATCAAGGTTGCCTTTTTTATGTATAGGAAAGATGATCGCTGATCGAAAACTCTCGGGAACGTCTGCTGTTTCGAAAATTCTGTTAAATTCGACAGTTAGGAGACGTACAAATTCAGGGGTAAGATGTTTGAAAAATTCAAAAGGTATTCTGTCCTCACCAGGCGCTTTGCCATCCTTAGAGCTGTCGTCCCAATACAATTCACTAGACAAGCATCCATTTTAACAGCAATCCTAACATACGCCTGCTTGGCAATGTGACCATCATTAGAGAGGGAGCCAAGCCTCAAGACTACAAGCAACATCCAAAGTCTTGCATGCATTGGATAAACCAGAGACATAAGGATGACACCTATGTACTTCAGCTCTGGAAACTTACCTTTCGCCTTCTCCCTTAATTGTTTGAAAGCTGTCGAAGTAACTCAACACTGCTCAGCACAATGAACACTGTAACTTGGGTGGTTCCAGGACAGCCGACAATGTCAAGTCAGTCTTTAGGAACTTGGCGTGTTTTCAAAAACCCACGGCCAGAAATTTCAAAATTTCCAAAAGAAAAACAGAACTTCTACTTCAACTTATTGGGTACATACATGATAAGCAAATCTGGTTTTTAAAAAGGATGCCATACGACAAAGAAGCAAGAGAAGGATCATGTCACTGCCTCTGTAGGTGCCCGATCTTGTAAAAAAGCCCTCCGAAAATACTTCTTCGAAGAACTGAACGACGTCTCTAACTTTCCGCTGAACAAATGGTTAAGTGAGGTTCCTCAAACCCAATATCCTAGTCACCAACACAATAACCCTCAACCTATTAATACTGCCCTATTAATTCTCCGTTATCGCTGAAATCCTTAAGATTCGATTGAGGTGTGGCCACTTGCGATTGTACCCCCTCCCCCCTAACTTGGACTCACCTAGAGTCATGTTGCCTATACTATAATGCAATTGCCTTGACCAGTGCTTTATGAGTTGTTTCCCTCATACGCAGAAGAAATCCTACGATTTCTGCGTACCAATGCATTGGTCGTCGCGTCGGCACGTAGTTCTATAGCTACACAAGCTTCCATGGTTGTTTATTTCACGTGAAGTGGAATCAAAATTAACGTATAAAAAATTAAAAATTTTAGAAAAGGTTCAATCTGAATCAAAAAAATATTTTTACAACTCAAAAGTCAACATTCAATGATTCCAATTAAACATTTCAGAGTGGCCCTTAAACGACTATTCTTTGTGAAACATGACTCATCAAAGCTTTATGAATTTCATTACACAATAATTTCATAAATATTATGTACCTACATACACATATACATAGCTTAAGTGTAACAGCTCCAATTTCGGCGAATTCTAATGAAGTAACTGAAGATAATTTGAAAAACAACTTCTGAAAAGTTTAATTAAAAACATTCTTGTTGACTTTTCTTTTCAATGGAAACGAAATTTAGGGTTTCTTCTTTGGGTAAACATTTTGTTGTGTTTTCCTTCTCAAGACAAACAAATACCGCAACGAAAGCACAAACTTTTGATCTTTTCTATTACATACCAGGCTCACCGCAAAAACCGAATGAGTATAAATATTGTATCCGTAGACGTAAAGTAATTCCCCCTTTCTATCCCCAAGAAAACTCTGCAATGTAAAATTCAAACCTGAAATAGACACAAACGATACGCTCATTTGCCGATTTTATGTCTGACAAAAAGCTCATGAAAAGCATATACAAATTCCCGCCAACTTAGGAAATTAAAAACATTTTCTTTTCCAATAAAAACTTTCGTGGCAGAATCATTCCCAGTTGTCGAAGTTAATTGATAACCAAATCGGAAAAAATTCAAAATCGTTAAAATTGAGGGGAAGCAATTTCAAAACGATTGAAGATGACAACAGCAAGACTGGTGGTGTCTTTAAATAAAAGAATTGTTAGCAGAGCTGTTAAACAGTATACTAAAAGAAACTTTCCGTGCAACTACCCTGGATGCGCTCCACAAAGTTGGAGAAATACCTTCCACATCTCACAACTTTTTACTAGGGCCATACAAAACCCCAACCCATAGAATTACTATGGCCATAGCTAAACACCGCTTGTTGCTCTTGTGACCTAGAGATAGCATCACTATAGCAACTGGTGTTAACTGCGTTTAGTACTTCAAATATTTTTGAAGGACATCAAGTAATAACCTGCTTTGAGGAATCGTTGGCGAAAAGGGGAGATGAGCTTTTTGAATACTGACAACTTGCCAATGCTTGTTTGTATGTTTCAAGGGTAATAAAGCTAAAGGGGCTTTGCTTTTACCTGGTTGCGATTTTTCATACTAAGGAGTTTGCTTTTTGGAGCCTTTTTGTCTGTGACGCTAAATGTGTGTCTGCCTGAGTATATGTGTGTGTAGATATTAAGTTTTTTTTGGCAACATATCCTAAGCATATATTCGAAATTGTGCCGCCAGGGTTGTTTATTTAACCTATATATTGAAGACCATCCATTGTTATTAAAGAAAGCTGAAATTTTGTTTTAGATGTTTTCAATGCTCTTGGGAGTTATTGGGGAGCAATGCCAAGACAACTCGGAAGGGGTGGCCATTTATCAAAAATGAACCATTGAATTTTACTACTAAATTACTAAGCTCTGTGGACTGAGTATAAAGATGGGTGTTATTCAGGAAACAAGCGCAAGCGATATCTATTGTGCTGCTCTCTGTTTCACAGTGTTTTCATAGCAAATTCACCTTTTTGACAGTTTAATTCATCATTCATAAAATAAATAAATAGGGTGGCGCAACAGAGCGCGGAGCCCCTGGGCCTAGTGCATTTCTCACAACCATATTGCTTGTGAGGGAATGGAGGGGACCTACAATTTTCTGCCGGTTCCGAACGGCTAATCGAGAAAGCGCTCTTCATGGCAATGAATTTACTAATGGAGGACTTGCCGATTCCTCGCGAAAGGCGATACCCGTGGAAAAACATTTTTGCCTCTGCTGGAATTCGAACCCCGAACCTCTGGGTAAGCAGGTGGACATGCTAACCATCACACCACGGGTACCACAAATTTCCATTTATGGTTGTGAATAATGCGCTTGCGCTAGACTCCGGGGCACCCTGCTTTGTTGAGCCACCTCATTGATTTATTTATTTTTGCTATTTAAATTCACTTTCCTCAAAATTGAAATGAAATTCAAATTTTGTAAAATCAAAAACATTATGAAAAAAGTTACCTAATGCGGAAAAAATGGATTCAGCTCGAAAAGAATCATTCCTCATTATTTCATGTCTAAGGCCAACCAAATGCCAATTTAGTTGCATTTGTCTGTAAAAGGAGTGTTTTGGTCTGCCTTTACTTTTCTATCTTCGCGATCGTATCTACCTAAGCTTTGCACAATGTTGACTTCTGCTCAATGATAGGACTCTCTAGATCTCTCCGTTGAACATGAAAATAGCTACTAAGCCGGTCGTGCTCTACTTTTTCCAAGATGGTTTTTTTGACATGAAGGCTTTCTCTTGTATTGGTACTTTTATTACGTTTAAGCTTTGTTACTCCTGATGATATATGGAAAGCTTTTTTATCAAAGATGCGGAGTTTTCCCGCAACTTCAAGCACCCTACGCTTACTCCATGATTTATGTCTTTATCACAAGTTTCTTTACTCATTTCATTCTTTTCATTGTTCAAATTCTTAACACGACAACATCGTCGGTTCATACTCTCGTTCTTAATGGTTCTCAATTCGTTAGCAGTGTTGAAATGGCGTACCTCCCAAGAGACAGTTTGCCACAAGCTTTTAGAAAGCGTCACAATTCCATGACTACTTGAGCCCGAAAGTACGAGCAATTATAAAGCGGCAAGAATTTTGAAGAATCTTGAAATACACAAATCCGCTGGCCCCGATAATATCTCTGCTACTGTCAACACCTTCAGGGCCAATGGGCCATCTATCCTACTCTACAGGGCTCCTTCCGAGCGGATGGAAACCCCCATTTGTTCAGCCAGACCCCAAAAAATTTAAATCTTCTTCACCCCCTAATAATTGACCGATTACACTTACTTCTGTGCAATAAATGTCTGAGAGTAGCTTCATTCTCATTGGTGATGTGATGATATACTTCACCGAACAGAGAAACAAATCATTGCATAGATTTGGATTGTTGGATTTTTGCGACTGATATTTTAAAGTCATTCGATAGAGTTTGGCACCAAACAAGTAGTTCGGAAGAACCTCTTCTTCGAAGGAATAATAACTATACCTTTCAAACCGTTCAATACAAATTCTGTAACTCGCCAAATAAATGCTAGTGTGCCACAGGCCTCCGTTTTAACTCTGACTCGTTTCCGGTTTCCCTATATTCATAAACGAACGCCTGTCTCAAACTACCAATACATAAAACTATTTCGGTGACAATAGCTTCCATTTTCGCTTCTTGTTACACATCCTGCCTCTTCGGAAGTGAAACTAGACAAAATGTTGAGCCCATTAAGTTCTGAAATTGACAGAACTGTTCCAAAGCCCAATGCTGTCTCTTGTCGCTAAAGCGGAACTTATCTCCTTGCCACTGTCCATGAGTGGATCTTTCATCGATAAAACTGAACAATTCTAAGTCGTTTTCTCAAACACTTGATGTAAAAGAGCCATTTTGATACCAGATATGGATTCAGCGGATAGCAAATCATCGAAAAAGCAATGGCTTATTTTTGGGTTAACATTTTTTTCATGTTAAAACAGGGGCTGAAAGATAACAAAACCTGGATTTTTTCGATCTTGAATGCTTAGTATCTCAGAAACGCGATCTATTGGGCAGATTCTAAGCTCATATCTTTGTTCTTAATATAATAATAAAAAGAAGTGTACGGTTTGTGATCCCATTACTTGAGAACGGCTCGACCGAATGAAACCAAATTTTTGTGGTAATTTAGGCGATGTTTGTAGATGGTTTTTAAAAAAATCTGAAATCGGTCGACCCGTTGCCGAGTTATGGCATTTTTTCTGAATGTCACTTTTGTCCATATAAAAACTATGGAAAACAAAGGACGAGAGCGGGATCCTTAAAACTACGGGCCAACCACTGTTGATCAGTGTAATCAAACAAACAAAAAAATCTTTACTCTTTATAGTAGTGTAAAGGTTATTAAGGGTAGCCATTAAACCGTTTAAGTGCGCGCAAAATATAAAAACATGTCCTTGGTCATTTATGCCTCTCCAACTTTTCGTTGGATGGAGCTATCCATATTTGTTCTTCGTGGTTGTCGATTGAACTATTTTTGAAGTCAATCAGTTCAACACGCAAATTCTCTGTTATACTTTGGATCTGTTATTGACTTATTCTCGACTAAACCGCATTGGTCATAAATGGCTTTATTTATTTATTCATAGTTGGCTTCCCAAATCCCAATACCCACTCAACGACATTTAAAGTGTGGGACAGTTACCACCATTTCGTGCATCTCCCTTTCCTTTATACATTGGTAGAAGGTAGTTTTCTCTCAATCGCTTAGGTAGACTATCACCTTCTATAAGCTTGGAAATGAGCACTTGAACGATCCTTTGAAAGCCTACTTTAGCTTCATCCACAACCATATTTCTTTGCCTTGTTATTAGTTTCACTTTAAAGCCTCTAGCGAGTGACAGCAGGTGTCGGTCATGTTTGATGAACATGGTATTTAATAAATCAGGTGCACTTAGTTAAAATGTCTTGTCCAGGTGGGAAGTACCGTATTTGGTATCCCGTAACCAGGGCATTTTTTAAAGATTTTTCACTAGGTGGCCAAAAGGAAAATAACTCCAACGACTGATGGTGAAAGTGCTAATACAGGATCTGGAGCCGGCCTGTGGAAACTTCTCGAAGATCACTTGGGACATAAACTGATGACAGTTTGGTGTTTCTGTCATAGGTCTGACCTTGCGATGGAATCAGCGCTTGCAACGGTTTTTGAAATAAAACTTTGGCTGAGCAATACCACAGCTGTGGCCAAATATTTTCGTACATCACCGAAAATAAGGAAATGCAAAAATTTTGCCCAGAATATCGTTAATCCCCAGGTTACTTTGAAGTAAGATTTGCTGAACATGTCAATAATTTGATCACTGCAGTTTTACACAATTTACGGGGATGTTTCAAATACTGGCGACATGTCTCAAAAACTCCAAGATGGCAGATGTTTTATTGATCATGAAAGATTTGCAAAAAAATCTCCAGAAAGGGCGTTTGATTCTGCCTGATGTCTTAACTTTGAAACAAAACGCTCTCAGAAAGTTAAAAATCATGCTCCAGGGTGGACAGGAAGAGAAGTTTCCTTTACACCAAAAAAATGTCCAAAACAACACTTACAATAAAGAAAGCGATAGGAAAAGAAGCAAAGTATCGCATTCTATCGTCACAACAGGCACCCGATCATGGACGGCACTCCGAATCGAAATAATATCAGCGTTCATCAATTTCGACATTGACATCCGGCTCAAAATTAAAGAAAATGAGCTGATCAAAAGCACAGCAGAAAGGATTCAAGAGGGTCGATTCTTGGTTGAAACCATTTTTGGCGAAGAAAAAGTTTTCGACTTTTCATCAAATGTTTGCGATTGTTGGCCAGCAGACCAAGAAATCAGAGATCTCGACACTTCAGACGAAGGTGCAAAAATTTTGCATAAGCTGCATCGACTGATACCAGTGACATGTGGAATTTTGCAGAAACTGTTGTGCTCTTTACTGGTCACTTCAACTCACTCCATGATTGTTGAGAAAGTGATTTCTCAATATAATCAAATTAAATCAAACCACCAACTGTCAACTGCAGATGAGACCATGAACTCGAGATTGTTTGTGGTACTGAATGGAGTAGGTACAGCTTTATATGATCCGAGGCCAGCTGTAGCAGAGTTCCTTCGCAAGAAAGAGAGGCGTTACCGAGAACCTGATCTCACCTTGTACTCCGACAGAGATTTTGTTCGGAAGTTTTTTCGTAAAGATGGCGGTTTGTGATTTTATAATCACATCTATTCAATAGACGAATTGTGATCGACAGGTTGTGACTCACTCATACCAAAACATTTGCAATAAAAAAAGTAATCCCAAAAATAGTTATTTTTAATATCCAACTTATTATATACTTGCCCACAAATTTTTAATTATGTATATGCTGACAAAAATCCTCGAGCACGTGCAAAATCTATAGAATTTATATATCTAACGGAAGTCGTGAATATGTTTTTTTCCATATATAAATCCTCATTGAAAGTGTATTTGATGAACTGTCAATCATTCGTTGATAAATTTCTTCGATTAGCACCTAAAAACTTCATTAGAATTTGCAAGTTATATATTTTTTGACATTTTGGGGAAATCGTGTACATACATATGTTCAGAAAATTTCTGACATTATTTCAGTTAGGTGTTGTTCACTCATTTTCGAAAATTGGTTGTGGCCAGATTATGATTACTACGTGGCCACGGCGGACTACTACTTGGCTATTTGGCCACGTTACTTATTACTTAAAAAATGCACTGCCCTACCTCAATTGCAGATGTTATTATCTTTGTTTGTATTCCCGCCAATCTTCGTCAATAAACAAAAACTCTTTTAATGCGATATTATTAAGTGCTCACTGCTCACATCCCATTTGTGCAGCATTGACGATATTCCTTGTAACACCAATCCAAAGGTCATCAAAGGGTCACTAGACTTGGGAAATATCTTTTCCGCAAGGATGATACCGATTCCACTCTTATCCACCTTTCCATGATACTCGATAAAAAAGACTGTGAACGTTGAAGCTCAATTTGAGTACTTAAACTTCGTTGAAACACCCGATTGTTTCATTAAGTTTTTACGTTTCCTCACTTTGACAGGTGTTGTGGTAAAGAAAATTGATTTATTATGTTTTTTTTTCCTTTTATCTCACGTTGTTTGATGTTTTTGTAGGAGGCATTTAAAAGCTTTTTGAAAGCTTATACACGTTAATACCTACAAACAAACTTTAGTTTAAGGAAAAGAAAGGCCATTCATAAATAAAATTCCAATGAACAAAAACGAGCAGTTCGTGAAATCGTTGCCGAGTGATTTAAGGACTGCTTTAATGTCTGTGAAGATTCGAACATTTGACTTGGATATCAATTTTAAATTGATTCATGAAGAGACTTCTTTGTTTGAACTTGGTACACGCTAACAGTGTTTTGGGAGACGGAATGAGATTATGTATTGTTTTATTCGTTTGTCTGATTACACGACGTGCCGCCAACAACTCCATCTTTTTTTTTTGAACCATCAGAGGTATTTTCAAGGAAAAAAAAAATTTTAATTGAAAAAATCTCCACTCATGTGTGGTGTCTGGCATTTTCGTACATTTGGTGTCATTTACCTACATTCTTCCCTTCCCGTGCAATATCTTCTAAAGCTACGTGCAGACGGCATATAAAAAGCCGCACATATGTGCGGTTCTGACGTCACATAAAAAGTTGTAAATTCAACGCAAATGCTATACGTAAATCAGTGTGCGCAAACTCGCATATAAGGGTGTTCAGATGATGTGCGGAATCTGTCCCAAAAGCCGCACATTAGTTTGCGTTGATTTGCTCGCACATCAAATGTGCGCAAATGAATACGCACATTTTTCGGTCGATGTGCGACGTGTTCACACGATATGCAGAAAAATACGCACATCAACCATTTGCATTCACATGCAAGTTTGCGTTAATTTAATCGATTGTTTGACTTTTGTGTTTTGCTCATATTTTTTTGTTTTTTTTCTTTTGTTTTCATTTTTTTTGAAAATGTTGAAGTGGGCTGCTATTGCAGTTTTGACATTGGATATGACTGAAAAAGATGAAGAACAAGAACGTAGCAATGAATCGGGTGTGGAGCAGTTTCAGATGCGTAGTGTGTGGACAAAGGACTGGCTTCTGCATCGCCAGACGGAAGGTTTCTGAGCGAAATTGTTATTGGAACTGCGTGACAGTGAACCAGAACTATACCACAGTTTTGTTTGAATGTCAGCCGATCAATTTGATCATTTACTTATGTAGGTTGGTAAAGCCCAGGATCGAAAAAGCTACCACCAACGACCGAACAAGCATATTGAATGGCAATATGCTCACATTTAAACAGAACAAAAAAATTTATATTTATTATTTACGATCAAATTAGTTTATTACTTGCATTAGAATTGAAAAAAAAAATCAAAAATTTAAAAATAAATACTCAAGCTAACAAAACAAAAAGATCTACTAATATTTAAGTACATTTTGTAAAAGGAACAATAACATAGAAGCAGCCAATTTTTGGCCGTGGAGGCCATATAATGGGAAGAGATTACACTTCAATCAGCTCCTCCTCCAATTCTTCGGTCGAACTACAAGCTTTGCAATCTATTGAAGGTTCAATCAAGGCACTCGGTCTTTCCTCCTTTCCTCATTATCAACAATGATCGATTCCAAACCGTCTTTATCGACTTCCTCTTCAGTATCCTCAAGAAAACGAACCGATTCGAACGATCGAACGTGAATCACCTTCTAAGAATTCTAATAAATAGCGATTCATTCCGTTTCGTAAGTGATCGGCTTGGGCTTCAGAAAGATGTCTTAAATGGCACAAATAATCGCAGAATGTTGAGTTCTTGTCGCTTGATTGCAAAGCGGAGACTGACGAATTTAAAATGTCCTAGTGAGCGGTTGTTGACCACGATTGCGGCGTTGATGTAGAAGGCGGTGTTAAGATTTTTGCCAAAAATCTACGTTTACGCTGCTGGCCGACTACAAGTTCTGACAGTGGTAAATCATCTGAAACCACGTCATCAACGAGGGCAGCAAAGTCCTGTAAAATAAAAGAAAATTGTTTATTTAAAAAGAAAAACCAGCATTTCAGAAAAACTGACATGGTCCATTGAAGAAACAGATGAAGTTTATCTTTTTACATCGTTGGCCTCCAAAAACATCATTTGAGAAAGAAACTGCCAATGCACGGAGGATGGTTCTGTGCCCTACACTTTCCGAGCTTGTACTCCGCCGAACCTATATCTCGCTTCTTCACCGCAGTAATTAAGGCTTTAATTTCATTGGGCGTCCAATTGTGCTTCACTATTCGAAAGCCGAATTCTGATTTCCTTGTGCGGCGAAATTAATTTTGCTGTGGGCTCTCGAAATGTATTTCGTGTTCGCTCGTTTAATATTTTTTTTCTTTTGCAATTCAATTTTGATCACAACTACACTTCAGAATCACTACTGATTTGCGTAAAATATGCACATTTGCGTTGTCCTATTTTCGTGTCAACGCATATGATTACGACGACCGCACATGCACGCACATGCACGCAAAGTGTCACAAAAAATGTGCGAGGGTGTTCAGACGATTTGCGAAAAAGGCGCACATTTATGCGCGGTTTTGCTGTCGCACATCGTCCGCAAACCATTTGCGTGCATGTGCGGACTGTCCCAAAAGGGTGTTCAGACGATATGCGTCAATACTCGCAAATTATGACGTAAAAATGACGTCAGAACCGCACATATGTGCGGCTTTTATATGCCGTCTGCACGTAGCTTAATAATCCTCTTGAAAAACATTCACAGTGATATCAGAAAAATTCGTATTTAACGCTAATTTGATTAAAGCTACGTGCAGACGGCATATAAAAAGCCGCACATATGTGCGGTTCTGACGTCACATAAAAAGTTGTAAATTCAACGCAAATGCAATACGTAAATCAGTGTACGCAAACTCGCATATAAGGGTGTTCAGACGATGTGCGGAATGTGTCCCAAAAGCCGCACATTAGTTTGCGTTGATTTGCTCGCACATCAAATGTACGCAAATGAATACGCACATTTTTCGGTCGATGTGCGACGTGTTCACACGATATGCAGAAAAATACGCACATCAACCATTTGCGTGCATATGCAAGTTTGCGTTAATTTAATCGATTGTTTGACTTTTGTGTTTTGCTAATTTTTTGTCATTGTTTACTACAATAAATTGAAAATGTTAAAAAGAAAGTGAGCTGCTATTGCTGTTTTGGCATTAGAATCATGAAAAAGATGAGAAAAGTGAAGTTCGCGAAGAATCGGGTGTGGAACAGTTACGGATGTGTGGACGAAGGACTTGCTTCTGTATCGCCAGACGGAAGCTACCCTTGAAGAAATACGATCACGAGAGGATCAGAAACGAGACGAGGATCTGAAACAAGAGACATTCGAAAAGAGCTCACGCATATTGAATGGCAATATGCTCATGCTCACCTTTAAACATAAGAAAAAGTTTTTTGTTTATGATTTACAATCAATTTCAGTTTGTTTATTATTTTAGAATTAAAAAAAAAAAATGTTAAAAAATAAATACTTAAATTAACAAAAAACCAAATACTCCACAGTTCTACTATTATTTAAGTACATACAGTACAGAGACAAAAACACAGAAACAGTAAATTTTTGGTGATTGAAGCCATTAAATGGGATGAAATTAGATTTCAATCAGCTCCTCCTCCAATTCTTCGGTCGAACCACAACCTTTGCAATCAATTGAAAGTTCAATCAATCAGCTCGTTCCTTCCTCTTCATCATTATCAACGATGATCGGTTCTAAAACGTCTATATCGACTTCCTCTTCAGTACTCTTGAGAAAACGAACCAAATGAACCGATGACGAACGTGAATCATCCTTCAAGAAATCTAATGAATAGTGATTCAAGCGTTGTAAAGGCTTTCGTGACACATCTACGTTTGCGCTGCTGGCTGACTATAGGTTCTGACAAATGACAATGGTAAGTCATCTGTAATGGCGTTATTAAAGAGAGTAGCAAATTCCTATAAAATAAAAGAAAATTGTTTTTATAAAAACAAAAACCAGCATTTTAGAAAAACTTACAAGGTCCGTCGACGAAACAGATAAATAGGATCTTTTTATATCGTTCGCCTCCAAAAACAACATTTGATTAAAGAACTACCAATATGCACGGAGGATGATTCTGTGCTTCGACCCGACTTTTTGGTGCGAAGTTTTGCAAAATTTGGCTTGAACGTTACCCACAAACAGCCCCACTTGCACTTAGCTTCTTTAACAGCAACATCAGGCGTCCAGTTGTGCTGCACAATTCGAATCCCGGATTCTGATTTTGTTTTGCGGGGTGATTTATTTTGCTGGGGACCCTCGGAATCTATTTCGCGTTCTCTCATTTAATTTTTTTACTCTCTTCACTTGAACAATGATCACTACTACACTTCAAAATCACTATTGATTTGCGTAAAATATGCACATTTGCGTTGTCCTATTTTCGTGTCAACGCATATGATTACGACGACCGCACATGTACGCACATGCACGCAAAGTGTCACAAAAAATGTGCGAGGGTGTTCAGACGATTTGCGAAAATGCCGCACATTTATGTGCGGTTTTGCTGTCGCACATCGTCCGCAAACCATTTGCGTGCATGTGCGGACTGTCCCAAAAGGGTGTTCAGACTATATGCGTCAATATTCGCAAATTATGACGTAAAAATGACGTCAGAACCGCACATATGTGCGGCTTTTATATGCCGTCTGCACGTAGCTTAAGAATCCAAATCCAAAAATTTCTCTCTTATCATTTGCCACAAAGCTCTGCAATTTATTGGAGAACCGCATTTTCTTTGAAAATCATTTACACAAACTAAACAGAACTCTTTTCAAGTGAACACAAACACAACACAACCGCATTACACTTCAATAAATTTCTTAATCCGAATCCGAAGTAGTTGTGCGTTCGCCTATTATACAAAGCAAATTTGGAATGAAAACCACAAAACAAAATGTCTGGAATAGTTTTCAAAATCAGTGCAAAATTTTCTATCAAGATGTTTAGCTCTTTGTGGATCTATCAGTGCTTTTCATAAAGGACCAAGTTGCGAAGAGAGACTGTACTTTGTGGTGAAAAGCGAAGACTTGTAGCAAGAGTCGTTGTTGTCATCCTTTTAAAGGAATTGTAAATACACTTTGAATATGAAATATTGCTATGGCTCTCCAAACTTTTTGAATAGCTGGAAAATGTGTCAACAACTTACATGCATACAAACATACAAACATGTGTGCATATGTACCTACTTATGAACATAAAAAGTTCTGTGTTCTGTGAAAATGTGAGGTTGTTGTGTGTGTCTTTGAAAGACCATTTTTTTTTTGTTTACTGTTGAAGTTTTCATTCTTTAAAAATATAATGTTCTTATCTTCCCACTTCTCTTTTCCATTTTCCAAGACTTTTATCCGAAGGTAACCGAGGTGATTCCCGCCGACAGCTAGCGACGCGACATACATACATACAAACATACATACGACCAAGCCAATCTGTTTTTCCTGGACTAATAATAAACGCTTGAACAGCTCAGAATTAAGGACGTGGGATTTGCCAGGGACAGCATTTGTATGTAGAAATGTCAAAATAAGCTTTCCTACTCTACCGCGGACGTCCTTTACATTTTAAACCTAATTACACACAAAATACTCAGAAATGCTGACAACTGAAATTAAAATGAGTGACAGCTTAGGGATTTTTTTTTTCTCTACTTGTTTTCAGATTGGACAGCTTGGAATTTGTAGTAGGTATAAGCTGGCGCGGATGGCAGTGATTTTAATTGCGCCTGAATATGACGGATTAACTATTTCCGTTTCGGAAGGAAGAGTGCTTTTTACTTTCAAGAGTGGAAAAATACGAACGAAATAAAATTATATTCCTTTGAAGGAGAAATACTTACTCAAAAAACGGAAATTCGCCAGGGATTTCTACTGAGACTGAGAGTTAACAAAACAAAGTCAAGAAGGGTGTGCGTAGTAAATTTTTGAAAAGAAAAACATTCGAGAAATGTATTTTTATGGACAATAGCACAAAATCTTCTTTAGTCAATTAACATCCTTAAAACCAAAAATTCAGGCCTTTTTTAACCTCTGGCGCGGTAGTTGTACGTTTTTTCATCGCATAGGCGAATTGCAAAAAATGCGAATCATAGTTCTAAAAGGGTATTTGCTGGAGTTAAGTCAACTTGAATGGTTTGCTAAGCTAGGTATTCAGACACATAATTGTAGATTACACAATATCATATCAACCCACTGAGATAATTAGGAGTGATGAAATTCAGGAAGATGCATTAATCCATTATTTGGATCAGCGATATAATTATCAAGATTATTTCATACAAATGTTGGCCGCGGCTGCAACTCAAATGGTTCATATTGAAATGAGTTATAGGAATTCTAAACTCAGCAACACCTAAAAAGTACTTTCATTGGGTGTACTAATTTCAATGAACTAAAAGTTAATATGCAAATCAACTTTGTTTTTCTGAACACAGTCGATTAATAAAATTATATCGAATTGGAGATCCTTTGTTTGATTTGGATCCAAAGGAAGACTTTCGATTAATTCACGCAAGTTATTAGTTTCTTTGTTCAACAGTTCATTTGCTTAGTCCGATTTGGACATACCCTTTCAAAATATCGATGTTAGCTTTCTGTACAAGCGGGCTTTGTGCTCTTAGACATGAGCCTTAACATAGGCGGCCAATTGACCGGTCCCAAATTCTTCTACTCTTATAAACAGGAATGATTTCTGTTACTGTTTGTTTGTCAGTATTAAATAGTCTATACAAAACTACTGGGGCGAATTGAATAATATATGGAACAGAGATGGTCTAGAGGTCTAGACTCTAGAGCCTGATTTATAACATAGGTTATATTTCATCGCCATATTCCTACTGGAAATAATGAACCTATTGTAACGTGCGCTTAGTTCGCAAAATAAAACTTCACTTTTCAATTTATTTCTACCACTTTATTCAGTATCTATACTTTATTCGAACTCAACTCGACTCTTGGACTATCACTGGTTAACAACGTTTCACTCTTAACTTTATCACTCTATAATCAAAACTGACTGCTCGTTGCGTCAGCGGTCCTATTTATATAGAACAACACTCATCTAGAGCGTTCCAGTTTCTTCTCCATGGTTTCCACATTTGCTGTCAAAAATCTCTACACTCACACACACTGCCTTACAAGCAATGCCTGTCATTTTATACCATTCCATTATAGTGTTGCCAGTTGTGTTTTCGGTTGAACCTTTTCGATTAGGAAATTGGTATAAATGTTGGGTGTTCATTACACTGCCCCCTCCTTAAGATTGTTCGTCCCGAATAATTCCATCTGCAGCCTTGCCACTATATCGATGCAGCCGGTCACAATGAACTACTTTTAACTTGCCTCTTAATCCTCTTTGGATGCGGTAAACCACGTCGTTAATCCTCGTGACAACAGTATAAGGACCTTCCCAGTTCTGCTGAAGTTTCGGTGACAATCCCTTTTGACGATGAGGATTATAAAGCCACACACGATCTCCTGCTTGGAATCCTGCCTTTGTCGCTTTTGTGTCATACCGGGTCTTCATCCGGTCGCCATACACTGTGACCCATGTCCCTGTTCTATTAGGTCTATCTGTAAGCCTACCCACCTCTATGTTTGAATCACAGACATAACAATTTCGGAACCACTTCTCCACGTCACCTCTAACATGCAGCCAGTAAAAGCGTTTTCGCACGTTCTCCAGCGTCTTGTTGACTCCCAGGTGGCTTCCTGTAGGGCTTCTATGCATCTTTTGTAAAACCTCCTTGATTTTCGATTGAGGAACAATAAGCTGCATTACAAAAGATTTACCGTCAGGAGATTCCCATTTGCGCTGGAGTACTCCTTCTTGCACGCGAAGCGAATCCCACTGTGCCCAATAGGCTTTGACAACAGGGCTTTGGTCAGAAATGTCGTCCCAGTCAGGTTTCGTGTTGTTCTCTTTCCATTTGAGAATCGGTCCGATGTCTGGATCCTTCGTTTGAGCAGACCTCAATTCTTCCTTGCTCCATCCCAATATGGGTTCCATTCTCATCCGCTGAGTCTCGGTCTCTACTTTCCCCCAGCAATTCCATTGGGGGTTTTCTACCTGATGTCCAATTCGGTATTGATAAGTCTGCGGTCTTACTCTACAGCTCACGGATTGATTTTCTTGGACTTCACAACGTCGACAAGAAGTTTCAGTTTTAATTGGTGGAAACCGGCATTGTCGCTGTAAGTGCCCCGTCTTATTACAATTCCAACATCTGGCAAGTCCGTTCCGCTGGTTCCTTTGTAGCTTAACTCCTGGGCATGATCCAGCCTCGAATATGGCTTCTCTTTGACATTGTACCATTTGAGAAGCTTGCTCAGATGCTTCCATCATTAATGCAAACTCTAGAGTTTCAGAAAGAGTTCGTGTTCTAGCAGTTCGCACTGATCTCTGAAGATGTTTGTCAGAAATGGCACGAACGAAGGACTCAACAGCCAGATGGTTGATGATTTCTTCTCCAGCATCCGGGTATGCCAGGTGAACCAGTCTTTCGACGTCTGCTTGGAGCTGCTGTAGACTTTCACCCCTTTTCTGGACTCTGTTATTGAGTTGGACTCGGAAGACTTCTTTCAAGTGGCTATCACCAAAGCGTTTATCTATAGCTGCCACGAGAGAACTGAAATCGTTGCTCTTACCAGCTGGAACAGTTTGAAGTAATTCAGCTGCTGGTCCTCTAAGAGCAAGAGTCAGTGCTGTGTATTTGTCTTCGTCAACCCAGCCATTTGCTGTCGCAGCTGCCTCGAATTGTCTCCTGTAAACTGACCAAGACGATTGTCCATCGAATGTTGGAGGTTGTACTTCTCTTTGATTTAGACAATCTCCACAAGTTTTCCGTAGCTCCATTTTCCGCATCTGGTCTAGTTCCTTAGCCATGTTTTCGATTCGTTTCTCCAAAGTGGCAAGCTGACTTTCGCATTGACTCTCAAGCTTGGAAAATCGTTTCTCAACACATTCAATGCGTTTTTCTAGGCCACAAACATTTTTCTCAATGTTACCCAATTTACCTTCTAGAATGTTTTTCTGACCTTCCAAAACATTCTGTTGCGCCTCAAGTCTTTCGAGAATATTCTGTTGTTCCTTCTTTTGCTCGTTTCGTTGCTCTTCCAGACGTCCGAGAATATTCTGCTGTTGCTCTTCAATCAGCTTCTTTTGTTGTACTTCGAGTCGTTCGAGAACATTCTGCTGTTCCTTCTTTTGCTCGTTTCGCTGTTCTAACAAAAGTTTCATCATACTAGAAAAATCTACACTTTCACTTACTTCCTCTTCTTCCACTTCTATTTCAAAAACAAAAGTGTTTACGTCTTCCCCTTGCTGTTCCAAATAGTTACGCAAGCGCAGGACGAGCTCATTTTTCGATCCCGCTCTAGAAAGATTTCGCTTACCTAACACACTTTTAAGCTCAATGCAGTTGAGCTCTTCTAACAACTTACCCATTTTCACTGTATATAATTATTATTTTTCTTTTTACTTTTTTTTTTTTTTACACTTTATTAGTCAAATAAGTTTTATTTCCACTTCTGACACCAATGTAACGTGCGCTTAGTTCGCAAAATAAAACTTCACTTTTCAATTTATTTCTACCACTTTATTCAGTATCTATACTTTATTCGAACTCAACTCGACTCTTGGACTATCACTGGTTAACAACGTTTCACTCTTAACTTTATCACTCTATAATCAAAACTGACTGCTCGTTGCGTCAGCGGTCCTATTTATATACAGGGTGTCCCGTAATTCGTTTTACATACTTTGGGATATGATTCTTGGTCATATTCTAAGAAAAAAATTGTTCTACAGTAAAGTCCGTTTCTCAAGTTTGACATCACTTTTTGACAATTTAAAAAAAGGCTAACTTTGGTGTACCCTGACCTGTGTTAAATTCGATATCTCTGTCAATACTAATGATAGAGACCTAATCTTAGACTTAATTTTTTGAAGAAATAACAGTCTTTAAGATTGTATTTAAGTTGAGCTTCCATAGGTTTAGGGTTGCCAGATTTTCAATTTTAAGTGGTGTTCAAATTTTCTTCCCAAAACAAAGTTTTGACTTTGAGGTCATTTTTTTGGAGAAAAGGCCTGATAAACATAGAATTTCTTTATTTTTTACAGATGAACAAAACAATAATAAAGAAAAAACTCAGCATTAAGTTACCTCAAAAACACATACATTTTATGATACTAAGAAAAATACGAAATGGGAAAAATTTAAAAAAAAATAAAAAAAAGGTCTTGCTTTGAGGTTTGTTTGAATAAAACAATAATATGATCACTTTTAGTAGTTTTTTTATGTATTTAATACAAATACAATTATAACAAGTGCTCAAAGCTCCATCCTTCGTTTTGAATCCATGCCAGAGCCCGTTTTTGGATTTCATTTCATTTTATAAATCTCACTGACGATGGAAGCATTGCTTCTGAAATGTACATCAGAGGAAATAAAATAAGTGTTTTAACTGTGAAAAACTTTACTAATCTTTTTATTTATTAGATTAAAAAACACGTGGAATATCTCAACTAAGAAACTCATCATATTATTGTTTTATTCAAACAAACCTCAAAGCAAAAACTTTTTTTTATTTTTTTTAAATTTTTCCCATATCGTATTTTTCCAAGTATCATAAAATGTATGGGTTTTTGAGCTAACTTAATGCTGAGTTTTTTCTTTATTATTGTTTTGTTCATCTGTAAAAAATAAAGAAACTCTATGTTTATCAGGCCTTTTCTCCAAAAAAATGACCTCAAAGTCAAAACTTTGTTTTGGGAAGAAAATTTGAACACCACTTAAAATTGAAAATCTGGCAACCCTAAACCTATGGAAGCCTAATTTAAATACAGTCTTAAAGGTTGTTATTTCTACAAAAAATTAAGTCTAAGATTAGGTCTCTATCATCAGTATTGACAGAGATATCGAATTTAACACAGGTCAGGGTACACCAAAGTTAGCCTTTTTTTAAATTGTCAAAAAGTGATGTCAAACTTGAGAAATGGACTTTACTGTATAACAATTTTTTTCTTAGAATATGACCAAGAATCATATCCCAAAGTATGTAAAACGAATTACGGGACACCCTGTAGAACAACACTCATCTAGAGCGTTCCAGTTTCTTCTCCATGGTTTCCACATTTGCTGTCAAAAATCTCTACACTCACACACACTGCCTTACAAGCAATGCCTGTCATTTTATACCATTCCATTATAGTGTTGCCAGTTGTGTTTTCGGTTGAACCTTTTCGATTAGGAAATTGGTATAAATGTTGGGTGTTCATTACACTATTTTAAAAATTCTTTCTTTATATTTAGTCCTCATAGTCATAGTCACACGGGAACAGGAATATAACCTAGAAAACTTTTTACCGATTTCAAAAGTTTTTTTTACCGTCAGAGTGCGCCAATTATAGAGGGATACGTCGGCTATAAGATTTGTCTGCTGTTATATGTGAACGTCTGAAACCCAGCGTAGGTCCTTATCAATGTGGTTTAAGACCAGAGAAGTCCACAATAGACCAAATTTTCACATTACGGCAGATCTTGGAAAAAATACGAGAACAGAATATCGATATTCACCATCTCTTTATCGATTTCAAGGCCGCGTATGACAATATTTACAGAGACGAGCTGTACAGAGCCATGTCTAGTTTCGGCATCCCTGCAAAACTCGTACGACTATGCAGGATGACTTTGGAGAGTTCACACTGCTCCATCAAGGTCGGTAAATAACTTACCGAGGCCTTTGATGTCGGAAAAGGCTTTAGGCAAAGCGACAAGCTATCATGCGATTTCTTCAACATCATACTCGAAAAGATTGTAAGAAACTCCAACGTCGACACCAGGGGAACAATCTTTCAAAAGTCTGTACAATTACTCGTCTATGCAGACGATATTGACGTAATGGGAAGAAAAAGGCGTGATGTCATAGGTGCTTTTGCGAGTATTGAAACAGAAGCGGCAAAAATGGGTTTGATGGTTAATGAGGGCAAAACGAAGTATATGTTGTCATCAAACAGGGACACAGAACATCGACGAATTGGACAAAACGTCACAATAGACAGACATAACTTCGATGTAGTACAGGACTTCGTTTACCTAGGATCCGCTGTAGACACGGAAAACAACATCAGTGCGGAGATCAAACGGAGAATAACTCTTGCCAACCGTTGCTTCTTTGGGTTAAGAAGGCAATTGAGAAACAAAACCCTCTCCAGCAAAACCAAGGTAACCTTGTATAAGAACTTGATCATCCCAGTCCTGCTTTACGGCGAGGAAGCATGGACCTTATCAAAAGCGGATGATGGTCGTTTTGAAAGAAAAATTCTCCGAATGATGTTTGGTCCCGTATGCGAAGACAATGTGTGGAGAAGAAGATAAAACAACGAGCTGTATGAGCTGTACCGCGACATAGACATAGCCAGAAGAGTACGCATCGCGAGGCAACGATGGTTGGGTTATGTAGAGCGGATGGACCCAAACGCTCCGGCTCGAGGGGTTTTCGAAAGCACATTGCAGGGAAATCGCGGAAGGGGAAGACCTCGTCTTAGGTGGCGCAATCAAGTGAATGAACACCTCAACCGACTTAGAGTGCAAAATGTCTATTTAGTGTGTTTTTAAGTGACATCCTCTGTCTCTGTCTCAAATGCAACATGCTAAACAAAGAGGAGAGGAGAGTGAGACCGCACAGGATTGAATGCGCGCTTGACAGGAAAAATTTTGTGGCAGGCATTTTCGTCGACACACAAAGTTATTTTGATAATGCTAGCTTTTATGGTACTGTAACGTGCGCTTAGTTCGCAAAAATAAAACTCTACCTTTCAATTTAATTCTACCACTTTTATTCAGTATCTACTTTCGATATACACTTTATTCGAACTCAACTCAATTACGTTTACCCAATATTCACACTATCACTTTCTAAATAAAAACTGACTTCTGGTTGCGTCAGCTCCCTCTTTATATAGAAGTGTGAAACCTCGAGAGCTTTCTGGTAGTTTTGCTATGAACCATGATGTCTAGACAAGTTCCCCTCCCGGTATATTTCTGTACACACACACACACTCACAACCAACGTCTTCCATTATACCATTCCATTACAGTGTTGCCAGTTGTGTTTTCGGTTAAACGTTTTCGATTGGGAAATTGGTATAGATGTTGGGTGTACATTACAGTACGTATAATGCCGCCAGTGAACATGATGTAGATTGTACTTTCACACGAATCATTTGTGGATTAAAGCGCTGCTTAGTGAATAGAACCGTAATCGCTGAAGCGGAGCTACTCTCTACTTGTAATGCTCAATGGATCAAACGTACATGCTCAAGCACATGCTGACGCCATTCGCGACGTCGTCGTGCTTGACACCTGTTGTGAAATGAATGGTCTCCAAAGTTGTCCACTTCACGAGACGTTTAAAATTGACTGGTCTGACCCAATGTCAAATGAAGCAAAACATCTTGGAGTAATCCTAGATAACAAACCTGTTTGGTCTAATTATTTCGAGCCAAAGACTGCTAAAGCACTGTCAGTCTTCTGGCAATGTAAGGGAGCCTTTGGCAAGAAATGGGGTCGGTTGGTCACCGGAAAGGGTCCTTTGGATCTATACGGCTATGATAAGACCAATCATCTCCTATGCGTCAGTTGTTTGGTGGAATGAGATCTCGCATAAATAAAATTTAATTTTCTACAAAAACGTTTGTCGTTAAATTCGTTGCGCTCAAAATAATAAAACAGTTCTGACGCTCAAGTAAAGTTAGGTCTAAGAAATATAAAACCCGATTGATAGACCTCTAAATAAACTTTTTTTTAGCTCAAATTTTTTTGGAATTTTTTTTTAGCTATCCTTAACAATATTTTCAATATGGATTTTGAATCAAAAATAAAAATTTTTTTTTGGCCCAGTCTAATATATATGCAATTGATACTTATAGATAATTAAAATAAATGATAATAATGTAGGAATGTATTAATATTATTTAGCTGAAAGGAAAGAGAATTCTTGATTATAAGTCGGTTAACCTGAGTTATCTCGGGATATTCCGTCCCGGTTGTCGCTGGTGTCCCTCTTTATGGGTAGGTTGTGGGGAGTGGCATCAGCCACGGAAGTATGCTGAGGTCAGCGTAGAAGTTGGTGGCTTCGTCGTTGGCTGGTATTACTTATTCGTCCAGAGTTTTCATCACGCTTAGTAATCTGGGCTCAGGGTGTTGGTCCTCTGTGGTCATCTTTCTTACCAGAGGATTAAGGTGGTTGCTGATATTTGCAGCCGTTTTCAATACAGTCGATAAGACGTATTGGTCCAAGGGCGTCATCTTGGCTGTTGTCAAGCATCTGAACGTGATAGGTATAATTGATACCGCACACTCTGTGAATCCTGTAGAGAAATTGATGACACCGCGGAGCATTACCTCTGTGAATGTCATACTTCAGGTTACAAATACTCGACAAGATGACAAGATGGAGCTAGCATGGCTTCATGCTTCATGCATGACTTGGATGGCTTCAAGTCTGATACCCACTTCATAAATGCTGGTATGCCCCAGGGCTCCGTTTTGTCTCCGACTCTCTTCCTCATTTTCATAAATGATCTCTTGCCTGAAACTTCTAATCCGCTTAACTGTTTTGCTGACGACTCGACCCTCAGCTTTTCATATTCGTTTCCAAATTCACGTCCCTGCTCTTCGGATGTGGAATTGGAACGGTTGCGTATGATAAGTTCATTGAATTCTGACCTTGACAGCATTGTTTCATGGGGTCATAAGAACCGAGTAGAATTCAATGCTTCGAAAACTTAATGCCGTCTCTTGTCGTTGAAGCTTAACATTCTCCCATTGCCATTATCCATGAATGGTACCTGCATCCAAGAAACCGAAAAGCTGTCAGTACTTGCTACTTGGTATGTGTGTAAACGATGATCTTCGTTGGAATGGCCAGATATTTGAAGTCACCAAAAACGCTGCTAAATACTTAGGTTTTTTGAGACGATGCAGGAAGTTCTTCACCCCTTCTGATCTGGCTACATTTTGTAAGGCCTTCATCAGCCCAAAACTGGAGTATAACTCCCATATCTGGTCAGGTGCTCCTCAAACATCTTTGCACCTGCTTGATAGGGTACAAAATAGAGCGTTAAAATTGATAGCTGATAGTTCAATCGTAGAATCGATTGATTCTCTTGAACATCGTCGAAACGTCAAATTTCTCACTCTCTTTTATCGCTTTTTTCACAAGCAGTGCTCTAGTGAAATAGCCAGTTGCATTCCTCCCCTGAAATAATCTAGCCGCAACATCCGCCTCGCTAGGAATGCTCATCAGTTTTACCTTGAGCCCAACTTCGGGCGTACAGTCAAGTAAAGAGATTCGTATTTCAGTCGCACCACCCGAATGTGGAATGCTTTACCTGGCTCCGTATTTCATCTGTCATACGATTCACAAAGATTCAAAAGCAACGTGCAACGGTGTCTTCTTTCAAATCCTCTCCTTTTTTCCTAAATGCTCGCACTGTGTTCTATAACATTTTAAGGGTAGTCATAACCCCTTGATGTGCGCGTTAATTATAAAAAAAAAAGCAACCTAGGCTCCTAATCCTGGCAGCGTATTTTGGCCTTTCTCCAAACATCTGCAAAGCTTAAAAGTGACTCACGAGCCTTTCAAAGCAAACGAACTCAGAACATTGGGACTGGCTGCTAGAAGCCTTTTAACTGCTTGAATTCTTTTTTACTGCTTGGAATGATTTGACTGCTTTAAATTCTCTTAACATCAGGTTCCTTACGACTTATAGCATTTACGTTACTCTTAAGCTTTCATTTCCTACTACAAATTGCCTTACAGGGTCTATTAAAATTTTATAATAATCCAAGTTTACATTTCGGAATTTTATTTTTATTAACTTCAAATTCAAGCAATCAGAAGACTTCAAACAATTAAAGGACTTCATGCCGTTAAAAGACTCCAAGCAGTCAAAAAGAATTCAAGCAATTAACGGTTTCAAGCAGTAAAAAAGACTTCAAGCAATCAAACGACTGCATTACTAAGTTTCAATGCAATTAAAAGACTTTATATGACTGCAAAGAATGTCAAAGACTATTAAAAGATTGCAACCAGTTAAAATATTTTGCATACTTTTGACTTCAAGTCTTTTGACTGCTATAGACGATTGGTTTACCAAAGACTTCAAAATTGACTGGGATATACTTTTGTGAGTTAAAGAACTCTGATAGGGAATGTGAATGCTTTTTCGCTAGAAAAGGTTTTGGGACATTTCTTTTGCTTTTCCGGATGGTGCCAATATTGGTAATCTTTTCAGCGGGCAATCTTTTTATCAATGCCAAATCCACAGATGTAAAGAAGTAATCAATAGTAAAATTGAATCCAGCATTGAAAAATTATGACATCAAAGCCTTCCCCACATCAAATCCAACATGCTACTTATTGCTTCGCAAATACTTGTGAGCATACTTTCTTTTCTTCTTCTAGTCCTTTTTACCGGTACTAAGAATATGGAGGTGTCTAAGGGATCACAGCTATCCCACTTACTTTACACTAGTGTTTGGCTCGCTGAATACGTTGTTTGTATGAAATTAAACAGCTGAACATTTGGTGCACGTATTTTTTCATAAAGCAGGACGTTTCAACATAAAGGCTAAGCTCTTTGGATACAGGCAGTGAATTTATGGATGATCCATTTGGCTTACCATGTTGCAAACGACGATCCAGCTCCTCTAATCCTCGAAAAAAATAATCGAAATACCATGTTGCAAACGACGATCCAGCTCCTCTAATCCTCGAAAAAAATAATCGAAATCGCTTAGGAAAGAAATTTTGGTAAAAGAATATGCTAAACGGGTCAGCAAAAAAAACCCCAATCTCCCAACCCGGTTCTCAGCAATCTTAACCACCAGTCAAGCTTTGAAATCTTCTGTTCTCAGTGCAAGCCGAAACATAAATTGAGGTTAAATTGACTTATTTATTGTTCCAGAAATATTTTTCTTAAACGTTCAGAGATCGTTTTCAGATAAAAAAAACTTTTCCACAGTGATGAGCACTCTTAAACTCCGTACTCAAAAACTCATAAATTATGCGTCTTACTTCGAAGATAAAATTTAAACAAAAAAATCGCTTCTTATATTCTTAGCTTATCTTCTGAATTCGTTTATAGACAAGGCTTAATTCTAAAGCATAAGAAACCATTTCTTTCACCAAAGTGGAAAAGAAAAAACACAAAAAACAAAAAATACCTCCACACCACAAACAAAGTAAATAATTACACTTTTACCATTAAGTTTGACAGCAACCAACCTTGAACTTTGCAGGCAAATGCTTCCTTATCTCATTGTGGTCTTAAATTTTAATTAGGAAGAAATCATTTCATACTGTGTACCGTACCGTAACCAAAAGACGACCTAGGACTTATGAAACAGGAGCTTATCGTAGGCATGAAGCAAAATTTACCCACATTCAGATCATACCTACCCCGTATTTACCTCGCATCGCCTTTCACTGGATGCGGAGGAGCAAAGTTCATGCTGTAAAACGAGTAAAAATCACACTTTTGCAATATAGATAGAAGGAGAGAAAGTGAGGGGGAGAGCAAAAAAAAAAGGAAGACCAAAAAGTTAAACAAGTCGGTATTTTACGTAAAATATGGTTTTGCGATTTTATTTGAGCCATATAACTTTACACGAGGGACCACGTTGAAATTTATAAAAGCGAAACTTTGTAGACATTTTATATGCTCGAATACGCGGGTATGTGTTTATTCAGTTTCACTCACACCATTCGTGATTCGTGTGTGGTGCTATTTCGCATCCTGTTGTGCCAGGCCCAAAAATATTAGAAGAAATGTGTCTATTCAGGTCCGGAGTGCCTAGTAACTGGAGCAACGTGTTAACGTATAGATTTTATTTTAGTTGAAGCAAGTAATTGAATTACTGTTTTGTAAGCTATTAGATCTAGTTTGAACTGCACAGAAGACTTCTAAGAAGCAAGTGGGCAATGACCATCCTCGAAAGTTGTGCCGGGAGCATTTGATGCTAGATAGATAGTAGATAGATAGACTGCTATCTATTGTATGGTATTGTATACTATTGTACTATCTTTTAATTTAATTTAATTTAATTTATTAGCTTGGCTTATTTCAAGCTTAATACATTCAGATCAACTATAAACAAAAATTTTAAAATATATCTATCTTTAAAACAGAAATATTAAGGGAAATTAAGGATAGCGGGTACTTCTAAGGGAAGACAAGCTTATACTAAAATCAAGGGTATGCTCTATACTGTTTGTTAAGCGTAGCATTCGAGTGATAGGATTGAAATGGCCATAGTTTGTGGGGTGAGTGGGAAGGTTAAAGAGAGGGATGGATCTAAGACAGCGGGGATTGGTGTTAAGGAAGATATTTTCGAGAAGTGCGGGACAGTCTATGACACCATAGAAAGATAATGTGAGCAACTACACAACGCTTTGCTAGGCTTCGTAAATTGATTAAAAGTAACCGATCTTCGTAGGGGGGTAAGATTTGAGGATTATTCCAAGGAAGGTGACGTAAAGCGAAACGAAGAAGTCTTCGTTGTACAATTTCGATTCTAAGAGAGTGGGTGATTTGGAAGGGAGACCAAACCTGAGAAGCATACTCAAGGATAGGTCTGATGAATGTTATGTAAAGTGATTTGGTGGTGTAAGGGTGGGAGGATTCTTTGGACCAGCGTTTTATAAAACCAAGGGAGGAGTTTGCATTCGCAATAATTTAGTCGATGTGGAATCGGAAATTGAGCTTTTTATCACAATAAATACCAAGATCACGAATTGAAGACTCTACTGGAACAGGTATGTCTCAAAAGATATAAGTCCGAGGGAGTGAGGGGAGGCGTTTGCGTGAAAAAGTCATAAATTGGCACTTACTGACATTCAGTTCCAGAAAATTTTTGTGACACCAAGTTAAAATGGAATTTAAATCTGGCTGAAGGAAAGAGGAATCAGACGGTTTGGATACAACTTTTACAATTTTTATTTCATCTGCGTAGATTGATTAATCAGAGTGGGAAATAATCTTACCAACATCATTGATAGCAGAAGAATAAGAGTGGGCCACGATGGCTGATTTTGGGAACACCGGATGTGATAGAAATAGGACAGACGACAGATGACTACTGATAGACAACAATCTACAGACGACAACGACAGACTACAGACGACGATAGACGATAGACGATAGACGATAGACGATAGACGATAGACGATAGACGATAGACGATAGACGATAGACGATAGACGATAGACGATAGACGATAGACGATAGACGATAGACGATAGACGATAGACGATAGACGATAGACGATAGACGATAGACGATAGACGATAGACGATAGACGATAGACGATAGACGATAGACGATAGACGATAGACGATAGACGATAGACGATAGACGATAGACGATAGACGATAGACGATAGACGATAGACGATAGACGATAGACGATAGACGATAGACGATAGACGATAGACGATAGACGATAGACGATAGACGATAGACGATAGACGATAGACGATAGACGATAGACGATAGACGATAGACGATAGACGATAGACGATAGACGATAGACGATAGACGATAGACGATAGACGATAGACGATAGACGATAGACGATAGACGATAGACGATAGACGATAGACGATAGACGATAGACGATAGACGATAGACGATAGACGATAGACGATAGACGATAGACGATAGACGATAGACGATAGACGATAGACGATAGACGATAGACGATAGACGATAGACGATAGACGATAGACGATAGACGATAGACGATAGACGATAAACGATAGACGATAGACGATAAACGATAGACGATAGACGATAGACGATAGACGATAGACGATAGACGATAGACGATAGACGATAGACGATAGACGATAGACGATAGACGATAGACGATAGACGATAGACGATAGACGATAGACGATAGACGATAGACGATAGACGATAGACGATAGACGATAGACGATAGACGATAGACGATAGACGATAGACGATAGACGATAGACGATAGACGATAGACGATAGACGATAGACGATAGACGATAGACGATAGACGATAGACGATAGACGATAGACGATAGACGATAGACGATAGACGATAGACGATAGACGATAGACGATAGACGATAGACGATAGACGATAGACGATAGACGATAGACGATAGACGATAGACGATAGACGATAGACGATAGACGATAGACGATAGACGATAGACGATAGACGATAGACGATAGACGATAGACGATAGACGATAGACGATAGACGATAGACGATAGACGATAGACGATAGACGATAGACGATAGACGATAGACGATAGACGATAGACGATAGACGATAGACGATAGACGATAGACGATAGACGATAGACGATAGACGATAGACGATAGACGATAGACGATAGACGATAGACGATAGGCGATAGACGATAGACGATAGACGATAGACGATAGACGATAGACGATAGACGATAGACGATAGACGATAGACGATAGACGATAGACGATAGACGATAGACGATAGACGATAGACGATAGACGATAGACGATAGACGATAGACGATAGACGATAGACGATAGACGATAGACGATAGACGATAGACGATAGACGATAGACGATAGACGATAGACGATAGACGATAGACGATAGACGATACACGATACACGATACACGATACACGATAGACGATAGACGACAGACGATAGACGACAGACGATAGATGATAGACGATAGACGATAGACGATAGACTTTAGTCTTTAGACTTTAGACTTTAGACTTTAATTTATTCATGTAATCAAAAGTATTTAACAATATTATAAGTTCCCGCGAAGCCTTTTGGCTTGTCTGCAGGAGATTGTGTTTCACAAAAATAAAATTTTTTAAGCAAGATTTTACGTGATATTACATATTTACATAAGATTAAAAAAATTATTAAGATTTTACTCATGTGAGTTTAAAAAGAAATTTTTAATTTGTTTTTTTCTATTTTTGAAATTTTCAATATTTATTAAATGTCGAGGTAATTCGTTGATGAGTGATGGTACGCTGTATAGTAGTTGACGTCTTCCGTATAGATTGTAGTTGAAGGGCAGTTTAAGCATTCCTTGAGCGCGTCTTCTGGTGTTGATCATATGGTCAATTGGTCGAATGAATCGGTTGTCATCGTAGTACTCCAGTATAAGGGTCATCTTAAAAATTTGCTCGACGTTGAGAGTTTTAAATGTGCTATCATTGTTTCGCGTACTTCCATTATATATTAGTTTTAAAGCTGAGTTTTGAAGTTTTTGTATTTTTTTAATATGAGTTGTTGCAGCATTCCCCCAAGCAAGTATGCCATACCTAAGTTTGGACTCCACTAATGCATAATACACTTGCTTCAGCACAGGAACTGTAGTATAGTACCGCAAATGGGACAGCGCATATAAGGTCTTTTTGAGATCCATGCGCAGCTTGTCGATGTGTTGGCTCCATAGAAAATGACAGTCGATGATCACTCCAAGATATTTATACGTTTCTACAATTTCTATAGTTTCGATTGGGGTGTTGGGACATGCATCATTCTTCACAAGTATTCTGCTTTCTGTGGATTTGAATTGTGGGCTCCGCATATGCATCATCTTAGTTTTAGAGGCGTTGATGACCAAGCCATTGTCGTGACACCAACTAACAGCAGCATTGAACTCCTCCTGCATTATCATCGTCGCCATGTCCAAAGATCGGTGACGGACCACAATCGCTGTGTCATCAGCAAAGGCGAATGGAATGCCCTTCTTAAAAACGCGAAGTAATTCGTTGGTGTAGAGAATGAATAGAATCGGACCAAGTTTAGATCCCTGAGGAACACCATATTGCACATTCTCTTTTTCACTCTTCACGTCTCTAATCTTGACCACAAACGACCTGTTGTGCAAATAGTCCATGATCCAATCAGCCATTACTCCTCTTATTCCAATCCGGTTTAGTGCTTGTATCAGTTTCGTATGGTTTAAAGTGTCGAAGGCTTTACTAAAGTCCATGAAAATTACCAAGACATGGTGGCTTTTATTTAAACTTTCATTTACGCAATTTACAAATTCGCCTAGTAGTTTTCCAGTGTTTTTATTTTTTTGAAAACCGTATTGGCTTTTATTTATAAGGGAGTGTTTGTCAATAAAACTCTGAAGTCTTGCCGATATAACTCCTTCTAGACACTTTTCAATTATAGGAAGTATGGAAATCGGTCTGTAATTACTAAGCTGATTTTTAACTCCACCTCAGACGATAGACGATAGACGATAGACGATAGACGATAGACGATAGACGATAGACGATAGACGATAGACGATAGACGATAGACGATAGACGATAGACGATAGACGATAGACGATAGACGATAGACGATAGACGATAGACGATAGACGATAGACGATAGACGATAGACGATAGACGATAGACGATAGACGATAGACGATAGACGATAGACGATAGACGATAGACGATAGACGATAGACGATAGACGATAGACGATAGACGATAGACGATAGACGATAGACGATAGACGATAGACGATAGACGATAGACGATAGACGATAGACGATAGACGATAGACGATAGACGATAGACGATAGACGATAGACGATAGACGATAGACGATAGACGATAGACGATAGACGATAGACGATAGACGATAGACGATAGACGATAGACGATAGACGATAGACGATAGACGATAGACGATAGACGATAGACGATAGACGATAGACGATAGACGATAGACGATAGACGATAGACGATAGACGATAGACGATAGACGATAGACGATAGACGATAGACGATAGACGATAGACGATAGACGATAGACGATAGACGATAGACGATAGACGATAGACGATAGACGATAGACGATAGACGATAGACGATAGACGATAGACGATAGACGATAGACGATAGACGATAGACGATAGACGATAGACGATAGACGATAGACGATAGACGATAGACGATAGACGATAGACGATAGACGATAGACGATAGACGATAGACGATAGACGATAGACGATAGACGATAGACGATAGACGATAGACGATAGACGATAGACGATAGACGATAGACGATAGACGATAGACGATAGACGATAGACGATAGACGATAGACGATAGACGATAGACGATAGACGATAGACGATAGACGATAGACGATAGACGATAGACGATAGACGATAGACGATAGACGATAGACGATAGACGATAGACGATAGACGATAGACGATAGACGATAGACGATACACGATAGACGATAGACGATAGACGATAGACGATAGACGATAGACGATAGATGAAAAGTGATAGATAAAAACAAGGAAGAGAGGCACCGTTTTCAGTCACATTTTCAATTGTGAGTTTTCTAGAAAGTCTGTTGGTCATAGCTTCAATAAAGTGTTATGTGTGAGTTTTTAACTAAAATGCATTTTACTTGTCCGACTATGTTGGTGATATGTAAATAGTTGAAATAACAAATATTGGTTCAGAAAATTGCACGTATGGATTGTGTAACTTTGACTGTGATATGACGCAATCGTCTATTGTTCATAATGCTGAACTATCACTTTTTGTAGTGGGCACTGGATTTGTTTTGCTTGATTGTTCGCATCTGTCTCTGACCTGATTTTCTTCTTCTCTTGTCATTTGCGAATCTGCACACCTTAGGGTGTGGTTATTAGGTTTTGGCAATCTACTACTTCTTCTAACGACTAAAAAATTGTCTTTTAGATAACTTAATAGCGGAGTTTCACCCAGTACAATTAGTTGGACAGACTTTGTTTGAATGACCAATGGATAATGTGAACCCTCATACGACCGCTTGGCCAACTTGTTAGATGGTGAAATTTTGAAGTTGGACGGAACGGAGGAATATATGACGTAATGTCGAACGACAAATTTGATAAAACTGAACGCAAACTTCATCGGAACATGAAACATCCATTAAACGAAGTCGGTCCAACTAATGGCACAGTATGAACTCTGCTAATGAAGAACTTAATATTCAAAAACCGCACTTACACTTTTTCGACAGGTTTTCGAATTAATTTTTGGGTATGCACTCGGCGCGCGGTATGCAAGTAGGTCATAGAATTTCTTAAGAGATGAGAGGGAATGCGTTTTCATATCTTAATTTTTTAGTTTTATGTTCAGTTCAGTACCTTGTCATAATGACTTGTTATTCTTACTACGATCAAAATGCAAACTCACTCATTTTATTAAAAATCTTTGCCCTACTTGCAAACGGAATTTCACTTTTCTATAATGACGGGAACCCTTGTCGACTTCGCATGGATAAATATTTTTACGCATTATAATAACTGAGCACATTTCAAACAAAAATCAGTGCTGTTTTTGAAAGTCCACTTAATAGCGTCAAACTCAATTACTGAACCTTATAAAAAACAATAAAATCAAAGAATGAGCTAAGAAATAATTCAAAAATAAAAGACATCTTAATTTACTCACTCTTAAAAAATTGTAGTCCAAGAAGTATCCTTGCTTTAGTGTCAAATAACATGTTCATCAAACAAGGCCGACATACTTATTCATTTATAGCTGGGGTGAAAATGAAACCCAAATTGATTACAATTTGGTAGCCAAATTTATGAGGTTTCGGGTGAAAGGCTGCAAAGTGATACTCGATGAAGCTGTTGCCCAGCAACATCGACTCCTGCTGATAGAACTTTTGCGGAGGCGAAGAAATAAAACAAACCAAACCATTAAATGGCATAGTTTAGACAAAAGAAAAGGTGAGCCATTTATTTCCAACACGGAAAGTTGTATGTGTAGAGCCATCAACACATTCGAAAATCCAGCGAGCAAAGCGCAAAGCATGTGGGATTGCCTGCATCAAACTTAAAGAGAGCCAAATTATTGCAAATAGTCCATTGATTACGTCGTGAAAAATGGCGAAAGGGTCTCGAAAAAGGGCGGTTTCTTATTGCAGGAATCGATCAATGCCCTAGTACCGAAAAACCGTGGAGTGATATTAAATTACAAGGTGCAGATAGGAGATATGATCCTAAACCATCCTCAAATGATTTTCAATATATGTACCTACATATCTCGCAAACGAAGACGTTCTTTGTAGATAGCAAATTTTCTATCCAACACCATAAAATCTGGAAAAAAAGAAAATTTTACCAATTTTTAATTTTTTCTTTAGTTTTTTCAATGGCTTTTCTTTTTGGTCGCAGACAGATATTGTTGCATAGAAAAGAGAGTAAATATAATTTCTTTCAAGATGCTGCAACTTTCTATGAAAAAATTTCACCGAAATATGATCACAGACATTTATCGTCGATTTTCATACCTTTTTTACAAATTATTAATTAATTCTTATTCTATTAGAAAAAAAAAAATATTTTACTTGACAGAAAGGTATTTTAAACAAAAAAGATCAATAATACTGTAATGTGCGCTTAGTTCCGGTTCTTAGGCAGTAGCTAATGGTGTTATGAAGCCACGTCGTCTTTACCAGGTCTCGACGTACTATGGAGGCTGTGGCACCGGTGTCGATGGTAGCCACATGTTTCTTCCCGTTATAATAGTAGTCTCCACAGTCAGACTTTTGTTGTCTCGTTTAGTCTGAGAGACCTGGATGGTGGTTCTGGGGTCATCAATACAAGAAACCAGCCTCTGCCCCTCGAAGTTGGTTCTTGTGGGTTGAATGCTCTGTTTGGGGGTAGTCGGCATTGACGCTGTAAATGCTCGGTCTTGTTGCAGTTTCAACATCTTGCAAGTCCGTTCCGCTAGTTCTTTTGTATTTCAGCTCTTTGGCACGAGCAATCGTCAACTATGGCTTTTCTAAGTCGACGTACTCCATGAGAAACCTGTTCTGCTGCTTCAATTGTCAATGCGAATGCTAAAGTTTCAGAAAGAGTACGTGTTCTAGCAGTTAGCACAGATCTCTTAAGATGTAAGTCGGAAATTGCACGAACGAAAGACTCAACAGCAAGCTGGTTGATGATTTATTCTCCAGCATCGGGGTATGCCAGGTGAATCAGTCTTTCGACGTCTGCTTGGAGCTGCTGTAGACTTTCACCCCTTTTCTGGACTCTGTTATTAAGTTGGACTCGGAAAACTTCTTTCAAGTGGCTATCGCCAAAACGTTTATCAATAGCTGCCACGAGAGAACTGAAATCGCCGCTCTTACTAGCTGGAACAGTTTTAAGTAATTCAGCTGCTGGTCCTCTAAGAGCAAGAGTCAGTGCTATCTGCTATGTACTTGTCTTAGTCATCCCAGCCATTTGTTGTCGCGGCAGCCTCAAATTGTCTCTTGTAAACTGGCCAATCAAATATTGGCGGTTTCATCTCATTTTTCTTTGCAAAGTCTCCAGCAGATTCTCGAATTTTTATTTTCCGAATCTGGTCTAATTCCTTGATCAGAACAGAACTGTTTATCGCATCGGCTTTCCACGATTTCGAAACGGTTCTCTACAACAGAAAGCTGTTTTTCCACACCTTCAACGCGTTCGTTTAGGGCACATACATTTTTCTCAATGCTACCCAATTTGGCTTCTAGAATGTTTTTCTGACCTTCCAAAACATTCTGTTGCGCCTCAAGTCTTTCGAGAATATTCTGTTGTTCCTTCTTTTATTCGTTTCGTTGTGCTTCAAGTTGTTTGAGAACATTCTGCTGTTCCTTCTTTTGTTCTAATAAAAGCTTCATCATATACTTGAAAAATTTAGCTTGCTATAAACCAGACCACGGGCAACCCTTCTCTAGGTGCAAGAATGCAATCCCATTCCCCTAGAAATATAAAGTTTACATTGTGTTTGCACTGTAAACTTTATATATGTGTCGACAAACATCGACCAAACATTGCGTCTTAGAAAGGTACAAACAGCATCTAACTGATGAGCCCACTGTTTGTACCTGGGCGAAACGCATAATTAGTGAAGGTCACTTGAACTTTTCATTTTGATTTTTAAAAATCAACAGTCGTATTTATAAAATTTGCTTAGAACATCCTTAGACAACTGTCCAACTAGACGGTGCCTAAAGAGTTGGACAACCCTTAGCCAATTTCGTATTTATAAATGCATTCCAACAGTTGTCTAAACAACCCCTCAAACTGTCAACTTCGAATGAAAAACTAACTGGTGGCGTTCATGATGTATCCGTGCAGTACCATTTTTTGTGTTTTGATATACGAGTGCAACAACTAAATGGCTCTGAAAGAGTGTGGCGTAGCACTTGAACCAGACCAAAAAAGCAGCTGATTTGACATTGAGTTACAGCTTTTCCAAGTTTCGTAAAACGATGAGATTTGTGCAATTTATAAATTAAATTGTTGAAAGTAGTATTTTTGCAACTCAAACTACTTATTTTTTTCGATCTTAGAGCTCTCAACAGTGTTTTATAACATGTTCAACAAAATTGTTTTTTGCTCTAGCAAATGCCACTTTAGCCATAGTTTAGACAACCAATTTCGGTGTCTAAAGTTAGACGTTCCTTAGACAGCAATGAAAGTGTTTATAAATACGATTTGGAGTTGGAAACTGTTCTAAGAGCTGTCCAAAGTTAGACATACTTTGGAATGGGATTATAAATACGACTGCAACACTCCAAGAAAACAATAAATTCTTTTATTAATTTCTTTTTTCTATAAACCATTATGTCTAGACACATTCTACCCCCTGTATATTTTTGCACACACACACTCACTCACAAGCAACGCCTTCTATTAGAAATTAGATGTTCATTATAGTGTTGCCGCTTGTGTTTTCAGTTGAACGTTTTCGATTAGGAAATTAGTATTAAATGTTGGGTCAAAATCAACATCAAAATCTTGATATTCTCTTTAAGAAACTCGGCAACTTGTACATTATCATTACTAACTCCCACAAACGCTTTTCAAAATATTAAGCAAGTCATTTGTTTTCTGCAACCACAGCTTCCATGGGAACCGGTAGTGCAAACACAAGCCATTTTTACTTGCGTTTAAAGGTACTATAAGGCAAGTTTTGCAATCGCGTAGATTAGGTAAACATGACATTACGATGATAGAGAAAAACTAAAACAAGTCCTGTAATTCTGTCTGTATGTATGTCTGTCTGTCTGTCCGTATATGGACATCTTGTACCACTAGAGCGATTTTCCTCAAAATTTGCAGCTAGGGTCTGTGGGGTAGCCTACAGAAGAGTTTATGGAATTGGGTCTCCAGGTTTTGAAATAACGATACCAGCAAAATAAACCATACTTATTTTTCTCGAAAACAGCTCCAACGATTTCGATAAAATTTTTTGTCAATGATTATTTTCTAGTTGTCTTTCTTATGATGTAGAAATATTTTCGGAAAGAGTACCGTTTAAAACAGAGTTTCGCGTTAATGCGGCTTACACGATTTTGACGAAATTTTATATTCAAGAAGTTCTAGGTAGTTTGAGAAAGATTGCACATTAACATGTGAAAAATTTTAATTTGAATTTTTTCACAGCCTTTTGCAAGGAATAGACAAGTTCTCCGATAGTACATACCTTCATTGACATGAAAAGCGCTTCCTCGATTAACCCTTCAGAATCGGCAAAACATTATTGATGCCTTCCTATCCTCACAAGTTCTGGTTGTGAGAAATGCGATAGGACCAGGTGCTCCCCGATCTAATTTGCCACCCAATTTATTTTATTTGTTTTAGAAGAAGAAGAAGATGTAACACTGCTTTTAAACAAAGGCGGGATTACCTTGCCTTCCTTTTGCCAACTATTTTCACGAATGCAAAACTGAGCACACTTAAAAATTGATTTGCTGTAAGCAAAAATTAAAAACAACACATTTTTATGTTTACAGAATACTCGCATATCCTGTATCCTATCCAATGTTCTTACCCCAACTTCAAACAGAAAATGTATGCTCATTAAAAACTTTTCTTAGAAGCCATTAGTGCAACGCTGATTAAAAGTTTCAACCGACTGAATTTTGTTTCCTTGTTTCTATGCGGTTGGATTAACAGAAAATTGTTCAGTTTAGGTATGCAAAATTCTCTCATTTAATTTTGAATTTACACGGGCATATTGTCGTTTACTCGTTCTTTAAGTTTTTTTCGTGGAAATGTCAATTGTAGGTGGGTAGAACGTAGAAGAGTTTATCTGAAACAAAACCCAATGTCTGCCTTCATCATCAATTTGAAGCAAATGCTATGAGTAATAAGCTTTCTTGAAATTATGTTAAAAAATTTCTCCAAAACACCAAACCATATTTTTTTTCCTTTTCAACAAACCCACACACAAACAGGGGCGTAGCGAGGGTCCAAGCCATGGGGGTGAACTTTTATGAAATGTCGCTTAAAAATTTGCCGACTGCATATGTTTGTACGTCCGATAAGTATCCTAAACCACCCAACGGATTTTTATGATATTTTCATTGTAGAAATAGTTTAGTCCAGCGATGGTTCCTGTCAAGGTTTGATCTCCAAATTCCCACAGGAACGGGTTGGGATCGGAAACCTAGAAACTACTAGAAAGATTTAAAAATTTTAAGTTTACTAAATGACCGCTCACAAGAAGACGACGCGACGACACAAGAGCAGTTAACACGTAGCAAGGTAGTTTGAAGGCTAGGTTAGGTTAGGTTAGGTTTAAATGGCTGTCAGGAAAACAAACTGACACACTTAGACCAATATTAGGTCCATTGTGATACCATAGTTATTATGCGAGGGAGTACCTCACTTAACAAAACCATTTGGAGCTTTTAATAAAGCGAAGGATATGCAGGGGATCTGTGTGTGCCAGATCGCTTGGATCATCAAGAAAATATTTTCCTAGATGCCGCTTTCTTTTAAAAGAGAGTGCAGGACATGAGCAGAGGAGGTGTGGGATTGTCTCCTCCTCCTCCTCATCTAAGCAACTTCTGCAGAAGTCATTTGAGGGAACGCCAAGTCTTATGGCGTGTCTTCCTATCAGACAATGTCCGGTGATGACATTGATTACGGAGCTAACTTGCAATCTGGCAATTGATAACAAATGTCTTGTGCGTTTTGGATCTAGACCTGGCCATATCCGTTTTGTTGCCACGCACGTGGTGATATTGTACCACCTATGATTTGTTCTATCCATTGCCTCTTGCTTTAGCATAAGTTTACATGTAGCGATTGGTATACCAATATTCAACCTGCTGGTTGAGATCGGTAGAACGGTTCCTTCTCTGGCGAGTTCATCGGCTTTGCAGTTACCCACGATATCTCTGTGCCCCGGCACCCAAATAAGGTGAATATTGAACTGTTCAGCCATCTCCCTAAGAGATAGGCGACAGTTAAGGGCGGTTACTGAGTTCGTAGAAACAGCGCCGAGTGATTTGAGGGCTGCTTGACTATCTGAGAAAATCCGGATATTCGTTGAGGATATCACGTTTTCTTTTAGCCATGATAGGACCTCTTTGATCGCCAGAATTTCCGCTTGGAACACGCTACAATGGTTTGGAAGGCGGAACGAGAGACTTACGTTAAGTCGGTTTGAGTACACCCTACAGCCTACCCCTTCTTCGGTTTTTGAACCATCTGTATAGAAATGAATTGAATCATCTCTCAAAAATTCTTCGTCGTCCCAGGTCGTTCTCGGTGGGATTGAGACTTGGAACTTATTATCAAAAACCAATTGGGGGATGGTGTAGTCGGAGTGACAGGGGATTGAACCGAATAAATTCAGGATTGCAACGTGACCGATGTTGTTATCGGTCCATTGGGAGATAGCTCTCATACGAGTGGCTGCACTGGCGGCCATTTGTTTGCTGAAGATATCTAGTGGTGTGAGGTTAAAAAGTGTATTTAGGGCAGCTGAGGGTGTTGATCTCAGTGATCCGCTTATACACAAACCGGCTACGGCTGTTCGTTGGACCTTGCTTAAATTATAGCAGTAGGTCCTTTTATCAAGAGCGGTCCACCATACCACTACTCCGTATGTGAGTATTGGTCTGATGACCGCGGTGTAGAGCCAGTGGGTGATTTGGGGGGAGAAACCCCATTTGTTACCAATGGCTTTTTTGCAGGAAAATAAGGCCACGGTGGATTTCCTGATTCTTTCCTGTATATTGGCTTTCCAATTTAGCTTTTTGTCTAGGATTATACCTAGATATTCGGCTTCGTTTGAAAGTACAAGTGAGATTCCATTTATTGATGGAGTTATTAGTTGAGGAATTTTATATTTCCTGGTGAAGAGAACGAGTTCAGTTTTCTGAGGGTTGACCCCTAGATCACATTTTCCCGCCCATTTTACAAGTTTATTTAGAGCGGTCTGCATCAGGTCCGTAAGGACGTGAGCATGTTTGCCGGACACCGCAATGGAGACGTCATCTGCATATGCAATCACTTTGAATCCCTCAGCTTCCAAGTCAACTAGAAGTTCATTGACTTCTATATTCCATAGAAGAGGGGATAGGACTCCGCCTTGCGGTGTTCCTCTACTGACAGATCTCTTTGCAGAGAAGTTTCCTAGAGTAGAGTTGATTCTCCTGCTTTTTAGCATTAGATTTATCAACTCCACTATGGAATCATCTACTTTGAGCTTCGTCAGTGCCTTTGTAATTGCAGAGTTGCTGACGTTGTTGAAGGCGCCCTCTATGTCGAGGAAGGCGGCCAGAGTGAATTCTTTGTGGTGGAGGGAATATTCTATAGTACGTACCAGGGTGTGTAGGGCCGTTTCTACAGATTTTCCCTTGCAGTAAGCGTGTTGTGCTGTAGATAACAATTTTGGATCTATAGCTGTACGCAGGTGGATATCAATCAGTCGTTCTAAAGTTTTAAGAAGGAAAGATGATAGACTTATTGGTCGGAGATCTTTTGGGTTTACGTGAAATGATTTCCCAGCCATAGGTATAAACACCACCTTTACTTCTCTCCACTGAGTGGGGATATAGTTCAAGGTGGTACAGCCGATGAGAATTACTTCAAGGACAGGGATAATAATGTCCGCGGCCTTTTGAAGTTCGGCTGGAATTATACCATCAGGTCCAGGGGATTTGTATGGGTCAAAGCTGTTAATGGCCCAAACTAATTTTTCCCTTGTAATCAGATCGGGGTTGTTTGTTACTATGCTACCTGGTTCTGTGGAATCATAGTTGCATAAGTTCTTAGAGCTTCCTGGAAAGTGAGTGTACAGAAGCAAATTGAGCGTTTCTTCGCAGGATTCTGTCCAGCCGTCAGCTGTTTTCAAACTGCTAGGTATGGTCGGACTCTTTGAGAGGATTTTTCTTAATCTAGAAGCTTCTGAAGTATCTTCTATTTTTCCACAGAAGTTTCTCCAGGAAGTTCTTTTATTTTTCCTCAGTTGATATTTATAAGTTTTGAGGGATTCCTAGTTTGAAGGCTAACGGAATCACATCTTTTAATTTGAATACCTCTTTGACAATATCGCAAAGTAAGTAAGTAAGTAAGTAACAAATTCATTTATTTATCCATTATTTCATCAAGTTAACATAATTTGGTTAGCAAACATAATTTTTATAAAGGTACAATTACTATTGATTGTATAATTGTAAATAATATAAGGTATTTAATAAATAAACTTGCAATTAAACGTATTCGGTTACCAATAACATTCTATACTTGGAGATTACTTCTAAAAATTTTCTTAGTGTTTTCCAGTCGCAATCGTTGAGTATTTTAAGGGTGTCTTGGATTGAAAGACTATGTTTCCCAAAGAAGAAAAGTCTGTGTGGTTTAAATATTGGGCAAATACTAATAAAATGGAAGCAGTCCTCCTTTGCCTTAAGGTTGCAAATACAGAACTGATTGAAGTTCCCGTTATAAGGACATCCGTTTAAGCTGAGTAGTTCACATCTTGCTTTAAAAATAATAGAAATTTCTCGGTAGGTTAGCGAATCGTGGAAGTAGTTTCTCTTATTCAGGTTGTAATTAAGTTGTGAGTATAATAATCTACTGTTGGATTCACGTGCGCTTAGGATAAAGCCTTCACGCATCGAGTCTTCATTTTTTCGTATTATACGGTACAGCTGCTCTTTTATGTTATTAGGGTTTGTTGAGTTAAAAACTAGTGTTTCACCACAAGCAATACCAAGGCTTTCCCACTTAGCAGTCTTTGTTCCTTAACTCGTATAAGAGCATTTTCTTTGTTATTCGTGAGTCCTCATAAGATAATGTTTTGATAATAAAATCAGCCTGTGCTTTAAGTATACTTGTAAATGGTTTAGGTATTCCTGTTTCCAGGTAGATAGCATAACTTGGTGTATTTCTAGGGAAGTTGAAGAGTTTTTTCAAGAAATTTCTCTGAAATGGTTCAATTTGATCATATTCATCTGCATCCCAGATTTTCGAAGCATAACAGAGAGTTGACCTAACGACTGCTTCATATATCTTGAACTTGACAGAAAGAACTATCCTACTATTCGAGAACACGTTTCGCCATGACGAATTCAACAAGCTTTGTGATGTATTGGCCTTTTCCTTTAGATGATTGTTGAAGCTCAAAGTGGAATTCAGTTTAACGCCTAGATATTTTATGTCGTTGGTAACTTCTAGAAGGTTCCCATTATAGTACCACCTTTTAACGTTTTGCCCTTGAGATGAGAATACCATCACCTTAGACTTCTCTGTATTAATCGTTAATCCCCATCTATTGCAGTAAGTCGCTAATCGATTAATCATCAACTGTAGGTTTTCGTGTGATTCTGACAGTATTACGAGTACATCGGCGTATAATAAAACATTTATTACCGTATTGGCTATCCTTATTCCTCCAGGTTGATCTTCAACTATATCATTGATAAATAGAGAGAATATAAGGGCGCTGAGAAGACAACCATGCTTAACTCCAGTATTCGTCTCAAACCAATCAGAAAAAGTTGAGCCATCCCATACCGCTGCTTTTGTTCCTCTGTACATTTCCTTAATTACATGTAGGAATTTTGAAGAAATACCTAGCTGTGAAAGCTTATATAGAAGCGCGTTACGATCAACTAGACCGAAAGGCAGTTTTGAAGTCTACAAAGAATGTGTAGACTTTCTTTTTCCGTGCTTGGAAGGCTTTGACGATCGAAGATAGTGTAAATATATGGTCTGTTGTAGAATAGTGTTTTCAAAAGCCGGCTTGTAGATTTGAAAGAATATTTTTCCTCTCCACCCACTTCTCAAGTCTCTCCACAAGTACACCGCAGAAAATTTTGGCTATTGTGTTCATAAATGATATGCCACGATAATTGTCAGCAATTTCGAAGGCACCTTTTTTATGGATGACTGATTTTGTGAAAGAGGTGGGGATGTCAGCATTCGAGAAGACCTTATTATAAAATGTTAGCAAGTTTTTTTTTTTTTTTGAATTAAATAGGGTGAAGGTGAAAATTACCTTTACAAGCACGTCGACCTGAAAGATCTTTTGTGCTGTTCCCTTAGGTTTAAAAACACGAAGTGTATAGGTTTGTTCATTCGAAGCTGAGGTCATGTAAGAACCTAAGAATCTTCGAGGAAGAGGTGTTTCTGATATCAAGGGGACAGGGGAACCCTTTATTGAATATTTTAAGCCTGGATCTAGCTAAGGCAGGGCATTCGCATAAAATGTGTTCAGCTGTTTCTATGTCTTCAAGACAGAGACGACAGGTGTCATCTTGGCTGATGCCCATGTTTTTAAGATGATACTTGAGAGAGCAGTGTCCAGTGAAGAAGTCCGTGAGTAACTTTGCGTCACGTTTGCTCATGTCAAGAATTTCTTTCATACGTTTGTGGGATAAGTCAATGAATAGTTTTGACTGACGATGGCCATTTGAGTTGTTCCAGGTGCTGATCATGTTCTGTCGTTCCCAGGTAGTTAATTCGTTTTTAAGGCTACTGATTGGGAGACCACAGTAGGGTTCAGGGCCTTCGAATTGGGACTGAGAGCCAAGCCTAGCAAGGCGGTCAGCCTCTTCGTTACCCGGTACACCTTCATGACCAGGCACCCATGAAAGAGTTATTTTATTGTGAGTAGCTAATTGAAATAAAATTGTCAGGCAGTTCCAAACTAGTTTGGATTCGATTTTTGTAGAGGACAGAGCCTTTAGTGCTGCCTAACTGTCAGAGCAGATTAGTATGCTTGATCTTCGGAGGCTTCTTCTAATGCATTCCCTAATACAGAATTCTATAGCCATTACCTCTGCCTGAAAGATAGTAGTTGTGTTACCAAGGGATGTAGATGATTTAAAGTTGGGACCGTAAATCCCTGCACCTACACCATTGTTTGTTTTTGAACCGTCAGTATACCAGATGTATTGGAAGTTATTAGTAAGAGTTACAGGGTTCTTCCATGCTGAACGGTTTGGAAAGATTACTTCAAAGGGGTGGTGTAACATTATGCGTTTAGGCATAAAGTCCGAGGAGTGGGCTGCAGGCGATTCCAGTATTGGGAGCACCTGCAGAATACTCATATGTCCTTGTAAGTTTTCCTTTCTCGAGTGGTTAGTGAGAAGAAGATTTAGTCCGCTTAGTGCAGCAGTCTTCTTTACTCTTTGATGTAGCGGAAGAAAATTTAGTAAACTTTCTAACGCTAAAGTTGGGCAGGTGCGCATTGCGCCTGTGATACCTACACAGGTTAGTCTTTGTAACTTTTGCAAAGATTTGCGGGCATAAACTTGCTCTGTTTTTTGCCACCAGATCAGCGAAGCATAGGTTATGATGGGTGTGATAATAGTGAGATAAGTCCAGTAAATCATTTTTGGCCTAAGTCCCCACTTTTTACCAAAGAGTCTAGAACAGGCCCAGAAAGCATTTGTTGCTTTTGCTATGGTTTTGTCTAGATGTGGTTTCCAATTGAGTTTATTATCCAGGGTTACTCCTAGATATTTGACCTCTTTGGAAAAATTAATTTGAACATTATTTAGGGATAGTGTTTGGAGATCGATTTTACGTCTCCTGGTGAATGGAATGATGACTGTTTTGGTGGGGTTGACCTTAAGCACTTCTTTATTGCACCAGTCATTAACTTTGTTCAGGGCACTTTGCATACGGTTTGTGACCTGTGCTTCTTGATTTCCTTGAATAGAGATGACTAGGTCATCAGCGCAGCCTTGTGTATCAATGCCCAGCTTATTGAGGTCGTCCAAGAGCTGATCTATTACAATTGACCAGAGTAGGGGAGATAAAACACCCACTTGGGGACAGTCTTTAACAGCATTAACTGTCATTGATGTTTGACCTAGTGTGGTGGAGATGATTCTGCCACTTAACATAGAGTCAATCCATTTAATGGTTGGTGTGTCAATTCCTTTGACAGTTGCAGCGGTTTGAATTGACAAGTACGTAGTATTGTCAAAGGCGCCAGAAATATCAAGAAAAGAGCAGAGTATGATGTCTTTCTTAGCAAACGCATTCTCAATTTTGCTGACCAGCTGATGGAGAGCTGTAACTGTGGACTTACCAGTTTGGTAAGCGAATTGGTTAGCATTGAGAGGATTTGCTATTAAGGCCGTACTGCGAATGTGTAAGTCAATTACTTTTTCCATGACCTTTAGGAAGAAGGATGTGAGACTGATTGGTCTGAGTTTGATCTATTGCCAGCTTTTGGTATGAATACTACTCTCACCTTTCTCCAAGTTTGAGGAATGTAGCTTAATTCAAAACTAGATCTATAGATAAGTGTGAGTGAGCAGATTATGGTATCAATTCCATACTGCAAGAGAGCAGGAAAGATACCATCCTCCCCGGGCGCCTTGAAAGGCTGTTGGGAGGATATTGCCCATTTGATGGAGTCTTCGTTAAAAATTTTTCTTGCTAGACTTCTTGTTGTGCTATTAGGTGTAGTGTAACTCATATTTGTGGTTAGAGATTGATCAGTGGTATGTATACAGTCAGGAAAATGAGTGGCCAAAAGAAGGCTCAGAGTTTCACTGTAACTTTGGGTAAAATTACCATCCGATTTTTTTAAGAGACCAATACCGTTGTTATGATCCTTAGCTAAGGCTTTTTGAACTCTAATTGAAGAAGGCAAGTTATCGATACTTTCACAGAAGTTTTTCCAGGTAAGTCGTCTTTGCCTTCTTATCAACGAGTTGTAAGTCGTTAGAGTTGTTCGATATTCGCTCCACGAATTGGTTCGTTTAGCTTTGTTGAACATATTTCGAAGCTTTCTTTTTAACTTCTCCAATTCACTGTTCCACCAGGGAACATCGCGATTTGAGTTGGACTGTCTAATGCGACAGCTGGACTCGTATGCGCTTGTGATTTGTGAGCTTAAGCGTGTTGCTTCCCTTTCAAGTTGATAAGGAGAGTCAATGTTTGGATAGGATGGTTCAAATTCACAACGAAGTGTCTCTGTGTAGAGATTCCAGTCCGTGTGTCTTGGTACCCTATTGTTTTCTATATTGTTGTGATTCGGCCTTGACAGATCAAATCTGATGTGCCGGTGGTCCGAGAATGATATCTCTTTCGAGACATGCCAATTGAGAATGATGTTGGCTATGGCAAAACTTGCCACTGTCATATCCAACACTTCTTTCCTAGTGGAGGTGACAAACGTAGGTTCATTTCCCTTATTTAGAATATCTAAGTTTGATGTTAGCAGGTAGTTGAAGAATGAAGGAGTTGCGTTGGAATAAAACTCGTAGGGAATCCCATCTTCTCCTGGTGCCTTTCCATTTTTCGATTTCTTCATTACTGTAGCTATTTCTTCCATTGTTATAGCCGAGTCTAATGATTCGTCAAAGATTGATGGTTCAGCGTAGGAAAACATAAGGTTCTGCACCGACTGCAGAGAAGGTGTTTGAAGTGGGAGGCGAGAACATCAGCTGATAATCCAGTGCCTATTTTGTAGCTTGCTGCGTTTATAGTTCTGGCGATTTTCCAAAATTCTTTCGAATTTTTTACTTGACCAAGAGAGAGTGCTTGAATATTTTCAAACTCTACTTTTTACGTTGACACAAATCTTTATTATAAATATTGGAATCAATATACCACTTCCTTAAATCGGGACTATGTGAAGTCCGCATGACTCTCAGCAATGCAAATTTTTTGCGTGCTTCTAAACAGTCTTTATCATACCATTGTTCTTTAAAAAGTGAGCTTGTATTTGAAGCTTTGTTTGATGTTGAATTTCGTATAAACTCTGTTAATTGACTAGACATTATATCGGAAGATTCAGTAGAAAATAAGTTTGTTACAATTAAGTTGGTCAAAGTTAACTCATAAGTGACTGATTCCTCAATCTTTCATTTAAGTCGCGGTAGAAGTTTCAGATTTGTGTGTCGGTTGGATGATTTACTTGCAATTTCCACTGCAACAGGCAACAAGAATTTGCAGTTCCGATTAGTAACAGTCCACATCTTCTTTAAAAAAAAACCGATCTAATTCTATAATAGATTTGACAAGTTCTATGGTTTCATTTGCTCTAGAAGCGGGTATTTTAAAAGTTTTTAAGAAAGGTTCAAAAATTGTAAAATTATCTGTTAAATTATCTTTTACGTGCGAATTAAAAGTTTGAAGAACCATTTTGAACTCTTTTCTATAAAATGTTTCTAGATCAAATACAAAAAAGAATTTTCAACAATTCTCTTTGGTATCCGACGCGTTCTTTTATGTTTTAAAAAATCGTTTTCGGGACTTATCTTTTGTTTCAGCAAATGAAGTCATTATCGTTCATTTCTTGAAAAAATTCCAATGTGCTTCGAATCCTTCTAAAGCATTTACAATACTTTCTAAAGATATCCACACAGGCTTTACTGTTTCAGTTCTAGCAGTCCATCGAGTTTTTGACAAATGTTTCAATTGCAAGGAGTACCAACCATCATAGGATTGGAATACAATATTCTTCACAGAAATACCTTATTACCGAAATTATTACGCGAACCGAACTTTATTCTAATGATTTAAAACGTTGGGAATAAATTTCCACACACCGCGAGCAAACTAAACAATTTATATCGAGAGCGAAACTAGCTAAAATAATATTCGATCGCGAAAACTAAATTGGGATGTCAACAATCCCGACGGCCGCGCAACTTGTCTAATAAACGGAATGTCAAAATGACACAGGTTCACGTATCGACAACAACAACACTTCAGTGCTGTCTCCCGTAGCTCAGTCTGATGGGTGGGTTCGATTTGATATTCCTTTTTAATCCGATTCGATTAAAAGGGAATATCAAATAATTATAAATGATATTGCGTATAAAATTAAACTATGATGAGTGAGAGTACTAGCTCACTTCTAATATGGGCGCCAGGAAACCTTTTAAAATGGTGGTTTGCCTTAACCAAAGCTGAAATAGTAGCGGAAAAAAAGAAAGAAAGACTAGGAAGAAAAGAAATAAAACAGTATGCAATTTATGAAGAAAATTATAGATGTTTATTATATTTTTAGGGTGTCTGGGAAACCGTGGCTGATACCTGGATAAAAACCCAGAATCTTTTCGGTATACAAGAAAGGTACAGAGTTGTTTTCGAGATTGGCAGGAGGCCAATTCCCGAAGTAAAGAAAATGTAAGAAAATTAGGCAAAATTATAAACAGATAGGTGTGTCGTTTGAACACAAGAAAGAATCTCGAAAGGAAAGTTTCCGGAATAAAAGCAATGATAGAATTAGTGAAAACGGTCGCGAGTCCCGCAATCTCGGGATAGCAAAACGTTAGGTCCACGAAGGCCTAGCGGATCAAAATTTTGCCGCAAATAAGACGACTCTAAAGTGGTTCGAAAAATCCTTGAAAATATAGGATTTTTCGAAGCGAACAGTAGAAAATAAAAAGGAAAGAAAATACTTAGCTATTCTAATATACTCCTGCACTCGTTGAGAAAATACCCTCTCTGTATTCTTCAATTTCCACAATTGAATTCCCAACCGGAATTTTGCCGCTAAGTCGGCTTCACAAAATATCTCCAAGAAATAATCGTAATAAAAACGCAAAATAGTCGCAAATAATTCTTCGCACGCTTTCTCTATATCTTCACACTTTCGTAGCCAAAAGTCAAGAGACCATCAAGATGGCGGGTATTTCTCCTCCATCCGGCATCGGCCATGCAGCCATCCTCGTCAGACCTTTAAGCGTGGTGTTTTTCGGTCTCACTTTTACTGCAGCATTCCGCCATCAGGCTGGGATGTGCAAGTGAGATGTCACGAATCAACTACCCGCGGTCCATTGCGTTCAGGTGATGTGATCACCAGTAGCCGAGTGGACGAGTTCAACCTCTTTCAGAAAGACTTACTCCGAAAAATTATTTTACTCGCGCAAAGTCCCCAGCCCAAACCGGCCCAAACTAAAATATAGAGAAGATATTTTCCAAGAGAACGAAGAACAAAAGATGCTAAGTCTAAAAGCTCGACGAATACTTTCCGTAGACCTTCGTTCAGATAGTTAGAAAAAAGAAAGGGGAATAAAAACGGAAACACGTCTTTTAGTGATTCTTCCTTGATGTTGACGATACTCAAATTACTTTTAATTGAAATTTACTAGAAAATTTAGGTTGGTGTGAATATAGTTCACACATTGTTGGACATGGATCTCGATCCTCATGCCATTGTATATAAAAACTATAGTAGGATTGTGTAGACTTTTTGACTGGTGGCGCACCACCAGCCCGCGGTTCGAAACAATATGTTCCACATGAAATTTATTACAAAAAGAAAAAGGATATTTGTGGATGTTAAGATTTCAAAGAGCAAATTCAATTTGTAAACATTGAACTCTCTTTTTGATCAGCTTTGCACCAACCAAAGAGGAAACCGTAAAAGGGGTGTATTTATAATGTATGGCAATGGCAGAGGTAAAGTACAAGGGATGACAAAAAAGATATGCAAGACAATGCTCGTAAGGATAATCATTTTCAAGGAAATGCATGTCTGAGATCTTTTCGTTTGTGAGTTAGTGAGGTAGGTCAGAAATTTTATTGGAGGCAGGCATATGAAAATTAAGTTTTGGCAAAGTCATTGCGTGTATTTTGTGATTTTTACATTTTCGTTGAAATCTTATAGGTATACCTAGTAACAAATTCTGCATCTGAAACATTGATTGATTATTTATTGATATAAATTAATTTTCAAAGTAAAATTCTAGTTTATCTAATATTATTTTGTTTTATCTATTCCGGATATTCATTATAGCAGTTTAAAGGGCGGATTAAAATTAAAAAAATTAGCATGACTGGGTCGCTGGAACCAATATAATATATTTGGTGGTACAGGACTGCCAAGTACACATCAATTATGAAAATTGAGATAAATGACGCAAAACACTGAAAAAAATTTACTAACTATTCCAAAGGTTTCAAGCGAAAATCTAATAGCCCATTGTATATAGAATTGACTATATTTACAATGAATAACCCCATTATTTTTGCAGTTGTTTATACATATAAACGCTGAAAATTTAATCAAAACTATTGGACCAATCAAAGAAAAATCGTTTTTTATTTTCACTTTTTTAAAAAGCGAGGTTTTTAGAAATCCAGTATGCAAAGTTTAAGATCTTGGTAGAAGTTGTCTAGACAAAAAATTTAAAAAAAATAAATAACATTGTTTTGAAATTATTTTAAGAATATTTAATATTTTTTACTATTTGAATAAATATTTACAGCCTGAAGCGATGGACCGATTTTCTTAAAAATTTGCAGTTATGGTTTATGTGGTAGTTTACAGAGAAGCTTTTGGAATTGGGTTTCTAGGTCTTGAAATAACTGTACCTGATGCTGCCATACAACCCATATGACAATACCTATTTTTCTCGAAAACGGCTCTAACGATTTTGATAAAATTTTACGTGAGTTTTTATTTCTGAATAGCTATTCTTATGATGTGAACATTTTTTCGGATTAAGTCTAAAAACGGTACCACCCATAGTACCGCTTTTTCAAATCCGACTTTCTCGCTAATGGCTGAGGCGATTTTGACGAAATTTTATATTTCTGATATGATATAATATATCTGATGAAAATTGTAAATTTGAAAGCCATCGAAAGACTTGAGATTTGACTTGAAGATTTGGACCTCTTTTTTTTAAATTGCGGCCAATTCGTAAATTTCTAATTTGTCACTTTTTTTAACGCCTTTTTTTTTATTTTCTTGTTACTGGTACCAGAAAAATTCAAAAAAATGCGGCAAATTGACGTCTTCTGATTTCAAGGAGTTCAAGACATGTTCCATATCTCTCTTGGATTTCAATATTTTGACTCGAAATTTCCTGACAATTTACATGAATGTTTGAATATTTTTTCACGCCTTCAAAAAATCACCTCCATTTGAGCTCGAGAAACTAGCCAAGCCCCTTAATTAAATTTTTTTATAATTATGTGTAGTTTGGGAACACTGTACCACCAAATATATAAAGAGCTAAACTGAAACCTTTTACTCAGCCTTAAGATTTTGATATAATACTTAGCACTCAATCGCGACCCAGCCTTGCCCATTTCTTCAATGTTAACATTTTAAGACAAAAGCGTTTCCCTTTCTATATTTCTAACGTTTTTCTTTTCTTCCTGCTCAAAAGAATTCCTTTAAAAAAAGTCTTCATAATACATTAGGTAGTACAAGATTGCCAACTATACATTAATTTTGAAAATTTAACTAAATCACGCAAAATATTAAAAAAATTAAATTAAATATTCCAAAGGCTTCAAGCGAAAATCTAAAAACTCCATTTTTCTGCAATTACTTATTTACATAAATTCTGAACATTTTATTAAAATCGTTGGATCAGTTTAAAAAACCGTTTTTTTATTTTTCGCTTTTAAAACGAGTTTTTTAGAAATCTTATATGCAAAGTTAAAGATCTAGAAGTTGTTTTGAAAAAAATTAAAAAAAAAACATTGCAACGTTTATAATAAAAACCGTTTAAATAAGCTAAGAACATCCAAAAGTCATAAATCGTATATGAATTGGGCCTAGATAGAAAAATAAATAAATAAAAAAGCTTAATGATACTTGCCTTGAGTTTGTCACTGTTACGCCCCGCAACACCACTAAAAAGTTATATGTTGCTAGATAGGTTATTAAATAAACTACTTAGTGCACGTTCAATCAGCTGTAGAAACTTGCAGATTGATTTTTAATTAATTTTTAAGCGACCAAAGGAATTCATTATTTTTTTAACATTAATTAATTTAAAAAAACTTCTGAAGGAAGTACTTCATTGAAAAGTTTTAAAACACCTTTTTTGTAGAACATTAAATTTTCTTTAAGAAACATGTTTGCAATTTTTCGTATATTGATTTGTTCCTTAATTAAAAAAATTCAAAGAAAAAAAGCAAAATTAAAAATACTTCCCAGGTTTTTAAAGCTTGATTTCTTATAAACAGTTAGCTTGACAAACATTTTCAAAATAACTTTTTTAAAGGAAATTAAATTTCCTACAAAAATGCGTATCGATAAACTTGTTTGACTCAAAATAGTTCAACAGTTTTGACGTGTTTTCTATTTTTTGTACCTTACCTTATAAGGTATACAAAGAAGAGAAAACACTATTAGTAAACTTCTACTTTTTCTTAGCTCAAACTTTTTTGGTACCTATTTTTTCTTTGGCATTCCAAAAAATATTTTCAATGTTATTTATATTATACATATATTATATATTATTATTTATACATAAAACACTTTTTGAAAAAAGACATATTAAAAAAAAAATTATTTGAATACTTGCATAGCGAGTTGTTACTGTGTTCTGCTAAGAGCTTAATTTTTACACAATATAGTACGAACATAATGTAATAACAATAAGTATATAATATGTCAACATCCTTAGAATAGAAAAATTGAAAACAGGATTTACCTACTATCTTTTCCCAATAGCTAAACTAAGCAAACCGATAATGAACCCTTTTACCACATTTATCTCAAGACATAGAGATGCATCAATACTGATGCAGATTCGTAATCAGAGAGCCCAAATCATTAAAGGAAAAATAGTTTTTAGATGTTATCAAGCGAGTAAGTAATTATGCTTGCCCTTATTATACACATTGGAATATAAAGACAGACAGACAAACATCGTAATATCATGTTTAATTGTTATCTCAAACATTTTTCTCTGCACGATTACAAAACTTAGCTTATACGAGTAGTACCTGTAATCGCAAGTAAAAATGAAAGAAACTTTTTCACTCCAATATTTAGATGTATTTCTGATGACATGCTAGGTATGACTTCTAAAATCCAACTACCTAATGTGACCTTAAGAAAAGTAGCTCCAAAATTGGTTGCTTACATAACTGATGCATTTATTTTATTTATATTATTTTGCAGCTTTTTCTTAAGTTTTCACTTTTCCAATTCTCCGAAATATCTTACAATAGTTGCAACTTAATTGGCTCGAAAAACATAAGTAAATACATTTCTAATTCTCTATTTCCATAGTTGTTCTCCTTTAAATAGAACTGGTAAATGTACCTACCTACTAAAGTGTTTAATGCACCTGTTTTTATGGAACTTTTATAATTCGTAACAGATTGTGGCATACAATTACTTTTGACCGAACAGACTTCAATTTCATGTTTTTACAAAATTGATATCTTCAATCACTACCTATACCTACCTACATTATGTTTGCATTTTTTCAATAACTCCAGAATATGCCTACTTGATATACATTTTGCGTAATTCTTTCTTTCATCAATTGCAAAATGTATTTCAAAGTAGTCAAATTGTTTTTCAAAGCAAAATGATGCAATGTGACAATTTGCTCTACATTGGTGTAGGTAGTAAACCTTGAAGTAAAGAAGAATTACAAAATCATTTGGCTATTTCTCAAACGAGTTCTTGTTCTTCCCCTTGAGATAACGAAATTCTTTCAACCCTTTTTGCATACACATAATAAAAAAATAAAATTGCGTCATCACAGATCTTGCCAAAGTATTTTTCCTCATGTTTATGCTCTTTTGATATTTAAAGCTTACTCTCTTAAATACGTTCCACACAAAGGACACAATTTTTTTTTACATTTCTCAGCGTTCACAGCGCCACCATGCGCCCTCGGTTTAAAGGATTCTTAAATTGAATGATGAACTTACTATAGTTTTTATATACAATGCTCATGCCTTTCTCCTTTTATCAATGTTTGCGTAGGCCACCTGCCGTACGACTATTGAGGACCGACCGTCACACAAGAAAAGTGTCTTCTACTGTGCAATCTTTTGCATCGCGGAACAATGTGACCTGAAAATGGCATTTCGAAAGTTCTAGAAGAACAGGTCTCCGGCTGATGGACCAGGTTTCCACTGAATTCTTCTAATACTTTCGAGTAGCTCTGAAAAAGTGTGTTAGCGGGAGAAGAACGGATAGAACTTGTTGTGGTTAATTTTACCGCAACAACCTATTGATTGAAGTGTAGATATGATTTTCTGGGCCAACTCTCTTTCAGTCTTTTTTGTAAGAACGACATCCATTTCCAAAAGGCGTTCAATAGGGACAGGTTTCTCGTCGGTTTGGACTAAGTATCGAATGCTGACACTTTGTCGATCTTGATGCGATGAGTCAGGAGTTGTGTAAATCATTACAGAAAAAATACCAGGCTTTATTGTTCTCATCCACTACGATTTTTTGAGTTTTAATAGGTATCCAAGCAGAGCCGGATTTAGGGGAGGGTAACCAGGGCAACTGCCCCGCCCCTCCACAAATGAGGGGCCCCCACAATAAAAACATCGGAAAAAAAATTTTCAAATTCAGACTAGCAAACATTAGTAAACAACTTTTCCTCTCATATTTTTTTTCGCGTTCCACCTTTACCTACAGTACTTTGTACAAACACGATTACATTCAATATTAGCAGAAATAATCGATTTATATTTGTTCACTTTGAAACAGCTTTTTCTGAAAAGCACTCACAATTTTCGATGACGTGCTTGCACGTGGGTCGCGCGACGGATCCGTGGTCATTCTCTAAATTTAGTTGGAAAGGCAGCTGCCAACTCTCGTCCATCAGCTGTTCAATTCTTTGATTTCGTTCAGAATTTATATATTATATCTCACAGCAAGTACAGAACGATATGGAACTCTGATCAAGAAATTATCGAAAAAAAAACGGACAGTTTTACGTCTTGAAAAAGCTTTATGACACTCGTTGGTCTTGTCAAGCTGAAGCTACGAAAGCCATAGTTGACGGCTATTTGGAAATCGAAGAAGCTCTAACCAGCATATCTTCCGATAAAGAGCAAAAAGACATCGCGAGGAATGAAGCAGAGCACCTTCTACAGAAGATGCGTGGTCTCAAAACTGCTTTATTTGAAATCTTTTGGAACGTCATGTTGGAGCGATTTAACGCTACAAGCAATGTGTACAAAAAAGATTCTTGAATCGGCAATGCGTGCATTAGAATCATTGAAATCATTCGTGGAATCCAAAAGAAAGTATTTATCTTCGAGGAAGCTGCCAAAAAAATATCTCTGACAGACGAATACGTACAATCGCGTACCAGAACTGGAAATGCGAGGCTGTATCCGCTCGATTACGGGAAAGCACAAGACGTAAATCTGTCACCGAAGGAAAAATACAAAATATCCGTCTTTATCCCAGTGGTCGACCAGTTATGTGTTTCTCTAACCGAGAGATTGCATGCCTATGAAGCTGTACGTTCGAAATTTGGATTTCTTAATCACATCGAGAAGTTGGATGCTGCAAATTTGTACGCTGCAGCAGAGGCATTCCTCATCCTCATCGGACTCACTATGACCCCGAAAAGGTAATCCCTGCCTTCCCAAAGTTCTCGCAACATCGACTAAAATTTGCAGCTCTTTTGAATGATACGCATTTTCTTGTTCTTCTTGAATGCTTTGTTGTCTCTCAGCTTTGTCCAGAAAAACTATGACGTGACGTGAGCTCTTCCATTAACAAAATAGCAATAATCAAGTAAAGCCGCCTTATGTGATTCAGAAGTGAAATGGTGAACAAATTTTCCTTCTTTTTGTATACCCCGACTCTTCATTTTATGCCACTGACGAACACCCACGGATACCCATTCCGGATTAGCAAATTGTCTTTGAATTCCTTCTGAGAATAAAATGCAAGCAAAGCAGATCGCAGCTTCTTTGTAAGGACAGTATTTTAAAAAAGAATAATCAGAATACCATGTACAAAATTGTATGATTTTAAAATTGTTTTATGTATGTTGTATGAAATGTAGTGTTGTATTAACTGTGAAACAGGCCCCTGATTATAGAATTGCTTAGTTGAGACAAAAACGCTTCCATTCGTGTCTTTTTGGTTGAGTTGACTTAACTCGACAAATCTACTTCGTTTTTCTTCCTCGATATGCCGACTCGGGAAAAGCGTGGAGGGATGCTGCACCCCCCCCCCCCTCGCTACGCCCCTGCACACAAACTCAAGCTCTCAATTCTTTCCATTGGAGTGTACTTTAAAGCAATGTGACAACACTTCCTATTCTCGGTGTTACTTTATCCCACTATTGTGTTAACGTTACCTCATCCAATCATGACCTTCTCAAAGCATGATGTAAGCAAATAACGATTAGTATGTACTCGAACAGTACCAACTACACTTAGGAATTCTTCAATCCAATTGTAGAGTGAAGAATTCAGAAAATTCCAACCACTTGTTGTCTGAAAAAAAGAAGAAGGAAATATCCACCCTGCAATACTCAACGACACTCATGTGAAATTCTCTGCATCTCATGGGGGCTTTCAATTTAATTAATCCCGACTATTGGTAAAGCTGTTTCAGAACTCGGGGTAGTTTTCCCAGGGACTGCAGTTTAATTAAGTAGAAGCCACTTACAATGACTACCGAGCTAACAAATGCAATTCAATTCTAACTGGAAAAATGTTAAAGGCTAAAGGCGTACGCTTCTGGGACAAAACACTGCCTGAACAGTCGACAAAGACTCATTGCAACACTATCAATTACTGTTTGGAAACTTTCAACCTGGATGACAAGAAGCTTCGTGGAGTATTGAACAATAGAAATGAAATTGCAAACGCTGATGCTATCATTGTCAATGGAAGAATGTCAGGCACGAGCGTCATAGATGGATTAAGTGCAAATTTCACACTAAGTGCACGAGCAAGCGAGATGGTGATGACAACGATGACGATGAAGAATCATTGGTGAGGATGGTGTGACTTAAGCATTTGGTTATTCAACATGGCATTTTGTATAAAAGACGCACAGCGATTAAGGAGTGGGCGATGGATGGATGGACATGCTGTGGATGGTGTCAATGTTGGCAGAAGCGAAACGAGTAAGGAATTAAATATAAGTGAAATGCAATCAAATTTCAAGTGCCTGTCTTTAGACCACTTTGAGACACAAGTTGTGTTCGTGTTGTTGGTTTGGTACCTATGCAAGGGTAAGTGCCATGCTTGAGAAGATGCCCTAATTAATGACTAAGGTTCGGTGGCATGTAGTCATGAAAGTTCTCTCGTGGCTTAGGTGGAAGTGGCACCAACTTGAAAATCATGGTACTCTCGAAAAATAAAGCGTTGTAGATAAACAAGACGCTGAAGAGCCGAACTCCACACTAAAATGCTGATGGCGTTTAAAAGCTTTTATTACACTCTCCAAAGTCACGCATCAACAAACAAAAGCGTAATTTGATATTTGAAATAACAAGAGACACAATTACAAATGGCCATGGGCGTCAAGTTTGGAAATAAATATCGATTACCAACAGCGTAACCTTAGGACAAAGCGCAAGGAAATTAGTAAACTATTCAACTTTATTGAAAAGGAAATAACGATAACTGCATCTTGAAGATTTTTTTATAGCATCTCGTTAAAAATGAACTTCTCATATGTCTGCAGCATCTGATGTTTTGTGAAATAAGTTTGTGAGAAGATTTAAAGGAGTGCATCGACACACTTACTACTTTAAAAAACACGATAAAGAGAAGGAAGGAGAAAGAATTCTTTAGTTGGCAGTTTCGTAACAAAATATTTTAAGCAACAATAAAATTGAACTCATGAAGTAAATCTACTTCGGGCGAGTATAAAGAGAGCATATGAATGGGATTTTTCGCAGAACTCAATGACAAAAGTATGTCCGGGGTATCAAATTATTTGGACTTCGTGACATAAACAAAAAGTCTTTAGTCCTTAGTGCTAGATATTTGTTATATTCTATTTCTAACCGAAATCCTTTTATTTCTCCGATTGTGAACAACAATTACTTACTTACTTACTTACTTAGGTGGGCATAACAGTTCGGGGTGAACATGGGCCTCAACCAACATCCTTCTATAAAGACTTCGATTTCGGGCGAGCTCTCTCCAGTTTCGAACTCCAAGTCGGTTGAGGTCTTCATCCACTTGATTGCGCCATCTAAGAAGAGGTCTTCCCCTTCCGCGATTTCCCTGCAATGTGCTTTCGAAAACCCGTCGAGCCGGAGCGTTTGGGTCCATCTGCTCTACATGAACCAACCATCGTAGCCTCGCGATGCGTACTCTTCTGGCTATGCCCATGTCGCGGTACAGCTCATACAGCTCGTTGTTGTATCTTCTTCTCCACACATTGTCTTCACATAGGGGACCAAAGATCATTCGGAGAATTTTTCTTTCAAACGACCAAGGGTTTCCTCATCCGCTTTCGATAAGGTCCATGCTTCCGCGCCGTGCAGCAGGACTGGGATGATCAAGGTCTTATACAAGGTCACCTTGGTTTTTCTAGAGAGGGTTTTGTTTCTCAATTGCCTTCTTAACCCAAAGAAGCAACGGTTGGCAAGAGTTATTCTCCGTTTGATCACCGCACTGATGTTGTTGTCCGTGTCTACAGCGGATCCTAGGGAGACGAAGTCCTGTACTACCTCGAAGTTATGTCTGTCTATTGTGACGATTTGACCAAACAGCATATACTTCGTTTTGCTCTCATTAACCATCAAACCCATTTTTGCCGCTTCTGTTTCAATACTCGCAAAAGCACCTATAACATCACGCTTTTTTCTTCCCATTACGTCAATATCGTCTGCATAGGCCAGTAATTGCACAGACAATAGAAAGATTGTGCCTCTGGTGATGACGTTTGAGTTTCTTACAATCTGTTCAAGTATGATGTTGAAGAAATCGCATGACAGTTTGTCGCCTTGCCTAAAACCTTTTCGACATCAAAGGTCTCGGTGAGTTCTTTACCGACCTTGACGGAGCAACGTGAATTCTCCAAAGTCATCCTGCATAGTCGTACGAGTTTTGCAGGGATGCCGAAACTAGACATGGCTATGTACAGCTCGTCTGTCATACGCGGCCTTGAAATCGATAAAGAGATGGTGAATATTGATATTATATTCTAGTATTTTTTCCAAGATCTGCCGTATTAATGTGAAAATTTGGTCTATTGTGGACTGCCCTGGTCTTAAACCACATTGATAAGGACCTATCAAGTTGTTGACGTGGGGTTTCAGACGTTCACATATTACAGCAGACAAGATCTTATAAGCGACGTTAAGGAGGCTTATCCCTCTGTAGTTGGCGCAATTGTGAGGGTCTCCCTTCTTTGGGATTGGGCATACGATACTGAGGTTCCATTCATCGGGCATGCTTTCTTCCGACCATATCATGCAGATCAGCTGGATCAGCTCATTTCCAACTGGTCTCCAGCTGCCTTGAAGAGTTCGGCATCAAGGCCATCTGCACCTGCAGTCTTATTTGATTTAAGTTTTCATATGGCAAGCTTAACTTCCTCTAGGTCAGGAGGACGGCATTCTTGATCATCGTCCAAGCTGAATGGGGCAATCTGCCTGACAGCGGAATTTGTGTCCTCATCGCCGTTAAGCAGTCTGCAGAAATGATCTTTCCAGATCCTCAGTAGCGACTGTGAGTCTATAACTATGTTTCCCTGCTGGTCTTTACAGGCTTGAGTTCGGGGTTTGCCACCCTGGCAGGATCTTTTTACCTTTTCGTAAAACTTCCGAATATCGTTCCTGTCATGGCACCTCTCAATTTCCTCAAACGAGCTCTTCTCATGCTGCTTCCTTTTCTTTTTGAGAAGTCGGTGTTTTTCCCTTATTTTCTCCTTGTAGATCTCGTTATACTGATCGTAAGCAGCCCTTGTTCGTTGTTGCATCAGCATTTGACGTGCTTTTTGTTTGGCTGCATTTGCCTGCCTGCATTCTTCATCGAACCATGGGTTTCGTATTGGTGGCCGAGTGAAACCCAGAACCTCAGAAAGCGGACCCTCTAGGCTGCTTTATGATTGAATGTGCCGTGCAAGATGATGAAAAACTGTGATATCGTTACATTTATAGACACATGAAAAAACGCTTATTTCATTTGTAGAAGTGAAGAAGTTTTGACTTTATCTGCAGCCTGCAGGAGATGAAGAAAATCTTGGCAACTTCGGAAGAAAAATGTCACCACCGAAAGCTGTTCTGGATAGGAGTAAGAGTGTGGCTGGGCTAACGTCTGATGACACGACAGCAGGAAGTTTACGTATACGGTTGCTGGGACGACTGCGGGTAGTCTGCGGATACGGCTGTAAATATCGCTACGAAAACGACTGCTGATATGGATGTTTAAGTGGCTGTCCATACGGCTGCCACAAAAACGACTGAATGTTCAGCTCACGGCGAGGCATGACAGCGGGAAGTACAGTGAATTTGGCGGGGTGGTATCCACTTGAGGATCTGGCTAAGGAACCGGCTGCAAATATGACTACGAATAATCTGGGGATCAAGATACAGTTGCCGATAGGACGCGAATATGGCTGCGGAAGCGGATACGTCAGAGAATACGGTTGTTGATATGACTGCTCATATAGTAGTGAGAATTGAAGAAAAACGCCAGGAATAGGTTACGTGGTTTTTGAAAGTAAAATGAAGTGTGTACTGTCACTGAAGAATAACAAAGAAAAATAATTGCAGTCCTGACCTCGATTTAGTTCAGGACTTCACCTACCTGGCATCATGGAAAATAACATTAGCGTTCCTGTTAGTTGAGCCTCAGTGCTCTTGCTGGAAGTGTGTTCGCAACCACATTAGAACGCAGAAGAGACTTACCTTTTTTTCCTTGGCAGATTAAAATAATTGAATATAAGACTGCTTGAAGTGTAAAACTGCTGTCTCGGAATCAGACTCGATTTCTCAGGTGAAGCATAGGACGGCCCAAAACTTAAGGAGGGAGGCTGGTCTAGAATTTGAAGATACCGAAATTTTTTTTGTCTTAAAAAGGGTCTTCAAAATAACATACCAAAGGATGGATGCCGGCTCTAATGTAAATGCCCAAACTTTCCATTCTGCTGTAGCGCCCCTCAGGTATGCCATATGATTTTATAGTACTTAAAACTATAAAAGCGTTTTTCTCGAAATCACTTTTTTTTAAATGGCCGAAGACATAACTCGAGCAAATCTTCACCGATCTATACGAAATTTTGACAATACACTCGAAATACCTTTCTCCGGAGACGTATTTTTATATTGCATAGTTTCTTTTTTTTAATCAAAGTTTTTGTCGTATTGTATGTATAGTGAAAATTTTAGTGTTTTGTCCAAACGTGCACCATTTCGCGAAAAAACAAAATATCGAAAAAGTCCTAGGTACGTCTCTTGCTGTTGTTATATAGAAACTAAAAATTTCGGCGATTTTGTTCCAGGGCCAAAATTAAGGAGGTTACATCTTCGGCCATGAACCCGTCTAAAAAATGAGGTGCTTTCGAAGAAATGCTGGACAGCCGCCATTTTGAAATTAATTAACTCTAAAAAACTTGTATTTGTAAATTAAAACCTAAATTATAAAACCTTTTTCACAGATTTTCGATTGATCTTTTTGTTGAGTCACAAAAAATTCATAATTTAGGCCCATTTTTTCACGCTCTAGACCAGCTTCCCCCCTTAAGCTTTTATCCAAGTGAGGATTTTTAATCGTATAAATTTTTAAGCATGATTCATTACACTATCGTTCATAAATCTCTAGGTATTGTGCACACGAAGGGGCCACGCTTTGTTATGAACCCTAGCTTTAGTACGTCGTCTTTTCAGCTGCATCCGCAAGTGTTAACCAAAAGAATATAAAACCAATCAATTTCTTTAGAATTGAATCATCAAACTATGAACTTCCAAATAAGCTTTCAAGCTTTCTACAATTTAAACAATGGAATAAGTGTTTTTTTTATGAGCCTGGAAATGAAAGGATTTCGATTAGAAATAGAATACATATAACAAATATTTAGCACCAAAGACTAAAGACTTTTCGTTTATGTCACGAAGTTCAAATTATTTGATGCCCCGGACATACTTTTGGATGTGGATGAGCGTTGTACTATTCGGGCAGGCTCTGACTGGTGCCAACTTGGCAGCGCCCAGATGCTGCAACTTATAGTACACGTCAATTGTGCTTACTATATCTCCAAGCGGTATCCACTGGGACCTGGGATGCTCCGTTCAGAGCTGACCTGCTAAACTAGTAAGTGCGAGTGTTGACAAAGGAATGCGGCACAAAAGAATTGTTATCAACACTATCTTGGCGATTTTAACGCAAAGCTAGGGAAGGAGGACATCTTTGGAAATACAATCGGTAAGCATAGCCTCCATGACAAAACCTCCGAAAACGGACTGAGGCTGATCAATTTTGCTGCGGGGCTAAATCTTATTGTGAGTAGTACACGCTTCCCGCATCTCAAAATTAATAAAGGTACATGGCGATCCCCAGATCAATCAACCGTCAACCAAATTGACCATGTTGTGATCAACGCAAGGCACTCTTCCAGTGTGTTAGATGTCCGAACCTTCCGAGGGACCAACCTTGACTCAGACTACTATCTTGTAGCCAAGATACGAATGAGGATATCTTGTTCACGACCTGCACGAAGAGATATGACGTCGGAAAACTACAATCGCAAGAGATTGCCAATGCCTTTTCCAATCGAGTGTCCCTTCAATTATCCTTGAATCCCATGCCGCCAGCATTAAGCATTGAAGACCAGTGGCAGCAATGCCAAGAAGCCATCAGAGCCGCTGCCTCTGAGGTTCTGGGTTTCACTCGGCCACCAAAACGAAACCCATGGTTCGATGAAGAATGGAGGCAGGCAAATGCAGCCAAACAAAAAGCACGGCAAATGCTGATGCAACAACGAACAAGGGCTGCTTACGATCAGTATAACGAGATCTACAAGGAGAAAAGAAGGGAAGAACACCGACTTCTCAAAAAGAAAAAGAAGCAGCATGAGAGCAAAAAGAGAGGTGCCATGACAGGAACGAGATTCGGAATTTTTACGAAAAGGTAAAAAGATCCTGCCAGGGTGGCAAACCCCGAACTCAAGCCTGTAAAGACCAGCAGGGAAACATAGTGGTAGAGTCACAGTCGCTACTGAGGATCTGGAAAGATCATTTCTGCAGACTGCTTAACGGCGATGAGGACACAAATTCCTCTGTCAGGCAGATTGCCCCATTCAGCTTGGACGATGATCAAGAATGCCGTCCTCCCGACCTAGAAGAAGTTTAGTTTGCCATATGCAAACGTCAATCGAATAAGACTGTAGGTGCAGATGGACTTGATGCCGAACTCTTCAAGGCAGCTGGAGACCAGTTGGAAAGGAGCTGATCCAGCTGATCTGCATGATATGGTCGGAAGAAAGCATACCCGATGAATGGAACCTCAGTATCGTATGCCCAATCCTAAAGAAGGGAGACCCTCACAATTGCGCCAATTACAGAGGGATAAGCCTCCTTAACGTCGCTTATAAGATCTTGTCTGCTGTAATATGTGAACGTCTGAAACCCCACGTCAACAACTTTATAGGTCCTTATCAATGTGGTTTAAGACCAGAGCAGTCCACAATAGACCAAATTTTCACATTAATACGGCAGATCTTGGAAAAAATACTAGAATATAATATCAATATTCACCATCTCTTTATCGATTTCAAGGCCGCGTATGACAGACGAGCTGTACATAGCCATGTCTAGTTTCGGCATCCCTGCAAAACTCGTACGACTATGCAGGATGACTTTGGAGAATTCACGTTGCTCCGTCAAGGTCGGTAAAGAACTCACCGAGACCTTTGATGTCGAAAAAGGTTTTAGGCAAGGCGACAAACTGTCATGCGATTTCTTCAACATCATACTTGAACAGATTGTAAGAAACTCAAATGTCAACACCAGAGGAACAACCTTTCAAAAGTCTGTACAATTACTCGCCTATGCAGACGATATTGACGTAATGGGAAGGAAAAAGCGCGATGTCATAGGTGCTTTTGCGAGTATTGAAACAGAAGCGGCAAAAATGGGTTTGATGGTTAATGAGAGCAAAACGAAGTATACGTTGTCATCAAACAGGGACACAGAACATCGACGAATTGGACAAATCGTCACAATAGACAGACATAACTTCGAGGTAGAACAGGACTTCGTCTGCCTAGGATCCGCTGTAGACACGGACAACAACATCAGTGCGGTGATCAAACGGAGAATAACTCTTGCCAACCGTTGCTTCTTTGGGTTAAGAAGGCAATTGAGAAACAAAACCCTCTCTTGAAAAACCAAGGTGACCCTGTATAAGACCTTGATCATCCCAGTCCTGCTGCACGGCGCGGAAGCATGGACCTTATCGAAAGCGGATGAGGAAACCCTTGGTCGTTTGAAAGAAAAATTCTCCGAATTGATTTTTGTTCAAATCACAGCTACATCCATCCCTCCAAAATAAAAAATTGTCAGGCTGACATATCACCTTGAATGAGGCATATAGAAGCTGTAATTTTAGTTTTTTTTTATAAGTAAAATAAACAAAAACAAAAATAAAAACAGTGCAGCCTTGGCTGAAGTGGTATTTTATTTACTCATAGGTAAATGTCAGTATTTTCTTTGAGTTTTAACTCCGCTTGGAGAATTTCAGCAGCGTGTTTGATTTTTGTTTAATGTGCCTCCTTATTTTGTCTCTTGACCTTTTTTGTGTTCTGCACTACTTGAGTCAATGTCCTCATTTGTGTGGTTGCTTGTTGAGCAGCTTGCACGGCATTATTTACATTATTTTGGTTGTTTTGTAAGGAAGCAGTTTCTTCTTGTACTACAGCTTCAGCTTCGCGAACTTATTTTTCAAGCTGTTCGACAATTCCCTTTTTTCTAGCCAATGCAGCACGAGCAGCTTGCAAAGCCTTTTCAGTCAACTGAGCTTAAACCTGATGATAACCCTGTTGTCCGGCTGCAGTTTGAGCACTTGATGCTGCTTTTGCCTCTTGTGCGGGTTTGAGAGCTATGCTATATGCTTTTTGCTTTGATGACCCACTCATAGCTCTGTTAGATTGGCAATTAGTTTGGGGCTCTTTATTTAGGTCTTCCGAGTCAGCATACTTACATGTTACATCTATTTGAAACTAAAATGAAATCAAATTCAAATGTCGATAGTTTTGACAACCGAAAAAAACTGACTCTATCATGAAAAAATCTATTTATTTTCAATAGATTTCCTTGATTAAGTTTTGACATATAGAATGGAAAATGGAACGATTTTTGATTAACCCATGATTTGCTAACCAAGCTTTGAAAAATGTGAACAACTGAGGCTGAATTGAGATCCTGACATGTTTTCGAGTACTCAGCTAACTTAATAAAAAAATAAATAATAGAACAGCTCAAAAGACATTACCGAGCTTTTTATGTTAATTTTGAGGGGTGCCTTGTACGTAGTGAGTGTTTGTCCGAGAAACTATAAAATGATGATTTATATTGTTTCTGGCTTCAAATCTTTTCAAACCCTATGTCTAATAGTGCACCCAATGAAGCATTTTAGGTCCGAATTTTTTTTACTGTGAACCGATTTGCATGAAATTTTGGAATTAGGCTCATCTTACCCTTAAATTCAAAAGTGAAAATGATTTGCACACCGCCACCACTCTGGGGGTGGTTGCCACCCCTTCTCGGGGGTGAATTTTTTTTTTGAAATAACCTCGGATATCGATAGAAGGCCTAATTTTAAGCAAAAAAAAAACAAATATAAAGTTTTTTGTTAAGTCGAATACTTTTCGAGTTATTGGCAATTGAAAAATCGCAATTTGTTCACGTTTTTCATCTATTTATTGCAAATATCTCCAAAACTATACGTTTTATCGAAAATTTTACAAAGAACAAAATTGTAGCAGGTAAAACAATGAACAATTTGGTTTTTTATAAAGTATTCTAAGAACAATATTAAGCTAGATATAAAAGATCAAAACCATTTTTTATTTTGTCTGAAATTTAATCGTTGTGGTCAATGCCATTTAGCGGCGAGCAGATGCATTTAATGCATTCTAATACAAGCGGATGTTTTGTAGTGCTTGAAAAAAGCTTTAAAGTGAGCACTATTAAAAGTCTTTTGCACGTAAAATAAGTGAGCTGTAGTGCAAATATTCCAAAATTCAATACGAATGCTTTAAGTGATCCCAACATAAGTCGTAGCTATATCAACACCCTTAACTACAGAGCTTCGTCATTAAATGTGAGTACTGACTCAGATGTGGACGAGATGTGGGGTGAAATAAAAAGTGTTTTTATGGAGGCTCAGGAGCAGAGGAACTGTCCTGAAACCTCACATGGGCTGGCACAATAGGTTTCACTCATACACCGCAGTGCCCGGAGCTGAGCAAGCTCTACCCGTCAATCTAAATCTAAATCTATGGAGGCTGGATCCGAGACTGTACCTAGGCGTACGAGAGTTAGTAACTCTTGGATATCCCAAGACACCTGGGAAAAATCGAGCTTAGTAAATCGTTGAAGCTTCAAATAAACGCCGAGACAGACGCTCAACGAAAGGCTGAATTGCGAAGCGAATATCGGACTGCACACAAGATGGTCTATCGTTGTGTGAGACGTGACAGGAGGGTGAGGATAGATGGACTCGCTGAAAATGCTGAAAACGCTGCAAGAAGAGGAGATATCCGAGAATAGTACCAAATAGCCAAAGAAGTTGTCAGGAAAAAAAGCAACAACAATCATCCTGTAATGGATGTGGATGGGACACTATTGGTATCAATTGAAGATCAGCTTCGCAGGTGGAAGGATCACTTTTGTGCCCTGTTAAATGATCCCGTTGAGCAGAGTGCTGAAGTGCCCCAACTCAACGAGATGCGCAGATCCTGCAGGGGTATTGACATCGAACCCCCTTCAGTAGCGGAAATTGAAACATCGATTAATCTCCTCAAGAACAACAAAGCAGCCGGACTTGACGGAGTACCAGCGGAATTCCTGAAAGCTGATCCCGCCACAGCAGCTAGTATCTTGCATCCGCTTATACAAACTGTTTGGGAAAACGAAACCTATCGCAGGGATTGGAAGGATGGAATGATTGTTAAGTTGCCAAAAAAAGGTGATCTCAAGAACTGCAACAACTGGCGTGGTATAACCGATTTGTCCGTTTTTCCAAAGCTAATGGCAACTCTAATCCTCGAACGGATAAAGGCTAGAATTGAGACTACACTCAAGAGGCATCAGGCTGGCTTCCGCAGCGGTCGGTCGTGCGTTGACCATATCAACACCTTACGCATTGTTCTTGAGCAGTCTGCAGAATTTCAAACACCGCTAAATCTCGTGTTTGTAGATTTTGAGAAGGCCTTTGACCGAGTTATCCGAGAATGTATATGGAGATCACTTCTTGGTAGAGGACTTCCGCCAAAAATTGTTGCAATTATAAAGGAGTCCTACAACAATGCAATGTGTTTCGTGTTGCATAATGGGCAGCTATCCGACTCTTTCGAGGTGCGTCAGGGTGTGAGACAAGGGGATGTTTTATCGCCAATTCTTTTTCTGCTGGCGATAGATGATGTTTTGACGGCCAGCGTCGGTACAACTGAGAGGCAGGGTATTCAATGGAGAACGATTGAAAGGCTTTGCCATTTAGACTATGCCGACGATATATGTCTCATGGCAAATAACATCAGTGGGCTGAACGAGATGTGTCAAACTTTACGGGTGAAAGGAGAATCGTGCGGTCTTAAAATAAAAAGCAAAAAGACAAAAATAATGCTAACAGGCCCCCCCAACACAACATCGTATTATTCTGCATGACACGCCTGTAGAAGAGGTCGAAAAATTTAATTACCCCGGAAGCATTGTATCAGCAAACGGTGGTACGGACCTGGACGTAAAAAGCAGAATAAATAAAGCCCGCGTTGCCTTTGGTGCTCTGTCCCAAATTTGGAAATCCAGTCAAGTCTCCTTACGCACTAAACTGAGATTCTTCGAATCCAATGTGAAATCCGTGCTATTATATGCTTGTGAAACATGGAAAGTCTCGGCCACCATCTCGAGAAAATCGCAGGCTTTTGTGAACCGCTGTCTGCGTCACATCCTGAAAATTCGATGGCCACAAACAATATCCAACCAGGAATTGTGGCGTAGGACAGGTCAGAGGCGCTTGGACATCGACATCAGAAAGCGCAAATGGCAATGGATTGGTCACACACTGAGGAAACCAAACGATGATATTGCGAAGCAGTCCTTTGAATGGAATCCTCAGGGGTCACGGCGGGTTGGAACAACATGGAAATCTACAGTGATATCAGAAGCCAATTCCCAGAGAAAGACGTGGCCACAGTTAAGGTATCTAGCTGCAGATCGAGAAGGATGGAGACGTTTTGTTGACGCCCTATGCCCCGAGCGGGGTTACAGGACCTGATGATGATGATGTAGTGCAAATAAGGGGAACATCTAATGTTTTTTATTTTAAATCAATGAGTTTTTGACCATAGCTCCTTCAATTTTTATGCTATCAGAATTTGTAAGAAACCATTGTAAAGGTAATTAAGAGAGCTAAAACATCCTTGATTGCAATATATAGTAAACAACTTTTTGCTAAAACGGTGAAGGGTTAAAAGACTTAAGAGAGGCTGTGATTGCGCTGCCACGCGCTCTTTAAACAATCATTTCTCCGTCAATTTTTGTTTGACAGAAAAAACTAAAACACCAAATTGTTTGTCAAAATTTCAAATTTTTTATTCTTACACTATTATACGTATCTGTCGTCATTTTTGAGATATTATGAAAAAAAGTGGGGTTTTTAAAAATTTGAAAATTTGTTGTTTTTTTTTAATCGTGACTTTTTTGAAAAATATGTGTCCAAAAGCAGCCAAATTGATACTATCTATCAAACTCTCTATAACAAACTTAATTTTAGGCGGAATACGATTAAATTTAATTTTGGTGGAAATGGCTCTTATGAGAGCCATTGATTTAAAAGAAAAAAACATTAGATGCTCCCTTTATTTGCACTACAGCTCACTTATTTTACGTGCAAAAGACTTTTAATAGTGCTCATTTTAAAGCTTTTTTCAAGCACTACAAAACATCCGCTTGTATTAGAATGCATAAAATGCATCTGCTCGCCGCTAAATGGCATTGACCACAACGATTAAATTTCAGACAAAATAAAAAATGGTTTTGATCTTTTATATCTAGCTTGATATTGTTCTTAGAATACTTTATAAAAAACCAAATTGTTCATTGTTTTACCTGCTACAATTTTGTTCTTTGTAAAATTTTCGATAAAACGTATAGTTTTGGAGATATTTGCAATAAATAGATGAAAAACGTGAACAAATTGCGAATTTTCAATTGCCAATAACTCGAAAAGTATTGGACTTAACAAAAAACTTTATATTTGTTTTTTTTTGCTTAAAATTAGGCCATCTATCGATATCCGAGGTTATTTCAAAAAAAAAAATTCACCCCGAGAGTGGTGGCGGTGTGCAAATTATTTTCACTTTTGAATTTAAGGGTAAGATGAGCCTAATTCCAAAACTTCATGCAAATCGGTTCACAGTAAAAAAATTCGGAGGTTCTGCCCTATTTTTTTAAGGAATACATCCCCACCTGACCAACTCGTATAAAACGAAACAAATTCAGCTTCTCAGTGACATAGAAAACAAGTTGAGTTTGAACAAATAGCTTCAGTCTCCATTTTTAAAGAAGACTTAGCTATATCCCACACCCACATTCATGCCCACTAATTCATTTTTATTTGTTTTCTCTTTCCGTTAGACATAGACCCGCTCTCGTCAAATCATAAAGCGAATTTTTTCTATAAAATAATTCACTTCATATTTTCTGAAACATAAACACACTAAAGCGAAGTGAACACTTATTTATCAAAAGGTCGGGACTACGCAATAGAACATAATTGGCCTACTTTGAAATGCTTTCAATATAAAACCTTAAAAAATATGACCATAAAAATTCTATTCACTGTAGGAAGCAATAATATCGATCCACTTAGCCGAAGTGCCCCATATGAATGTCCTTTCTCTACCAAAAAACACTTCATCTGCAAGAAGATTGATTTGAAAAGCCAAGAAACAACATCCGACTCGTCACCCAAAGGATATGAAATGTAAATTATTTTCACTTAGCATGGAAACCCTACATTTTGAAAGCCTCATCAACCCAAACACTTACCATTACCATAGAGCTAAGCTCCCTCTCTCAACCCTCACAAAACCGTTTTAAAAAGGATGAGAAATAAGAAAAAAAATATTATGAAGGCGTTAACTTTTGGTGATCTGAATTAGCATGAGTAACATTCTTAGCAAATCGAGAGGGAGCGATGTATAGTTCTGGGAATGACTTAACGACGAAGGAATCTATCCAAGTTCTACTTCCTCAGCGACAGTCAAAGAAATGAGCTCATGCCCTTAACTTTAAAAAAATAACAATGTCTACTTTACTGAAAAAAAGTATTTGCACTTATTGAGATGGATTTTCTTTTTCTCTTTTGTTGTTTGAAGAAAAAGTGTAAGAACAAAAATTGAAAACAAAAAAAACAAAAATGATAAACAAGACACAGTCGCTAATCTCTGAAACTGATGCTGAAGGCATTATTTATTCTTCTGTTTTGACTCTTGGTTGCTTTTGCCTTTTACTATTGTAGCTCTTATCTTTGTACATAGTATCTGATTTTTAAGCTCATTAGAAGGACGGAAATTCACTGAAGCGCATTGAAGAACCCTTTTAAAAAAGCAGCGAAAAAATATATCCGAGCAAAGTGAGTACTGGCAGGACAAAGCCCTTGTGTAGATGCGATTTTCCGATCAGTTGCACAATCTTGGCTTCCATGATGTCCTTACAATCATCTTCAACGTCGACGTCGGCACCACGCGATGCGACGGCCAGCAACTCAACAAGTTACAATAGAACAAGCAATACCAAGACATTCTGTTTATTTTTTGGCCTTGTATACTATCAAAGAGAAAAAGGATAACTATTTATACCTAGTCTGTACCACTTGCAAAAAATTGTTAATGTATTCAGTACAGATGAGCGGCAGATTATGGAACTTTATACTGCAATTTGTGTGTTTTTACACCCGGCAGCCTTTAAGAGTGTTTCTTGTATTCAAACTTGCACAAGAAGCTTTAGCTTGGAAGGGGATGGATGTCGTTATATTTAAACATATTTTCATCTTTTAGTGTACATTTTCATGGAACACAATAACTCTAGAGTCATTAGCCATAATCAAGGATAATTCAAAAGCATTTTGCTGGGCACAGTCTCACAGTGGTGCTGATATTATAAAAAAGGGTCATTCACTTGTGACCGGCGGGACATTTATATTGTTTTTTGCCTACACCTTGCTTTATTGCTTCCAAACGGCAACGATTCACGTATTGAATGTGACATTATCACATACTTGAACAATTGCATACTGTTCCACCGAAAAAAAAAAATTAAAATGTCATTATTATTGGGAAATTGAAATTGATGGTATAAGAAGTTTAAATGGTGGGACTTCAAAGTGCCTCTCCTCTCCGAGTAGACTGACACCAGTAGCAATTGGAAAGAAAATATGAAGCTTTTGTTAAACAACCTATTTTTATACAAATCCTGATATTGTAGGTATAGATTAGGTATTAGATTAATTTACTCAAATAACTAGTAAAATAAAAATAACTTTGCTTCTCAATGCTTGTGACTGGTACTTTGTGACGGGTGTGAAGGGTAAGATTTTAGCCGGAGAGCTAGTGACCGATTTGCTCACCTCATTTTAGCAAGGCTAAAAAAAAAAAATACTAGAAGTGCCCATATTATTGTTTTATTCAAACAAACCTCAAAGCAAAAAATTTTTTTTATTTTTTTTTCTTTTTAAATTCTATCCATTTTGTATTTTTTCAAATATCATAAAATGTATGGGTTTTTGAAGTTTTGTTCATCTGTAAAAAATAAAGAAACTCTTTGTTTAGCAGGCATTTTCTGCAAAAAAATGACCTCAAAGTCAAAACTTTGTATAGAAGAAAATTTGAACACCATTTAAAATTGAAAATCTGGCAACCCTAAACCTATGGAAGCTCAACTTAAATACAGTCTTAAAGGTTGTTATTTTTACAAAAAATTAAGTCTAAGATTAGGTCTCTATCATCAGTATTGAAAAAGTATGAAAGCTAGCGAGTAGACGTGTTTTTAATCGGGCATACCTTTTATAAGTTTTCTATTGTCAAAAACCCACACTTTCGTCTATAAAAACCTATTGAATAAAAACCTGTTGTGTGATCGATACATTCTGCCTTTTTTAGTGGATTAAAATCGTACTTTAGTGATTGAATTCAATAAAAAAGTTATTTTCGTGGATAAAGACAATTTTGTTCATATAAGTAAAATTTCTCAAAATGTCAACACGCCCTGGTGTTAGTGAACGAAAAATGAACTCACCTCTGAACTCATCCAGCTTCTCTCTCAAAAACACGAAAAAAAGCTTTGAGGATGATAGCGATATGTGGAAAAAAATGGATGATATGCTTAAGACGCAAAAAAAAAGTATAACATCTGAAATCGATGCACTTATGAAATTACAAGAAACGGAAGAACGAATTAACTCTAATATAAATGAGCAATTTACACAAATAAAAAATGAAGTCACTAAGTTAGATTTACGAGTATCTAAGATTGAATCATTTCAATCTACTTTAGACTCTGCAAACATGCTGCTTAGTAATGATGTCAACAAAATAAAAGCGACAACAACAGATGTCAAAACCGAACTATCCTGCGCTTTAAAAGTAAACAAATATAAAAACGATCTTTCCGCACTAAAAAATGAGCTAGACGATGTGTATAGAACACTGGAGATTCAGGAAAACCGAAATGTTGCCTGTGACGCCGTACTTAATGGAATTCCCTTTTCACCCGACGAAAACCTTAAAGGAATATTCCATAATTTGTGTCTTTCACTAAGTGCTAAACCACCCACATTGGCAAACATTTTTCGTACGAGACCGACAAATTCCAATTCACCTGATTCTTCTATCATCATCAAGTTTGCAACACCATTTGATAAAAACACTTTATTAAAACTAGGAGCTGAACATTGTAAACTAAACAACAACAGACCGCTTTGTCTTCGCGATGCTAACTTTGGTCGGAATGCAGATAGCCCCATTTTTCTTCGCGAGTGCTTGACGAAAAAAAACACTTGTTACTGCACTAAAATTGAAAAAACAAAACAAACTGTCATCAGTGTTTACAAGACGTGGACTGGTGTATGTAAAACGTCAACAAGATGAGGATGCTGTTCGTATTGACAATTATGAAATCTTGTCCAGGGTTGTCGTGATCGATGCTGTAACATAGTACTTTTCAAATTAGTATTTTTTTTAGTAATTTTTCTTCTTATTTTCTCTTTTCTAATTTCATTCTTTAACTGAGTAGTAGTATTAAATTTCAATTTCAGTAGTATTAAATTTCAGTAGTATTAAATTTAAATTTTCTCTATCTTTTTTCTTTTTTTTTTCTTAATTACGCTTTATTTTGAAATATTTTATTTTTTCTATATTTTATACTTAATCTCTAATTACTTTTTATATACTCTTTGTAAATTACTGGTAAAACGTTACAACTTAAAATATGAATTCCCTTGATGGTGCAGGCGATGGCAATAGACTAGTGCTGCGTTCAATGATTAGGGTGTTTTGCAATCAATGTACGGGACTTAAAGTTTGTCACATAAACGCGCAAAGCCTACGAAAAAAAATTGATGAGTTCAGATTCGTGTTTGAGGGCTCTGGAGTTGATGCAATCTGTGTTTCTGAAACCTGGTTTCCTACCAACTTTTCTAATAAAATGTTTCACTTAAATGGGTACAAGCTATTTAGAGGCGATCGAAGTGGTAGAGGAGGAGGTGCTGCAATTTATGTTCGAGATGGCATTACTTGTAAGTTAAATTGTATATCCAATCCAGGCAGTGCAATAGAATATGTCTTTATAAATTTATTTTGTGGAGATGAAAAACTATTACTTGGCACAGTGTACAGACCCCATAGATATGTTGATTTAAATAGCCTTGAAACAGTGTTGGAAGAAATCGCTGTAACGTCTTCAAGGATTGTGTTGTGCGTTGATATAAATAGCAATCTCTTAACTGAAAGTATTCTAATTAACACTATGATTTCCTTTGATCTTTCTGCTGTTAACGTTAATGTTCCTACTCACTTCACAAGTACCTCAAATTCGCTGCTTGATGTTGTTTTTGTCAGTGATATGAGCGGTGTTTTATTTTATGACCAACTCAATGCACCAGCTTTCTCTCAACATGATCTTATTTTTGTTACTATCAATTTCAATATAATAACACCACTAACATTTTTCGAATATCGAGATTTCAAAAATATCAATACCTCTGCTCTTGAACAAGAAGTGTCTATGATTGAATGGGATAGAATTTTTTATATGCCATCACCTAATGAACAAGTAGAATTCCTTTAAACGAACATAAAGAATCTTTTCAACTCGCATGTTCCCCTTAAACGAAAATGTATAACACATCAATCTCGACCTTGGTATACGCCTGAAATTTCTTCACTTATGTTACAGCGAAATCAAGCTTACCTAAGATGGAAATGATATAGGTTAGAAGAATTTCATAGATCTTATCGCTCGCTAAGAAACCTTGTTGTGTGCAAAATAAGAAACGAAAAAGCAAAAATTTTTAAAAATCGAATCAGCCTTAATGTTAATGGTCGAAAACTTTGGAACAATCTTCGTGATATTGGCATTGGTAAGCAAAAAAAGTCTGAGCTGCATAACATTAACGTAAATGAGTTGAATAAACAATTTTTAACATTCTCCTCTGCATCTTCACCTTCACTTAATCCCTATGGATTACGCAATAGAGAAGTAGATCGTTCTTCGGCCTCTGAATTCGACTTTGAGTTTTCTGGAATCAACTGTACTGATGTAGCTGAAGCTTTTATGTTGGTGCAGTCAAATGCGGTTGGAGTTGATGACATACATCCTAATTTTGAAAAAGCTTTACTTCCACTCATTTTGACTTCTATCACATTTATATTTAATTCAATACTTACAACTAGCATTTTCCCGAGACATCGGAAGCTAGCCAAGATAGTTCCAGTACCTAAAAATTCAAATGGCACAGATTTTCGTCCAATTTCAATATTACCCTTTTTAGGTAAGGTCTTTGAAAGAATAATGCAAAGACAAATAAATACTTATCTTAACAGGTCTAATATCCTTACACCTTTTCAATCTGGCTTTCGTCCAAAACATAGCTGTATCACAGCCCTTTTGAATGTGACTGAAGATATAAGGCAAGCAATTGATGATGACAAGGTGAATTTCTTGGTCTTGCTAGATTTTTCGAAAGCTTTCGACACAATTGATCACACAAATCTCATTTGTAAGCTTCTACAACAATTCAATTTTTCATTATCTGCAGCTAATCTGGTCTCATCTTATTTAAGTGAACGAAAACAGGCTGTATCTTTTGCTGATAAACTCTCGACTTTTTTGCCTGTCTCAAAAGGTGTTCCTCAAGGATCGATTTTGGGCCCGATTTTGTTCTCTCTCTATGTAAATGAATTACCATCCATCCATAGCTACACACTAATACATATGTATGCTGACGATGTCCAACTGTATTTGAGCAGCCCGCTTGGTCTCATTGAAAACTGCGTCCACAATATTAATCAAGATCTCCAAAACATCCATATTTGGTCCCAGCAAAATGGCCTGTACTTAAATCCTTCAAAGACCAAATGCTTAGTTATTTCTAAAAAACCGCTTGATCTCTCGTATTTTCCCCGCTTATCTCTCAATAATACAGTCATTGAGTTTGCAGAAACAGCCAGGAATCTAGGAGTGATCTTTAACAGGTCCTTAACCTGGGAAAATCATATCAATTCAATTGTTGGTAAAGTCTACGGATCCCTTCGTGTCCTTCAGGAATCTCAATATCTTACTCCTATAAAAACTCGAATTATGTTGGCAAAAACTCTGATAATGCCTATTCTTATGTTCGGTTGTGAAATTTATTGTAATTGTGATTCCGTGAGTAGAAGAAAACTTACAGTCGCCTTTAACAGCATTATTAGATACATTTATGGTCTTAAGAGATATGACCACATCTCTGGCTACGTCCGAACTTTATACAACATGCAGTTTGTACAGGTTATTTAATATCGAACACTCCTTTTATTCTTCAGAATCAAACAGACACATCAACCTCAGTACCTGTTTTTTCGACTTCAATTTCCTACCCCTAACAGATTAAACCAATTTATTATCCCGCGACATACCTGCCAAACATCAGAACGACAGTTTTTTGTCAACGCCGTACGCCTCTGGAATTCTCTGCCAAATGATATAAGAAGAATTGTTGATGCTCACACTTTTCAACAAAAACTAACACTTTACTTATTACAATCGTTCCGTTACAATCTTCAGTAACTACTTTTACCTTTAATAAAAACCCTTAAAATTTATAAAATTAATAAATTAAAGAAGCAATTAATAATAGATTGTTAACTACTCAGTTTTCCATTCTCCCGTTACAATTTTGAAATTTTGTTTGCTTACAATTTTGAATTTTGTTTGCTTATTGTAAAATATTTTATTAATTTCTCGCTATGCTATTTATTATTTTCATAATGTTAGCTTTTATACCTAAACTCAACTTTATAAAGCTATCACAACTTATATAAGATATTGTATCTTAATGTGTATAGCAAATCTAAAAATAAACTAAACTAAAACTAAACTAAATTGACAGAGATATCGAATTTAACACAGTTCAGGGTACACCAAAGTTAGCCTATTTTTAAATTGTCAAAAACTGATGTCAAAGTTGAGAAACGGACTTTACTGTATAACAATTTTTTTCTTAGAATATGACGAAGAATCACACCCCAAAGGATAATACACGAAGTACGGAACACCCTGCTAGCTTTTCCTGTATGTTGTGGAAAATATGACTGATACAGACACAAGTGGAATGACGTTATTGTTCGAAAGCCCAGAAGAGTAAAGAAGAAAAATTTAATTATCATAGAAATCAAAGAGTGTAGGATTTACCATTCTGTAGTGAATCATTATTTAAATCGAAAATAATCATTTTTATTACATAATATAAAACAAAGTTGCTTTCCGCAGTCTGTCTGTATGCTTAGAATTTTGAAACTACTCAACGGATTTTGATGTGGTTTTTTTTTTTAATAAAGGGTGAATTTTTTAGAGGTATAGAACTTCGAATTGAAATAAAACACAAGAAAATCAATTAGACTTTATTGGAATGATAATTTTATGCCATTAATGTTTAAATTTGATTTTGGGCACTTCGAATAAGACAAGCCTAGAGGTCCAATTTTCAACCTCTTTTCGCATTTGCTAAAGTATGTCAGCAATAACGCCACGAATTTTGGCTTCCAAGCCCCCTAACGTTTCTGGTTTGTCAACGTAGACGAGCGACTTCACATATCTATACCGGTCTATATTAACGGTAACTGGCTCGCGGGCATAATTTCGGAAGAAGTATGGCCTCCACCAGCCCATAGAGCACACCAAACAGTCAGTTTTTGTGGATGTAATGGCGTCTCAGGGTACTCCTGTGGATTTTCTTCACTCCAAATGCTGCAATTTTACTTGTTGGCTTAACCATTCAACCAAAAATGAGCCTCATAACTGAAAAAATTGCGATGATAATCAGCATCGTTTTCAATCTCATTTTCGGCCCATACACCAAAATCACGACGCATTGCATGGCCTCGTGGCTTCAATTCTTGCACAAGCTGGATCTTGTTAGGTCGTAAGACAAGATCTTGGCGCAAAATCTTCCATAAAGTTGATGGGCAAAGCTCCAATTGCTGTAAACGATGGCGAATCGATTCATTCGGGTCCTCTTCAACACTTTGGTCAACAGCGGCAATTGGTTCTTCGGTGCGCACTGTTCGACGTCTCTGCGGATGCGTTTTATTACATAAAATAAACGTTGTGTGAAAACGATCCATGGTTAGCCAAATAAATTGATCTGATGGACGATTATGTCGACCATGAAATGGAAGGAGCTTGCGGTAAACTTTGCGAACTGAACCATTATTTTCGAAATAAATTTGCACAATTTGCTAGCGTTGTTCTTTTGTCAACCTGTTGAAATGATAAAATGGCAAACCAAACTAAAGATAAATTGCAGTAGAGTTGGCCGATTTGACCACGAAATTTCATGTTTTATCCGTATTGGAAAAACCAGCCTCTAAAAAAAACACCCGACAGAGTAATTCAAGAGTAAAAATTATTTGGGAACGGAAATATGCACAGAAACATACCAAGGAACTTAGAAACTGCTTGACCGATTTCAAAATTCTTTCACCATAAGAACGGTATTCATTCCCATAATTCCATGGGCATGGGAACAGGAACGTAGTTAATGAACTTTGTGTTTGTATATTAAAAGGCTCCAAAACTAATGAGCCAATATGAATGAAATTCGGAACAAAAATTGTCTAGAAGCTGAGAAATGATAAAGGCGACATTTAATGACAGGAAATATAATTCTTTTTTTCATAATTAAACTTAGACTTTATTGCTCAAAAACCATTCACTAAATTAACTTGAACTAAAGTGCTAGTTAAGGAACAAATTATTACCTTTCTAAAACATTATAGTATGTGATGTGTGTTATTTATAATTTTTCTCACCGAAATGGAGAGAGACAGACCTCTTCTCAAACGATATTTTTTTTGTCTTACCCCATTTACCCGTATTGAGCTTTGTAGCACCTTTTGCAAAATATCTTGACGTTTTATTTTAGCTGTATGATAAGTTTCGATATTTTTGAACGGAGGTAACTCAGAACATCAGTGCAGCGCTTCCCCGTTTTGTCGTGAGAGTAAACTTATGGAGACAAAACAATTAACAACAAACTAAGTCTGGTGACAACTACAACCTAAGAACAAATCCCAAGGTTTACACGACTGGAAATGGCCGGTTTATCGCTAGCTAAATGAAATTTGAATTATTGCACTCGTTCCATATATTAATGAATGAACAGTTTTTTCATCAGGGAGCTATCATATGTCACACTTGAATGCGCCACTTACTAGAAGGTTTCGTAGAGTTGGAGCATTGCTGTCCATTTGCTGAGCATGTCCTTGTCATCGAGATGTAGCAATTTTAGTTTTCCAATTAGACTAAGCTTGGCCTATGGTTTCTGTAAACCATCGTTTAGTCATGGCCTCCTGAAAAGGCTTTCAAGGACTAACGAGACTTATGCCTATTGCGCTGATTTTTGCTTTTTATATTGGTTCGGTTCGTTAGAATCTTAACCTTATGTTTTCAATGCCGCTGATCGGCAGCTTCCAACTCAAAATAACTCAGCGGATTATGGAACTTGAAAATTTTTTGCTTGAAACCACATAAAAACAAGCAAAACACGAGTAGAAATATTTCAAAAGCATATCCAAAATAACCAACCATTCTACCTCAAATCAGCTTCACTACTTCTTTAAGATAAGTCCGCTTTTGTCAGGCATGGTAACAAATTTACTTCGAAGCATTCTCAAGCAAACCTCAATCATGATTTCATTATAGTAATTGTCATCGTTTATAGAAATAGTTAATTATAAATTTTCCATCTACCAAATCTTCAATCAGCACCTACCTACAGTTAGTCATCTCGTTGGGTGAAGGGTCCTTGCTGCGTACTAAATTTCCATCCTAATTGCCACCTGAAATTAATCGGCTTTGATGGGAAATTTGTGAAATTAATTCCATGGGCTATAAACGCAGAGTTTGAAAGGGAGAAAAAATGAAAATTAACTTTTTTCTGAACTACACAGAAAGTAGGTTTATAGGTACAAACCTATCCTTTATCCACTTAATATTTAAATTAAGAAAAGAAGTAGGTAGCATTTAACGCTAAGATAGGAAGCTTAAATTGGTTATGAAGTGAATTATAGGTGTATATTTAAAATTTATGGGTCGAGTTCAGGAAGTCCTTGCCGACCATGTTCTTTCTAGCTTTGCGTGATTGGAACACATAAAGAAGTGAGCATTTAGTAAAATCATTGATTGCTTGCTCAGTGCTTAACATGGGAGCAAAGTATAGTTAATGAAAAGCCACTTACTTTGGTAAGTACCGTCTAATTATAGGCTTAGTCCTTTAGAAATAAGTTTCAAAGCAAGTGCCCGGGAATCTCGATAGTATCACATAAAAGTGGTTCTATTGTATATGCTTTCTGAGACTTGTTCAAGATATAGGGCGCATAGTAAAATCGATGATCGTTTTGGTTGGAATCAAATTAAAAAACTTTACGTCGAGATGTTTTCCTCGCAATTCGCATTAAATGTAAGAACGAGTTTTTTTACTGAGCAGTTGGTTTACACGATTTACTCAAACTCATTGTGAGTATTAGTAATCTGGTGCAATGGAAGAAGAATATTTTGTTTGAATTTTATCTAATTACTATGAAGCGTTAGGAGTTGGGTAGGAAGTGTCAAGTGTTAGATGAAAGATGCATTTACTTGAAATTTGTAAACGCTATAGTTTTTTTTTTATAGCCGAGGTGATATAAAGTGAATCACCAAAAGCCAAAAGCTTTCATTTGGGGTATTATAGTTAAAATATGAAACTTCGGAAGATGAAAGAATTTTTTGTTAGTGTGTATTGGTGGGCTGCGAAACTACTGAGCCGATTTCAATGAAATGGTCTAGAACCTAGCAAGTAGCATATAGGCTATAATTCATCTCAACATTCCTTTGGGAACGAAATCGAGAAAGAAAACAATAACATGAAACAGCCACTAGTAAAATTGATTAATTAATTAAAAAAGTAAGCTGTTGTTCTCAGGAGTCTGAGAACATTAATGAGAATCCATCAAATGAATATATTCAACCAACTGTCTATCCACATTCATCTTTAAACCCATCGAACCAAATATCATCTGTACTGCTCGGAAATAGGAGTTTATCTTTTTACTACCAAAACGTAGGTGGGTTAAGAACAAGGATTGACAATGTATTCGTTTCTTTTTCTGATGGTAAATATGATATTATTGTCTTAACTGAAACTTGGTTGGCTGTAAACCTTTTAACTTCAGAATTATTTTCAAACTATTAGGTATACAGTCTTTAGAAAAGATAGATGTACAGTAAAAACAGGAAAGGAAAGAGGTGGAGGAGTTTTGATAGCAGTTCGTGCTTCTTTGCCGTGTCGAGAAATCAACCTAGAGTCGAACTCCTCAGCTCCTGACCAAGAAATTGATCAGCTTATCGTTGCCATAAAAATAGACAAATTAGAATTGTTTGTACTTTCAAGTTATATTCCATCTAGGAGTTCATTAGATATTTATAACTTTCATCTTATAAATTCTAAAATAATATTGGATAATTTAAACAACAATCAACATACAATTTTCGCTGGGGATTTTAATATAGGGGAAGTAAAATGGATATTAGATATTGAGGATAAGTATTTAGTTCCTTATAATATTTCATCCGAAATTGAATCTTCTGTTATTGACTTCTTAAGCCAATATAATTTAGTTCAAATGAACTCTGAATGTAATGAACTTAATCGAATTCTTGATTTGATATTTGTGGACAAGAAATTTCATTTGAGTATTAAAAAATCAGAATTTCTTATAGTTAAAAACAAAACACACCACTTTGCGATTGACGGTGATATTTTATTTTACGATTTCATAAAAAATGAAAGTGTTAATTATTCTATCTTACAATTACCGTAAGGCTAACTATGATGCAATGGCCGCGTATTTGCTATCTTTGTCATGGCAAAATATTTTCACCAGTTATGACTTAGAAAGCGACTACCTTGTTTTTAAATCAGTTTTGAATAGCGCAGTAAGAGTGTATGTGCCAACAAAATGCTTGAAAACGAATTCTTCCCCTATCTGGTATAGTAGGAGGTTACGTAATCTTAAAAATCAGAAAAATAAAGCGTATAAATTATACAAGCAAACCAATGAAGAAAACTCGGTTTTACGTAACAATTACTTTGCATGTCAACGTAAGTTTGAGTTTTTGAACAAATTTTTATATCGAAACTATATAAATTCAATTGAAACGGATCTTAAACGTAACAGCAAGCATTTCTGGAATTTTATAAACGGAAAACGGAAATCATACGGACTTCCGAGCTGTATGAAATATCTAGACACCTCTACAAGTGAATTTTCGGAAATATGTAACTTATTTGCAGATTACTTTAAATCTGTTTATTCGTCGATATCTGTAAATATTAACAATCATGAATTTCCCGTGGCTAATGCAATTAATTACATAGGTTCACTTACTTTGTTTCAAGCGGAAGTCGAAGAGGCTTTATCTAACTTGGACCCGAGTAAATCCGAAGGTCCGGACAATATTCCACCCATTGTTTTAAAAAAGTGTTCGTTTGCGTTGGCTGAGCCTCTTACGCAGATTTTTTTTTTTTTTTTTTTTTTTTTTCACTATCAGAACAGCTTATTTCAAGCTTGTGAAACAATGTATCTTTTCTTCAAGAGTTTTTTCACCCTTAAGTACTCAGAAATATGTATCACTGTCATCATTTAGCGAGGTGTTAGTTGTTAGTAAGCAAAAATTAAGTCTAACACACTAAAGACAACAGAACTAAGAAATATTACAAATTTATTGATAAACATATACAAAAACAAATTAGATAGCTACATATAAACGTACAATTAATTATTAAATATGACAATTATAAAGATATAAGAAACATAAAAAAAAACATAGTCAAGAGAGTGGAGCTCTGGTTCGAATTAAGGACTTTAACGTAGTTTTACTAATATGGAAATCTACTAGATTTGAGTTTAGGTTCAAAATTTTTATCATACGAGTAATAGGCTCATTCATTCCATAATTAGTTCTATGATGGGGACAGTGAAGTAACTCCAAGTTGCGCAGTTGGTATGAGCCTCCCCGGTAGTTAAAACTAATGCATGCGAGCAAGTCAGGAGCATCAATTTGTCCTGTAATAAGCTGGTGAATAAAGACTAAATCATTATTTATTCGCCGATGCGAAAGTAGTTGCATCTGCAAAAGTTGAATACGATGCTCATACGGTGGAAGGTCATAAGGATCAGTCCAAGGAAGTCCCTTGAGAGCAAATCTAATAAATCTTCGCTGTATACATTCTATTCTTGAATTGTGGACTGCATAATAAGGAGACCATACTTGAGAAGCATATTCTAGATGGGGTCGAACATGACAGTTACAGCGAAAGAGTGACGTAGGGGTCCGTAAACTCCTTAGCCCATCTTTTAATAAAGCCAAGCATTGAATTTCCTTTACTAACAATACAATTGATATGGAGATGTAAATTCTAAATTGGAACTAAAGTAAACGCCGAGGTCCTTAATACTGGACACCTTGCATAATATTTGATGAGAAATCGAGTAATTATGCAAAGTCGGTGTACGTTTCTTCGAAAAAGATATACTTTGACATTTGCTTGGATTGAGAATCAATCCATTTTTATCGCACCATGTGGCAAAATTTTCAACATCAGATTGTAAAATAAGACGATCGGCTGCGCAGTCTATTTTCTTGAAAATTTTCATATCATCCGCGAAGTTCAGAATTTCACTCGATCATAAGCCAACAGTAACATCTTTAATGGCTAGAATAAAGAGGATAGGGCCAAGGTGACTACCTTTTGGTACTCCAGAGTGTGCCTTAAAGGAGTCTGAAAGAATACTTCTAAATTTAATCACATATGATCTATCAGTTAGGTACGACCTGATCCAATCGACGAAGGTCGAAGGGAATCCATATGCATTTAGTTTGAACATTATAATATCGTTTATCGAAAGCCTTTGAAAAGTCAGTATATATACAATCTAACTCTTGCCCGCTTTCAAGCGCGTTTGAACATATATGAAGGAAATATACAAGGTTTGTTACTGTTGATCTTTTCTGTACAAAACCATGCTGCTGTTTGCAAATTATATTTTTAATATCGAAAGTTAAGCTTTCACAAACAAGCTGTTCAAATAATTTGGGGATACACGAAAGCTTAGATATGGGTCTATAGTTAAGGATATCTGATTTAATACCTTTTTTAAATACAGGTGTAATAAAAGATCTTTTCCACAGTAAAGGGAATCGACCAGAATCTAACGATAATGAAAACAAATAATGAAGGGGAAATGCAATTTGGGACTTACACTTTTTTAAAATTATTGGAGGGATGCCATCAGGGCCAGCAGAGTAATCATCGTTCAAAGATGAAATAATGTTAAGGACTCTTTCTAGAATAATTGGAACATTATTAAAATTAACTTTAGGACATTTACGTAGAAACTCGAAGTAACTACGATCTATACGAACAGTAGAATCAGAGAAGGAATTACAAAAATGATGAGCAAAAGCGTTGCAAATGTCGGATGTTTTTGTCAATGTGTCATTACCATATGTAAAGTTATCTGGGTATCCATCCGAATCTTTCTTTGAATTGACAAAGTTCCAGAAAATTTTTGGATCATCCCTTAATGAGTTGCCCATTCTGTGAACATAACTTGAGTACAGAGTTTTTGATAGTGATTTAAATTCATCAAAAAAAAAAGATGTAAGAAAGGTGATCAGATTCAGAACGCGTCTTAATGTAAGTCCACCAAGCACTATTTCTTTTGTTGCGAAGCTTTTTTAGTTCCTTAGTGTACCATGGGTGATTAGAGCTCACATTCTTTGAAATTTTGAGGGGTATAGCTTTGTTCATGCAGTCGTTAAGAATAAAATAAAAGTAACTAGCTGCTTCGTCAATATTATTGAAAGCTGATATATTATTAATATTAGATCTACTTAGTTCATCAGAAAGTATAATTTTCAATCTATCCCTGGCAAAAGGATTGTTTTTAAGCGAGTGGAAAATCTCGTTTCTATCTCCCATTTTCAAATCCGGATCAAAGCAAGATTTCACCAACTACAGGCCAATATGTAAGATCTCTGCCATACCAAAGCTATTTAAAAAAATTGTGTATAGTAGAATTTCAAGTCATATTCAAAGCAGAATTTCAGTTTTTCAACATGGTTTTGTGGATCAACAGCAACAAATTTAATGATAATGACGCTATTGTATCTAATATGGAGAATGGTAACCAAACCGATATTATTTTCAAGGACTTTACGAAAGCTTTCGATAGGGTGAATCACAGTATTCTTCTGTCTAAGCTCTTTGATTTTGGATTTAATTCATCCTTCTTAACATGGATAGAATCTTAAATGACCGAAAAATACAAATAGTTAAAATTAAAAACTGTCACTCAGAAAGCATATTTGTTCCATCGGGTGTTCCACAGGGCAGTCAATTGGTACCATTGTTATTTCTTATTTTTATAAATGACATTTCTAATATTTTCAAAGACTCGCACTGTCTCCTATTTGCGGATGATCCAAAGCTTTATTGCAAGATTTCTTGCAACCATGATTGTAGCCTTCTTCTTTAAGACTTACAAAGATTGACTGCTTGGTGCAAAGATAATTACCTTGACTTAAATATCAAAAAATGCGAAGTGTTATCTTGTTTTAGAAACCATGATCCTGTAAAGTTTGATTATAGTATCAATGATATATATCTTGAAAGAGTATTTCAGAAAAAGGACTTAGGGGTTATAATTGATCAAAGTATGTCGTTTCGACCGCATTATGACTTTATGATAAATAAAGCAAATCAGATGCTTGGTTTTATCAAGAGGAATACGAAAGAGTTTACTGATTCCTATACTCTTATATCGCCATTCAACTCTTTGGTTAGATCCGTGCTAGAGTACTGCTGCACAGTTTGGAATCCGTACTAAGCAAATTCTTCGGCAAGAATTTAACAAGTTCAAAGGAATTTTACGCGTTATGCTTTTTTTAAATTAAATTGGAGAATGATTAGACCGCCCTATGATACCAGATGCCTGTAGTTCGGGATGAAGTCACTTGAAAAGCGCAGTAAATATCTTTCGGCTATGTTCATCAGAGACATCTTGACTGGAGGCATTAAGTGCCCTCCGCTATCAACACAATTTTTACCTTCTAGAATATGACGGGAAATATTCCTAATATATGAGCAATTCCATCGCACTAATTACGGGCGCAACGAGCCCATATCCCGTTGCATTAGGGAAGCCAACTCATTATGCAGTACTGTAAACTCTTATGTGATATGTTCAAGAGATTCCTTTAAAAATGCAATTTTAAATCAAATATAAGTACATGTATAAATTGTTCATATGAGTCTATATTCACGCCGTTTGTCATTTTTTATGTTCTTTTTTGATTATTTATCTATTTATTTTTCAGATGCTGTTTAATTTATATTTATTATTATATACCCACCATCCATTATGTAAATCAGTTTGATTAGTCAGTAAGAGTTCATGTTCTCTGATTGATGAAATAAATTCAAATTCAATAGACTGATCAAACTAAACAATAGAACATGTATGTACGTTGTACGTGTTGACAATATTGAAAATCCTATCAAATGTGATGTAAACTTTCGAAAAATTTTAGACATATTGGAAATACTTGCTAATAGTAATGGTACAATCCTGCCTATCAATACCACCATCGCGCATGGTAGGTACTGACCCTGGTCCGAGCATGCTCCGGTCAGAGCTACACGAATTCCGGTGGCTACCAAAATAATGGGACAATCCGTCCCATTATTAGGACGAAGCTTAAGAGTCAGGAGATTGAACGTTGGAAGTATGACTTGTCGAAATTTTGAATTGAAAGAGATGATGAGAAGACCGCGAGACGACATCTTGTGCGTCCAAGAAGCAAAATCTAGGGATGTTAGAAACAGTTCAGTTGTATTCCTAGTAAAACGGAGGGAAGTTTGATATCTCCTAAATTTGTTTCCTGGCGTATATTTGAACGGACGAGTTGGGAAGACAAGTCAAATGGCCCTATCGTATTGAATACAAAACCGAAACTTAGCCACTAACAACAGTGGAAAAAATTTAATCCAAATTGATTACCATTTGGTAACCAAGTCTCATTTAATAGACTGTACACAACACTGTACAGTCATATACTGGGTAAAGCTATCACCCAGAAACACCGTTTTCTGCTAATAGAACTTTTTATTGAGGCGGTGAAGCAAATCAAACAAAGAAGGAATACGAAAAGAATCTAGTGGTATAATTTTCACAAAGGAAAAGGCAACCAATTCATTTTTAATGTGCGTAGATGCAACATCATCAGCATGCTCCTAAATGCAGAGAGCGCAGCACAAAATATGTTGAACTGCCTACAACGAACTTGTTTAACGGGTGTTCTGGTTTAGAAATAAAAAAAGTCTATTGACTTATATTCAAAATTTAACTATTTAAGAATATGTCTACATGATAATCTTACAAAACTCAAAAAGAAACAGGCTTTTTGCTTACGCCCATCCGAACTGGTTTCGGTCTTTAAACGAAACTCTAAATTAAATACGTTTTCTCGAAATTGTCTTTTTCAAAACTATTTTTCTCGAGTTCCAATGGACCGATTTACCAGAAATGCTTTTGAGAGTCATCTTTATGGTCGGAACTACGCTCATCCTAGAAATGTTGAACATCGTAAAATACATCGATATATATCGTATTAAAATGTTGATATCGATATATCGAATTAGAAAAAATATCGATATATTTTCAAACTGAATTTTGATGAGTAAAATGTTACATAATAACTTTCAAATATAAAAAATGAGCTAGATAAAACTTTTCCTCATGAAATAGAAGACGCAGCTGGTGTCAAGTACTACAGAACAAGAGTGAAATTGCAACAGTTATACCAGAATTTCTTTGGATTTTCCTTTCTAGATATGACGGACAGATTAATGTACTGCTTCGATTCGCTGCCATGCCACTGCTGGTTAAAGGAACGGAATTGGTACTTGCAATGTCTGTAGTAATTTGTTCGTGTGCAGAACACAAAAACAGTGTAGCGTTTTCCGAAACTGGGACAATAGTGTAAGCTCTAAGTTCGGGATATGCTTGATCTCTCCGTTTGTGTTCCAACTAAGGGTCCAGTGTGGTTGATTTTGGCAAAATTTTTTTCGAGAGGCTCAAGTCTGTCAACGATTGCAGCACTTAAACTGTCCTGAATAGCAACTCCTACCTTAGTAGAAGATGGAAGTTATCATTTGCTTAAGCTCTCTTTGGAGAAAGTTTGCAATGGTTATTGCTAAGCTAGCTAGAAACGTATTTCTTCCCTTGCTTCCTTGAACGGTGTAAGGAGGACTATCATATCTCATATGATGCTCAGCCCCATGGAAGTTATCATGTCTATTTAGAATATTTAGTAGGTAGCAGTGGCGAGGGGTGAATAATTCCAAAAGGTAACTCGAAGGAAACTTAGTCACCAACAAAAAAAAGTTTACTTAAAATTTTTTTTGTGCAATGTTTGTCTTCGCATCAAGCCAAAAAGTCAGGTATTTTAAACCAACTTTGCTATTAGGTAGAGCATCATAACTTTTTTTTTCATAAAACTAAGCTAGTTCAAACTATTTGTTTCCTTTGAGTGAAAATCAGTTAAGCAACAGTTAACAGATATTAAGGCCATAATCAAACCACTGAAACTTACTATCGGAAATCTTTTCAGACTTTTTGCACTTTTAAATTTTTAAAGCCTAAATTTGTAATATTTAAAAAAAAAAACGAAAAGCACTAAATCAATTTAAATAAGTATTGCACTGCGTTCTGCTGGTAAACTTTGTTTTTCAAATAAAATACGGCTCATTGGGAACTAAATTCATTTAGGCCAGTTGTGCCACTTTAGAAAAATTCCAATTATAGTTTGCATTTTCTCCCAAAAATATGCTTTATGCTATGAGATCTAATATCCTCGCATATTTGTTATCAAAGTGGCATCCTTTGAGCTTGGACACATGAGTCTAGTGCAGAAACACATACAAATTCATGAAATAAGTCGGAGACCAGCGTGTTATTTTCTTGTTCTTCAAGCAGAGACCTACCTCAACCTGCAAATCTGCGATATACATTTTTGTTTATAAGCATGTGTCCATGGGTAGAAATACGAAGGAAAGCGTTTTTTTCTTTTATAAAACCAATATCATGCAAACACCGAAGTGTGCAGTAGCAATGTTGCAAATGAGAAGAGGGCTACTGCGGCGGCGCTATATTCACGTGCTCAGACCTCAGAGCAGCGTTACCGTTGGATATTTTGGAAAAGTAGCAAAAAAAGTGGCACTCGAGAAAAAAAGGTGGCACTTGAAATTAAAAACGAAATAACACCATAATAATGTATGAAAAAATTTCACACATCCCAAAGAATTCATAGGAGTTGAAGAAAACACATAAGCTTAACAATCATTTTAAGGTTTATTGCAACGTAAGATAAAAACTAGAAATTTAACACCTCATTTTTTATTGATAACTTACACAAATAAATAAATAAAAGTTTGAATAAATAATAAAAAAGAGATAAATAATAATTTATTTAAAAGAATTCGTATTACACTTAACTCTCTTGTGATGGTTGTTTCCCTATATCTTTTTATAAGAAGCACATCAGGACTCCATTCAGCTGTGTCACATTTGCCTACTAAATTTAAGGAATCCAACATATTTTCGCAAGTTTCAGTTTTTAATCTGTTGGTGAGTCTACTTTTCATCAAAGTTATCTTGGAAAAAACCTTCTCAGCGCAGGCACTGCTATGAGGCAAGGTTCATATTTTTGCAACAAATTCATATAAGTCGGAAAATAGGTATTCATTCAAACAATTTTTAATGTTACCTATTTCAAACCAAAAAATTTATATTGTTCGATTACCTTTTCGGGACTTATGGTAAAATTACTAAGAACGGAAACTAGTTTAAAATAAGTGAACTCTTATTTCGACTTGATTACTTTGGGGTTTTAATGCCTCCAAATAGAAAGTTTTTCATTTTTGAAGTCAAATCGATTAAACATTTTATCCCAAAGTATTTTATAATAGCTTAAGAATATTTTTCTTAATTTCAACAATTTACTTTCCGTTAATCTTTGACTTACAACACAATTTTCGGCTTCAGAACCAAAGTATTCCGCGATTTCCCTGCAATAATCTTTCGAAAACCCGTCGAGCCGGAGCGTTTGGGTCTATCCGCTATACATGGGCCAACCATCGTAGCCTCACGATGCGTACTCTTCTGGCTATTCCCATGTCGCGGTACAACTCATACAGCTCGTTGTTGTTTCTTCTTCTCCACACATTGTCTTCGCATACGGGACCAAAGATCATTCGCAGAATTTTTCTTTCGAAACGACCAAGGATTTACGGCTTTACGGGCGCGGAAGCATGCACTTTATCCCGCTTTCGATAAGGTCCATGCTTCCGCGCAGTAAAGCAGGACTGGGATGATTAAGGATTACCTTGATTTTTCTGGAGAGGGTTTTGTTTCTCAATTGCCTTCTTAACCCAAAGAAGCAACGGTTGGCAAGAGTTATTTGATCTCCGCACTGATATTGTTTTCCGAGTCTATAGCGGATCCTAGGTAGACGAAGTCCTGTACTACCTCGAAGTTATGTCTGTCTGTTGTGACGTTCTGTCCAATTCGTCGATGTTCAGTGTCCTTGTTTGATGACAACATATACTTCGTTTTGCCCTCATTGACCATCAAACCCATTTTTGCCGCTTCTGTTTCAATACTCGCAAAAGCATCTATGACATCACGCTTCTTATTCACATTACGTCAATATCGTCTGCGTAGGTGAGTAATTGTACAGACTTTTGAAAGATTGTTCCTCTGGTGTTGACGTTTGAGTTTCTTACAATTTTTTCAAGTATAGCCCTGTTCACACTGTACAATTGGTTGGACAAACCTAGGTTTGACAAACCAATGCTTGATAGTGTGAACTCTTCATACGACCGCTTGTCCAATTTGTTGGATGGTTTTCAAAAATTTTTGAAAATCTAGAAGTTGGATGGAGTGGAAGGGTATGTGACATAAAGTTGGACGACAAGCTTGATAGGTGTGAACGAAAACTACATCAGACCATCCAACTTCCATCAAACGAAGTCTGTCCAACTAATTGTACAGTGCGAACTGGGCTTATGATGTTGAAGAAATCGCATAAAACAGTTTGTCACCTTGCCTAAAACCTTCAGAAACAATTCGACGAAACTCCTCTTTCGCTTCAAAACCTCGGCCGCTGATTCGTTGACTTAAGCTAAGGAGTGACTTACACAGCCTATGTGCCATATATTCGGGATCCGTTTTTTTAAATGATTTTTGTTCAATGTGTGTGTTATGTTGAACTTTAAAACTTTGAGTACTTTGAGTAACTTTTGTACGCATGAAAGATATGAAAAGGTATGGTAAAATGGCATGGTGAAGTGCTAACTTTAGTTTTACTTGTGGGGAATGCTAAAAAAGTGGCACAGACTGAAAGGTAGTGGCTCGGTGGCACAGCCTTAAAAAAAGTGGCAATCTGACACTAAAGTGGCACAGCGGCAACGCTGACACCGGGTTATTTTCTTCCATAAGAAAGCATGTATTGAACAGAGAGGTGCCTCTCTCTGTTCAATGCATGCTTTCTTATGGAAGAAAATAAGACGATGTTCTACCGTCATATTTTTTGGTAAAAGAAAAAAGAGGAGAGAACACAAATTTGTTCTATCCAGCAACAAGTTTTATAAGACGTAATATTTGGGGTTACCTTGTATGTTGCTAAGGTTTTGTGTTTGTTTATGGAGTGAATTGAAGAGCCAACATGTGTGTAGAATAAAACGGAAAGCAGAGTGGTAGTTGTTAAGAAAATGTTGGCAGCGAGTTCATGTGTATGATTAAGTTTGATTCATGTTGCCAGAAGTCTAAGATGTTTCGGATATGAATTTCAAAAGGTAAGTCGGAAATAATCGACTTATATGGACGCTTCGCCACTGGTAGGTAGTAGTTTATGGAAATATTTTTTTTGAAGTGAAACTTCTTATGCGACTTCCAACAAGGTTGCGTTAAACGTTTAACGCGGATTATCAATGGCATACTTTTCGGCACTGCTCGCAATTTGTTGATATAACAGTTGTATCAAATCCGCGTCATTCAGCCAGACGATTTAATTGTACTGAAATGTTTCAATTCTTCCGCGCGGAGGGAATATGGTCAAAGTGCCGCTCAAAAAATAAAAATAAACAGGCTTACCTCTGGAGCGAATGCAGAAGCAGCCAGAAAGAAGCAAACAAAAAGTACCCCCAACTTCAAGCAAAAAGAACGGAAAGAATGTGCCTGGAGCTTTGAAAGGTTTCTGCTCCGGCTGCTGAAGCAAACGAAGCTATTAAAAAACTCGACAAAACAGCTTGTATAAGGATGCAGCAATCTACAAAATAGCCGCTCAAAGAAGGAAAAATGCCCAGGAGATTAATTTGTTTGTCGAAGTTCGTTCAATATACGCCCAAAGACAGCTTCTTATAAAAGGCGACAGAATTCAGCACAGGTGTTTCCTCGAAAGAACATTTCAGAAGCTGAACCTGACTTTACAATAATACCCAAAATTACAGTCGAATAAGTAGAATGAAGACGGCAAAGGTGCTGAGCTCGACGAAATAGCGTATAAATTTTGGAAAAAAGATGGAAGACACCAGGTTTAGATGGCTCACGATTCTTATCTCCAAGCTTATAGGAGGTCTCCCTAAGCAATGGAGGAAAAATTACTATCTACCAATGTACAAAGAAAATTGCGATAACTACGTTTGATTAAGCTGATGTCCGGAACTTTGATGATCGTTGAGTGGCTATTGGGTAACCGACTGTGGAAATAATTTAGCGATTTGATAACCAATTCGGGTTTGTCGCGAGTAAGCCAACTGTTTACATTCTTGCACTCTTAGTTTTTCTACGTCACTAAGATTATTTATCTTTTTTCTTTGCATTCTATTTTCAATCACACTGCATGCATTTGGTAACTTTTCTGCTGTCAGCAATAAAACAGTTATTTGTCTTTGGGATAAAATTGTATTTTTTCGTTCGTGCATTATCAGCAATAATATCATTTAATTTGTATTGTTTTCATTCACACCTTTTTTATGTTCATTACTTGTCAGCACTAATTCTTTAATGTTCAATTCAGTAACGTCATTTGATATTCGAAACTATAAATTATTTTCTTTTGGTTTTGTTTTCTTATGCACATTTGTAAATATGTAGAGTAAGCAATTTTTAGGTATAAATATTAAGTCAATCAGAAATAAAGCATGATTTTGAAATAACCAACCAAGACTTTTACACGAACCTTCAAGTGAGTCTGCTTGAAACCTCTTCATTATCATCTCAAGGTGTTATAGTGTTGCACTGTAACCACCCTTGCTAATCATAGTGATACACTGTGATCTAGCCTACATCATTCGGTAGAAGCACCGATTGAACATTTGGTGACCCCGACGTGATTATTGCTTCCCTCACCAGCAGTAAGAAGCAATTTTCGCTACCAAACGCGTTGCCAAGGCTATAACATTGGCATTTTAATTGAACGTATCTTAAAGCGTTGCCAGGGCTAAAACACTGGCAAAACTGCAACATTGAAATCTGCTCAATTCATTGAACTCATTGAAGACTAAAACTTCAGAGAGAGATCCAGAGACGACGCGACGATCCAAAAATTTAAACTATGGAGGATGAACTGGATATCTACACAAAGGGTGCCAGGCAGAAGGTCATCACCGATGAATTGCTGCGTTTGCAATCCAACATTGCAAAGGACGGACCGGAAAGGAAAACAGCAGAATATGCAAGGAAGCGGTTGGTGTTGATTGAAGATCTTTGGAGTGAGTTCGAAAAGAATCACAATGACATCGAGGAGGGGGGAAAACACGATACACCATACTTCCAGGGCGACACAGCTGGGAAGGTCAAGCAACTCTACCAATCGCTAACACAATACCTTCTGTCCGTGATGAAGGCTGGGACATCGGAAAAACAAGCTGAAAAAGAATCAGCAAAGGAAAACGCGATGAGGGCTGGGACATCGGAAGGACAAGCTGAAAAGGTATTCGCAAGGGAACCTTGTGAAGCTACTTCTCATTCGCTAACCTCAACACCGAACCAGGACATCGACACAACAAAGGTCTTTCGAAGGCAAAGGGCAATCCTGCAGTCATTGAAGCGATTGCTGGAAAACATAGAGGAGAGCGCAGAAGAGTATTCAAGCACGTGTTGCCGCCTAAAGATCGACCAAACAAAAGGCGTCTGGTCACAGATGGAGGAGGTTCATCAAAAAATTGCTGAGCTCCTAGAAGACCCAGAGAATGCAGGTTATGACATCGAAGAGTACTTCGCATTCGAGGACAGAGTCCAGAAAAATCTCCTCATGTTGTCAACCAAACTTGAAGGAGGCCGTCCTGATTCCCATCAAGCTGACACATTGAGGCAAACGGCAAAATTACCTAAAATAACCTTGCCAAGGTTTGACGGAAACTACCTGACCTGGAGGCAATACTGAGACTTGTTTACCGAATTGGTCCACAATCAAAAAATAGCCGATTGCCAAAAGTTGTTTTACCTAAAAACAACTCTGGAAGGTGAAGCAGAAAAACTGATACGCCACTTCCCCACCTCAGACGCCAACTACCACGCTGCTTGGAAGGTAGTTACTGAGCGGTTCGAAAACCCTCGGCTACTTGTTTCAGCACTTATCAATAAATTAATGGCGCAACCAACTTGTCATCAGGAAACAGCAAATCAAATAAAGGCATTGCACGACACTACAGTCGAATGCCTGCTGGGTCTTAAAAACCTAAAAATTGACATAGCAAACTGGGACCCACTCGTAATGAGTATTCTGATGAAAAAATTGGATCGGAATACTCTAACCCTTTGGGAGCAGTCCCTAAAACAGCCCAAGGAATTGCAGCCTTTGGATATATTTTTGAAGTTTTTGGAAACAAGGTTCCAGTCACTCGAAGCAATTGGAGGCAAGAGCAGCAAAAGAGACGAAGAAGAAAGAAGACGAGTCCATGGCTTCAAGGTGACAAGTTCTATAACCACCCAGAAGAAGGATTGCACATTGTGTAAGGCTCCACATCAATTATATGCGTGCCGTGCCTTCCTTGATCTAACACCATCGAACAGATTAAGTCACGTAAGAAACAACAAATTGTGTGTAAATTGTTTGAAGGATGGTCATACCTCCTATGATTGTCGTCACGGAAGCTGCTCAAAATGCTCAAAAAAACACAATACGTTGGTACATTTAACAAAGAGGGAGCTGCCGAACTCTAATAACCACAGTATTGGGCAACCAATTCAAGAATCCACCAACAAAAACACAACACTAGCAGCTGCAGGAATAAACAAGAAGGAGAGTTATGTATTTCTCAGCACAGTCATCGTGAATTTAGAGGGACAAGACGGTTCAACCATCAACTGCCGTGCGGTGTTGGACTCTGGGTCACAGATAAGTATCATCACAGAAAGAATGATACGAAGGCTTAAGATACCACTGTCCTTCAAGCCTATGATCATCCAAGGTGTCGGAAGCTGCAAAAGAGGTGCCCAGAAAAGGGCAAACATTAGTCTTAGGTCTAAAACTACCGATTTTACCGCCAGGCTTGAGGCCATAGTTTTGCCTCAAATCATATCACCTCAGCCAACACAAGCGTTCGATGTTTCAACGTGGAAAATTCCAGGAAATGTCAAACTAGCAGACTCTCAATTTAATAAGCCTGACCACATTGATCTCCTTATAGGAGCCGAGTTGTTCCATCAATTACTCTGCGTTGGGCAGATTAAACTTGGAAGCAATCTACCACTTCTACAAAACACATTATTGGGGTGGATAGTGACCGGAAGGGTGAAGGCTGGGTCAACAACAACTACAACATGTGGAATATTCGCTGAAGAATCTTCTCTCGAAAATGCAATTACCAAGTTCTGGCAAACCGAAGAACTCCCGTGCTCCAACTCAAAGCGAACCATCGCAGAAGAGAAATGTGAAGAATATTTCAATCAGTCAACATCAAGAAATACGAGCGGAAGATTCATTGTCAGCTTACCCTTCGCTGACGATCCAACTAAATTAGGGTCATCAAGTGACATAGCTCTCAATCGATTTCATGCCTTGGAGCGCAGGCTGAACCGTCATCCAGAATTACAGAAACAGTACACTGAATTTATGAACGAGTACATCCAGCTGGGGCACATGACGGAAATAGATTTCAAAACAGTGTCTACACCACACTACTTCTTGCCTCATCATTGTGTTCTTAAACCAGACAGTAGCAGCACAAAACTAAGAGTGGTATTTGACGCCTCTGCAAAGACATCATCTAATACTTCGTTAAATGACATCTTGTATGCCGGACCAACAATCCAAGATGACCTGTTTACGATTCTATTACGTTATAGATTGCCCCGATTTGTAATCAAGGCTGACATTCAAAAGATGTATCGCCAAATTCTCGTACGTGAAGAAGACCTACACTTCCAACTTATATGGTGGCGCTCCCATCAGAATCAACCAATCAAATGTTATAAGCTTCAAACTGTCACATATGGAACTACGTCAGCTCCTTATCTTGCGACAAGGTGCCTCCAAGCATTGGCTAAAGAATACAATACGAAGTACCCCCTAGGCTCACAAGTATTGCAGAAGGACTTCTATGTTGATGACGTCATGACAGGGGCTGATAGCATGATCGAAGCAAAGGAAATTCAGACTCAATTGTCAGCATTGCTGCGCGAGGGAGGGTTCCAGTTAAAAAAATGGTGCTCCAACAAACAACAATTGCTCGCAAACGTCCCATTAGAAGACCAAGAGATTTCACTCAGCGACGATCGTAACGAAAGCAGTGTCAAAACCCTTGGGTTAATGTGGCGACCAAAATCCGACATATTTTGCATTAAAACAAATTATCGAACATCAAAAAGATTTACCAAAAGATCTGTGGCCTCAGATATAGCACGTCTTTTTGACCCTCTCGGCATAGTCGCTCCAGTGGTAGTTGTCGCAAAACTTTTCCTCCAAGAACTGTGGGAGCTTAAATACGACTGGGATGCTGCCTTACCAGAAGAAATGCACACCAGATGGGATAAATACTACAAAGGTCTCCGAGAACTAGATACATTCCAAATTCCTAGACACGTCTTCAGTCATCACATTCCATCATCAGTGCAATTTCATACATTTGCAGACGCATCAGAAAGGGCCTACGGAGCTGCTGTATTCATCAGATCCCTCAATAAAGAAGGTACAGTCATAGTGCGGCTGTTATGCTCAAAATCTCGAGTCGCACCAACTACCAAAACAGCGTCAGGTATGAGATCAATGACAATACCTCGTCTAGAATTGTGTGCGGCACTGTTAGCTGCCGAACTATCACAACGAGTAAAGGGAGACCTAAACTTGGGCAATACTAGTAGCTTTCTGTGGTCTGACTCTCAAATTGTATTGAGTTGGATCAATTCAAGTGCAGACTCCTTTCAGACTTTTGTTGGACGTCGAGTGGCCAAGATCCAATCACACACGAGCGCTGATAATTGGAGATATGTAAGATCATCAGAAAATCCGGCAGATGTCTTATCAAGAGGCATATCCCCAGAAAAATTGCAGGATCATACATTATGGAAATTTGGTCCTCGGTTTTTACATGGTTCAGAAGCAATTTGGCCACCACCATTTAAAAACAGTAAAACGTGGTCAGATGAAAGGAAGAACGCTGCCTTGGTAACCAGTAAAGTTGACACTCAAAAACACGATATTTTCGAAGGAATCAGACATTCCAATTCCTTCCCTAAGCTCAAGACAATAATGGCATACTGCTTTCGATTTACAAGTCTCGTCAAGTCAGGTAAATTAAAGGAGTCGCTAAATTCAGTGAGGCAGAACCAAAAAAGGAACAAATCTGCATGGCCAATAACAACTTCAGAACTAGAGACTTCTTTGCAATTCCTCGTCAAGGAAATTCAATTCCACGGCTTTTATAAAGACATTTGTTTCCTCAAGGCAAATAAGGAGCTGGAAAAGGATAGTCCACTGAAGGGCCTAGCTGTATTTTTAGACGCGGACGATATTCTACGTGTTGGAGGTAGACTTCAAGAGTCATCATTATCTTACGATAGCAAGCATCCGATCCTGTTACCATATTCACATCCATACGTTGAAATGATCATGACAGACTTGCACATTCAAAACAATCATATTGGGCCTCAAGGTCTTCTAGCAATCACGAGACAGCGATTTTGGCCGATAAAGGGCAAAAACATTGCACGTTCCATCACTCAACATTGCACTTTTTGCATCAGAGCAAAACCACATATGTATTCCCAGATGATGGGAAATTTGCCAGGCACAAGAGTGCAACCAGCACGTCCTTTCATTAATACTGGTGTGGACTTCTGCGGCCCATTATGGGTTCACTACCGCACAAGAGGAAGTCGTCCACAAAAATGCTATCTATCAATGTTTTGCTGCTTCGCGACAAAGGCTGTCCATATCGAAGTTGTTAGCGACTTGACAACTGAAGCTTTTTTGGGAGCCTTACGAAGATTTATGAGTCGGCGTGGACACGTAAAAAATCTGTATTGCGATAATGCCACGAATTTCGTTGGCGCCAAAAATCAACTAGAAGAACTAAAAACAAATATATACTCAGCACAGGCGCAAAATAAAATCGCAACTTCGTGCAGTTCAAAGGGTATTGATTTCCACTTTATTCCTCCCCGAGCACCACATTTCGGAGGATTGTGGGAGGCCGCAGTCAAGTCCGCCAAACGTCTTTTACAATGCAAATTGGCTAACGCTTCACTAACCTACGAAGAACTTTGCACAATCACAGCAGAAGTTGAAGCGATTCTTAATTCCCGACCCTTGACAGCAATGTCCAACGATCCAAGTGATCTGAATGCATTAACACCTAGTCATTTTCTGATTGGGGAGTCACTAAGGGCAACCATTGATACCAAGGCTGAACCAGTACGTGGGAGCCTACTGACTAGGTGGAAATTAGTAGCACACATAAAACGAGAATTCTGGAATCGATGGTCTCTGGAATACCTTAACGAGCTTCAATATCGAACAAAGTGGAAAAAACAATCAAACAATATCAAAATTGGTACCATTGTTATCATGAAAGAAGACAATACGCCAACAATGAAATGGCCACTTGGCAGAATCGAGCATATCCACGTCGGAAAGGACGGCTTGGTACGTGTCGCTGACGTGCGAACTAAATCTGGCATGTTGAGGCGCCCCATACATAAGCTTGCCCCCCTCATAGAAAATGATGAAGTCGAGTTGAATCCGCCATCAACAGATCGAAAACGGAGAAGCGATAGATCCACTCCTGATGAAACAACAACGTCAAAGGCAGCGAGAAATTCTACAAATCTTAATCCGCTTACTACGATGCTTTTGATTGGTCTTCTTTTACCAGCAGTATTGACAAGTGACATTGAAGTAACAACTTTCAACAACACTTCACCAGGAATGCATTTTCACCGACACGGAACAATCAGCCTGATTCATAACAAATGGAACATCATAGTATTCTACAACCTCGAGCCTTACCGAATGGAATTTGAAGCTTTGGAAAATACAACTACAATACTTAACCACATTTGTAAAAAACTATCCGGTAACGAACTGTGTCTTCAAATGGTTCACCAGTTTCAAGTCATCAAAAACGAGCTCAATGAAGACAACCTGATCGGAACTACCAAATTATCTATAAGAAGGAGACGAGGCGCCGTCGATGTTGTTGGAAATATAGCAAACTCACTTTTTGGAGTCCTCGACTCTAAATATGCTGAAGATATATCTCAAAAATTTAAAGGCATCGAATTAAACGAAGACCATCTTATGAGACTACTAAAAAATCATACCTCCATCGTAGATTCCACTATCAACATTGTCAGATTGAGTCAAGAAGATTCAATCAAAAGAAAACAAGCACTTGACCAACAACTTAGTCAATTGTTCAACAGTTTAAGCAATGTCACTGAAGAATTGTACCAAACTAAAATGAAGGAATTATTTTTATCATGGTGCACGCATGCAACACTAGTTATCATCAACATTCAGAGAATGCAGACAGCTATAGCAGACGTTCTGACTGACACGCACCGTGGACGAGTAAATCATCTTTTAATCACTCATCAACAACTCGTAACCGAAGTAGCAAAAATAAGAAATCATCTTCCTCCAGGTCTTCGCATCGCCGTAGAACCCGATCAAATTTTACAACTCTACAACCTAATGAATGTGGAGGGTCACATCAGTTCAAATTACATAACTTTCAAAATAGAAGTACCATTACTCAGCTTAGAGGAATTTTCAATTTACAAGCTTATTCCCATTCCGGCACCAGCTAATAATACTTACATGATTATTCAACCCTCAACTGACATGCTAGCAGTAAGTGCTCATCATGACCAATATTATCCAATCACTGAAGGTGAACTTTCAAAATGTTCAACGCTCAATGGAAATCATCATTTATGTATGCAAACTCACCCGGTGTATCAATCTGGAACCAATTTGAGTATGTGCGAGATGAATTTACTCAACAATAACTCAGAGATTTCCACCTGTGAACTGAAATTTGTCAAGGCGGAATCAGTATGGACGAAACTTCCTGACACAAATCAATGGATATTTTCATTAAACAAAGAAGCTGTGCTTAATGTTGTTTGTAATCATCAAACCTCATTTTTAGCATTGAAAGGAAGTGGGCTATTGAAACTTCAGCCCAATTGCGTAGCCAAAGACAAGCACTTAACACTTCAAGGCCAACAAAGTTATTCATCAACGGTTCAAGCCTCATACACCAGGATTACTAACAATAATATACACAGTGAAGACGTAATTCGCCTAGCCTCTCCTCAGTACAACATGTTTAACCTCAGTTCATTCAGTCTTGAGCTAAATAAACTTCGAGAACAAATTAAACTTCAACAGCTTGAGCTTCCTACTACAATCAGTCTTCATAACACTCCTCATGTTGTTTCGAGTTCAGTTGGATTAATTATCATTTTCATAGCACTTATCTTCTTTATTTACAAGAAAATAAAGGGACGACAGAAGCCCCCTCATCCAGTTCCGTCTCCGCGGACAACCAACTCATCAAGTTGTACCATATCCATCTAGAAATTAACCTTCTGATGAAGCCTGGGATCATCAGCGCGGGGCAGGATGTTTACATTCTTGCACTCTTAGTTTTTCTACGTCACTAAGATTATTTATCTTTTTTCTTTGCATTCTATTTTCAATCACACTGCATGCATTTGGTAACTTTTCTGCTGTCAGCAATAAAACAGTTATTTGTCTTTGGGATAAAATTGTATTTTTTCGTTCGTGCATTATCAGCAATAATATCATTTAATTTGTATTGTTTTCATTCACACCTTTTTTATGTTCATTACTTGTCAGCAATAATTCTTTAATGTTCAATTCAGTAACGTCATTTGATATTCGAAACTATAAATTATTTTCTTTTGGTTTTGTTTTCTTATGCACATTTGTAAATATGTAGAGTAAGCAATTTTTAGGTATAAATATTAAGTCAATCAGAAATAAAGCATGATTTTGAAATAACCAACCAAGACTTTTACACGAACCTTCAAGTGAGTCTGCTTGAAACCTCTTCATTATCATCTCAAGGTGTTATAGTGTTGCACTGTAACCACCCTTGCTAATCATAGTGATACACTGTGATCTAGCCTACATCATTCGGTAGAAGCACCGATTGAACACCAACAACAGATGTAATCCAAAGCATAAGGAATATGGAACCTATTGGAAAAACATCGTAATTCCTTAGAGAATATGGTGCATGTTGACTTTGCGAAACCGCTCGATCGGCAATTGTAAGATCAGATTAAGCTGACCCCCAGACAACGAGGAGTTCCAGAGGTGTCCGCATGATTAAGAATATGCATGAAGCAGCAGTGATGGAATTTAGATGTTCAGGTGGCATCAACGAAGCATCCCAAGCCACTGTAGGTCCATCCTATGCGTCCTGAGTCCTCTACTCTTTATTATAGTACTCAACTACCAGCTGGGCGATAAAGTAAAACTAAAATACTTCAACTGTTCGTTGCTGATGATGGAGCCAGCATTAATGATTATCCTTCATGCCCTGCAATAAGCACTTAAAGTATGGGTAAAAGTCTTAGAAGGAAGTGGGTAGCGTATAAATCCAAAAAGGACTGATTATTTGTTTTGGCCATTTTGTGATATAGGTATGCTTATTGCAGACAATTATTAGATTGGAAATGTGTGAAAAGTTTAAATAGTAGTAGTAGTAGTAGTAATAGTGACTTTATTTAGCATAATTTATAAAATTCATGAGCATAATTACAATTATTGTTATAATTAATTATTTTGATATCACTAATTATAGCATTGGCTTTTGCCGTCAGCCAGAAAAAAGAGAGTTAAACATATAATTTGTAAAGATTTATATAAATTCAAAAAAGAACATTTATTCAGGTTGTTAACGTTGCAATTGTGAATTCTGTATGTAATTTTGTTGTTCATTAGAATGCCTCGTTTGTTATTTGGCTTCGGTAACTTAAGGCTGAAGTGACGAATTTGGCTAGTGCGTTCCAGTTCAGTCCATTTAGGATTTCTTTTACTTCCTCTACGTTCAAAAAACTTTTGCTAAAATAAAAGCGGCGGATCGATTTTAATATGGGGCAAATTCCTAGAAAATGGAAAACATCTTCGGTTGCCTGGAGGTTACATAAGCTGCATTGTGATTGTTCGTTGGCGCCATGTGGTTGGTAATTTAAACGAAGCAGTTCTCCTCTAGTCTTAAAGATAAGCGATATGAACTTAATCGGGATTTGGTCGCTGAAATAATTGTTAGAACCCATATCAAACTGTAGTTCTTTGTATAGAACTCGGGATTCACTTTGACGTGCTGTCTCCGCGAAATTGACAAACATTTTCTCTTCTATTTTCTCCAATAACGGTGGGAAAACCTTTTCCCAGGTTTCTGAATCCATCTCTAGTAATCGAATGCCATGTTCCAGACCAATGAGGGTCCATTCTTCGAAAAATTGAGTTCTTTCCGCAAGTAAAGATCTTGCGATGATATTTGGGAGCCGATGACTTGGGAGTGCCATTACCTTTGCAATGTACTGGAAGTGCATTTTAAGTGTGTAAATGAATAACGGAGCAATTCCTGTTTCCAAATGGATCATATAATTTGGCGTGTTCATAGGGAGCCAAAACATCTTCTTGATAAAGTACCTTAGTAGTTTTTCGACTTCTTCGTACTGTAAGAATCCCCATACTTGAGCAGCATAGCAGAGGATCGATCTCATAACTGATTCAAAAAGTTTGAATTTAACGCTGGGGGCAATATTTTTTTTGCTGAGAACTCCTTTCCAATTGCAGTTGATAGCCTTTTTTGATTCTGACAGCTTCTCTTGCAAATGCTTTTTGAGCGATAGCGATGGCGTAATGATAACACCCAAGTATTTATATTCTTTTACCACCTCGATGTCCGTATTCATGAATTTCCATCTTTCTTCTCTTGCGTATCGTCCAGTGCCGTTTCGGAAAATCATTATTTTTGATTTACTAGTGTTAACAGTAAGGCTCCATAGCTGGCAGTATAATTGCAATTTGTTAATCATGATTTGCATCATATTTGGAGTCTCTGCGAACATGACAATATCGTCAGCGTATAAAAGTGCTTTTATTTTAGTACCAGCAAAACAAATACCACCGGGCAGGTAGCTTGTGAGGTCATCCAGAAAGAGTGAGAAGAGAAGCGGGCTCAAGAGGCAACCTTGTTTAACTCCTGAAGTCGATGAGAACCAGTCTGATAGTTCGTTTCCATCCCATATTGCCGTTAAATTATTTTCATACAGCCCCCTTAGCATTGCCATCATTTTAGTTGATATACCTAAGCAGCTTAGCTTATAGAACAGAGCTTTACGATCAATTGAGTCGAAGGCAGCCTTGAAATCAATGAAGAAAGCGTATAGTTTTTTACTTTTGTTAAGGTATGAACGAGCGATACAAGTGAGGGAGAAAATGTGATCTACTGTAGAGTATCCTTTTCTAAATCCGGCTTGGAATTCACTTAAAGTGTTATTTTCTTGGGTCCATGTCGTAAGTCTGTCTAGTATCACGCCAGTAAAAACCTTCATGACACAGTTCATGAACGAAATTCCTCTGTAATTACCTGGGTCATATTCATCACCTTTTTTAAAAAGTGGGAAGATGATATTTCTTTGGAAGCTTTCAGGGAAGCTTTCACTTGCGAAAATGTAATTGTAGGCTTTCGTTAATTTCTCTACAAAGAGTTCCGAAGAAAACTTATAGAATTCGTATGGAACTCTATCGTCACCTGGAGCCTTGTTGTTCTTGCATCTTTGTAACACAATCTTCACCTCTTGAGTTGAAAAAGCTCGATCAAGGGTTTCATTTTCGGTCCAAGGGTAAGCAAATTGAAATTGGTCTGGATTTTCTTGATTTGAAAGAAGCCGTTGAAAGTGGTCTGCCAGCAGCGAAGTGCTTATTTCGGTTTTTTTCGCGAACGGTATGCCATTTAGTTCACGTGCTATTTTCCAGAAAGAACGACTGTCCCTGACCTCTACCAGCCTTTCCATTAGTGATCGTGAATACTGAAATTGCTTTTCCTTGCAGAGGTTCTTAAAGGTCTTGTTTGCCTCTCGGTACATTGTTTTTGAAATGATTGAGTTTGTCTCTCTGACTAGCTTTAAGAAACTGAACGATTTATTCCTCGCGGTAGCACACTCATGATCAAACCATGGGGATTTCCAGTTCTTTCGCCTGTGATTTGATTGAAGAGGCTGGGCTGCATTTTTTATACAAGACACTAAAAGCTCAACACCTTCGAGAGAACTTATTTGGACGTCACTTACAAGATCAAGCCTCTGCTCGAGGTTGGCTAAATATGGAGCCAAGAATGATTCCTTCCATTGGAATTTTGGTAGCAATCCAAAACTTTCATTTGATAGCTCTGAGCCTTGATTGAGGTTGCACGTTATTATAAGTGGAAAATGGTCCGAATATACCAGCTGATCTACCTTCAAATCATTTACACAATCGAGCCACTTACCACGAATAAAGCAGAAGTCAATGGTTGAGCAGGAAGTTCCTCTCAAAAACGTAAAATTACCAGCCTTATCGCTTTGCGTTCTTCCATTGAGCAACGTCAAATCGAGTGATTCGCACATTTCGATAAGCTTCCTCCCGTTTGTGTCTAAAATAATGTCACTGGCTGATCTTATATGGTTCAATGATCTTGGGGTGAAATCAGGTACCATTTGCAGCAACTGAGTGTCTCCTACTCTCGCATTACAATCTCCAACCAACATTACATTTTCTCCGTGTTGTTCCAAAAGGAAGTTATATACCTCTGCAAACTCTTCTGTCCACTTGTTACAGTTGATATAAACAGGTACGATGGTAAGAACATTATTTTCAGCCTTCAATTCAATCACAATTCTATTCATTTTACTAACAAAACGACAACCGGTGTTTTTTTTAAACGTTTTCTTTATACCAAATAAACATCCTGCACTTGCTCTGCCACGGGAGTGCATTCTCGTAGCTTCAGTCCATTGAAGAGAAAATTCGGGAAAAAGTTGATCATAATTTTCGGATCCTGATTCAATAAATGTTTCAAATAATAAAAATATGTCATTTTGCCTTATTTTATCAAAGAAATCTTTAAAAATAATTTTGTTTTTTAAACCACATATATTATACGAACAAATTTTACATGAAATATTATTGCTGGTGTAAACTTGGCTGACGGCATTTTTATCAAACACGATTTGGCAGCACCTCACTGCTTACAGTTTGAGGTGTACTGGAAGAGTTTCCATTTGATCCATCATTTGACAGAAGCTGTTGTAAAAACATTTTAGCTCTCTCATCATCGCTTGTCAAAACATTGTTTTGGTCGAGATAAAATTCATTTCCATCGATGTGCAGATAATCTCCGCGGATGAAAGTCTTTTTTATGTTGTTGTTTTTCGATGTAATTTTAGTTTTTATTTCGTTGAGTTTACGTCTTTTTTCTCTAGCGGCGAGTGGATAATCTTTATGAATTGAGATACCAGCAGCTCTGTACTTCGTTGCTTCTTTGAGGATGCGCCCGACGTCTTCTCTGTTTCTCAGTTCCACAATTACATTTTTCGTTTTTTGGTTCTTAGAACGTATTGTTCGCGTACTCACGACAACATCTTTGTTTTGGGAATGTAGCAAATCCATACATAGAGTCTTAGCTTTTTCAGTTGCCTGGTCATCAGTATCTGCAGCGAAGTGAAGTACTACGTTTTTTTCGTTGACCCTGTGAGACAGTTGCACAACTTGACGTTCAAGAGAAAGGCATCGTGACTCCATTTTCTCCAACTGATCTTGAAGAGCGGCATTATCTTGTCTTAATGCTCCAATGTCTTGGCTTAGATTTTCCACATCTGCCTTGGTTGCAAAATCTTTTAATTTTTCATCAAAAAGCGTAGCCATTCTTTCAAAAAGATCATTTATTTTCATGCTACCAACGGATGAGTTGTTACATGAAGATGAGCTTGGTTTGTCATTTGACAGTTTCGGTGGTGGGAAATTTTCTGGCGAGGTGGAGGACAAGTCTCTCTTCGAAGCATGTGTAGGTGGTGTCGAGCATTCGGTTTTCCTTTTTGCGAGTGGGGAACGCTTTAGTGGCATTTTGGGTTTTTTTTTTTTTCCTATTTCTCTCTTTTTATCTTCTTTTTTTTCCGTTTTTTTTAAAACAAAGAAAGTCGATTTGTGATGACTGTCCAGTCTTTTTAGCTATTTCTTTCACAAAATTCAAATTTATAGGTATAAAAATTGGTTGACTCACCAAATACCACTAAAGTACATCGAAGAAAGTTAATCAAGTCTTAGAATTTCGAATTTAAAATTTAGAAATCAAACTTTTACGGGAGCTTACTGAAAACACAACTTTAACACTTCACACTCTCTCTCTTAAAGTTTAAATATTTTAATATAAGAACGATTAATAGTGAAGCAACTTGTGAAGGCGAAGTGGCAAGAAAATTTCGCAATCTCCTAACAGTTTCTCCGTTTGACAGCAGGAGTAACAAAACTTGATCGTATTCGAAAGCCTTCACGTCAAAAATTCTATCTTGGAAAAAGTAGAGCACGAACGGCTCAGTTGGTATTGTCATTCAAAGAAAGATCCAGAAAACCCCAACAAAAAGGCAATATTATGCTACGCACTTTCAGACACGATCGCAAAGTAAGAACGGGAGGTTTGGCGACGCTTCCTGAGGTCTACGCGGCGTACGAACGGATCACTAGTGTGAGCTGTGATCCCTTCGATATCACGACGCTCGCAGAGTCGAAAGGGAAAAAGAAGGAAGAAGGCTTTTGTATACAAAAACAAAAATGAGGGCTGCAATCGAGCATGGCGAACATGAAATCCAACGAACAGAATAAATCGAAAATGTTCGTTAACAACAAGCGGCTCACGAGCCAGCCTCTATACAAAATCAATAAGATCAACACGAGCCCGTTCGGCGAACGTTTTCGTCGTTTGTGCCAGAGCTTTAAGAAATTTTCGTCACTTTTCGTTCACGAAACAAAAACGAGTGTGCCAATAAAATTGAATTAGCTTATGGCAGTGTCCATCAAACTTTCAGGTTGCAACTTACTTATTTTATTTTTTCTAAAAAAAATACAATTTTGTTATTCCATCAAGTAACAGGCAGCCAAATTGTGGAGAGCTTCTTTCAGGCGTCAATGATTGGGTGGTTTACAGTTTTTTTTTTTTCATGACAGCAGTTTGTGTGAACAATGGCGTGAGGATGTAAAAGTACATGCACGAGGTGGTAAAGGTGGTATGTGCAGGCAGGCTGCACATCTATTTCAAGCATTAGGGTTATTCGTGGTTATCTGCTTCCAACTATTGAGGTTTTACGAAAAGCAACTGAAGGTCTCCTGTGGTCTACAAACCGAAATTCATCCCTTCATCTGATGATGCTGTTATGTTGTATCTAGCGCACGTGAAAGCTTGTTTCATTTTAATATTTCACTTTGTGTTGTGAGTGCAATTTGCATTATACAATGTACATTGCTAAACCAAGCAGTCCCAGCCCCAATCCCAGTTTGTCCACACATATGGCATCATATATAGAGAGTGTGGTTGGCAAATGAAGTGTTATGTGTGTGTCATGAAACCTCAAAATACACAAACAAACTGCCTGATGATGTTGGCTTTGCTGTTGATATAATTCTGGTTGACCATGTAGGCCAAATTTTTTATAGGCTTTAAATCACAAGCGACAAGCGAGGGCCCGCTGCGCTAGCCTAGGACATAACTGTGGATGCTTTGTTTCACAAAGGCTGTTTTGTCATGTTTACTTAAGCGAATCTATATGCACAAACATTTTAATGAACTTTGCATTCCATGATAAAGTTATGTTAGTTCAGAGGGAGGTCATTAATAAAATTTAAATTTCCAAGCTGTCTTCGTGCCAGTAGTTAAGTAAGTATACATATTTACACTAAACAAAGGCTTGTTATCAAAGGTCGATCTTCGCATGTAAATGATGTGTTATTGAAGTACGAAAAGTTTATAACGCAGAAATCAAAAACAAAACAAAATGACCCACGGTCTAAAGTAGAAATTTGTTTTAAATTTAGATTTCCTTTTGAATTTTTTATAGACAAAGAACTCTTAGCAGTCAAGTGAAAACATGTTTTGAATTCATAATTGAGAGAGTCTAATGCTATGTCCGCACCTGAGAGTTAAACTTGTTTAACTCAAAACAATCCCAAACCAACATGATAACCAAGTGGTATGCCATACAAAATGAAACCTTTTCAGTCACTGGGTTTCGAGATAACCTACTCGAAACCAAGTGCGCTGAATGCACTATTTCCAATATTCCATTGAATTTGACATTTAAGAGAGTGGAAGTGAGTGGAGAGAGAATGAATTCTCTCATACGTCGTTGACGTTCTGCTCACACTTTTCATCTGTCTCTTTTTAACTTAAGACAAAAAGATAAACTCAAAACTTTTCTGCATATGCGGACACTACTTGGTTAACTCAAACCATACTGGAACGAAACCCAGGTTAACTTCAGGTGCGGACATAGCATAAAGTGTTTTGCAAAAACTTTCAATGAATATGTACTTGCAAAAGCACAAGCACGATACAAGGACACAGCACGAACGCAGCAAGGGAGAGGCAAGTACAACGGGCGGCCTTGGTTAGCAATAAATATATATCTTTTCTCTGGACTGCTCCGTTTTTCTGGAATGTAAGTATATGCTACTCGTTCGTTGTACTATAAGAAGTAACTTCTGGGGAACCATGGTGCATAGGTAATAATATAGTGGAACATAGGTAGGTAAGGTATATGAGTTTTGAAAATAATTTAAAACTAATAGTAGGTACACATACGTATATCTTCTCAAAGGATCCACAGAACGAACATAAAGTTTGTGTCCGCAGGTTTGTTTGTACGAAATTGTGTGCTGTGTCCTGTGTGTGGGCTGGTACCAGTGGCGGATACAAGATTTGGTCAAGGGGGGGGGGGGGGGGGGGGGGGGTTTATAACTATTATAAATTTTGTTTTTAATGAAACTAAGAGTTTTTATTTTCTCAAAACTTATTTATTTAGTCTTGTGACGAGAGTACCTCGTAGACTGAAGACTTTCTTAATTCTGACTAACAATATTTTATCTAGGTGCTATTTATATCTACAGTTTCGTTATCTTTATTGTTACAGCTGCATGTGCTGTGTTATCTTTATTGTTACAGCTGCATGTGCTGTGTTATCTTCTATTTTGGCTTGTTGAACATGATGTCATTCTTATCATGTTGAAGATTTGCCTCTGTTGCTGGAGTGCATTTCGGAGCGTATATAACTTATATATACAGGGTGATTTTCATAAGGTGTGACAAAAAGATAGGGTATGAAGGTTGGACTTAGACAAGCCAAAAATCGTATGGGAGGGGGGGGTGGTCCATTTTCCCCCGTTTAGGCGGTAGGGTCAATTTAAGAAAAAAATCACTTAAAACGGAAAAAAATTATTTAAAAATAACGGTAATACCTACAGTGTCGTGCTATAGCATTTTGAAAAGCCAAAAACCTATACATTAATTTTAATTTTAAAATAAGTTGTTCAAATGAATAGTTTTTGAAATATTAATTTTCAAAGTCAAAATTTTGAAAAAAAGAAACAAATTTTTTTGGATGTCAAAATAACCTGTAGTTTTTGAGAAAACCAAAAATTACAAAAACGACTTTTTAAATTTTTTTTTCGTTATTGGATTCTTAAGTGAATTTACGAAATAAAGGATGAATTTTCTCTTTACTTTTTTTATTGAGAACACCTGCATGAGAACTTAGGGTTATAATTAGCTTGTGATTGTTTTTTTAATCATGCAACATCACGCGCTACCTAGCCAGTGGAAGAAAAATGCAATTGCGAAATAAGAAAGCCTTAATCTTGAAATCAATCAAAATTGAAATACTTGCATATTCAGATAAAAATACTAAGCTACTATTTATTATAATATTTTTATCTAAAGCTTCTTATAAAAAATTTTCAATATGATCCCCATTTTGAAGAAGGCAAAGACTATAGTGCCTTCTTATTTCTGCACATAAATTTATACCTGATAAATTTTCCTGTAATTTGAATTTCGAAATTCCTTTTTCGTAAACATAGCCCTTCATGAATCCCCAAGCATAAAAATCTAACGGAGTTAAATCCGAGGATCTAGGTGGCCATTCTGTGGGACCTCTTCTTCCAATCCAACGGTCACTAAAATGGTCATCAAGCCAGTTCCTTACAATGCGGCTGTAGTGTGCTGGAGCTACATCTTGCTGGTATATTAAATTGTCTGCTATGGCCAATGGAACGTTGTCAGTCAAATCGGGCAGAAGGTCTAGTAGTAACTGCAGATAGGATTCTCCATTTGTAAATAAACTCAGGAACCTGGGTCCAATAATTGTTTGTCCAACAATACCAAGCCAAACATTACGTAGACATTGATGAGTTCTTGAAAATATCGTATGACTGGGATGCCTCATATTGGGATACAATTCAGCGTAGAATCTTTGCGTTTCTCGACCTCGACCATGAGCCATACCGTGGCAGTAATGCATATCAGTTAATTCGGCCCGAGAGTAATTTGACATCGTGATATGTTGACGACTTGACATTCAAATAATAAAATAATTTGTTCAACAAAACATTCTTGCATTTTATATGTCCTTAGGTAAGACATATTTTTATTTTAGTGTACAAAATTACGCGACGTTTTGTTCTTGAACTCAACAGGTAGACCTCGTTCGCCAAACCGACCCCACCGCAATAAAAACAAGTTGGCAGGTCAATGTCAATTCAATGCTCTCACGCAGGTTATTTCATCGAAAAAAGGGTGAAATATGGTTAATCCACAAATCCCATCAAAGACTGATAAAAAAAAAAAATAGAAAGTTAATCCTTTCTTTCATAAATTAACCAAGAATTAAATAATGTAAGAACCCCACCGTAATAAAAACAAGTTGGCAGGACAATTTCAACCCAATTCTCTCACGCAGGTGTTCTCAATGAAAAAATGTGTGAAATGTGGTTAATTGAGTACTTTGTCACTTTATTGTATGTTTTGAAGACTAATAATAAAAAAAGAAAAAGATAAAGTTAATCCTTTCTTTCGTAAGTTCACCTAATTATCCAATAACGTAAAAACTAAAAGAAAAGGTTTTTCTCAGAAAAAAGTAGTTTTGGTCATTTTTGGTTTTCTCAAAAACTACAGGTTATTTTGACATACGGTTTTTTTTTCAAAATTTTGACTTTGAAAATTAATATTTCAAAAACTATCCATTTGAACAACTTATTTTGAAATTAAAATTAATGTATAGGTTTTTGGCTTTTCAAAATGCTATAGCACGACTCTGTAGGTATTACCGTTATTTTTAAATAATTTTTTTTCCGTTTTAAGTGATTTTTTTCTTAAATTGCCCCTCCCGCCTAAACGGGGGAAAATGGACCTCCCCCCCTTCCATACGATTTTTGGCTTGTCTAAGTCCAACCTTCACACCCTATCTTTTTGTAAATCACCCTGTATATGTGTATATTAGGGTGGTCCTTATTTAGGGTTTGCCGAATTTTTTGTCACGATAGTTCAAAATCGGATCGGATTAAAAAGCATTCATGCCAAGTTATAGCTCTTAATTTTAATTTATTTACTAATTTAATTTACTGTCGGAAGCAATTATTAGAAAGAAAATCTTCTGGGCTAAGGAATGGTTAGATCTTTCCCACGAAACGTCAATTGACTTTGCGTTCACCATAAATGTAAATGAGTGGAAAGGATTGCATAACATACTTTTGTCGAAGTTTAAGGAAAAACATTGGAATGGATTTGTCAGCAATGCGAAGTAATCACAATTTCACGATGACTACTGTAATGTGCTCTACACCGAAGTTCCAAACTACTTTAATGACGCCAACCCAAGTGATATGATCTGCCTTATATTAAAAACTCGCTGTGGACTCTTCAATCTGAATGGAAAAGCTTTCCAAAGTAATACTAATGGTTTATGCACACTTTGCAACTTGGATGCCTCTGAAAATACTTTTCACTTCGTTGGAATATGCCCGATCCTTAGAAGCTATAGAAGAACATTTCTTGGTAATGACTTACTCTCCCGAACACAATTTTTCAATGTTTTGAATGGCTGCTACTACTCTAATCTCTATAAGTTTTTGAAATCTTCACTAAAATATCGAAATCTGATTCTAAATGAATTTTCTTAATTTATATTACTCACTTAGCTAAATTCTTTATTGTTGCTTTTTAACCTGACAACTTTGAACTTAACTAACTCAGAAACCGTTAGAGTTAACAAAAATAAGAGAACTTTTTTGTAGAGCCTTAAATTTGCCATAAGAATTGCTATTGGTCAACATGATCTGTTCATTGCTTCATGACGAAAAGGCACAAGGCACCTTCTAGGAAAAAGTGAAAGCTTACACGGCCCGCTCTGAAAGGCGCTAATGTACCATTCAAACCCATGTAAAAAATCGTTTCTCTGAATTTATATTCTGTGAAATAATAGCGATGTTACAATTTCTGATTGCGCTTCATGAATATTCAGTAAAAGAACTTGTGCAATAAATCATGATCCAACAACCGATTGTTTGCCTATATTAAAAAATCGGATCGGATCGAGTCACATATGCAAACATAAATCTGAAGATATTTTTCAGGTTATCAATAGCAAGTCGTTCAAGAATGTGGATTATATTTTGCGAGTCTTGGCAGTACTACCTATAACTACAGCAACTCCAGAACGATCATTTTCGACGTTGAGGAGGATCTAAACTTACCTGAGAAATACGATGGGACAGGAACGACTAAATGGTTTTGCTTCTTTAAATATCCATTCCCATAAGAAGAACTTACCGAGGACGAAATTCTAGTGGAATTATTTAAAAAATCTCGAAAATTTACTAGTGTTTGAGGTAGTCTGCTCTTCAGTTTTTTATGAAATGTAATAATAATCAATAAAGTACTTGAATTTTTAAAATAATAATATTACTTCTTCTTTACTTTTTCGTCTGGCTCATGCTATATTTTTCCGCCCAGTAACGAAATTTTAACATAAGAAGCCGATCATCATCTTTTATTTTCCCGATTGGGGGGGGCGGGGGTCCGGACCCGCGGTTAAAGTAACAACATCTAATTGATTATCTTTAAACCTTATGAAATTCATCCTTGATTGAGACTTTGCTGAATCTTTTCCGAATCTCATGGTCGCATTAAAAATGTTTATGAAAATATGTGTGTCAGTTGCTTCGTGTGAAGAATCTGGGAATTTTAACAATTGAACACGAGGCAACCCAGCAAATAAATTTTTATTACGCTATCAGCGAATTTTCTGCTTTAAAAGCTACGAAGAAGACGTTTTATTAATGTTTACTCTTTTTTATTTTTTTAACAATGTGAATATGTTGATACATTAATTTTTGTACTCCATTTTTTAAATTTTTTATTTGAATTTGTAATTTTATTTAAATAAAGGAATCGTAATATATTGATTAGCGGAATTTCATTTATTTTACTGTTTCACATTCTGGGGGCGACACCATAATCCACCAGGTGCCACCCATGCTAGCTACGCTACTGTCTCGATCAGTGTTATGTGTGTGGGTGTGGGGAAGTCGGGATGTACTATTAACTTTTCACTTGCATACGAATCGTTGTGCAGTCAAGATCGATTGGAGATTTTCTAATTCCTCGTTTAGATTACTTTCACAACTAAAGTGACTTGTACCTATAATTTGGTGTGGCGTGTGTGGTGGAATGCCACATCGGTTTCAGACACAAGTGTTGTATCTGTGGGCCCTTAAATTTGTAGAAATTTTGCTAATATACTTGGTAGATATGAGAAAAGGTTGTAATGCGTGGATGTTGAATGTGAACTACACCTTAACGTCAAGTTTTTTTCTGCATTTCATTCGACATTTCTCAATTTCAGACTAGGTAGGTGATTCAATTTGAACCATGGAAAGATACACAGTCGAGCAACGCGTTAAAGCTATTCAGGCTCATTATGAAAGAAGGCGTTCAAATCAAAATCCACAACGTGTACTTTCGTCCAATTGCGCGTACGTCGTCGTTTCGTGGGTAAAGACGGGAATGTGGTTGCTAAGCCGAGAATCCGTCAACAGCTGTCCTTTTCTTACTGAAATTGATGAAGTGGACTTCGACTACCTCTGGTTCATGCAGGATGACGATGATGAGCCGTGGCATATAGTCCATGGCACTATCGACTTTTCGCTCACTAATTTCTCAACCCGCGATATCACTCGTTTTTCGTACGTCAATTGGAAGCCTCGAAGATGCGATTTGACGCTCCCAACAATTCAGAAACGATTCGAGCACTCGAGGCGTATATTGTCGAAGAAACCCTAGAGCTACAGCCTAATGTCATCAACAAAGTCGTGGAAGCCACCTGAAAGACTTGTGTTTCATAATAAATAGAAATGTTTGGTATTACCTATACAGCCATAATATTTGAAAATAATTGAGCATTGTTCATTTGCACTTTTAAAACAAACTTTATATTGTATTTTTGTATTTGTTAACCAATCTTCGAATTTCTTACAAAATTGGTTTTCAATACAATTATGGCACTATTTCAGTACAATTTCAATACTGTTTTAAATACAATTGAAAAATTTAATTTATCATCTCTGCTACAATGTGCAATCGACTCAAGAACTAAAGCCTTTCAAGCGTCGTCAATGGTTAGAATGGTGGCAAGAAATGGCAACAGTGTGGATGATCAATTTTCGAAGAAGTGGATTCGTCAATAAGCAGAACTGCCGCATTTGGGCGAATGATAATCCAAGAGTGGCTGTCGAAAAAGCAATCTACCACAAAGAGTGACTGTTTGGTGCGGTTAATGAGATGGCGGCATCATCGGGCCATATTTTTTCCAAAATGAGGCCTGGAAGATATGGATGTGGACTATATGTGGTTTCAATAGGACGGTGTCACTTGCCACACAGCTAACGAAATGGCTCTTTTGCGCGACAAATACAATAGCTGTGTTATCTCACGTGGTGGCGATCTCAATTGGCCGCCAAGATCATGTGTTTTGACACCGTTGGACTACTTTCTTTGGGGTTATTTGAAAGAAAAGGTGTATGTTGATAGGTCAACAACAATTCAAGAGCTAAAAAGATGAAATAATTCGGCACATTAACAGCATAGAACTTCAATTATGACCTTTTCGTTCGCTTACATTGAGGAAAAATCTTTATAAGTCTTAGACTTAAGGGAGAAAATACTTTGCTGCCACACATTCCAATCACTTCCACAGATGTGGTTTTCGAATTTAAACGCATACAATTTCCTGTTAGATTGTGGCTCTTGCAAATGAAATCTGAAATTCGATAGGCCGAACGATGTCAATTTGGGAACACCCAACTTTTCACATAATAAATAAAAAAAAAAAAAAAAAATAGGGTGGCGCAACAGAGCGAGGAGCCCCTGGGCCTAGCGCATTTCTCACAACCATGAGGGAATGGAGGGGATCTACAATTTTCTGCCTGTTCCGAACGGCTAATCGAGAAAGCGCTTTTCATGGCAATGAATACTAACGGAAGACTTGCCACATTTTTGCCTCTGTTGGGATTCGAACTCGAACCTCTGGATTAACAGGCGGACATGCTATCCGACAAACCACGGGTCCACCAACTCTTCACATATGCCACGTTTATTTCGTGTAAATAACATGCTCGGTTGACAGAGGTCCCATAGCACCCCCGGCAAATGATGGTTCCAATTTCTTTAGAACCCTTACTAAATAAGGACGGGAACGTTCATTTAAACCCTGGGCCACTGATCGTCCTGAACCGCGAAAGTTGAAGAAAGAATAACTTTTTAGAATTTATTTTGTGAGAGAAGTAGATTGAGAAAGTTTTAATACAAAAAGACGTGATCGAGGCCAATTTATTTATATGGGCTCCAAAGCTTTTTTGTCATAGATTTCATCCCCACGTAACCGTTTTCTTTTTTTAAGCAAAGTTTAGACATTATACATTAAACTTGGGCTCGAAAGACCTTCTTATCTCGGTAGGCGGTGCGGCGCGATCCCAAACACGGTCAAACCTTAAAGTATTTGCTTGATAGCCGAATGACATTTGTCTCTAACGGCGACTAAGATGTGTCCACTGTCATTGTTCTTGAGATAGACGGCATATGGGCCAAGGGAAGTCCAATTTTCTACCACTTTTTCGAGCAAGCGTTGTTCTGTTGTAAGACTATTCATGTATTCATTATTGAATGACTAAAAAGAACTCTTTATTGGTATGACTAAAGCAAAGGTAGGGTAGTTAACGTCAACATTTACAAAAATAGTAAAGGGCGGAAGAGGTCAATATTTCTCTGTTTAGGTGGCAGTTTCATAAAAAAATTACTGACTAAAAATAATAAGAAAATATTCAATCACCTGCGGCCACATATTATATTTATTTTTATTTTTAAAAACTAATACTTTGTTCTTCAATTAACTTTATAGTTCATATTAATTTATTGAAAGGTTTTGAATAAACAAGTCTCAAAATCAAAATTTTGAAAAAGAAAGTGCCTACCTAATTTTTTTTTTTATAAACTTTTAATTAAGTATTGAAAACTGAATCTGGAAATCTTTCTCAGTTTTTTTTATAATGTGGACAAAAAAATAAAAGAAATATTAAAACGGGTAGCTTGTTTGGAAAATAAAGTTCATTCAGAGAAAAGCCCATAAAAAGGTTTCTCGCATTATATGTAAAACAGTCTTTTTTTTCTCTGGCTGGTCATAAACTCTGGAGGAATCTAAAGGATATAGGTGTTGGGAAACATACAAATAGTTCAGGTCATGAAATTAATTGTGATGGAACTGAATGAAAAGTTCATCATTCAATCCAATGTAAAAAACGATCACTCTTTTTTCTTAAACCCGGTAGCCAATAGCCTATCATCTAATGGTTTCAGCTTTTCCAACGTAACTGAAGAGGATGTCCTTAAGTTCTGTCTATTAATTAGATCTAATTCAGTTGGTTTCGATGAGGTCCATCCGGTTTTCTTAATGGCAACTCTTCCGTACACCTTGAAACCCATTACCAACCTCTTCAATACTGTCTTAATGACTGGAATATTTCCTGCAAACTGGAAACGAGCTAAAATCATTCCAATACCAAAAAATCGTAGCGAGTACCGACCAATAGCTTCTTCTTCCTTCTTCTTCTTCATTTCCGGCGTTACGAGTAGTGATCTTGAAGCGATCACAACTCTCCCACTTTTCTGCTTCACACTAGTGATCCGCCTGTGGGGTACGCCGAGTTGACCTCAGAAAGCGTCGGCAAGCCTCCCGGTTTTGGATTGTTCCATGTCTGACGCCAACCAAATGCTGCTGTTTTTGCATTTGCTTGTACCAGGAGTGTTTTGGTCTGCCTTTTCATTTTCGTCGCGAATTTGTTGAAACGTTGTACGATATTGCCTTTTGGACGGGGTTCTGCGGATCTCTCCTTTGAACATGACAATACCAACTGAGCCGGTCGTGCTGAATTTTGTCCAATATGGTACTTTTGATACTTCTAATTCGATCAAGCTTTGTTACTCCTGCTGTCATCCGAAGCATCTTCATTTCGGCTGCCGTCAATTTGCTCTCATACTTTTTGTACATTGTCCAACATTGTGAACCGTATGTCAGTGCTGGACGGACAACTGCTGTGTAGAGTCTTCCCTTCAGCTTAGGGGGCATTTTTCGATCACAGAAGATAGCGGAGTTTTCTCGCCACTTCATCCACCCTAAGCTTACTCGATGATTGATGTCGTCATCACAAGTTGCTTCATTATTGATCATAGATCCCAGATATTTAAACTTTTCACACTTGGGAAGCACATTTCCATTCAAATAAATGTCTGGAATAGGCTTGTCTGGATCAGAAAAAGGGCAGCACAGGTATTCAGTCTTTTTAGCGCTAATACGGTACCCATTTCCTTCCAGAACATCAATCCAAACGTCAAGTGCTCGTTGCAGGGATGTAGGATCCTCGCTTGTGATGGCTCCATCGTCAGCAAAGAATAATTGTTGTACTTTATTGTCTTGTACTTTATTGTCTTTATTGCAAATAATCCAGAACAACAATAAAGAGCAGTGGACTCAAGACACTTCCCTGATGTACACCTACTGTTATTTGGAATTCTTCGGTGACTCCAGCTGGGCATTTCACTTTTGTAACTGCTCTTTCGTAAATGTCCATAATTATTCGCACATAGGCTTCAGGAACTCCTCGGTGTCTGAGGGCCACCCATATCAAATCTCGTGGTTGTCGATCGAATGCTTTTAAAAATAAGGAGAGGAAATGCAATATGCAAATCCTCTAAGGCATCTCGGTGTTTTTCCATAATGATCCTTATACTTTGGATTGCGTCTGTAGTTGACTTACCCGCGACAAACCCGCATTGGTCATCAGACAGCCTAATTATTTTCCGCAGTCGGCTATCCAAAACCCGCTCAACGATCTTCATAGTGTGGGACATCAACTTGATCGAACGATAGTTGTCACAGCTTCTGGTATCTTCCTTTCCCTTGTACATTGGAAGAAGAAAACTTTCCCTCCATTGATTAGGCAAACTGTCACCTCTTATAAGTTTGGAGATGAGAATCGTGAGCCATCTCAACCCGATGTCTCCCATATTTTTCCAAAACTCATATGGTACCTCGTCTGGCCCAATCGCTTTGCCTTTTTTGGAGTTCTTAACTGCCTTCCTAACTTCTTCGACTGTAACGTCGGATACTTCCGTAAAGTTAGGTGCAGCTGTTGGAAAGTGGCGCCGAGGAAACTGTTCCTTCAAAAGATAATCACAATACTGTCGCCACCTGTGAAGAATTTTGTCGTCATCCACAAGTAGCATTCCTTGAGCATCATTTATGAACTTCGTCGAACGAATCTCCTGCGCATTTTTCCTTCTCTGAGCGGCTATTTTGAAAATGGTTGCTCCCTTATTCAAGTTGCTTTGTCTTAGCTCTTGGATAGCCTGATTTGCTTCAGCAGCTGGGGCAGAAATCTCTTCCAGTCCCCTCCGTGCTTTTTGCTTGAAGTTGGGCGCACTTTTTCTTCGCTTCTTTTCTGCAGCTCTTGTATTCCATTTTGACCGACCAATAGCTATTTTACCTTTCTTATGAAAAGTTCTTGAAAAAATCCTCAACACACAGATTAGACACTACTTGGATCAAAATGATTTTCTATGTCCAAATCAATCCGGATTTCGCCCTGGCCATAGCTGCACGACAGCTCTTTTAAATTTTGTCGAAGAAATAAGAGATATAGATATGTTATACTTTCCTCACACTCTTAGACTTTTCAAAGGCATTTGGTACCGTGGACCACCATAACTTATGCACTAAATTGAAGGATAAATTTCAGTTTGTTTCATCTTCAGTGAAAATTATTTTTTCGTATTTATCTTCAAGGTATCAAGCAGTGGTTGCCAACAATCAAACGTCAACCTTCCTTTCGCTAAGTTGTGGTTTTCCCCAAGGATCGATTTTGGGACCTCTTCTATTTACAATGTATATAAATGAGCTGCCGTTTCTAGGTTTCAATTCGTCCTTTCATATGTATGCGGACGACGTACAGATTCGATAAAGCTGTCCTCTCGGTTTAATCGAAAGTGGGGCATGGGACATAAACGAAGATTTAAATAAGGTCCCATTGTTGTCACAATCTAATGGACTATGTTTAAATCCAAGCAAAACCAAATGCCTGATTATTTCTAGAAATGCAGTAGAAACGGATTATTTTCCCTCATTACTGCTCAATAATAGGTACTTCTATCCAGTTTGTTGAATGTTGAATCAGCAAAAAACCTAGGAGTAGTATTTAACAGAACTCTTACCTGGACAAACCCTATAAATATAATCATCGGAAAAGTATATGGAGGCTTACGAATGTTATGGACTACACAACACATTACCCCAATCAAAACAAGAATGATACTTGCCAAATCACTTCTCATTCCCTTATTATTATATGGCTGTGAAATATTTACTAATTGTAATTTCAGGTTGACAACTCTGGAAAAACTTAAAGTTAAATAATTGTAAGCCTCTTATTAAAAAGTGTTTTTTTTTAGTATATTCAAGAAAGATTAAATAATAATTGTGTATAAACTGTGTTAATAAGGAGCCACAGTTCGAGTGAGGTTTGAAAATCGTTTAACTTTCATTCATTTTCGCCTTATTTATAGACGACATCGAAGAAATTTTACAAGGAGGAGCTCCAGTTTCACCAGACCTTCTAATAACAGTGCTAATGTTCGCAGATGATATCGTCATGCTTGCTGAGTCAACTGAAAGCCTCCAACTTATGATAAATCGATTATTCGTTTATTGCAACAAATGGAGACTCCAGGTGAACCTCGGCAAATCAAAAGTTATGATTTTTCGAAACGGATTAGGGCGGAATTGTCGCAGTGAAAAATGGAAGTTTGGAGAGCACAACATTGAAATCGTAAGTGAATACAACTATATTGGTATGCGGATTTCTAGAAATCTTAACCTTAAGAACCACATGACAGATAAACTATCTAAGGCAAAAACTGTACTAAATGCGACCTGGAGAAGTGTGATGCACAGCAGAGATGTTCAGTATGAAGTAAAATACCAAATCTTCAAAACAACGGCCAAAGCTATTATGTTCTACGCTGCACAAGTTTGGGGACACAAAGAATTCGAAGAAGTGGAGCAAATTCTTAGATACTTTTTGAAGCGCACATTGAAACTACCCAGCACAGTGGCGTAGCATAGGGGGGGTTTTGGGGATAAACCCCCCCCTGAAACTTTCAGTCAAAACCATACAGTTTCTGCACACTTAAGCGACATTCAAACTGAAAGCCTAGTTAAGGAAAAGCTTGAAACATGGAGTCCTTCTATTAACCAAACAGGCATTTTAATAAACAACAACCGTTTAGTGAAAGATTTAATCAAAGAATTGAAAATAACAAAATCTCCTGGCACGGATGGTATCAGTAACCGACTGTTAAAAGCTTTACCTACGAAAGCTATAACTTATCTAACTTTTCTGTTCAACGTGTGTATTAGACTCTGTTATTTTCCCGAAAAATGGAAAATAGCCAAAGTGGTTCCAATTGGCAAACCTGGCAAGCCAAGAGAGAACCCAAGTAGCTATAGACCTATTAGCTTACTAAGCACATTAAGTAAAATGTTCGAAAAAGTCATAAAGGATCGCTTATTAATCCATGTCGAGGAAGCTAATATTTACCCTATTGAGCAATTCGGTTTTAGAGCAGGTCACTCCACTAATCATCAAATACTTAGAATAAAGCAGTATGTTAATAACAGCCTTAATGCAAGACAATCGACTGGCTTAGTTTTGCTAGACATAGAAAAAGCCTTTGATACAGTGTGGCACGACGGACTTGTTTACAAACTAATTCTGTTTAATTTTCCTTATCAAAATTGTTTGGAACTTCTTGAAAAACAGAAAATTTTTTGTTAACACTGGAACTGCGAAATCTTCCATGCATGATGTTTGTTACGGAGTTCCACAAGGTTCTGTGCTTGGACCCATCCTTTTCAATATTTTTATGTCAGACCTACCTCATTTTGAAAACAATACAGAACTGGCCATGTTTGCAGATGATACTGCTCTCTTTACCTCAAGTGTTCTTCCTCAGGAAGCGCTAAACAGTTTACAGTGTTCACTTGACACTCTTTTAAATTTCTTTACAAGGTGGAAAATAAAAGTAAATGCTAACAAATGTCAAGCTATATGGTTTACTCGACGCAGAAAACAAAGTTTCCTTCCCCAAACCACACTTAAAATAAACTCCATTGACATCAAATGGTCTAAACATTGCAAATACCTTGGTGTCACATTCGATAAGAAACTTACTTTTGAAAAACATATATCCATCACAGTGCACAAAATAAATCTTTTAGTTAAAATACTATATCCGTTTATCAATAGAAGATCTAGACTAAGCATAAATAATAAAATCTTAATTTTTAAAACTGTATTTCAACCGGTTCTAACGTATGGTGCTCCAGTATAGTTTGACTATGCGGAGACACACATAAAAAAGCTTCAAGTAACCCAAAACAAAATCCTTAAATTAATGCTTAATTTGCCATGGTTTTATTCACGATAGAGCAAATATCAATCCAATTAAATTTGTTCTTTACAAGCTACAAGAAAAGTTTTTTGAAAGATGTTCTTATTCAGATAATGAACTTATACTTAACCTTTAACTTATGCGGTTTTTGTATACTTGGGTTTTTGTGCAATTTTAGTTTTTAAGTGTTACATAAGGGTTTTTTCTTTGTAGTGTTTTCCCTTGAATATAATATTCTCTATTGCTTTGTTTGAAATCTTGTCATAAATTTACTAAAGGTATTATAGATGTAAAGAATAAGGTTCTATAACTCTAAAGCTGTGTTTCTAATTAAAATTAAAGATGTAAACTTTAAACTGCAAATAAATGAAACTTAACTTAGCTTCATTTATTTTTTTTTTTTGTTTTATTGATGCAAAATTGTTTTTCATATTTAAAATTTAAGTTCGAGCTTTTCACAAATCAGTATCTAAATACATGTATGTTTGTGTTTTGCCTACATTGAGCTATAGAAAACAGTTGAAATGCGTTAGTAGGGCTCCTATTTATTAAAATCATTGACTTATTAAACATGGACTGCTAGGACCCAACTTCAAGATGGTTCCACTTATTCTAAGCAATACTAGCGAGCATCATTTCAGCGGAAAACTAGTGAAACATTTTTGACACTGCTAAATAATCACGCTAGCTAAATCACAGCAGATGTCGTTAGTGTTTTAGTTAAGAGTAAGATATTGGCTAGTGTAACCAAAAATAAGTGCAATCATTATTATCCAACTATTGTATAGAGAATTAATGCAACTAGCAGTCCATGTATCATAAGTCAATACAATGCTTCAATCACATTGATCTATTACGCCAGTTCTACAAAGAAAAATCTCACTGAGCGCTCAATGTCACTTTGACGGAGCGCAAACAGTTTTGTGGAACTTAATTCTCAGCTCAACTGTGTCCTTGTTTTCAAATTTTTACTCATCATCATCAGAATGTACAACGAAAATTCGCTGATGCTGAAAAAATAACTGAGTCTATAGGAGAAAAAAAAAGGAAAGACGTTGAGAATATTGATGAAACCGTGGAAGTAATAATGAATCAATGGCCAACAGCGACTGAGGCAGCTACTTCAACCGCAATAAATGAAGTGTTATTGTGGAGACAACGTTGGGTTAGGGCAAAAACTCAACCAAAGACATTTATAGAATCATGAAATCTTTGTAACGATGCACTTTTTCCAAACATTTTCAAGTTTTTGAAAATAGGTGCAACAGTGGCTGCGACCATTGTTAGCAGCGAGCGTAGTTTTTCCACGTTGAGGCGTCTAAAATATTGGATTAGGAATTCTACAGGCGAAGATAGGCTGAATGGGCTTGCTCTTATGAGGATTAACAGGCACATTGACATTAAGGTGGAAGAAATTATCGAATGATTCGCGCAAAGCAGAGAAGAATTGATTTATAATTTCGTGTATTTTCATATGTTCTTATTTTCTGCACTTTATTATTGTATATCAATAAATTGGAAAAAAACCTAATCAATATAATTGAACAACGACTTTTACTTATGTAAAAATATTTACATGTATATTACACATATACCTCACAGCAGCGATTTACAAGAAATCTGCGACATGTGTAACCTTAGAGAAATAGAGAACGTGTTTCATTTTGTAGGCAGATGCCCTATGCTTGTAGAAACTAGGCGAAGCTTATTCGGAAAGAACTACCTTACTGAGGCTGAAATTACTGATAGAATGGGAGAATTTGCACAGATAATTGAAAATAGCACTGAGTTACAGAACGCGAATCTTCACTGAACTTTTCTAATACAATATACAATATCTTTATATATACATAATTCTGCTGTACGTGTGTATGTAATTGAACTCCTCCTAAACGTTTTGGCCGATTTAAATGAATTTTTCTGTATGCGTTTGAGTGGCGCCCTGGATGGTTTGGATTCACAAATCAGCTAGGCTAATGGCGCTGCAGTCGGTATCTAAGTAATAATTCCTATATTTTTAACTGTAATTAACAAAAAATTAAATCCAAACAATACTTTTGTTTTTTTTAATCATTTTTGACAACAAAAATTTAAAATAATTAATAACAGAACAGAAAAGGGAACGAGAACGGGAACCTTAAAATTACAGAGCCGAGCAACGCCGCGCCGCCGCGCGCCGGGCGGCTCAGCTAGTATATATACACGGAAAGAATTGAAAAATCGCCAATTGCGAATTTCTAGTTTGTAATTTGCGAAATCCCTTTTTTTTTGTTAACTACACCGCTTTAATTATAAATTGATCGAAATAAACAGCAATTTACTCTAAATGTCATCTCAAATTCTAAAATTTTTTAACTTGTGATTTCCAATCAAGTATCGTAATTTAAGAATGTTGTCTTTTTAGTAGATTATAAGCTTTTAATCGCAATCTACTACTTCCGGAGCACAGCTTCGTTTTTTACAATTTATTCATCGTGGTTTACAAAATAAGTATGGCGATTTGCTTTTCGAAATGCTCAAATCAGGAAATTTAAAGGATGATGTAGATATTGACCCCAGACGAACGTAATCTACGAAAATACTGTACAATAAATTACAAATGATGAGTCGTATTTCTCTAATCTCTTGAACAAAACCTCTTATTTAACTGTCTGTTTATGGTCACATTTTAAGCGATCATTTTTTATTTACCTTCGCAGCTCAACGTTATCATCGCCGACTCACAACCTCAAGACGTCTGGTTCAAATCCACACAGCGCCTAAGCCTGCATTGTTTTCTTTCTAATATGCACACCGACACTGAATCACAACAAAACAATTCACCAGTCCCATATCGCCGTATAACTACCTATACCACTAGCCTATAGTTTCAAAAAAGGGGTTGTTATTCGATTTTTGCTTTTACTACAAATTGGTTTTGAATTGCGATTCGCGAGTCACAATATTTTTAGCTGGAAAATATTTAATGATACTTAAAATTTCTGAAATACGATTTTTGAGTGTCAATATCATCATTTCGCTCTTTTTTTCAAATTGCAAACAAAAAGTAGCAATTTGCTAATTTCGGATCCAAGGTCTAAAACTGGATTCGTTTGTCGTGATTTACAGCAGATTTTCCTTGATCTGATCTTGGATTTCTTGGAAAGAGAAAGAAAAAAAAGAACACATTGTAATAACACATTTATTTAAGTATTATTTGCCGACTGACAGACGGCGCAGGCCATGTCATATAATGAAAGCTAAACAAAACTATTGTAAATTTCATGAAATAAAAATCATGAACTATCAATAATAATCAGTCTCAAACTAAACTAATTTCAGGGACAAAAGGAATCTTAATGTTGTTTATAATAGTGTAGCAAGGTATGTTTTTGGTATGCGTAGATATGAACATATCTCTGCATACTCAAAAATAATACATGGTGTCTCTCTTAATAATTTATTCACAATGAGAACCCTTGTAATGCTTAATAATGTTATGCAAACAAAAAGACCACAATATCTTTCCCACAAAATTCAGTTTCCCCGCTCCAAAAGAACCTTTGATCTTACTCCTATAATATCCAAAAATTCTATAATCCAAAATTCTTTCTTTTTTTAGTTTCTAATCAAATGTAATTTCCAACTTTCTTTTTCTTATTTTAATTTTTTGATTTCTAATCAGATGTAATTAGATTATTTTTTTTTACTTATTTATCATTCAATTTTTGTTTTATATAAATAGTATACTATACTGAATCTTGCACTGTCTTAAAAGATGTGTAATTGTATAAGAAATTGCTATAAATAAATCTATCTTATATATAAAAATGAATCGCAAAATGTGTTGGTAAGCGCATAACTCAACAACGCCTGGACCAATTTGGCCAATTCTTTTTTTGTTGTGGTTGTTATTGTCAGGAGAAGGTTCTTATGACATAAGAAATAAAAAAAATTTATATTCCCACAGGAACGGGTTTGGGAACGGAAACTTAGAAACTACTAGACAGGTTTCTATAACGATTCCATCATAAGGGGTGCTATATTATCCCCTTCCATCAGTAATTCAGTTTATATTTCATCCCTATAATCCCAAGGGAACAGAAACGGGAACGAGAACCGAAACCTTAAAGTTACTTGACCGATTTCAAAAATTCTTTCAACTCTAGGATGTTACACTATCCCTCAGTCACAATGACTTATAAGTGGTTCCTGTCAAGGTTTGTTCCCCATATTCCCACAGGAACGGAATTTAAAAAATTGCGCGGATATTTCGACGGAAACGGTTTTGGGAAAGGAAACCTAGAAACTATTGAACAGATTCCTGTAGCCCTTCCCCTTCCTGCATTAAGATTGCTACCCCTCAATTAGTAATTTAGATTATATTCCATCCGTAATGCTATTTCACCGATTTCAAAAATTCTTTCAACTCTACGATGTTACCTTATCCCTTAGTGACATAGACTTATATTTCACATATTTCCACTGTAACGGAAGATTCCCACAGGAACGGGGGCTGGGAACGGAAATCTAAAAAACTACAGGACAGATTTCAAAAATTCTTTCGTCATTGGGATGCTACATAATCCCAATGTAAAAACGATTATTTTTAATCCCCAAGTTCCCACTTAAGCGGAAAAACGAGAACGGGAACTTTAAAACTACAGACCCGAGCAACGCCGGGTGGCTCAGCTAGTATATATATAAAAATAAGTCGGGTTTTCCTTCCTGACGCTATAACTCCAGAACGCACGAACCGATTTCCACGGTTTTGCATTCGTTGGAAAGGTCTCGGGCTCCGTGAGGTTTATCGCAAAGAAAATTCAGGAAAAATTTCAAGAGAAAAGCAGGAAGGAAAAATCATTCTTAACATACAGCGCCATCTCTGATCCATAACATGTACTACAACGGCGCCAGTACGTGGTGTGTGAGTATCCCCCACGAAAATAACGTTTCATTTTAAGTAGATGGCGTCGGTGACGCAATTCTCGCTGCAAACAATAATGATGTAAATGCACTGAATTTCACCATTCAATCAAAAATCGACGGCGATTTGGTGACATACAAATCCGTTGATTCCATAACAAATCCCGATGGTGTGGTAAATTATCCAACGGAGTTTTTGAACTCTCTGGAGTTACCAGGATTTCCACCACATAACTTGCAACTCAAAGTTGGTTCATTTATTATGATATTGCGTAATTTGAATCCACCGCGACTTTGCAACGGTACTCGACTTGCGGTGAAAAGACTTATGCCGAATTTGATTGAGGCAACCATTATTAACGGAAAATACCCAGGTGAAAATGTATGTATTCCTCGAATACCAATGATTCCGCCTGATCTTCCGTTTGACTTCAAACGATTGCAATTTCCGGCTCGCCTTGCGTTCGCAATGACAATTAACAAGTTGCAAGGCCAATCGCTTAGTGTTTGCGGGACAAATTTAGAAAATCATCGTTTTTCACATGGGCAGCTATACGTTGCGTGTTCACGAGTTGGGAAACCATCCACTTTGTTTGTGTTATCGTCAGACCAAAAAACAAAAAATGTGGTTTACCAAAGATCACTTCAATGAAACGGATAATTTGCGGACACGTATAACGCTTCGATTCAGTATTTACTTTGGATTCACTTTCATTTTTTACTTAGATAAGTTCAACTAAATTACACTTCAATTTTGTAATCGAAATGAAAATTTCTCCTTTTCAAATACATATAAAACAAAAAAAAAATCATTTTCCTTCATCTTTTAATCCCCAAACGAAATGTTACAAAAAACGAAGCCATCTGGTGGCGAAACGGAGTTCGCCTGGTTTGCTAGTAAATAAATAAATAAAAATAAATAATTCTACAGACGTAACCGAAATCACTATAGGTTATACCTAGGCAGGTACGTACGACAGCGGAGAGCGGATCTTTTTATAATGACTTTATTGCAAATGATTCGATAGTACTAAGAATTTTCCAATATCATTCTTGTTAATGTGGGATAAAATCAGATTGACATTGAACATGTTTGTCGTCATGTAGTGGTAGAATGTTGTTCTGGAACACAAGTATACCTTCCTCTACATACATTGGTGCCACACATATGTTTTCTGAACAGATTGGATTTTCATCGGAAAAAGAATGCCTACTAACAATCGGATTATTCATGACACTGTTCAATACGCGTGCCTTTCCAGGGGAGTATTTCAATTGGAAACAAAAATTAATCAATATGATTTGATTCAGAAAAACAAAAAAAGAAATTTCATTTGAAGTCCTCGGCTTACGAAAAGTTGAATGAATTTTTTATTATGACTGTGGAGGCAGATATTGTTCATTATTGTTTTCAAGAAGAGCTCGATACTGTCAACAGTATGGAATTGAGTAGGAGGTAATCACTCAAAAAAGATCAATTGAGGAATTTAAAATTTTTATGCAAAGTAATTACCTAAGTCAAGGGTACTCACTTCCTCACAAATTGTTTTTAAGACTCTTAGAAGTCAAACAAGCAAGTGAAATGATGTAGGTGTTACAGACGCTGTAAACAAATGGGTATATATATTTAATTTATTTGGGGCATGACATTTTGCAACCATCACCGCTAATATGCGGCATAGAATTCAAGGATAGCAGGAGGCTATATCTGCGATTGCAAAGCTTTTCGACGTCATATCGTTTCACAGCTCTAGTTTGCGCGAGTCATGAACAGGATATCCTCATTCGTACCTTGGCTACAACAAGGTAGAGGTTTGAGCAAAAGTGGGATCCTCGGAAAGCTCCGACTTCTACAACACTGGAAAAGTGTCTTGAGTTGATAGCAACATGGTCAGTTAAGTTGACGGTAGACTGATCTGGGGCCATGTTGCTGTATGAATTTTGAACTGCGTGAAGCGTGTACTACTTACTAACAACAAATTGAACCCCGCAGCAAAATCGATTAAAATTATTATTCATGCCTATTATGCGATTCGCAGGATTTTACTTCCGGGGAGTTGACAGGATTCGGGGTAAATTCGTATTCTCCTTATTTGTTATTAGTGAATTCGACGAATGAGCTGTATTATCAATACCAGAAGAATACCAGTTATAATAATAATCTGCATCCTAATTGCATCGAACGAAGACCGTATCATCAAGATCCCAATGTTCGGGATCAGGATACAATCGTGGCTGTTGCATCGGCAACCCTTCAGGCCGCAATGAACAATTTTCTGATCAGGTGCCGCATATTCGTGGATGAGCGTGGAGGTCATTTGCGGTCTATCATCTTTAAAAACCATTAGTGATTTAAAATAAAATTTAATTTTCAATCCAATAATTAAAAAATTTATGAAATACATCGATTAAAATCCGGACCCGAAAGCTCTAAATCTTTTCATGTGTGAACATTCGTTGTCCCTGCTCGGGTGCTAAGAATATTTAATTTTCTTCCTGTGAATAACCATCTTTCCAATCGAGTGTCCCTTCAATTATCCTTGAAACCCTTGTCGCCAGCATTAAGCATTGAAGACCAGTGGCAGCAATGCCAGGAAGCCATCAGAACCGCTGCCTCTGAGGTTCTGGGTTTCACTCGGCCACCAAAACGAAACCCATGGTTCGATGAAGAATGCAGGCAGGCAAATGCAGCCAAACAAAAAGCACGACAAATGCTGATGCAAAAACGAACAAGGGCTGCTTACGATCAGTATAACGAGAACTACAAGGAGAAAAGAAGGGAAGAACACCGAATTCTCAAAAAGAAAAAGAAGCAGCATGAGAAGCGTTCGTTTGAGGAAATAGAGAGGTGCCATGACAGGAACGAGATTCGGATGTTATACGAAAAGGTAAAAAGATCCTGCCAAGGTGGCAAACCCCGAACTCAAGCCTGTAAAGACCAGCAGGGAAACATAATTGTAGAGTCACAGTCGCTACTGAGGATCTGGAAAGATCACTTCTGCTAGGCAGATTGCCCCATTCAGCTTGGACGATGATCAAGAATGCCGTCCTCCCGACCTAGAAGAAGTTAAGCTTGCCATATGCAAACTTAAATCAAATAAGACTGCAGGTGCAGATGGCCTTGATGCCGAACTTTTCAAGGCAGCTGGAGATGGAAAGGAGCATTTTTTTTTTTTAATTAAATAGGGTGACGGTGAAAATTACCTTTACAAGCACGTCGACCTGAAAGATCTTTTGTGCTGTTCCCTTAGGTTTAAAAACTCGTAGTGTATAGGTTTGTTCATTCGAAGCTGAGGTCATGTAAGAACCTAAGAATCTTCGAGGAAGAGGTGTTTCTGATATCAAGGGGACAGGGGAACCCTTTATTGAATATTTTAAGCCTGGATCTAGCTAAGGCAGGGCATTCGCATAAGATGTGTTCAGCTGTTTCTATGTCTTCAAGACAGAGACGACAGGTGTCATCTTGGCTGATGCCCATGTTTTTAAGATGATACTTGAGAGAGCAGTGTCCAGTGAAGAAGTCCGTAAGTAACTTTGCGTCACGTTTGCTCATGTCAAGAATTTCTTTCATACGTTTGTGGGATAAGTCAATGAATAGTTTTGACTGACGATGGCCATTTGAGTTGTTCCAGGTGCTGATCATGTTCTGTCGTTCCCAGGTAGTTAATTCGTTTTTAAGGCTACTGATTGGGAGACCACAGTAGGGTTCAGGGCCTTCGAATTGGGACTGAGAGCCAAGCCTAGCAAGGCGGTCAGCCTCTTCGTTACCCTGTACACCTTCATGACCAGGCACCCATGAAAGAGTTATTTTATTGTGAGTAGCTAATTGAAATAAACATGTCAGGCAGTTCCAAACTAGTTTGGATTCGATTTTTGTAGAGGACAGAGCCTTTAGTGCTGCCTGACTGTCAGAGCAGATTAGTATGCTTGATCTTCGGAGGCTTCTTCTAATGCATTCCCTAATACAGAATTCTATAGCCATTACCTCTGCCTGAAAGATAGTAGTTGTGTTACCAAGGGATGTAGATGATTTAAAGTTGGGACCGTAAATCCCTGCACCTACACCATTGTTTGTTTTTGAACCGTCAGTATACCAGATGTATTGGAAGTTATTAGTAAGAGTTACAGGGTTCTTCCATGCTGAACGGTTTGGAAAGATTACTTCAAAGGGGTGGTGTAACATTATGCGTTTAGGCATAAAGTCCGAGGAGTGGGCTGCAGGCGATTCCAGTATTGGGAGCACCTGCAGAATACTCATATGTCCTTGTAAGTTTTCCTTTCTCGAGTGGTTAGTGAGAAGAAGCTTTAGTCCGCTTAGTGCAGCAGTCTTCTTTACTCTTTGATGTAGCGGAGGAAAATTTAGTAAACTTTCTAACGCTAAAGTTGGGCAGGTGCGCATTGCGCCTGTGATACCTACACAGGTTAGTCTTTGTAACTTTTGCAAAGATTTGCGGGCATAAACTTGCTCTGTTTTTTGCCACCAGATCAGCGAAGCATAGGTTATGATGGGTGTGATAATAGTGAGATAAGTCCAGTAAATCATTTTTGGCCTAAGTCCCCACTTTTTACCAAAGAGTCTAGAACAGGCCCAGAAAGCATTTGTTGCTTTTGCTATGGTTTTGTCTAGATGTGGTTTCCAATTGAGTTTATTATCCAGGGTTACTCCTAGATATTTGACCTCTTTGGAAAAATTAATTTGAACATTATTTAGGGATAGTGTTTGGAGATCGATTTTACGTCTCCTGGTGAATGGAATGATGACTGTTTTGGTGGGGTTGACCTTAAGCCCTTCTTTATTGCACCAGTCATTAACTTTGTTCAGGGCACTTTGCATACGGTTTGTGACCTGTGCTTCTTGATTTCCTTGAATAGAGATAACAAGGTCATCAGCGTAGCCTTGTGTATCAAGGCCCAGCTTATTGAGGTCGTCCAAGAGCAGATCTATTACAATTGACCAGAGTAGGGGAGACAAAACACCCCCTTGCGGACAGCCTTTAACAGCATTAACTGTTATTGATGTTTGACCTAGTGTGGTGGAGATGATTCTGCCACTTAACATAGAGTCAATCCATTTAATGGTTGGTGTGTCAATTCCTTTGACAGTTGCAGCGGTTTGAATTGATAAGTACGTAGTATTGTCAAAGGCGCCAGAAATATCAAGAAAAGAGCAGAGTATGATGTCTTTCTTAGCAAACGCATTCTCAATTTTGCTGACCAGCTGATGGAGAGCTGTAACTGTGGACTTACCAGTTTGGTAAGCGAATTGGTTAGCATTGAGAGGATTTGCTATTAAGGCCGTACTGCGAATGTGTAAGTCAATTACTTTTTCCATGACCTTTAGGAAGAAGGATGTGAGACTGATTGGTCTGAGTTTGATCTATTGCCAGCTTTTGGTATGAATACTACTCTCAAATTGCTCCAAGTTTGAGGAATGTAGCTTAATTCAAAACTAGATCTATAGATAAGTGTGAGTGAGCAGATTATGGTATCAATTCCATACTGCAAGAGAGCAGGAAAGATACCATCCTCCCCGGGCGCCTTGAAAGGCTGTTGGGAGGATATTGCCCATTTGATGGAGTCTTCGTTAAAAATTTTTCTTGCTAGACTTCTCGTTGTGCTATTAGGTGTAGTGTAACTCACATTTGTGGTTAGAGATTGATCAGTGGAATGTATACAGTCAGGAAAATGAGTGGCCAAAAGTAGGCTCAGAGTTTCACTGTAACTTTGGGTAAAACTACCATCCGATTGTTTAAAGAGACCAATACCGTTGTTATGATCTTTAGCTAAGGCTTTTTGAAATCTAATTGAAGAAGGCAAGTTATCGATACTTTCACAGAAGTTTTTCCAGGTAAGTCGTCTTTGCCTTCTTATCAACGAGTTGTTAGAGTTGTTCGATATTCGCTCCACGAATTGGTTCGTTTAGCTTTGTTGAACATCTTTCGAAGCTTTCTTTTTAACTTCTCCAATTCACTGTTCCACCAGGGAACATCGCGATTTGAGTTGGACTGTCTAATACGACAGCTGGACTCGTATGCGCTTGTGATTTGTGAGCTTAAGCGTGTTGTTTCCCTTTCAAGTTGATAAGGAGAGTCAATGTTTGGATAGGATGTTTCAAATTCACAACGAAGTGTCTCTGTGTAGAGATTCCAGTCCGTGTTTCTTGGTAACCTATTGTTTTCTATATTGCTGTGATTCGGCCTTGACAGATCAAATCTGATGTGCCGGTGGTCCGAGAATGATATCTCTTTCGAGACATGCCAATTGAGAATGTTGTTGGCTATGGCAAAACTTGCCACTGTCATATCCAACACTTCTTTCCTAGTGGAGGTGACAAAAGTAGGTTCATTTCCCTTATTTAGAATATCTAAGTTTGAGTGCATGAGAAAATCTAAAAGTGACTCACCTCTTTTGCTGATGTCTTTGCTACCCCATATGGTGTGATGGGAGTTGGCATCACAACCAAGTAGTAGCTGTCTTCCCCTTGCGTTGCAGTAGCTTACAAGTTTTTTAACCTCTTCAGGTGGTGCGGAGGTAGTATCACCCGGGTAGTAGGCTGAGGCTATTACAATGTTTTGTAAGGCTCTTGCCGTGGGGATCTCAGCTAGTACCGCAACGAGATCATTTGTGATGAATTCTGGAATGGGAAGAAAGTTAGTTCTTTTATGGATAAGAAGCGCAGCTCGTGGTTGGAGTTGCGTGTTGTCGTATATTAACTTACACGATTGTGTTGGAAGGCCTTTTATTTGGCCTCTTACCACCCATGGTTCCTGGACTAGTAAGCAGTCCAGATCCTGCTTGATAAATTCCCTGCTTGCCGCAGCTGAGGCAGCTTTGGCGTGCATGAGATTTATCTGCAGGAATTTTAGGGTGGTGTAATTCATTTTGATTTTGGGGTTAAGGTAAAGCTCGCTGGTGCTTTTAATAGCCTCTGCCGAGCTTTACCTTTGGGCCTGGGGTCCCGTTTTTGAGCCATGAATTTGGCTATGCTGCTTTTTGCAGCTGGTGTTGCATCACCGCTTTTTGGTGATGGTTTGGCAACGGTAGTTGAGCAGGGAGGGGGGGGGGGGGGGGGAGTTGTTGTTGCATTGCCAGAGGTACCTTTTGGTGAGGCTCCTTTGGTAAGGTAGTTGTGGCAATAACAACTGAGGGGGGAGGACCTAGGGTTATTGGAGCTGTCAGCCTGTTTTGTAGATCTGACGTTGGTGAAGGCTGTGGAGCACTATTACCTGTCGTCAGAGTCGTACAGGCTGTCTTGACAGGGGAGTTAGGTGGGGGTTTGGGGGCGCCAGTTCTGTGAGTCACTTTAGGATGGCGGAGTTGAACATCGCCAAACCTAAAGTCTATGACTTCTTTTTTGGTTTTCAGTAGAGCCGCGGATTTGTGGTCTACTGAAAAGGTAAGAATGGAGGCTGCACCTTTGGCCTCTCTTCTTATAATTCTCCATTCAGGAACGGGGAGACCCTCATTCTGGACCTATATTGCCGTGAGAATCTGCTCGTTCGTGCAAGTGGGGCCAACGGGGAAATGACCCACCAGAATTTGGTTTTTGGGAATTTCTTCCTCTTCAACCGCCTTCAGTGAGGCATTCTCCCAAGGCTTTACTTTTGGTATTTCACCTTTTAGCCAATCAGCCGTGACCCTATTTTTGCAGTTGAAGACAAGCCATCCTGGTCTGAAATTGGTGCCAAAGAATTTGGGGCTGATATCCCCTGTCTTTTGGCTGCAAATCAGACCAAAGATGGTGTCTTGCACTACTGTCATTTGGTCAGTGTTAAGTAGCGTTTCCGGGAAGTCTGAGGCAAGGATACCTATTTTGTAACTCTCCAGCGCTTGCTTAAAATTTTGTTGCTCTATTTTTTGTTGATTTGGAGGCGGATTTGATGCGGAAGGCACATCAACAGACCTCTGCTTGTGAGCAATGTTGGGTTTTGATATTTTGGCACGATTTGTGTCCCTAGGGAAGGATTCAGAGCGATTCCTTTTTTCTCCCTTTGGAACAGCCGTTCTGGCTCTTTCCCTGGCTTCGGCTTCGTTAAGGCCGCTAGCAAGAAGGAATTTAAAGCGTTTGCGAGCAGCTCCACTAAGCTTGACTCGCGCTTTTTGTGTTGTTTTGATCGTTTGATCAGTGTGTGTTGAAGGGGCAGCCACGTCAAGAAGTTTCGCCTCCTCCAAAGAACCAATAGGTGGAAGGTCGTCAAGACCTGTCTCCATTGGAGTGGATGCACTTAGAGCAGCATCACTCTCTTTAAAGTTTATATTTTGATTTTCAATTTTGTACCCACGAGTAATAGGGAAAGGAGGTCACCATTGGCAGAGCCCTATGCCAACGTAAAGGACTTATAATTAAAACTGGATTTGCCTAGGTATCCAGAGTTCGCAATTAGCGACTAAGATCTCCTTAGCCATTCAGCCCTCGGCGTCGCTGTTCAACCACTGGCTTGAAGATTGTTTATCGACCTTTACTGGTCTAGATCCGTTATGTTCGGTTATTGCGTAAGCAAGTTGCAGTGGCACCTCGAGCAGGATGTTATTTGCTAACGCATAACGGCCTTGAAGAGGGAGAGGCTAGAGTTTCATGGAATACCAGACTTTTATTGCGCTTCACCTATTCCTGGGTCTAATGACCCTGGCCAGTGGCCACCATGGAAAGGAGCATGCACCAGCTGATCTGCATGATATGGTCGGAAGAAAGCATGCCCGATGAATGGAACCTCAGTATCGTATGCCCGATCCTAAAGAAGGGAGACCCTCACAATTGCGCTGTAGCGACACCAATGCTGACTGAACTCAGTCATTAATAATTCGACTGGATTATGCCACCCAACGAACTAAAACTCTGATCGAAGCTTGAACGAAGTTTGGTAGTGGATCGGCAGATCGAAAGTACCTATTTTCACCAGTCAGGTCCCAACTTTAAAAGGACTAACTTGCCTCCTGCAGATATAAAATATAAATGTGACACTGTTAAATACATATAAGCATCAATAAAACATATGTAATATAATTGAGGATTTGTGGTTAATTTTGTGGAAAAAAATTAGGTGTGATCCTATAACTGGTGACCCCGACAAACGAACACGTTCGCAAAAGGAATAAAACGAAAGCCTGCTGTATTTCAATCCAACGAACCAAGTGTTGTTTTAGGAGGAAATAAAGAAAACGTTCATTATCCTCAACTTTATACACCACGAGAAATTAATATTTTCGCTAAAAAAATATTTCCCACAAGTTGAAACGACGTCACATTGCCCAAGCATCTATATATATATCTGTGGCAATAAGACAGAGTAGCTTAAGTCGAAAAAAGTGATTTCCAGAAAAATTGATTTTTATCTAAAATTTCTATTAATTATAATTTATAACTCTTTTTTGTGCGAAATTGTATTATGAGGAGGTAATTTAATATTTTTACCTATTTCGTGGAAATTTGATGGTAGGAAAGTAGAAACAAATGCATTTTTATACTTAAGATGTTATGTAAAAACCAAACTGGAAAAAAAGAGTATCTTAAGTAACATAAGTTGTTCTTTCAAATTTTTAACAAATAAAAAAAGCTCCTTAAGTAGACTTTAGATTTTATGTCTAATCTGAAATCTCAAAATAAGAAGACATAAGGCAAAACTTTGTTTATTTTCGATTTATTTTAAATATTATTTTAAGTTAAAAAACTCATTTCTTATAAGCAATAACAAAAATACAATTAAAAAAAAAAAAAGATACAAAATTCATTAGATTTACGAAATTTAAGAAATAAAGGAACTAAAACCAATTGAATGAGAGTTTAAAATGATACTTTATAAACTTAGATATGAGCTGAACCTTCTTCTTCGTCAGCTTCGGTTAAGTCTGGATGAAATTCTCCAATTTTATTATTAGCATTTAGGTTGTTGTAGAAAGGATGGTAAATACTGTCAATTAGTGGAAGCATGTCCAGTAAATCCTGCTTTTTCTTTTCGTTGATTTCGAGAGGCGTAAGATAACATTTATTTAAGTCATTCAATTTTATGGAATTAAACCCACGGCGTCTAATGTTCAGTGTCCTGAATTCCTCTGTATCGTTTAGCGAAGTCTTAAAATATACAGCTCCAAACTCCTTCGTGAACCTCATCCACTTAATGTTTTGCCAACAAAACTTCAGACCATCATTGTCCACTTTACGCCACATGAATTTTTCTTTAGAAACTGCTGAGAAATTGAAAATCTGGTCTTGATTCATTTCTTGAACGTGAAATTTGTGTTTAACACCCACAGTTCTCACGAATTGGTACCAATCACGAGGGTGGTGTATTTTAACTGTTGTGCGCTTTTTCTTTTTTTCAATTAAGGCATGGTCAACGTCGCATTCCATGTGAGTGTGTCCAGGAAGGAGAAATTTATGATCAATGATCTCCAAACTAGTGTCAAGTTGCAGAAAAGTTTCAAACATTGAAGCAATGAAAGAATTTTTATTCTGTCCTGGACAACAGTCACTATAGAGGATAACGTGTTTAGTGTCTGATGGAAGGCCTTGAAGGTGTTTGAAAACACATGAAGAAATTTCATTTCCACCACGATTTCCTTCTGCTTCATGCCACATGTAACATACTGGCTGCCCGGTTGTACAGTCATGAACAGTTAAATTATAGGTCCATAATGGACGTTTATAAAATGAAACAGAGGACCTTAAAAAAGGTGTTGGGAGGCATTGTTGCAGGTCGAATGTTAGAACTTTTAAAGATTTGTTCTTCTCAGCATTTGTTTTATCAAATTCTTTCGACTTATAAGCAGTCTCTGCTTCTAGGTGGTGATTTTTTTCTTCTTCAATGAGATTCGCAGGGTCTTCATCAAAAGCGACGTCAATTTTCATTTTAAGAACTTCACGCTTGTGGCAAGTGTCTAACCTAGGCTTTTTAAATTTTAAGTTAAGGGTGTTGAAAATTGCTGAGAACTTTGAAAGTGAAACTGGATCATGTTTTTCCGAATATAGCCGAAATAATTCAGCGATTGATAAATCCGTTGACAAATATCTTTTAGAAGTGTCTCGTCTAGTGTAGTGGGACTCATAAGATGGGAAACTGTTTATAAATGTAATTATTTCATTTTGTTTTTCAGGAGAAATTTTTTTAGGACCAGGATGTCTTCCACGCATATCACCATTTGTAAATGCTCCATGGCCTTCCAACTTTTTTTTGACAACTGTTTTTATAAATTGCTCTGATTCGCAAAGGGTGTATCTGAAACATTTTTGACACACTGAAATCCTTTCACCACTAACTTCCAAAAAGTATTTATTGCAGTGCTTCCTTTTTCTCGGATTAGTAAGACTCTTGTCTTTTCTTTCAGATTTAGTTTCTTCAACCGCAATGAAGCCAGATGCAAACGCTTGTCTCAGCTCATAAGAACCAAGTTCCCAATATTTTTTTAAAATAAGCTGTTGGTTTTCATAAGAAATTCTTTCTTTGCATTTGTTGCGACAGTTATCTAATTTGCGTAGAGTTCGTTCCTGTATGGTTTTTCCAGCTGTAGACATGTAGCTTTTGCCAGTGTTTCTTTTTTCTTTCCGCATCTTTTTTGATTGTTTTGCGTTAGCCATTTCGTTATTTTGGTCATTCTCCGATAGTTTCGCAATCTCCAAACAATAAGTTTTGCTCCAGCTGACGTTTTCTGTTTCAAAAGAAATATCGGATTCACTACTTACGTTGTCAGAAGCAACAGGAACAAAACTAGGATCACAAGTAGAATCATCGTCATCAAAATCCGCTGATTTGTCTTCTTCCCTTTCAAAATCTTCATTTTCTTGTTCTGGTATGTTCCGAGAGTCTTGGTCCTCTGAAATTTCTGGCGCTTCATTTGCATCTTAAAAGTTGATATAATGAAGGTTATTGGCTGTTCCTAATCTAAGATAAACTTGCTGAAAAGAACTTACCAGTTAAGAAACTTGTATTCTCTTCGTATTCTGTGGTATTTATATAACTTAACTGGTTCTGTTTTTTTAAGGCCAAATATAAAATTTTTTTCGCGCGTTCCATTTTATTATATGAAAATATGAAAAAACTTTATGTATTTGTATAAACTATAAAACTCACAATTTTTAACAGTATTTTTAATACAAAAATGTATACACAGAACTTATTTTTTAGACATCAAACACGTCTGATCACTTCAACACTTTTGAACACTTTTGAACTAAACGCAACGTTTCTGCTTAAGTTAACTAAACCAACTGAAATGCAGAAAACAAAACTATCTTATTTTGACATAAGTAACGGTTATTTGAAAAGTTAAATTCAATAGAAAATCTTATGTTGAAATAAGTGCTTCTGTTAAAATTTATTTTTTCAAATTTGTGTTTTTTTAATTTTTAAAAAAGAACTTACGTGGAGTTAAGTGTTAGTAGAATATAAATAAAATTTAGCAAAGAAACTTAAGTCCACATAAGTTTTTACAAAAAACAAAAATGGAACCGGTAAAAAAAAATTTACAGCAATTGATATGACATAAGAGTTTTTGTTAAATCATAAAATTTGAGTTTGGAGGACATAAGGGTAGTTTAATATCATAAGCTTTTCTGTCAAATGCATTGTATAACCGTTCAAACATAAGTGGTTACGAATTGTGCGATGTTTTTGTAACGGAAAAATCTTTTTAAATGGGGGTAAAACAGAAATATGGATTTCAAAGTGCTTATGAATATCCATTGAAAAACTGAGAAATCGCTTATGTCGACTTAAGCTACTCTGTCTTATTGCCACAGATATATACATATATACACCTGCATACCATCAGAACTGGCAGCCATACGTTGCCAATATACATATCAACCCCACTCACCAAAAAAAAGATCCGCTAGCACAAGAATTTTTTTTTTAATGTGCCAGTAAAAGCTGACGCAGAAACCCGCTGTAGGAGAAGAATTCACAACACATGTCTACACATACAGACAAACACTTATTGCAGTAAAAACAGAAACGAAAATCCGCTATCATCTGAGTATCAGATCTACCGTAGGACTAAGAGAAGAAACCAAGCCCGTTACATCTGTAAAGTTTTTGCAACGTGGGACCTCTGTTCATGAAATTATCTTTTCTTAAAATATCAATATTTAAGTGATTTCCAAATTTAAATTTCAATTTCTTCATCAAAATTTTGGTTTATGTTTTTTCTTTTAACTTTCCAATATCATATTTTAATTTAACATTTCATTTAATTTTTTTTGTAAAGGTTTATCGATTTGTCGAACCCATTAACAAAATTTCAATATGACTGATACCGGAGTTAAACAGCCAGATGACGAATCGAACAGCACACCACCCATCGGAGGAAGCTCAGAGAACAATGTGAATATAATAGAACATCAAGTAAGTGCTTTAAATTTAAAAAATCTGCCTTTTTGGCCAAACAATCCTGATGTGTGGTTTATTGCATTGGAAGGACAATTTTCGGTATCACAGGTTAGGTCAGATAACACGCGGTATTTTACAACATTGGGTTTGCTAGACGCGCGTACGATTAATATTTGTAGGGACGTTATACTGAATCCACCCGCGAGTTCGCTTTACGAAAATTTAAAACAAACAGTTTTATCTCGTCTGTCGGAATCTGAAGAAACGCGGCTTAACAAACTTTTAAACGACACGCCATTAGGTGATAAAAAACCGAGCGAACTTTTTCTTGAAATGCGCGCACTAGCAGGAACTCAAATTTCGGAATCGGTTCTAAGAAATCTATGGATACAAAGACTTCCCCCAACAGTGCAAGCTGTAGTTATAGGTAATGCCGAAAAAGATTCTGAGGTAGTAGCAGGAATTGCGGATAAAATTTTAAGCAACGTATCTATTCAAACCGGTGTTTCGATTGTATCTAATCAAGCCAATGACTCGACGTCCAACCCAACTAGAATCATGTCAATAGAATCAAGTTTTGAAAACATGCAAAGAGAGATTTCTGAATTAAAAAAGAAACAAATTAATCACAGGACACAGCGTGACAGGTCTATCTCTCCCAGACGGAGATTTCCGCAAAGGCGTTACAGTTCACACGAACGCTTAGATTCTTCGATTTGTTGGTACCATCGAAAATGGGGGAACAAAGCAAGATCATGTACTCAACCGTGTAGGTTTAGAGCACAAAGCAATCAAAGGTCGGAAAACTAAATGCCCAATCGATTGCGACTTGCGATTCGGGCTTATTTCAAAACTGTCGCCTTTTCATCCGGGATCGCTCCAGTGAAATACGGTTTCTAATAGATTCCGGAGCAGACGTCTCTGTACTTTTGGTCTTTTAATTGACATTAGAAATAAACGTTTATTGGACCCTCATAACCAACAAGCAAAAGGTAAAATAATACAAGGTCCCACGTGTCAATTGTCCCTTTTAAATAGAAATCGCGTTAACCAAGAGGTTATCAATCTAATTAAGAAGTACAATATTGTGTCCAACGGAAACATATTCGTGCGCCCAGCACAACACGAAGTTACACACCGAATAGAAACAGGTGTCAGTAGGCCACTAGCTTGTAAGCCACGCCGACTTGCACCCGACAAGTTAGATATAGCTAAAAGAGAATTCAATTCTTTAATGCAACAAGGTATATGCCAACCCAGCAGCAGCCCTTGGGCTTCACCTTTACATCTTGTTAAGAAGAAAAATGGGGAATGGAGACCTTGTGGCGACTACCGCCGGCTTAATGCCGCCACAGTGCCTGACAAGTATAGTACTCCCCCAATTCAAGATTTCGCAAACGGCCTTGGCGGCAAAAACATATTTTCTGTTATTGATTTAGTTCGTGCCTATCACCAAATACCCGTCCATCCCTACGACATTCCAAAAACGGCAATTTCAACTCCGTTTGGTCTTTTTGAATTTTCAAGGATGACATTCGGACTTAGGAACGCGGCACAAACTTTCCAACGGTTCATTGATTCGGTCTTAAGAGATTTACCGTTTTGTTTTCCCTATATCGATGACATACTGATTGCCTCAGAAAATATATCGGAGCATTTAGAACACCTGAAATTGTTATTTGCCAGGCTTGAGAAATTCGGTTTAGTTATTAATACAGACAAGTGCAAATTTGCCCAAACCACAATCAAATTTCTTGGCCATGCGGTGTCGGCTGATGGTATTAAACCATGTCCCGAGAGAGTTAAAGCGATAAAAAATTTCAAGCGCCCAATAAATGTCCAAGAACTTCGCCGTTTTTTGGGAATGATTAATTTTTATAGGAGGTTTATACCAGCAGCAGCCGTATCCCAAATGCGGCTCTCAAAGTTCCTCAAAGGGCGAAAAAAGAAAAGCGATAAGTCAATCATTACCTGGGATAGCGATGCAAATGAAGCGTTTCAGAAATGCAAAGACGAACTTTGTAATGCAACTCTACTAGCGTTCCCAGCAAGTAATAAACAAATATCACTTTACGTGGACGCTTCGGACGTAGCTGTAGGCGGTGTATTACAGCAAATGGATACTCAAGGATGGCAACCTCTTTCCTTTTATTCAGCTAAGCTGAATGATAGTCAAAAAAAATACAGTGCGTATGACAGGGAATTGCTAGCGACGTATTTAGCTATCAAACATTTTCGTTGCCTTTTGGAAGGCAGAAACTTTCGTATCCTTACGGACCACAAACCACTCACTTATGCTTTTAACCAGAAATCAGATAAAGCCTCTCCTAGGCAGTTCAGACAACTTGATTTTATAGGGCAATTTTCAACCAACATACATTACGTACCTGGTAAAGAAAATGTTGTCGCCGATACGCTGTCCCGACTCGATGAAATATCTTTACCATCTGTCTGGTATAAGGCAATCGCCCAGTCACAAATCAACGACAAAGAACTGGAAAATCTTATGTCTGTCAAACAGTCACTCGAGCTACGAAAGGTTTATATCCCCAACTTGTCTCTCACTCTCATTTGCGACACATCAAACAAAAAATTACGACCTTTCATAACATCTAGTTTCCGAAGAAGTGTTTTCAAAAGCATTCATGACTTGGCACATCCTGGTACTAGATCCACGGTGAAAATGATAGCTAAACAATTTATTTGGCCGTCAATGAAAAAAATGTGTAGAGAATGGGCACGTTCCTGTCCAGATTGTCAAAAATCGAAAATCTCAAGACATGTTAAAAGCCCTCTCGGACATTTTGAACCTGTTCCAAAACGTTTTGATGAGATCCATATTGATATAGTCGGACCGCTGCTACCATCCGAAGATTTTCGTTACCTTCTTACCATCATCGATAGATACACTCGATGGACAGAGGCAATTCCTTTGCGTGACATTACCGCTGAAACAGTAGCTACCGCGTTGTTTAGGGAATGGTTTGCACGTTATGGCATACCTAGTTCAATAGTAACCGATCAAGGACCACAATTTGAATCGCAGCTTTTTAATGAGGTATGTAAGAAATTAGGAATTAAACACAATCGAACCACAGCTTACAACCCGAAAGCCAATGGTCTAGTTGAGAGGTGGCACCGAACACTAAAAGCCTCTCTCAAATGCCGCAATGACCCACAATGGACAAAGAGTCTACCTTTCGCGCTTTTAGGACTGCGGTCAGCTTACCGGGAAGATTTCAACGCAAGTCCTGCCGAACTCACATTTGGTAAAACAATACGTTTACCCTCTGATTTTTTTATATCCGAAAAAACCTCAACACATCAATCAGATTTTGCAAAACAATTGAATCAACATTTTAAAAGAATACAGCCAAGCCCGCCTGCTCACCATCACGAAGAAAAGCCTTTTATTTTCAAAGAACTCAAAACATGCTCGCACGCATTTGTCCGGGTAGACAGGGTCCGAAAACCTTTACAGCGACCTTATGACGGCCCATTTGAAATAATATCGCGAAATGATAAAACATTTAAACTGATGATTAATGGTAATGAGCTTACAATAGGCATTGACCGTTTAAAGCCCCATTTCGGTTTGAATTTGAACGTTGACGAGAAACAACCCGCAATTCAACTTAAACCTGTTACCAAACCCAAGAAAAAAGTATCTTTTGCAATAGACCTCACATCAGAGCAACCAGAAATAAGAACCAGAAGAGGACGACTCATCAGGCGTCCTTTAAGATATCGTTGAATCCTGTTCCCTGAGATTCAACTGGTGGGGGAGTGCTGTAGCGACACCAATGCTGACTGAACTCAGTCATTAATAATTCGACTGGATTATGCCACCCAACGAACTAAAACTCTGAACGAAGCTTGAACGAAGTTTGGTAGTGGATCGGCAGATCGAAAGTACCTATTTTCACCAGTCAGGTCCCAACTTTAAAAGGACTAACTTGCCTCCTGCAGATATAAAATATAAATGTGACACTGTTAAATACATATAAGCATCAATAAAACATATGTAATATAATTGAGGATTTGTGGTTAATTTTGTGGAAAAAAATTAGGTGTGATCCTATAGCCCCAATTATAGAGGGATAAGCCTCCTTAACGTCGCTTATAAGATCTTGTCTGCTGTAATATGTGAACGTCTGTAACCCCACGTCAACAACTTGATAGGCCCGTATCAATGTGGTTTTTGACCAGAGAAGTCCACAATAGACCAAATTTTCACATTACGGCAGATCTTGGAAAAAACCCGAGAACGTAATATCGATATTCACCACCTCTTTATCGATTTTAAGGCCGCGTATGACAGTATTTACCGAGACGAGCTGTATACAGAGCCATGTCTAGTTTCGGCATCCCTGCAAAACTCGTACGACTATGCAGGATGACTTTGGAGAATTCACGCTGCTCCGTCAAGGTCGGTAAAGAACTCACCGAGACCTTTGATGTCGAAAAAGGTTTTAGGCAAGGCGACAAACTGTCATGCGATTTTTTCAACATCATACTTGAACAGATTGTAAGAAACTCAAACGTCAACACCAGAGGAACAATCTTTCAAAAGTCTGTAAAATTACTCGCTTACGCAGACAATATTGACGTAATGAGAAGAAGGAAGCGTGATGTCATAGGAGCTTCTGCGAGCATTGAAACAGAAGCGGCAAAAATAGGTTTGATGGTTAATGAGGGCAAAACGAAGTATATGCTGTCATCAAACAGGCACACAGAACATCGACGAATTGGACAGGACTTCGTCTACCTAGGATCCGCTGTAGACACGGACAACAACATCAGCGCGGAGATCAAACGGAGAATAACTCTTGCCAACCGTTGCTTCTTTGGGCTAAGAAGGCAATTGAGAAACAAAACCCTCTCCAGAAGAACCAAGGTGACCTTGTATAAGACCTTGATCATCCCAGTCCTGCTTTACGACACGGAAGCATGGACTTTATCGAAAGCGGATGAGGAAACCCTTGGTCATTTCGAAAGAAAAATTCTCCGAATGATGTTTGGTCCCGTATGCAAAGACAATGTGTGGAGAAGAAGACACAAATACGAGCTGTATAGCCAGAAGAGTACGCATCGCGAGGCTACGATGGTTGGGTCATGTAGAGCGGATGGACCCAAACGCTCCGGCTCGACGGGTTTTCGAAAGCACATTGCAGGGAAATCGCGGAAGGGGAAGACCTCGTCTTAGGTGGTGCAATCAAGTGGATGAAGACCTCAACCGACTTAGAGTGCGAAACTGGAGAGAGCTCGCCCGAAATTGAAGTTCAAATAGAAGGATGTTGGTTGAGGCCCAGGTTCACCCCGATCTGTAATGCCCGCCTTAGTAAGTAAGTAAGTAAAAATAACCATCTAATTTTTTTTTTTTTTTCAAAATCAAAACTAATCAATTTGTGTACTTATTCTCATTTTGTGTGAAAAAAGTCGTGCGGATGGTTTTACATCAGTAAATTCAAACAAAGCAATTGAGAAGGCGGTCGGTGGTATTCCAAGATGGCGGTTCTAGCTTTTCTTGGTACTTTTAAAAGTTCACTTCATTCATCTTCATCGTTGACATTTCCTCAAATTTGACTTAAGTAGTTGAAGGACAGCCCAAACAATCAATTCACTAACCTAGAAACATTTGTTATTCTAGGAACATAAACAATTTTAGAAAGCTTGCATTCCATGAGATGCTAAGCTTAATACTTATGTGCTTCCTTTTGAGCTTCCCAGAATTCCATAAGAGCATCTTCACCTTTGATGAGCTTGTCTACGGTTAGTAAATTTATCTTGTCTTTAAATATTTGCATTAATGCCAATATACTTTTCAAAATGTAATGTACTGGATATTAAATCAATCACAACATTATAAAAGAACCCTTTCAAAATATAATATGTTTTTTTTTAGATGATGAACACAATAATCCGCATGAATAAACCCCCTAGGATAATACCATCTTCAACCATCCTTATACTCATAAATGGAACGTCTACTTGTTGTCTCTAGCAAAACAGTAAAAGCAACAAATGTTCATCCACCCCCTAAGTGTGTTGATTCCAATCGTTGTTTAAAGAGTGAAGATATAAAGTAAGAAATTTCAAATTGCTTATTCAATACTAACTCAACATAGCTCAAGAAGAATTTTTCAAAGTGGAGCATAAATAAAGAACTTAGGTACATAAAAGAAAGGAAAAGAAACCATATTCAAATTCAAAGGAATAAAAATGAAAGACAGGCTTTTAAAAAATATAGATTTTACATATATAGCAACTCTAGTGTAGTCAGAATGTGCTGTTCGCATTCCATTCGCTTATTGGTCGGCAGCAGTGCTTTGTCATTTCCTTTAAACTTGCTGCTTCTATTCTTACATAAAGACTAAGAGTGAGGGTCTTGTATTTTTCTATGCAAATTGTATAGTTGTTGGAATGGAAAGCTAAGTGCTCCTAGAACTTTGAAGGCCAAACTTGAGCAGGGTCGATTATGATTGCCGTGGGTAAAAGTCTCATAAAAGTTATTTTTCAAAGATCATTCAGAGGCTAACCTGTAGAAGAGCAGTGTCGACTGTTATGTGTTTTGATATTTTACTTAGAATCACAAATTTGGTCATAATTTTTTGTTTTGAACAATGTTATTTAGTATTTAGTATCTATTTTATTTCATACACATTAAGATAAAATATCTTATAAACTAGTGTTAATCTATTAAATTATAACAATTAGAGCAATTGGATGAGGAAAATAAAGAAGATAGAAATGAAGTGATATTGAAAAAATAGAAAAGTGAGAAGAAAAGAAAAATAAAAAAAGGAAGAGAAAAAAAAATGTACATATATAATATGATGGAAAGTGGAAATGGAAAGAAATTTTCAAGATACTGATAGAAACTGTGGCAATTTTGTTTTAAAGCATTTATTGCTACTTATTTCCCTGATTGTAAGAGGTAACGAATTCTACTGACGTGTAGGATTGATGAAAAATTGACGTTCAGATATCAAGGAGGCGTATCGTGGGTGGATTAGCTGGTGAGACCTCGCAGAAAAGGCCCTTGTAATTCTTTCAAACAGATAGGGTGGTTGATGTGTGAATGAACTCTCGAGTGGCATATTGAGTAGAACATTTGCGAGATGCGATAGTCTATGATATATTCGCAGGCCAAAGATGTATCTAATAGTGTTGTTAAAAACAACATCAAGTTTTCTCTTGCACGCATAGTTACAACTAGAAAAGATTTCGCAACCATAGGTCAAAATAGGAAGAACTAAACTTTTTCCAAGCATTGTACGATGGGCGTGTATGTCTGAGATACCCAGAGTTTTCGTAACACTCCATATACCTTGCCAATTGTGCTGTTAATATGCTTGTCCCAAGTAAGATTGCGCGTGAAGATTATTCGAAGATTCTGAGCAGAATCCACATAGTCAAAATGACAAGTGACAAGTCAAGAATCTTTTAAGATACCACCAAACACTTGGATTTTGTAGGATTTAAGTTCAGTCCATTGATCTGAGCCCAGTGCGAAAGTTTTACAAGGTCCTGGTTCACTCGGTAAGCACCGTCTTCAATGAGACCTAGAGCGCAGCTGAGGTACAGCTGAACATCGTCGGCATACATTTGTAATGAGCTGTTATGAATGACAGAGGGAATATCGTTTAATAAATTAAAAAAAGCAATGGACCTAGGATTGGTCCCTGTGGCACTCCGCTAGCTACAGGAATAAAGTCAGATAAACTATTACCTATTTCAACTGCTTGCATTCTGCCGGTTAAATAGGAAGAAATTAGCTTTATAGCCTCAGATGAGAAGTTAAACTGCTGGCGAAGTTTATCTTCAAGTTTACTGTGAACCACTGTGTCAAATGCTTTGGAGAAGTCTAGAAGAACTAAAAAAATTACTTTATCTTCACCCAATGCTTATCGAAGGTCCTCAATGACATTAAGTAGGGCAGTCACACAGCTATGCTTTTCCCGAAAACCACTTTGTCTGGTAGTCAAAAGATTATGAGCCTTAATAAAATCAGTGATTTGCTTTTTTAAGATCTTTTCAAAAACTTTTGAAAGAAATGCCAGGATTGAAATGGGCCTAAATTCAGTGCACTTAGCATTCTTGGGTATGGGTAAGGCCTTTGCTAGTTTCCAGTCGGTTGGAAATTCCCCGGTTGTCAAAATGGTGTTGAAAATGTGAGTGATATGAGGCAGTACAATTGGAAGAATTATTTTTAAGAAAGAAGGGTGCATTTGATCGAGACCTATGGTATTTGACCTTACTGAAAGTATACTTTCAACCACTTCAGTACTGTTAACTCTAGTGAACCCAAAACTAGGGTTAATATTTTCAAATGAGGCTGGAAAGAGGTTAATTGGGGTCAAAGGGTTGCAGGGAGAAGCCAATGGGGGAGTAGAACATAGAATTATGTTTGAGCAATTTAAATGATTTCCGTCAGCATTATTGATTGGATTTTTATTAGTATTTCATTCGTGAACCAATTGGGATTATCTAATTTATTTTACTTAGTTATTGGAACATGTCTGTTAAATAGTTGGGCTAAGTTATGACTTAGAAGACGTACCTGCATAGAGGATGAAGGTAGGTAGAAAACATTTTCCTAGACTATATTTTTGGTATCTGATTCAAGTTGGGTGTATTCAATATTTTTGAAATATGTATGTGGATGCTACAGGCTTGAGAATGAAAGTATAAGTGAGGAAAATTAAATAGTGTTTGGAAAAACCGGGTGCAGAAAGCTGGTCATAAAGTAAAACTTTGTCGCTATCTTCCACTAAAAACAGATCGAGTAGCGTTGGATCTCCGCCAAAAAAGTGGGCAGGGTTGGTTATATTGACGGATGCAAAGTCAAGTCTACTCATCTGATCCAAAAAGAGATTTTCACAAAGCAAATTGCTATTAAAATCCCCACATAGAATTATGTTTGAGCAATCCAAAGTAATTTCTTCTAGGAGTTCATAAAGAGGGGATAGATTTATATTTTTGTTCGGCCTATAAATTGTACCCACGAGTAGTTTATCATTGCTTCCAATGAACTCCACGAACACACACTGAATCCCTGTACTGTATTCAGAGCTACACCTCAACTTGCATTTAATTGTTTCATTGACAAACATTGCTACTCCCTACCCTGACGATTTCGATCTGATCGAAAAACACGGTATCCACTCAATGAGCAGATCTGATCATTTAAACCTTCAACCAACCACGTCTCCGAGACACAGATGACATCCACAGCAGACCCTACAAACAAGTCCCTAAATTCGTCGATTTTTGGCAAAAGACTTTGCGCGTTGATATGACAAACCCAAAGACCATTATATTGCTTGCTTAAGACCCTAATCATCGAACGCAGAGATCCATTAACACCCATGCCACTATTGTCAGACATCGTTATTGCTAGGAAAGTATAAGAAATAGATAATATTAAGAAGTTTATATCAGTAGAGAAAATCAAAGGAAAAAGAAATAGGATAAAATAGTGATTTTATTGGATAATATTGAAGGTAGGGGAATTCTGTTATCAAATGAGAAAGTAATAGAATATATTCAAAAACGTTTAAGTGTATGTATAATATATGAGAGAGTTTGAAATAGTAGAATGAGTAAGAAAGAAAAGTAATGAAATTAGGAAACAGAAGTTAAGTTAATATTATGTAGTAAGAGATTAAAAATATGTAAACTTTTAAGAGTTAGGATGACTATAAAATGCTGGTATCTGGGTCTGGTTTTCTTCCTCATTTGCACTTGAACTGGTCATTCTCTCTAGGTCTCCAAGGCAAGTAACTGGTAAAGCTGTAGAGTTTAGTCGCCGTTTTACGTATACGACTCCCCGTGAAGTAAAAACAGATGAGATTTGTTTACTTTTTCTCACTTGCATTTGCATAGCGCGTTGAAATAAATGTTAGTATTCAATTCACCCCTGAACTACCACAACACATCAAAAGAATTTCTTTTATGTTTCCGTAGCGTTTGTTTCGATGAAAAGTACTTTTTTCATGTTTTTTATGAGATCAATTGAAACAAGCAAATAATTTTGATGGACATTTCATTCTTGTCTAGTAAACTATCCACAAACAAGTGGTTTTTATTTTTGAAACGAAAATTCAAAGAAGAAAATAAAAGTATAAAAGTTGTACGCCTTCAAACTTATCAGGGAACTTGTAATTGATGAATTTAACTGTTGGAACCCCTTTTCCTGAAATCAGGGTGCTGGCTGTTCCAAGTCGCGACTACCGACGATAATTGACTTTCATCATACTCAATGGCATTATTAAAATCGGAACGAACGAACAATTCATCAATTTTAAATCAACAAAGCATTTATTTGCAAAAAAAGACAGCTTTCACCTCCTCCTCAGTAATCCTTCATTCAAAGTCCCACCCGTGCAGCTCACAAAAATAATTTTATTAAAAAAAAGGAGAAAAGTACTACCGATCGATATCCACCAGAACTTCTCTTTAAAGAAAATTTGCCCCATAAATTTCACCCTCATTGTAGTTCATTCCAATTAAACTTTGCCCCACAAAATTTATTTTTTCCATTCGCATTAGCTGCGGTTTTAACAAACGTATTGTACACACAAAGCTTTGTACACAAAATGGCATTTGTCGCCACATTTTTAATTAGCCAAACAACTACATCATGCATGATGTGGTAAGTAGAAATCAAGCCACAAGGAATCTATTTTTTGTTTCTCCTTTAACTTTGTTCCTATTTGGGAGTGTAGAATCGGCTTTGCCATTGTTGACACTTAAGGGCTTCAGGAGATGATGCTGCAGACAAGGGTAGGTTCCATAACAAAAGAGCAAAGAAAATAATGTTCGGTGGTTCTATAGTAAAAGCATTACCTCAATTGGATGATGGGTACTAAGAGCAAAGCAGCCTTGACGAGGATGCCTTAAGGGATGGAAACCAACTTCTTTCATTGGAGAAAGTTAAGCAAGAGGCAAAGAAAGGTGTTTGAGGAGGTCGCACGGAAGAGTTCATATCTGCTGGGGTAGAAATGGTATTGTTGATGAAAGCACTGTATGCAATAGTTAAAACGAAACAAACTCTCCTAGCAACCTTTTAAAAAAGAACTATGGGTAAATACTGTTATTAATTTGTATTTTCATGCATTGAACCAACATCACTAACTAAGTTAACATCTATTATATTTCTTTATTTAAAGCAAGCTGTGCCCGCGTGGAATAGTGACTTTCAGCAGCATATTTAACTTTTTAGGAAATAAAACTTCTAGCCTTAAAAATGGCGGTATTTCCAAAAAAAACATTCAACCCCTATTTCAGCACCTTGTAGCCCTGTTAAAAATACTTTTGAGACCGTAGTTTTTGAATTCCCATTTCCGTTCCCGTAGGAATATAAGAATAGATATATTGCCTTTATCCTTCCGCATGTTCTAGACCATCTAGAAAAACATACCGACATAGCTACATTCGCATTTTCAATACCTATTAGTAAAGACTCCCGTTCCCGTGGGAATATGGTGACCGTTTTCGTGGGAATATGTGGATAAGTTAAAGTTAATGTTACTCCGGGATTATGGAGCATTCCGACGGTGGAAGAATTTTTGAAATCGGTGCTGTAGTGTAAAAGTTCCCGTATACGTTCCTGCTCCCGTGGGAATATAGGGAAAAAATATATAGTCTATGTCTTTCTCCTCAGGTTCTGAACAATCTTTGTTAAAAATTTAATTTAAATCGGTTTATTAGTTTGGGCGGGAGATGGTAAGATAGAACGATGGACAGACAGAGCTCCTTTCACACTTATTATATTAGTAAGGACTCCCGTTACCGTAGGAATATGTGGATGAATTAAAGTTAATGCTACGCAGGGATAGTGTAGCATTCTAACGGTGAAAGAATTTTTGAAATCGGTGCTGTAGTGCCAAAGTTCCCGTATACGTTCCTGCTCCCGTTGGAATGTTGGGAACCATAGGAATATGGGGATAAATTAGTTTTTATGTTACTCGGGGAAAGTGTAGCATTCTAAGGGTGAAAGAATTTTTGAAATGGGTGCTGTAGTGTCAAAGTTCTCGTATACGGTCCTGCTCCCGTGGGAATATAGGGAACCGTAGGAATATGGGGATGAATTAGTTTTTATGTTACTCGGGGATAGTGTAGCATTCTAAGGGTGAAAGAATTTTTGAAATGGGTGCTGTAGTGTCAAAGTTCTCGTATACGGTCCTGCTCCCGTGGGAATATAGGGAACCGTAGGAATATGGGGATGAATTAGTTTTTATGTTACTCGGGTATAGTGTAGCATTCTAACGGTGAAAGAATTTTTGAAATCGGTGCTGTAGTGTCAAAGTTCTCGTATACGTTCCTGCTCCCGTGGGAATGTTGGGAACCGTAGGAATATGGAGATGAATTAGTTTTTATGTTCCTCGGGGATAGTGTAGCATTCTAACGGTGAAAGAATTTTTGAAATCGGTGCTGTAGTGTCAAAGTTCTCGTATATGTACGTTCCTGCTCCCGTGGGAATATAGGGAACCGTAGGAATATGGAGATGAATTAGTTTTTATGTTACTCGGGGATAGTGTAGCATTCTAACGGTGAAAGAATTTTTGAAATGGGTGCTGTAGTGTCAAAATTCTCGTATACGTTCCTGCTCCCGTAGGAATATGGGGATGAATTAGTTTTTATGTTACTCGGGGATAGTGTAGCATTCTAACGGTGAAAGAATTTTTGAAATCGGTGCTGTAGTGTCAAAATTCTCGTATACGTTCCTGCTCCCGTAGGAATATGGGGATGAATTAGTTTTTATGTTACTCGGGGATAGTGTAGCATTCTAACGGTGAAAGAATTTTTGAAATCGGTGCTGTAGTGTCAAAGTTCCCGTATACGTTCCCCTTTCCGTGGGAATTTAGGGATAAATTCTAGCCTATGTGTTATTCTGATGTATAAGCTATATTATTGGAAAGTTTAAGTAAAATCCATTCAGCAGTTTTTGCGTGAAAGAGTAACAAACATACATCCACACATACAAACTTTCACGTTTATAATATTAGTAGGATAAATAGTTAATTTGTTTCTTAAATATAACAATTGGCGACGAGGACTCGTAACGAATAATGAAATGGCAAACACAGTTCCAGGCGTATTGCAGATTCGCGCACAGTAGCAAGAAATTTGACGACATCATCATTTACGGTTCTACTGAAAAAGAGCACGCTGAGAGTCTACATGCAGCCCTTAGCAGAATTCAAGATTTTGGCTTTCATGTGCAGTTCGAAAAATACAAGTTTTTCATGAAAGAAATCACATATATCTTGGGTATAACATCGGCCAACAAGGAATCAAACCAAATCCTTCTCGTATAGCGGCAATAAGAGATTTATACCAAGTCCTACTGATGAGACAACAGTTCGATCGTTCTTGGGCGCAATTACATTTTTCGTAAACAAAATGAGAATACTACGAGGACCACTGGATGAACTACTAAAAAAAAAATGGCCACTATCACATGGCCCGTCGCCATCGCGTCATAGCGATTTCGGACTACGAATACCAAAATGGAAGCATCACAGACGCCCTTGTAGTGAATGTTTTGCCACAAAATTTGTTATGATTAATAAATTTATTAACAAGTTACAAATATCTGTTGCCAAGCGTTCATTACGAAGATGTTTTTATTCATTTCTTTTTGACATTCGTAGTCCGAAACTGCTACGACGAGCCCTGTGATAGGAATGATTAAGTGGAACTGGAAAAACATGTGTCAAGCAGCTTTTCAAAACTTAAAAAACATCATGGCATCAGACTAGTACGCGGTTCCAGCACTTCAATATCCACAAAGGGACATGGAAATCTCCTGATCAATCAACCGTCAACCAGATTGACCACATTGCGATCGACGCACGACACTTCTCCAGTATAGAGGATGTCCGAACATTCCGAGGGGTCAACATTGACTCGGACCACTACCTAGTTTGTAGCCAAGGTACGACTGCGGATATCCCGATCCAAGCCAAAACAAGGAAATACTGTGAGAAAATTCGACGTTTGACGACTACAATCGCAAGAGATCGCCAAGTCCTTTTCCGATCGAGTCTCTTACAACCTCTTAAGAAGTCCTATGCCGCCAGCATCAAGTATAGAGAACCAGTGGCAGCACTGCCAATCAGACATCAGAGATGCCGCCTCTGAAGTGCTGGGTTTCACAACGCCACCACAACGAAACCCCTGGTTTGACGACGAATGCCGGCAAGCACATGCAGCTAAACAGGAAGCATACAAAGCGGCGCTGCACAAAAAGACTGGAACTGTTTACGAGCTCTACAAGCAGAAGAGGAGAGACGAACACCTGCTTCTTAGACGGAAAAAGAGAGAGCATGAGAAGCGCGCGGTCGAATGGAATGAGGTTCGGAAGTCTTACCAAAAGGTAAAAACAACAGCCTCTGGCTATAAGCCCCGAGCCGAAGCCTGCAAAGACGATTAAGGGAACATCGTGGTGGAACCGCAGTCAATGCTGAGGATATGGAAAGACCACTTTTCCAAGCTCTATAACGGCGATGATGAACCCGATTCCGCTGTTAGAGAGATAGAACCATTCGATTTAGGCGACGTAGACCAACAATTCCGCCAACCCGACCTGAACGAAGTGAGGACAGCAGTATCCAAGCTAAAGTCGAACAAAGCTGCTGGAGCTGATGGCCTCACTGCCGAATTGTTTAAAGCGGTAGGCGATGACCTGGTTAGGAGTATGCACCAGCTCATTTGCAAAATATGGTCGGAAAAAAACATGCCCGATGAATGGAACCTCAGAATTGTTTCCCCGGTCCTCAAGAAAGGAGACCCTCTGAACTGCGCCAACTACAGAGGTATCAGTCTTCTTAACATCGCATACAAGATATTGTGTGAGCGTCTAAAGCCATTCGTAAACAACCTGATAGGTCCTTATCAGTGCGGCCTTAGACCAGGAAAGTCCACCATAGACCAAATCTTCACACTACGGCAGATCTTGGAAAAAACCCAAGAGCTTCAAATCGATACTTACCACCTTTTTATCGATTTTAAGGCCGCGTATGACAGCATCTATAGAGAGGAGTTATATAGAGCCATGTCTAGTTTTGGTATCCCTACCAAACTTGTCCGATTGTGTAGGATGACGATGGAGAACGCACGCTGCTCCATCAGGGTCGGAAAAGATCTCACCGATACACTCGCTGACAAAAAAGGTTTTAGGCAAGGCGATGCACTATCATGCGACTTCTTCAACATCGTTCTTGAAAGAATAGTGCAAAACTCCCACGTCAACACAAGAGGCACAATCTTTCAAAGATCCGTTCAATTGCTCGAATATGTCGACGATATTGACATAATTGAAAGAACGCAGCATGATGTCAATGGCGCGTTTATGAGCATTGAGACGGAAGCGAAGAAGATGGGTTTAGTGGTAAATGAGGGCAAGACCAAGTATATGCTGTCATCAAGAAAGGACACCCAACACCGACGCCTTGGACAGAACGTCACGATAGACAGCTATAACTTTGAGGTAGTTAAATACTTTGTCTGCCTAGGCGCCGCCGCTATTAATTCAGACAACGACACCAGCGCTGAAATCAAACGAAGAATAACTCTTGCCAATCGCTGTTTCTTCGGACTAAGAAGGCAATTGAGTAGTAAAGTCCTCTCTCGAGCAACTAAAGTGTCCCTGTATAAGACACTTACCATCCCAGTTCTTATATATGGCGAAGATGCTTGGAACTTGTCAAAGGTAGAAGATGAGAACACTTTAGGATGCTTCGAGAGAAAAATTCTTCGGGTGATTTTTGGTCCCGTCTGCAAAGATGGAGAGTGAAGAAGAAGATTTAATGACGAATTGTACGGGCTGTACAGCGACACTGACCTTGTCAAACGAGTCAAGGTCCAGCGGCTTAGATGGCTGGGTCATGTAGAGCGAATGGACAACAACGCTCCGGCCCGGAAAGTCTTCGAATCCAATCCCTAGAGACGGCGCAGTAGAGGAAGACCGCGACTCAGGTGGCGCACGCAAGTAGAAGAGGACCTCAACCAACTTGGCGTGCGTAACTGGAGGCAGCTATCTATAGGGACCGAGCTGGCTGGAGAAGCATGTTGGTTGAGGCCCTTGTCCGTCCCGGACTGTAGTGCCACGTTAAGTAAGTAAGTAAACTGAATATCCATTTCGAGCTGGAGGTATCTGTTGAAGAGCAAAGTTAAAACACAATTTGACCTCAGAATGAAACTGACCCAATGCGCTTTAAAAGTCAATAACAGGTAAGGCAACTAAGTACATTATCTGCTTTCGCAAAAAAAAAAAATTAAAATAGAGTGACAAATGGTACCAGATGGCCTAACGCATTACCAGGGCCAACAATTTTTATGACGGCTCCAAACGGCTGATGTTAGAAACAGTTTTTCATGGCAGAGTGTATTTGCTTTCGGAGGACTTCCAATTTCGTTGTTTCTTTTGGAGTTAAATCCTAAGTAAGGTATGCTTACCACTATCCCACGGCGACCTCAATCGCTTATGCTTTTGCCAAGGACTTTGAAAGAAAGTAACTTGATTGATTTCGTTGTAAATATCTGGCAACATCATGAGAACTCAACTTCGAACAAGCAAGCAAATGGCGAACCTGTGAAAACACTTATCCCACCTAACTTGCATCCTCATAAAAACATTTATCGCAGTTATTATATCAGAGGTGTTTATGGATAATAAAGCATACGAAGGCACAAAAATTACTTATTTCGCTCTTAAAGTTACGGAGTACCTTCAACTACAATACCAGTCCCTAAAAAACACCAACTAAAAGTGCCAGATGATGAACAAAGAAGAAGACACGAAGAGAGTGGCTTCATTAAAATTTCACATCTTTATTTCGAATTTGTGTTTTCGTTTTATTCTTTATGTGACTGGGTGACAAGCCAGAAAGGGACATTCCAGAACAATAGACACGTAGACCGATGACTTTTTTAAACTTTACCTCCAACACCTCTTCCATCAGCGATAAAATATAAACCGTAGGTATACATACACCTAAGATGCGACGTATACGGGACATAACAATTTTTGTTGATTTTTCGATAACGAACATAATTTTGTAGCTTTTCCTATCTTGTCTTACCTCTCCCTTGATTCTATCATAACATCTTTTCATCTTGTAGATGAATTTTTCCTTTGAAAAAAAAAGGAAAAGAAAAAGAAATATTAACACAAGGGAAATTGAGAAGAATCTTGATATGGATTCTTATTGTGAATGGATGTTAAGGACGTTTTATTTGATATCTACCGGAATCTTCTTATAATTTTTGAAACGTTTGTGTATCGTCTGCTGTTTTTTGAGGGTGATTCGAATTGAAAATGAATTGAAAGTAAACCACCTAATAGTGGAAGTTTAGAAAAGATACGTGTTTTATTACGGAGCCTTGAGATGAATGGACTTATTCTCAAGTGAATAGAAAAGTTAGATGGTAGGGAATTGAGCCAGAGACTATATTTGAGAGTTGGGTAAATAAATTTAAAGGAGATGTGATATACCTACTTTTAAATTTTTTGCTATCAGGGGTGCGAACAAAAAATAAAAAATTAAAAAAATTTATTCACTCACCATTTTATAATGAATTTTCAGTCGTTGGCTCTTCTCTTCAATGAAGAACAAAAATATGATATTGAAAGGTGAAAATTTAAAACTTTGAATACTCAACGGCCATTAAAGCATTTTACACACCACACTAAAAAAAAAACACACACACACACACACACTCTCGGAAATTAAATGAACAAAACAAATTTAAGATCATATAAAAGCACAATATTTATAAGAAAATGATTTTAAACTAATTCATTTAAAGCATTTCGCACAAGAATACAAGAACCACTCAAAATTTACGGCGAATATCGACATGGCACATCAGACTACACAGACAAAGAACACGAAGAAAATTATCACTGCACAAAATGAATTTAATATAGAAAAAAATTGGTTTCACTTCAACAGAAACTTTATATTTTTATATTCTGGAATTTGAATGAAAGCAAACTAATGAATTCGAGTTGGAAGTATTATTTTAGAAGTTAAATTGCATTTTTTTCTCGAAAGCAACACGACTACGACCGATCATTCCGCTGATTAGTTAAACAATGAAAATTTTTGACAGCTTCACCTCTTCACCACGACCTTCACGCTCACGCTCTCTATGTTTCTCTTTCTCTCTGTTTAGAGGTAAATGACTACGCGGTTTTATTTGAAATTTGAATTTGAAATTATTTGAAATGGTTTTCTTAAAGATTTCAAATTAATTATATTAACACTGAAACTGCCAAACTCTTGCTTGTAGGTATTTTTCTTTAAATTGATCCTTTGCAGGCCAAGCAAGAATTGTGGAAAAATTTAAGGGAGATTGGATTGGGGACAGATGTAAACAAAAATGTAAATGTTTAATTTATTTACACTTAGAAAAAGCAGAACTTGAATCTAAAATACAAACAAAACTTAAATCTAAATTAAAAAATATATTCAAAAGCAAAATGAAATCAGGAGGGTTCATTTCATTGTGAGTAGGAAAGGAAGCTAGAGATTTACGGAGGGTTGACTTTGAGGTATGGAAATCGAACAGATTAAAGGACTCATTGACATTACGTAACATACGTGACATAGGGTTGTAGAAACTATAGTTCGTACGGTGATAGGGAATTCGGAAACGGGAACAGTCCTAAGATTCCGTGAACTTACATTAAAAGATATTAAACTCAATAGCGACGGACAATCAATGTTTCCACTCAAAAGATCTTGAACAAATACGATATCTGAGATCTCGCGTCTTCTTTGAAGAGACTGAAGATCAATAAGTTGCAGACGATCAGCATATGGAGGTAAGTGATATCTATCTTCCCAGGGAAGTTTGCGTAGAGCGTAAAAGAGAAATCTAGGTTGGACAGCTTCGAGGCGTTTAGCTTGTGTAATTTGATATGGTGACCACACTTGGGAGGCATATTCAAGGATTGGCCTAACGAAAGTAACGTACAGGGATTTGAGAATATACGGATCGGAAAATTCTTTCCACCAACGTTTTATGAATCCGAGCATAACACATGTTCAATGTGGGAGTAAAAGTTGAGCTCTTTATCACAAATGACACCTAAGTCACGAGTTAAAGAGACAACGTATATTGGTTATAGCGTGGCATTTGCTAACGTTGAGTTCTAAATTATTTTTGTGACACCAAACTGAGAAAATGTCTAGATTATCTTGTAAAATACAAGAGTCATCGGGGGATAAAATACTTATAAATATTTTTATATCATCCGCGTATATTAAAACGTTACAATCAAGGATTTTGACAGCATCGTTAATCCCTAAAATGAAAAACAGTGGGCCAAGATGGCTACCTTGAGGGACACCAGAAGGTGCTATGAGTGGGTTGGAGAGAGATGATCTGAAGAAGGCTACATATTTTCTTTGAGTTAAATAGGTACAAGCCCAAGAAATAAAAGGTGGGGGAAAGCCTAGGATTTTTAATTTGAAAAGTATGATTTTATGTGACATTTTGTCGAATGCTTTGCTAAAATCAGAAGCAATAACATCAACTTCATTTCCTTTCTCTAAGGTACACAAGATATGGGAAACAAAATCCACTAGATTGGTCGTAGTTGACCTACCAGCTAGGAAACCATGTTGTTCAGGAGCCAAAATAGATTTGCAGTAGAAAGACAGTGTATCATAAATAATGCTTTCGAACAGCTTTGGTATACAGGACAGTTTGGCTATGGGACGATAGTTAGTCACATCATTCTTTGGTTCTTTTTTATGGATAGGGACTATATAAGATATTTTCCAGAATGTTGGAAACACACCTTGGGAAAGTGAGAGCTTGAAAAGGGCTGTAAGAGGTTGGATAAAAATGCTCGAACAGTTTTTTAGGACTATAGCAGGAATTCCGTCAGGTCCAGATGAGTAATTATCCTAGAGTTTATCTATTTTATTTTTGATTATGGATGGGAGAATATCCAATGTGTGAAATGAGGTTTGTGGAGAGTTATTTAGATATTGGAAATAATGAAAATCCACTTCTACCTCGCAATCAATAAATGACTTGTTAAAAAAGTTTGCGAAAAAATTAACAATCGTTTCAGGGTCTGAAGATGAATTGTTAAGGTAAGAGAGGGAGGAAGGGTTGCCGTCCGATTTTCTTTTAATGTTTCTGATTTAAGTAAATTATAAATTGTTTGCTTCAGTTTCTACTTTAAATGCTGAACTAATATAACCAGTTGATCGTGATCAAATCTTAGAGAATAATTCTGGTGATATATTTGCTCCTGGTTTTTTTTCCCGTGTAGTGTCGGGTTAGAATAGCACTGCAAAGGAACAATCATATCTAGACGACTAACATCAAAGTGAGTCTAGCGACACACATTACACATACCACCTTAAAACTCTCCCCAAGTATGCATGCAGATCACGGGGTTTACACGACTGGAGATCACCGGTGTAGTAAAAGGGTAATCAAACTCATTAAATGGAGCATGCATGTGTCGAAAAGGATGAAAGGAAAATTTTTGAAAAATCTTGAGCATTATGGAAGTACTTGCAAAACATAAGAAGCACTACCCCGCCAGGCAGTTCCATTGCTATGCATGGAGCTGATCCTGGACCGAGCAGCAATGTTCGGGTCAAAGCTATACGGATTCCGGGGGCTAGCAAAGTAATGCGGCGAGTTGGACGAAAATTTAAAGTCGCGAGTTGGAACGTTGGAAGTATGACTGGTAGAAGTCTCGAACTCGAAGAGATGATGAGAAGGAGGCGAGTGGACATCTTGTGTGTTCAGGAAACGAAATTGCGAAACAAAGCAAACAAAGCCCGTTTCTTAGATGCAAAGACCAAGACTTACAAGATGTTCTACTATGGAACAGAACAAGGTAGGAACGGAGTCGGTATCATCCTTGACCAAAGTTTATGTAACAGCGTGTTGACCATTTTGAAGTCCAGTGACCGTTTGATGTCTCTTAAATTGGTAATGGAAGGAAAGGTCTGGAATATAATCAGTGCATATGCTCCCCAAATAGGGTGTGAGCAGGAGGAAAAAGATGCATTCTGGCTTGATTTTCATAACCTACTTAAGAACATCCTAAAAGAAGAGTATTTGTTTGTTGGAGGAGATTTGAATGGACATGTCGGGAAGACAAACGAGGATTATGAAGACTGCCATGGAGGTTTGGGATTCGGCACCAGGAACACTCCTGGTGAAGATATTCTAAATATGTGCAAGTCATACGGTCTAATCGTACTATGTTCATCAAACAAGACCGACACCTTATCACTTACAGCAGTGGAGGAAATGAAACCCAGATTGATTACTCTCGGGAGAAAGACTGCAAAGTGATACTAAGAGAAGCTGCCGCTCAACAACACCGTCTTCTTTTAACAGAATTTTTTACGGATGCGGTGAAGGAAGTCAAACAAACAAAGGCTCCTAGGAGAATCAAGTGGTATACAATCTGCTAACCAAAGGACAGCAATTCATTTCGTATATGCAAAGTCAGCTGTGTAATACCATCGACGCAGTTTCAAATGCAATCACGGCACAAAATATGTGGGATCGCCTACAACGAACCTGCTTAGGGAGAGCCAAATCACTGTTAGGAGTCTCAAAAGGACACCACCAACAAGCTAAAGAAACCTGGTGGTGGGATGATGAAGCTAAAGCAGTGATTAGAAAGAAGAAAGCAGCTTTCCAAGCTTGGTCGAAGTGCCCCTCAAGAAATACAAATGAAAAAGCGCGTCTCAAAATGGAATACAAGAGCTGCAGAAAAGAAGCGAAGAAAAAGTGCGCCCAACTTCAAGCAAAAAGCACGGAGGGCCTGTATCGAGAGCTGGAAGAGATTTCTGCCCCAGCTGCTGAAGCAAATCAGGCAATCCAAGAGCTAAGACAAAGCAACTTGAATAAGGGAGCAACCATTTTCAAAATAGCCGCTCAGAGAAGGAGAAATGCGCAGGAGATTCGTTCGCCGAAGTTCATAAATGATGCTCAAGGACTGCTACTTGTAAATAACGACAAAATTCTTCACAGGTGGTGACAGTATTGTGATGATCTTTTGAATGAACAGTTTCCTCGGCGCCACTCAGAACCCGAAATAGTTCAGTAAGAGTTCTGAAACTCAATAACCTAGTCTTTAACTCAGTACTCCCCTAATCATGACCTCCTACATCCCCCACACCTCCTCATACTCTGATGTTATCCCGGGGGCACTAATATTTCTTGGGATGCGAGTGTTCTCCAATGCAAACTTACGTGACCTAAATGATAAAAAAAAACTTGATTGGTGTAAAAATTCTGGTTGCTTTTGTTTGTTCTCTGTAAAATACAAATATTCTACTTTTTACGAAAGAAAAATGAGAAGTGATTTGAAAAAAAAAATTTTTCTATGCACAGTAAGCGACAAGTATAAACAATAATTTTTGTAACGCAGTGCTGTTAATTCAAACTATGAAGGGTATGAACCTATGTATTTCAAATACACTTTTTAACCCACAAACAGAGCTTATGCATCTTTAAAATACCCCTTCATTTAAAGCATAAATCTTTGTTGACCTATACCAAAATAAATAAACCCAATCTTGGGTATTCAAAAAAAAAAAAAAAAAAAACAGAAGCGTTTTTCAAATCAGACAGGGTTCCTATCTAAACACCTGCAATTTTACGCAGGTCTCCTAAGGCACACTCGAGCATAAGCATACCCAAATATACTTATTTTTCCTTTGGCAAACTTACACATCTTCAACTTAGCCCTTGAAGCCTTTCGTTCTTTTTATGTGCACGCGCTCAATTTTATTTCATAAGAGGATCTCAAAATACATAATTGAAAAGTCAAGCCCCTTGGGCATACCACTTCACAACAAAACCCATTTTTTTTTCAATACACGACCCATGTTGGAGAATTTCGTTTACGAAAAATTAAATAAATACCCGCTAACAAGGAAATCCATAAATACAAGCATTCAAGTCCCTTTGTAGGTGGGTAGGGGAAGGTACACAAGTTTGGCAGGGTGACACTTCCCGGTCGTACGTATAGGGGAACTTATTGTGGACCAATTCACAATCTGTAGACCAATCAATCAGTTTCGAGGAGCAAACATACCTACCTACTTAAAGGAGTTTTTATTGCGAAATTGTTAATTCAGATTCGATTTGGTAAAATTTCCAAATTGTATTTCCATTCAAGCGAAAGCCTTATTTTTATTTGCAATGGAAATGTTAACATTTGCATATGAATTGGCGCAGAGATTACCTTTGCGAACATATTCCATTTTTTTCTTAAACCCGAACGTGTTAAATTGTGCTTGTGTTTTGTGATAAGTAGAGGTGGCTGTGCTCGCAGGAGCATGGAGCGAAGCAAGCTTTGTGTATAGCTAACTGTTTATATGTACCTCTATAATATTAAATCCGCAAGTAATTTCGTGAAAGTTTGCTAAAATTTATAACTTTTCTGTGCCTGTGACTGTGGGAGAGTTTTCAGTTTTAATTTTGCCAAGTCCTAAGTCCTGTGTCCGATGACATTTGAGAACTGTTCGATTCAAACTTAATAACTGAAGTTTCGAAACGCTTCGTTTAAAATTTGTAAAATAGTTAAGCAGGAAAACTTTTCACTTTGATACAAGAACTTGTACGGATGGAAGTTAGTTTGGTTAAACTTCGTTATTGATGAGGTCGGAGTGAGATACTACATTTTCTATCCAATTAGCTTCATCTCTTAAAGGTAGTTTCCATTAAATAACAAGATAAATCTTGCGGTGAAACTCTATTTTCTCGAGGGGAAGTGCGGTAGATGAACTCATTAAAATGAATTAAGTTCTAGGATCTCTTTTTTCGTCCCCGAAATAAATATTGTTTGTTGGACTTCGACATGGATGTACCAGACTTGTAGTTTCGATAGGTATACATATGTTTGGTAGACAGAAACGAAAATTGCTGCGCTAGGAAGCAGTTGTGGGCCATAAGTTCCTTTTAATTAAACTTTTAGTTTTTGGTTATTTTAGAATTTAAGTTATCAGAAACAGATTGCAATTGTACCAAGAAAAAATATCCCAACTTTCATAACCACTCTCAACAACTAGGTGCTTGTCAGGGGTGTTGGGTTTTATCATTCTGCTGGTCTAGGGAATAAAACCTCATTTTATAATAATTTTTTAAAGTATTTTTTTTTTTTATAATTTACGCGCACTTCAAGGGGTTTTTACTACCCTTATAATGTTAAGAACTCAGTGCGGGCGTTAGGAAATAAGGAAAGGATAAGAAAGGAGATACCGATGCACATCACTCTTGAATTTCTGTAAACTATATTGCGTGGGGAAAATTGAGTTGGGTAAAGCATTCCACATCCGGGTTGTGCGGCTAAAATATGAATCTCTATACTTAACTGTACGACCGAAGTTGGGCTGAAGGGAGAACTGATGAGCATTCCTTGCGAGGCGGGTATTGCGGCTAAATTGTTTCAGGGGAGGAATGCAACTGGCTATTTCACTAGAGCGATAAATTTATTAAAAGAAGCGATAAAAAAGAGTGAGGCAAGTAACATTTCGACGATGTTCAAGAGAATCAATCGATTCTATAATTGAACTATCACCTATCAATTTCAACGCTCTGTTTTGTATCCTATCAAGTAGGCGCAAAGATGTTTGAGACGCACCTGACCAGATATGAGAATTATACTCTAGTTTAGGGCGGATGTAGGCCTTATAAATCGTAGCCAGATCAGAGGGGGTGAAAAATTTCCTGCATCGCTTTAGGAAACCTAAGCACTTTGCAGCATTTTTGGCGACTTCGAATATGTGGTCATTCCAACGAAGGTCGTCGTTTACACACATACCAAGTACTGAGAGCTTTTCGGTTTCTTGGATGCAGGTACCATTCATGAATAATGGTAATGAGGGGATGTTAAGCTTTAACGACAAATGACAACATTGAGTTTTCGAAGCATTGAATTCAACTCGGTTTTTTTTTACCCCATGTAACAATGCTGTCAAGGTCAGAATTCAATGAGCTAATCATACGCAACCGTTCCATTTCCACGTCCGAAGAGCAGGGACGTGAGTTTGGAAACGAATATGAAAAGCTGAGGGTTGAGTCGTCAGCAAAACAGTTGAGAGGATTAGAAGTTTCAGACAGGAGATCATTGATGAAAATGAGGAAGAGAGTCGGAGACAAAACGGAGCCCTGGGGCACACCAGCATTTATAAAGTGGGTATCAGACTTAAAACCATCCAATACAACTTGTATTGAACGGTCGGAAAGGTAATTTCTAATCAAACGAAGAAGAGACTCTTCGATACCAAAAGCACGCATTTTCGATAAAAGAGCCTGATGCCAAACTCTATCAAATGCTTTAGAAATATCAAGCGCAATAATCTTACTTTCTCCAAAACAATGTAAAGATTGGTTCCACTTTTCGGTGAGATAAGCCATCAAATCACCAGTGGACCTTTTGCTACGAAGGCCGTACTGTCGGTCATTGAGAAGCTTTCGTTCTTCAAGATATTTCATGAGTTGACGGTTTATCAACGTTTCCATGACCTTGGAAAGAAGGGACGTGAGTGCAATTGGACGGTAATTGGGAGGGGAGGAAGATTCGCCGTTTTTAGGGACCGGCTGGACAAATGCAGTTTTCCATCTGCTCGGGAAAATCCCAGCAGAATAGGAAAGATGGAAAAGTTTACGCAGTGGTTTTGCCAGCGAAGAAGAACACCTCTTCAGAATAATGGCGGGGATACCATCTAGACCAGCGGATTTATGTATATTGAGATCTTTGAGGACTCTTGCTACCGAACGAGTACGGAAAAATATCTGCTTCATTGCACAATTCTTACTCTCAAGCTCAGGTGGAGCTAAATTGCTGTATGGTACTGTCGAGTTGGCAGCGAACTGAGCTGCTAGCAGATTTGCTTTGACGATGGAGTTGACGTAAGCAGAGTCATTGAAAACGAGCGTAGGAACCGATGACTTGGTCGAGTTCTTAATATTCTTAACAAAAGACCAGAAGTTTTTACTTCCTTTTGGACACAATAGTATTTTTTGCCTTACCTTTTGGTCATATCAAAACTTGGTCTTCTGTATGTGAGTATTGCAGATGTTCCTGGCGCACTTAAACTTATTTCTGTTTTCAACGGTAGGGTCATTTTTGAAAATCCGAAAACATTTTTCTCTTTCCCTTATCATCTCTTTACAGCCCGAATCGAACCACGAATTTTCTTTGGGGATGATGCTCTTTGATCTATGCGGAACAAAGTTAGTCATGCCGTTGAGAATTACGATAGATATCATATCAGCTGATGCATCCACGTTACCGTCGAGAAAGCACAAAGACCAGTTGAAATTTCTAAAGAAATTATTTAGGCCGTCCCAATTGGCTTTCTCATATTGCCACACAGTCCTTTTTGGGACTTTTTCTCTTTTTACTGTGACGGAAACTGGGAAATCTACCGATATGACACAATGGTCCGACGTGCCTAGAGGTGATGACACTTTGACCTTATATTTTTCAGGATGAGAAGTGAGAAACAAGTCTAACGTGTTGACCGAATGGCCAGAAATATCCGGAACCCGAGTGGGCTCATCAACAAGCTGAGTTAAAAGATTTAATTCAGCGAAAATCTCAACACACCTACCTTCGGGTGTAGTCTGGCCAGAATGTCGAAGCCAGCCAGAATTGTGTACATTGAAATCGCCCGCAATAGCAATTTCAGTGTTAGTGTAAAGGGAAACAATTCTTGAAATGGAGTCAGATAGCGCATCAAACTCGTTAGAGGTTGAATTACTATCTAGATTGGGGCTTCTATAAATGAAACAATAATGAATGATATGCTTTTGGACATTGAATTTAAACCACATGAAGTTGAAGTTCCTATTTGAACAGAGGCCGTATTGTGGTAGAACTTGATAGGCAACATCATTACGAACATACACGGCGAGGCCATAAGAGGAAAAGAATAAAGGCACTAAGCAATTGCCAGGAAGGAAGAACTCTGTAGGATCAGAGTTCTCGCCAACCTGTGTTTCACTTAATGCCAAAACAGCTGGCCTGCATTTAGCAGTATGGGCGAACACTGCAAAGAAATTTGATCTTAGCCCCCGAATATTGCTAAAATCAACACAAAAATTACCACGCATTACAAAATACAGAAAGACAAGAACACTACTAAGACGCCACTAAGTTAAAACATCAAGTGAAGTTCCCAGACTAGAGACAGAAACGAAAATAACAAACAGCTGCTGGTGTTATGCCCTAACAACCATTCGTATCATTTCATATCTCTAACGGAGAACAACACATGATGAACAACTATCCGCCTTACGTCTTAAATGGGCTCCAAAGTTGCATACAATAAATTGTGTGCAGCTGCAAAGAACATGAGACGGAAAAAAAAGGGAGGAGATGGTAACGGGAAGAATAGATAACACTCCGCACGAATCTATTTAATTTTGTGTGGGCGCACTTATTATATTAGTGATTAATATATTTTGAAATATTTTGTTTAGTGAAACTCTTGTGATACCTGAAAATAGTACAAAATATGAAAAATCCTTCGCGGGATAAAAACTTGAAAAATTCCTACGACAAGAACCCAATCAAAAACATGTGGTAGAGCAAGTGGTGGTGCAGAACAAGTTTATCAACTCAACTGATCTGCCAGGCAATGTGATACCATTTATCTCAGAGGACGTATAATAAGAGAGTGCATCCACGGTTTGGATTCTGTTTGCTTCATAGTAAAAAACCGGTTTGCTTACGAGCATGGCCCTAGTGGCGAAATTGTTCGCCAACAGCGATCGACTCGCCAACTGCTCGCGAACAACACGAACCCTACACGATGAAAATAGGGCGAGCACGAGCATTTTTGGCGAGCATGTTCGTCGTTTGGGGCTAGCTTGAACGAATATGGTTGTGTATACGCTTGAAAAACGCTGGGAAATATTGCGACATTAGATGCCGATTTTGCCAAAAAGATGGTAAGCTTTTCAGATGAAGCTCATTTAGATCTTGGCGGGTATGTAAACAAACAAAATTGTTTCATTTGGGGCACTGAAAACCCGCACGCATACATTGAAAAGCCGATACATCCAAAACGAGTCAATGTTTAGTGCGGATTTGGGTCTAGAGGCATAATTGGCCATTTTTCTTCGAAAATGAGCAAGGAGTGGCCGTTACAGTCAATGGCGATCGTTATCGGAACATGTTGAACGAATTTTTGTTCACAAAAATTGAATACTAGGATATTGGCAACATTTGGTTTCAACAGGACTGCGCTCTGTGCCACACAGCCGGAGCTACACTCGATGTTTTGCGCCCTGTTTTTGAAGATCGAATTATCAGCCGCAGAGCTGATGTCGTTTGGCCACCTCGGAGCGATTTGACACCGTTGGACTTTGTGGGGTGCCGTAAAAGATAAGTGTTACGCCGACAAGCCAGAGACAATTGACGCTTTAAAGGACAATATTTGTGAAGCTATTGGTGAAATACAGCTGCACACAATCGATAAACTACCTAAAAATTGTACCGATCGTGTAGGCTACTGCATGGCCAGCCGAGGCAGCCATTTGAATGAAATTATTTTTCATTATTAACCGGAAGGATTGTACTTTCAAATAAAAAAAAATTTGAGAAAATATTCAGTAGTTTTTCTTTACAGCATTTTCAAAAAAAAAAAACTTATTTTGCGGACCCTTTATATGCTTAAAAATTAAAATTAAAAATTAAAGTTTAAAAGCTAACATGATATTAAATAAATGATTAATTTTGCTATTTAGAAGATGACAGTGATACACGAGAGAAGACTAAGGACAACATTTGCTTCTGTTGTATCTTGTTTTTAAGTGACAAATATAAGCAGACAAGATTTTGATTAAGTGGATGAGATGAGACAGAAGATTTAAATTTAAGAAAGCTCCGAACGCCACATCTTGAAATTTCCTATAGAAAACTTGAAACATGATCATATTTTCGAAAGTTAAATACAAATCTGGTGACAGAGTTCAATACTAAGTTTAGCCTGCAAACGCAATCCAAATCAGCAAAAACTTCACAGCCAAAAGTTACAACACGCAGAAACAAAGACTTATCCAGTTTTAATTTGACCTCACAAAGATGGAAGTATTTTGTTCCAGCTAGACTACGTAGTGGCGCTCGTGGTGTGATGGTTAGCATGTCCGCCTGTTGACCCAGAGGTTCGTGGTTTAAGTCACAACAGAGGCAAAAATGTCCTTCCACGGGTATCGCCTTTCGCGAGGAATTGGAAAGTCCTCCGTTAGTAAAATTTATTGCCATGAACAGTGCTTTCTCTATTAACCGCTCGGAACCGGCAGTAATTAGACGGCCCGACAGAATATAACTCTTGGTTCATTTTCATAATTGCATCTTCAACAAATTCATGAGGAAAACTGTAATATAGTTAAACGTCATGTCCCTGTATAACCTTAGAAAAGAATGGGAAACTGTCAATAGTTTATTAAGTAAGTCCTCCTCATCTAAAACACCTGTTTCACTAAATGTTGGTAATTGTTTAATTTCCGAACCTTTCGATGTTGCTAACACTTTTAATGATTTTTATGAAAACATAACTAGTAGCTTACAACCTTTAACTATTAACTCAGTTTGTTCTTCCTGTCCGTCCAATACATTGTCATTTGAGCCTTCGCAGAGAAACAGTTTCTTGTTCACTCCCATTAATCCTGTTGACATGCTAACAGTTATTCGTGGTTTGAAAAATTCGAACACCAGTGGAGTTGATGGCTTATCTAGCGTTCTTTTAAAGCAAATTTCTTATCTTGTTATCTTTAATAATTGTATTTTTTCAGGAGTATTTCCGGCAGAGCTTAAAACTGCTGATGTAATGCCACTACTTAAAAAAGGTTCTGCTTTGAATGTTTGAAATTTTAGGCCTATATCTCTTCTTCCAGTGCTGCGAGTAAGGTTTTTGAGAAGCTTATGAAAGATAAAGTTGTAAGTTTTTTTAGTTGCAGGCAATTTGGATTTCGTAAGGACAGATGTACTGAAGATGCGCTCTTACAGTTTTGCTCCCAAATAATGTCTAATCTTGACGGTAAAAAGTGTACAGCGGGGTTGTTCACTGATATAACCAAGGCCTTTGACATGGTGAACCATAAAATTTTACTGAAAAAGCTAGAAAAAGCTGGTTTTCGTGGATTTGTTCTGAATTGGTTCGAGGCTTACCTTAAAGATAGGTCACAAAGAGTAAAAATTGGTGAGATAAGGAGTGTCTTGAAATTTTTCAACTTGAGGTACCCCCTCAAGGATCTGTCCTTGGTCCAATCCTATTTCTTGTGTACATAAACTCTCTCTTGGAGCTCGACTTCAAAGGTTTGCCAACTGCATTTGCGGATGATGTGGGTTTTTCTTATGGTGCGAATAGTACTCTCGATCTGGTTGCTGATATAAATTGGGATCTGAGTTTATTGAGGGTTTGGTTTGCTGAACACAATTTGGTAATCAGCAATAAAACAAAAATAATGTTTTTCAGCTTAACTAAGGCAGTAAATTTGATATCTGGAATCCACTTTCATGCACCGGAATGCCCTAAATTCAAAACTAATAACTGTGTATGCAATATGCAGTCTATTTCTTCCACCTTTTATAGGCATCATAAATGTAGTGATAACTGTTTTGAAATTGAGAAAGTTAATGAGTTTAAATATCTAGGACTTATCATTGACTCTAACATAAGTTTTTCAAAACATATTGGTTCCTTATACATGTATTTTCGTTCAACTCTTCGGCTGTTTTATTACCTGAGAAATGTGTGTTCTGATTTTGTCATGAAACAAATCTATTACGGAATTTTTCATTCCAAATTACAATACGGAATTGTTTGCTGGGGAGGTTCGTATTTAAACAAAATTCAACCTCTCTTAGTGCTTCAGAAGCATATTTTAAGGAAAATGTGCCGTAAAACTGTAAGACATTCTAGTTTCCCTTTGTTCTGCTACCTTAACATCCTTCCGGTTCGTCACCTATATTGTTTTAAAGTGTTGAAGTCGTTCTATATGAAGTGCGGTAACCGTAATTTTCGGCTTATTTCTACTTATAACTTACGTGTTAATCTGTCTAATGTGGTAACTGTTCCTTTGTTCCGTACAATTGCGTTCCGTAATTTTTATTCTATATCTTCTGTTAGATTTTTTTAATAAACTTCCACCTTCAATTAGAGCAATATCGTCTTCGAAACTGTTTTAAAGATGCGTAAAAGTCTGGCTTTTAAATTTTGACCATTCAAGTCTAGCTTCAAACTTTTTCTGATATCCTGATTCAAATTATTTAATTTGTATTATTTATTTATTATTATTTTATTTAATTATTAATTTTTATTATCGCTAATATTTTCTATATCATTCTTCTTTTGTAATTTCCCATAAATCAAATATAACATTTCTTATCGTTCTTTTTGTCTATAAAATGATGTTTTTTATTTATTGCCACCCCACATTAAGCACTTAATTTGTAAAGTCTGAATATTTTTTTTTTCAAGTGACATCATCACTATTTACTTCTTGTAAGAAAATACCGATTGTCTCTAAATCCTTTTCCTTTATGTAATATTTACTTAGCTTAAGATTAATTATTGTGATGTAATATTGTATGGAATAAACTTAAACTTAAACTAAACTAAACTTATATAATGTTTGCAATATTTTACTTTACTAGGAACTATAGGACAATCATTTCAAAACAAAGAAAAAACAGAGGCCCAAGTTTTGAACCGTGTGGTACACTTATCTAAAAAAATACAAATCTATAATATTTTTCTTCATGAAAAACAGTCTGCGATCTGCTACTAAGAAACGAAAAAATAAGCTTCATTACGTTTAAAGAAAAGTTGAGCTCTGTGCCGAGTTTGCTACATATTATTGTGGATTCAACAGAATCGAATGCTTTTGAAAAGTCCAAAAGGATGAAAAGTATTAAAAGCGTCATTTTGGGTTCTTCTGAAGCAATACGAACATCTTCAGTGGCTTTCAAGAGCTATTTGCCATTTTTTCATAAACCAGCTTTAGCGATAGTTTGAGAGAGAAACAAATAGTCCTATGACGAGGTTTGATTGTAGACAGAGGTATATCCTCTATCCTACTACAAAAGGCGCCAACTTATAGACATTACTAAGTAAACGAAAAAGAAAACGCTACGAAACGCAATAAGGAAACCGAGAATAAAAAATTGTGTAATGTGTATAGTGTTTTCTATCTCGTTCTCTCGCTGACTTAATCCTTTACAATTTACATTTATCATTTTGTTTCTCTAGCGTGACGTATTTTCTTTTGATCAAGTTTCAAATCACTTCGATTTAAAGAAGTTTTGGTAAAAGAAAACAAAAAGCTAGAATAAAATTGATTTAATGCCAATAATAATGAATTGTCAGTATGCAAGAATGTTGAGCATCCTTACAAATCCAATCTCTTACATAAGTAAAGTAAACTGCATTTCAAAAACTCTTACGCAAAACAACTTTCCATCGAATTGCGAAACCAATGAAGTCGCAATGTTAAACCCCCAAAGGCATTGGTGTCGCTTTCATTGATTACTTCAATTGTAAATCGTTTCTAGAGAAAAGTTCTGAAATAAATTGATGGAGCTGGTATTTATATGATTGATTTCAAAGTGACAGAAGTAATTAACCTAAACGCCACTCAGTTCGTCCCTGTTCACGAGGTTTATTTATTTTTTCTGCGTGTTTTGTCGGCAATGATTTATTATGTAGATTGTCTTTTGTCTGTGCAGCAAAGTGACTCGTCAGAGGTTGCGGTGTCTGTCTCATATTTTTCTAAAGGATGCCATTGTAATTTGAGAAAGTCGTCTTTTCACTGCTTCGGTGTTTGCTTTAAGAGAGTTGTTGAGTCGTTACTATAGTCACTAGATTTCTACTTAGTTTGCAGTACTTTGCTATAATTAATTTCATACGTTTCCGCATCAAAGGACGAATGACATCTTGATTCCTTATAGGAATGGCCGGCGTGTTGTGCTAGTTGACTTCGAAAGGACATTCGATGGAAAATCACGAGATCTAATATGATTGGCCAATGTTCGGATAATTAAGGATGTGTATGAGTTAGCAGTGACAAAGATAAGATGTCCAACTCGAGCCACCAAGTCATCATTCCGAGTCACAGTAGCTGTGGACCAAGGAAGCTTCTTGAGTTTCTGCTTTTTATTACAAAACACTAAAACACCAATGTACTTTTCGGATGGGAATGTGCTACTTCATTACCGTGCAGTATCCCAGCGAGTTTCCACCAACTCAGTAGTTTAATTGTATCAGGATGCTCAAGGTCTTGTATGATTTGTTAGTGTCTTGGAAGTGGCCCAAATGTTGTTAAAGTCGTTTTCCAGAATATTTATCTTAGCTTAAAAGCAAACCACATAATTCTGTGTATCTGTGACCCAAATCAATAACCGCTTAAGTCAACTTAAGACCAAATTAAGATTTATTCTTTTAACCACTTAAGTCCACTAGGTTCAACGAACAGCCTGTTTGTGTAAGTTAACGTCAACAAAATTATTCAATTCTTCATATCCACGCGCAGCAACTTGAACTGCAATTATTGCATTATCGAATTCCCAGAAAACAGCACAGACGACCTCAACGACGGTCATCACCCCAACACCGGCGACAGGTCGTCAGCACTTTTACAACAGCAGCAGAGGTTTCAATTAAGATAGGTAGTTGTAAGTTATTCAGTTCAATTTTGTATTTTGAAGTGTTAATAAAGAATAGAAAAAAAGAAATGAAATTCTTTTTTTTAAACCAAATTAATATAGTTTAAAATAACTGGCGCCCATACGTGTTTTTTTTTTGTTAAAGTACAAACGAAGTAAGTCGACCTAAAGTAGCTCGCCTCGTAAGACACTATTAAGCATTAAGCCGACCTAAAATAGCTCGCCGCGTGTGTTAAGTTAAAGTGTACCAAGCAAAGCAACCAACCCATCAGTAGAAGTCAATCAATAGAAAGACGAACCACGAGGGAGTGTAAGAATTTTTACCCTAGTAGCTGACGCAAAAAGGAAAACGGAAATCTTACCAGCGTGGGATGATCTCCAAGATCTTTATGTAAGAAAATTATTTTAAGAAACAAAAAGTGAAATTATTATTTAGTCTGAAACCAGAAATCAAAATCCTAATCAAAGAAATTATTTTAAGAAACAAAAAGTGAAATTATTATTTAGTCTGAAACCAAGAATCCTAATTAAAGAAAATATTTACAGAACAAGTGAAACTATAATTAAAGTATTTAGAATTTTGCACATTAACGAGCAAAAGTAGTAAATATAGATTCAAAACAAAACCAAATAGCTTTTATTTTCTAGTAGCTTTTATGCGATTTATAAGCATTTTATACAAAAATTAAGATAATTTGAAACATAAGAGTTGAAAAGAACATTATAAATTTTCAAAATTCCGAAACACGAGAAAGAAAAAAGACATAAAAAAGCAATCATGACAGAACCTACAGGTTCTAGCAATACATTACCAAATATTCCACTTCCAAATTTTAACCTTCCCCCCCCCAAACCCAAACATATCCAATCCAAATTCAGCAAGTGCTACACCCGAATTCGAGACACTCGTCACTAGCATCGTTTCAAAAGTCTGCAACGATCAATGTAAAAACATTGTTCAATCCATTATAAATCCGCATGCCAACTTTTACAAGGGCATAGAACAAAGTATTGATGTTCAATATGCAGGAAATTTAGGTGAACTAGATAAAGTACCCGATGTGGTACGATCAATAAGGGAATTCTCAGGGAATCCTGGCGAATACAGCTCTTGGCGAAAGAGCATTGAAAGAATCCTAAGCATTTACAACCATCTTAGAGGCACACCAAAATACTTTGGTATCCTCAACACAATAAGGAACAAAATTGTAGGTAACGCAGATGCGGTTTTAGAATCATACAATACGCCGTTAAATTGGGAGTGCATTTCTAAATGTCTTACTACCCACTATGCCGACAAGCGCGATTTAGGTACCCTTGAGTACCAAATGACAACTCTTTCACAGGGTAATAACAACATCGAACAATATTATCAAATGGTATACCAACATTGACATTGATATTGAATAAAATCTCTAGTATGGACATTGCTACAGATGCCATGCATTTGTTAACAGACACCTACAGAGACAAAGCTCTCGATACATTCATCAGAGGCCTTAAAGGAGACCTACCTAGATTGTTGGGTATTAGAGAACCCGCAGATCTTCCTCAGGCTTTATACTTGTGCCAAAAATTGGACAACCAACAATTTCGCACACAGCACGCTAATATTCCTAGCAGAAAACATACTCCCGAATTACCACCTCGAAAATCAAACCACTATCATCAAACACAACAATTCTACCCACATTTAGCACATGTTCCTCAGCATCCCCCACGTCGGTCCCATTACCCGCAATACTCCCAACAGCCTCAACAATTTTATCAGTATCCTCCACAAAATCCTTTTGCACAGCAAAACCAATATGGTCCACCTCGACCAACTGCCCCAAAACCACTTCCTAGACCAGAACCTATGGAAATCGATTCAAGTTTACGTTCAAGAGGAGTAAACTACATAAATAGGCCAAAATATCAGAATCATTTATACGGCAAAAGGCCAAACGATCAAAATATTACAACTCCATCTACACAAGCACACCCACCGAAAATTCAAAGAAATTTCCACTTGCCAACTAATCTAGTAAATCCTAATTCCTATCCCGAAACAGTAATCAATCCAAACCTTGAACTAACTAATAATATTGAACACTATTATCAACCAAATATCAGTGATTATAACTCTTTAGTAAATGCTATGAGTACAGTGAACATCGGAGACGAATCTTTAGATGAATATATTGAAAAACAAAGCAATTACTAGAACAATTAAACGATTATGCAGACATCCATTTTTTAGGTTAACAAGCTCGTCTTTGCCATACTTCGAATGTAAGACGAGCGACGGTAAAATTTTAAAATTTCTAATAGATACATTGTCAAACAAAAACTACATCCAGCCAAGCCTAGTAAAGAGTCCAATTCCGAATAACGAAAACTTTTTTGCAAACTCAGTTGGCGGTCAAGTCGAAATAAGCCAACATACTATGATAAATCTTTTCGGTATTAATAGCATTCAAATACAGTTTTTCATTCTTCCCTCACTCAAATCCTTCCATGGAATCCTGGGCAACGATAGCCTTAAGGATTTGTCAGCTGTCATTTTTACAAAAGAAACTTATATGCTTATTAAAAATAAGCTTAAAATCCGATTAAAACAACAAATTTATGAGTCAATAAACTCCGTCACTATCAGAGACAAACACATGTCCGAAGAAAGCAAGTTTAAGCTTCGCAAGCTCACCGATACACACTCTGATCTATTCGCCGAACCGGATGAAAAATTAACTTACACCACAACGGTGAAAGGAAAAATTAGAACCTCGACTAATGAACCAATATATACGAGATCATATCCATACCCTATGTCCTTAAAAGATGAAGTCGAAAAGCAAATAAATCAATTGCTTAAAGACGGCATCATCAGACCTTCTCGGTCTCCTTACAATGCACCAATATGGGTTGTACCCAAAAAAGTTGATGCATCTGGCGAAAAAAAATTTCGACTAGTAATCGACTATCGAAAACTGAATATGGTCACTATCCCCGACCGCTATCCGATACCGGAAATAAATGAAGTTCTATCCCAACTCGGACAAAACAAAGTCTTCTCAGTACTCGATTTAAAAAGTGGTTTCCACCAAATCAAACTACACGAGAACGACATAGAAAAAACAGCCTTCTCCGTAAGCAACGGAAAATACGAGTTTGTACGACTCCCATTTGGACTGAAGAATGCTCCGTCCATTTTTCAAAGAGCATTAGACGACATATTACGAGAACACATTGGAAAAATCTGTTTCGTCTATATAAACGATATTGTCGTCTTCAGCAAAGACGAAGAGTAGCACTTCGAAAACCTTTCAATGATTTTCAGAACTCTACAAGAAGCCAACTTAAAAGTACAAATGGACAAATGTGAATTTTTACAAACCAATGTAGAATTCTTAGGTTTTATTATTACACCCGAAGGAATAAAGACCAACCCAAAGAAGCTGGAAGCAGTAGAAAACTTTCCATGTCCAAATACACTGAAAGATCTAAGATCATTCTTAGGCCTGTCAGGGTTTTATCGCAGGTTCATAAAAGACTACGCTAAAATAGCGAAACCCCTAACAGTCCTTTTAAGAGGAGAGGATGGACGGACGTCCAAACATGCCTCAAGTAAAAAGGTCATAGCAATGAACGACGAAGCATTAGAAGCATTTGACAAAATAAAAAAATCTTTAACCTCGGAAGATGTAGTTCTCGCATATCCCGACTTAAAAAAAGAATTCCATTTAACGACAGACGCATCAGACTACGCAATTGGCGCTGTCTTGGAACAAGATAAGAAACCCATTACCTTCATCTCTCGAACACTTGATAAAACTGAAGAACATTTCGCTACAAACGAAAAAGAAATGTTAGCGATCATATGGGCACTCACTACTCTTAGAAATTACCTTTACGGTCAGTCAGTTGTAAAAATCTACACTGATCATCAGCCTTTAACTTATGCGCTGAGTAACAAAAACACCAACCATAAATTAAAACGATGGAAAGCCATACTCGAAGAGTATAATTACGAGCTTAAATATAAGCCCGGCAAAACCAACGTCGTGGCCGATGCATTATCAAGACCACCGATTAATAGCAATATAAATTCTTTAACTGTCACACAACATAGTGACGAAAGCTCAGGACAACGCCTTATTCAATTTGCAACCGAGCCTTTAAATGTGTTCAAAAATCAAATTATTTTATCAGAAGGACCTGTAGCATCCTATAATTTCGAAATAGTCTTCCCTACCTATCGACATCGACATACAATAGTAGAACCAGAACTTTCCGACGAAAAAATTATTAATATTCTCAAACGATATCTCAATCCATCCGTAATCAATGGCTTACAAACAAACGAAAGAATCCTGGGACAGATTCAAGAAATCTACCCAACTCATTTCAAACAATATAGAACTAGATTTTCCAGAAACATAGTCACAGATTTACTAGACGAGGAAAAACAAGAGTCTGAAATTATAAAAGAACATACACGTGCACATAGAAATAGCAAAGAAAATAAACTGCAAATTCTGAACAAATTTTATTTCCCTCAGTTGCGCCGCAAGGTAGAGAAAATAGTCAAAGAATGCAAAATATGCAAGGAACATAAATATGACAGACACCCCAGTAAACCAATGATTCAAGCCACTCCTATACCTACATACCCTGGTCAAATATTGCATTTAGACATTTATTTCACGAATAAACGCATTATCTTGACAGCCATTGATAAATTTTCTAAATATGCTGTAGTAAAGATCCTCAAATCAAGATCAGCCGAAGATATAAAACAACCCTTGAGAGAATTAATCCTTTCATTTGGTGTCCCTGACACTATAGTCGTCGACAACGAAAAATCCCTAAACTCGAATTCAGTTCTTTTCATGTTAGAAAACTTTTTCAATATAAAAATATTCAAAACTCCTCCATATACCAGTACCGCTAATGGACAAGTAGAGCGTTTTCACTCAACACTTTCCGAAGTGATACGTTGTTTAAAATCCCAAAACCCAAATTATACATTCCCAGAACTTCTGGACAAATCCATTTTCGAATATAATAACTCCATTCACTCAACCACAGGAAAAAAACCCATAGACATATTCTTTGCTAGACAGTTATCCAATAATCCCGAACAACTTGAAATAGAAAGAGAAATCACCAAAAACAAACTGATAGGAAAACAAGATGCAGATTTAGAATACCATAATAAGAAAAAAACTCCTGTTAAAAAGTTCTCAAACGGAGAAACCATTTATGTCAAAGTTAACAAAAGATTAGGAAATAAATTATCAGCCAAATACAGAAAGGAAATAGTAAAAGAAGACAAAAATACAACCGTCATTACTCAATCAGGAAAAACTATACACAAAAGCCTTATTAAAAATTAGATTTTTCCCTTCCCCTTAGGTTATTGGTACAACTTTGTATCATAAGTGCAAAAGTCCAAATATTGGACTACACCAATTAACAATTGATTAAAATTAACACTGGAAATGCCAAGATCCAAAATGGATCCTTCAAAATCATACACGTTATTGACATCGACGTTTATGGCAATTTCATCCGAGAACTGGAAACAGCAATAACCAACGTGAAACCCCAACATCCTATATATCCTATCCTTTCCTTCGAAATTGAAAAATTTTAAAATTACTTTTTAAGATTAAAAATAAAAGAAAAAAGTAAGAGATCATTAGATTTCATCGGAAGTGCGTGGAAATGGATCGCCGGAAACCCGGACCAGCACGACTTCGAAATCTTAACTGATAAGATGAATAATGTGTTAAGTAATAATAATAATCAAGTTATAATCAACAGAATAACAATTGAAAAAATTAATGAAATCACTAACCTTACAAATAATATAATCAAAACCTTTAAAGAGCAAAATGACGTAGAAATTAGTTTAATTATGAAAATAAAATATAAACTTGAGTTAATAAAAGAAGAACTCATAAATATTGCCTACGGCATTCATTGGGCTAAGGCCAACATTGTTAATTCATACATTTTAAGTAGCAACGAAATCAATATTACTGAAACTATAATAAAAAATGAAAAAATTCCTTATGTCAATTTAGATGAAGCCTTAGAATTTGCAAATGTGAAAATTGCTTCCAACAATAAAAATATAATTTACATATTAGAACTACCTACAAGCGAAAATTATTCCTGTAGTGTTTTTATACTTAAGGCAATAAAGAAAAAGAATGTCATTAACAAAATTCCTTACGAAAATGTGTTAGAATGTAGAGATAAGATTTTTGGAATAATTAAAGATTGTAAAAAATTTAATGAACTATCCATATGTAATAAAAAAAACGTAATAGATATTAGCACCTCTGCCTGCATACCAAACCTACTGAAGAGCATCAAACCAACATGTACGCAAATAAACAACGAACACATTCCATCACTCGAAGAAATATCTTTTGGAATTCTCCTCCTCAACCAATTCAATGGTCCTGCAGTTATTAATAACGAAACAGTCGAACTCAATGGAACTTACATCATCCGCCATACAAACTCTTTGATACAAATAAACCAAAGAGAATTCACAAACAGAGAAATCATCAACTATAATCCTATGCCAGCAGTTCTTCAGCCAGCTCCAATGTTAGAAGCCAAAGAAGAATTCCTATCACTCGAGAGACTTAAGAATCTCTACGCAAACAGCACAAACAAGATAGACTTGCTAGAAAACAATAATATCATCCATAGCACAACCAGCTCAGTACTAGCATTTTGCCTAATATCAATAATAATAATATTGGCTGTCAAATTCCTTCGAAATCAGAAGAACAAAACCATTGGAAAAACGAAAATCTAACTTCAACACCAGAATTAGATAAAAACGCAAAAACCATGGTAATAGGTATTGAAGACATCAAGAAACACCTGAGGTCATCAAACGAGGACGTTCGAATTTAAGGGCGGAGGAGTTAACGTCAACAAAATTATTCAATTCTTCATATCCACGCGCAGCAACTTGAACTGCAATTATTGCATTATCGAATTCCCAGAAAACAGCACAGACGACCTCAACGACGGTCATCACCCCAACACCGGCGACAGGTCATCAGCACTTTTACAACAGCAGCAGAGGTTTCAATTAAGATAGGTAGTTGTAAGTTATTCAGTTCAATTTTGTATTTTGAAGTGTTAATAAAGAATAGAAAAAAAGAAATGAAATTCTTTTTTTTAAACCAAATTAATATAGTTTAAAAAAAAAATTGTATAAGCGGAGCACTGATGAACGCCAGTGCAGCCATTCGTATGAGAGCTATCTCCCAATGGACCGTAAATAATATCGGTCACGCTACAATCCTGAATTTATTCGAATCAATTCCTTGTCACTCCGACTACACCATCCCCCAATTGGTTTTTGATAATAAGTCCCAAGTCTCAATCCCACCGAGAACGACCTGCGAAGACGAAGAATTTTTAAGAGATGATTCAATTCATTTCTATACAGATGGTTCAAAAACCGAAGAAGGGGTAGGCTGTGGGGTGTACTCAAACCGACTTAACGGAAGTCTCTCGTTCCGCCTTCCAAATCATTGTAGCGTGTTCCAAGCGGAAATTCTGGCGATCAAAGAGGTCCTATCATGGCTAAAAGAAAATGTGATATCCTCAACGAATATCCGGATTTTCTCAGATAGTCAAGCAGCCCTTAAATCTATCCATTGCCTCTTGAGGCAAAATGATAGAATAGATAGAACAATATCACCACGTGTGTGGCAACAAAACGGATACGGCCAGGACTAGATCCAAAACGCACAAGACATTTGCTATCCATAACCAGATGGCAAGTTAGCTCCGTAATCAATGTCATCACCGGACATTGTCTGATAGGAAGACACGTCATAAGACTTGGCGTTTCCTCTAATGACTTCTGCAGAAGTAGCTTAGATGAGGAGGAGGAGGAGACAATCCCACATCTCCTCTGCTCATGTCCTGCACTCTCCTTTAAAAGAAAACGGCATCTAGGAAAATATTTTCTTGATGATCCAAGCGATCTGGCGATGCCCTGCATCTCCTTCGCTTTATTAAAAGCTCCAAATGGTTTTGTTAAGTAAGGTACTCCCTCGCATAATTTCTATGGTATCACAATGGACCTAATATTGGTGGTCTAAGTGTGTCAGTTTGTTTTCCTGGTTGCCATTTTAAACCTTACCTAACCACTTAAGTCGAAATCGAAATTTTTCTCTTTTCGTTGTCTCCTTATGTTCTTCTATTTTAGACAAATACCCTTGCTATGAATTTTAGGTAGTGCCTAAATGCTCGAATTTGAAAAAAATTTGCTGTTTTAATGCATCAGCTTTTTCTTCAGACTACTTTTTTTTTTTTTTAAGTACGTTACCCACAAGTCATATTTTGGGACTCAAGCGGTTGTTAGTTGTGGCAACCAGTACCTATATATCAAAACATGGTATTTGGTATGAAATTCAGGCAAAGCCGATAAGTTTCTGAATTTTTGTGCTGCAGGCATGCACATTGTGTGCTATGTAATGATCAAGGCTGCGTGCTCATGTTTTTTCCTCATCTTCGCGACTCTTAAGAGTTGGTAGAAGTTTCATAGAATCATTGATCGTTGTAATTTCTATTGCAATTAGATTTCCTATGAGAGTCATATGGTCGGACAAAAGCTGTCGCTGCTGATCCTGTAGTCTCTTAGAGCACGAATACATATGACGAATACATTCGATGACCGAAGACTGCTCCTCACAAATGAAAATTCACCAAATCTTATTCCATAGCCCTTTTGTCCAATCTCTTCTAAGAACTCTGTAAAAGTGTTTGAGTTTCCATCAAAACAATTTTATCCCTTGAAGTTGTGATTAAGTGAAGTACTTTTTCTTTCCTTGGCTGGACTTTCGTTTCAGTTCTAACTTTCAAACCGCTTATTAATATAAATTTATTCTGACCTTTTTTTATCAAAAATGCAATAAATTTTTAAAAGACGCTTCTCCAATGTTGGCAGTTACTTACTTACTTAGGTGGGCATTACAGTTCGGGTGAACCTGGGCCTCAACCAACATCCTTCTATAACGACTTCGATTTCGGGCGAGCTCTCTCCAGTTTCGCACTCTAAGTCGGTTGAGGTCTTCATCCACTTGATTGCGCCACCTAAGACGAGGTCTTCCCCTTCCGCGATTTCCCTGCAATGTGCTTTCGAAAACCCGTCGAGCCGGAGCGTTTGGGTCCATCCGCTCTACATGACCCAACCATCGTAGCCTCGCGATGCGTACTCTTCTGTGTATGCCCATGTAGCGGTTGTATCTTCTTCTCCACACATTGTCTTCGCATACGGGACCAAAAATCATTCGGAGAATTTTTCTTTCGAAACGACCAAGAGATTCCTCATCCGTTTTCGATAAGGTCCATGCTTCCGCGCCGTGCAGCAGGACTGGGATGATCAAGGTCTTATACAAGGTTACCTTGGTTCTTCTGGAGAGGGTTTTTTTTCTCAATTGCCTTCTTAACCCAAAGAAGTAACGGTTGGCAAGAGTTATTCTCCGTTTGATCTCCGCTTTGATGTTGTTGTCCGTGTCTACAGCGGATCCTAGGTAGACGAAGGCCTGTACTACCTCGAAGTTATGTCTGTCTATTGTGACGATTTGTCCAATTCGTCGATGTTCTGTGTGCCTGTTTGATGAAAGCATCAATTAACCATCAAACCAATTTTTGCCGCTTCTGTTTCAATACTCGCAAAGTACAGCTCATCTCAGTAAATACTGTCATACGCAGCCTTGAAACCGATAAAAAGATGGTGTATATCGATATTATATTCTCGGGTTTTTTCCAAGATCTGTCGTAATGTGAAAATTTGGTCTATTGTGGACTTCTCTGGTCTAAAACCACATTGATAAGAACCTATCAAGTTGTTGACGTGAGGTTTCAGACGTTCACATATTACAGCAGACAAGATCTTATAAGCAACGTTAAGAAGGCTTATCACTTTAAAATAGGCACAATTGTGAGGACCTCCTTTTTTAGGACTCCATTCATTGGGCATGACTTCTTCCGACCATATCATGCAGATCAGCTGTTGCTTGCTGATTTCCAACTGGTCTCCAGCTGCCTTGAAAAGTTCGGCATTAAGGCAATCTGCACCTGCAGTCTTATTTGATTTAAGTTTGCATATTAATGTTGTTTTATTTTTATAGTTTTTTTCTGTATTCCTTAAATGTTTATAAAAAGCATACAAGAAAAGTGATACTAAAAATATTGGAAGCTTCAAAAATTATCTTCCTAAAATTCATGCATCTTCACCAGAATACCCCATTAACTAATTCAAGAGGAAAACAATGTACAAATTTTTACTCACATGGTGATGCCAACCATCAGCAATATTGCCTCAATCAAAAATACTCAAACGTCATCGTGTAACAAAAGAGTCTCATTGAAAGAAAAACATCACCTTGCCAGTCCTTAACAACTCGGTATAAGTCTGTACTACGAAACTCTCTTGTATAAGAATAAAATAAAATATAACAAAAGAATTTCCTGACTCTAAACACAGAGGCGTTGTGTTTTTGTTGGAGATGAGGACTTTGAGGACAACATCTAGTCACAGTTGAATTTATTACGCAAATCAAAAGTTTAAAATGTCGCCTTTCTCGTTTGCTACAAATGACATCCCTTCCTCAATTTATATAGCAAGTAATAACTTCTACCAACAAAAAGCCTCATTTTCTGAATAGAAGACGTATCTTGTTGGATTTCCTAGAATTTACTGTTACTTTATCTATATTGAGGCAAAAGTATACCGACGTTTGTTATTTTGTGCGACTTAATAAGGCAATGAAACCGAAAATAATTGAGAATTATATTGCATCTTAATGTTGGAATGATTGATCCTTAATTTGAGGTTGCAGAATGAGGTTGATGAAAATTTAGTATTATTTATAGAATGGCTTAAATTTAATTGTCTTGAATGTAAGACTATTGAATCATTAAAGCTTAAACAACAGGATTACTTAGCAGGAAGAAACAGTGACAGAGGCGAAGTGGTGCGTCATTACCGAATTTCACTCGAAAGGGTTTTTGCAAAACAAAAAAAGAAAAAACGTACACAAGACACCACAGTATAAACGAAGATGGTAAGCAAACCCTACTTATCAGTATAATTTTGAGAATTTCTTAAGTTTAAGTAATGTAAGGACTAAGCAATCCTTCATGTACCATAGTTTTTGGGGCAGTTTTTTTTTAAATTCTGATAAACAAATGCAGGGAAGTGGCGGATTTGGGTAAAGCAGCCCTCATTCGGGTACTGCGACTAGGGTTTAAAATTAAATCTCTATATAAGGCTGAAGATTATATTCCTGAGATAGGGAGTATTGTTGACAAATCGCTTAAAGGTGGGTATGCAATGCAACTAGTTATTTCCACAGATAGAAGAGAGTGAAACAGAAGAATTAAGCTTTTATCTATTAGTCTCCACGCTGTGTTTTGTTGGTTATCAAGTAGGCTCAAATATGTTTGAGGAGCACCTGGCTTAACATTTATATAATGCTCCACCTTTGTAAGAATTAAGGCATTACAAGATGTTGCCAGACCAGAAGGGGCAAACACATTTCCTGCATCGTTTTGAGAAACCTAAGCACACCGAAACCTATAAGCACACCGAGTAGATCTCTTTAAATTGCTGTAAGGCAATGTCCCTCACCATCTTACAGGCAGCGCCCAAGCAAACAAGCTCATCAAATTAGTTTTCTTAATTTTCATCATTGAAGATCTAAGATTCTACTCTGGGAAGCTGTAGACCAAAATATTTGGTTAGACTCTTCGCCAACTACAAATAGCAAAGTGCTGCTGCCACTAGGGTCGGAAAAGGCCGGAAAGACAAATAAATCAATAGCTTCTTCTTGAGAAGGGTCCTATCCCAGTTTAATTATCATTTAAACATAGCAGCAGCTAACTCCGACTCCAACTTCCAATTAGGGTTGCAACTTTCAACATCGTTGTATCATGGATCGGACAAGCATCGATGTCAAAAAACATCGGTCATTTCAACGATACATCGATGTTTTGTCGATGTTTTAATTATCATGCCAATAATAAAAAAATATACTTTATTGGCGTGTACTGTAGCTACATAAGGAAATATACTGTTCTTCAAAACCCAAATCATGCCCAGTTTCGCATCACCTTTTAATATGCCAAGCCGTCCCCAACATTATTTCCAACTTTCCCCTCAACCTATGCCCCAGTCACAGCCCCAACCTAGGCACCAACCCAAGACTCATCATAAGCCCCAGCCAAAACCCCTGCCTATGCCAAGACAGTCTTTGCCTCAATCTAATACTAAAAATCAACAATTTGTATCCCAACCGAATCACAGCCTTGTTCAACCTAAGCCGTAGAGATTCTTTTAATTTAACTCCCACATCTCAACTTACTTCTCTACCCACTAATCAAAAGTCACCCTTCCCATGCTTCGACCTTACATCTGGAGCTAAATACCCTAATTTTATTAGCTTCCACATACTTAATCCTAGCACACCTGACATACCATCCAGTTCAATTTCCAGTTTTGACCCCCTTTTACCACCCACAGTCAAACTTACCCAGCAAACTATTGATTCAACTGAATCAAGGTACGTCCTGTCTAGACTTAGAGACAAAAAGACATACGAAAACATTCGGATTTTCCTGGCTTACCTTCATAATAAGTCAGACATAGTCTGCTATGAAGGCAAAACTAAAACCAGTTTCATTGTCTCTATTCAGTAGGAAGGTCTCCCCACTGATGTTCCCACCCTTAAGAAACTGTATATCAAATACCATGAGCTTTTTAATCTGTCCCCTGAAAAGGTCGCTAATGATCTAGAAGCTTTTGGTCAATATGTTCACTGAAAACGAATATCCCACCTTCAACGTAGTAGAGCTAACCGTGACAAGTTTTTTCGTTAGTAATCTACCTCTTACCTTTTACTATCAAAACGTAAGAGGACTTTGCTCAAAAACAAGAGCGGTCCTTCAACAATCCCACGCTTTGCCTTTTGAAGTCTATGCCCTGACTGAAACTAATCTTATCCCTAGCATTAACAACCAGGAACTGTTCCCTTCTACTTTCAATGTTTATCGAGATGACGATCAAGACCGCGACACTGATGATTCTCCTTGGTGTCCTGATAGCTGTCACTAATACAATTGATTCATCTCTTCTCTCAACATCCTCCTCCCAAAGCCTTGACTTTGTCTCAATCAAAATTACACAACCACATAAATCGCTTTACATTATCTGCTTTTATATTTTACCATCGCAACCCCTCGAATCTTATGAATTTGCAATCAAAACACTTGATGACATTTCAGACTTATGCGAACCTCACGATGAGATCCTTATTTTCGGTGACTTCAACCTGCCGTATCTGAACTGGACTTTGTCAGATGACCAATCGTTTTACATTGTTCCTAGTCCCATCTCTGCCAAAGAATGTCTGTTCGTTGATCGCCTTGCAGATTCTTGCCTCTGCCAAATTAGTGGAATTTCAAACTACATGGGTAGGCAACTTGACGTTGTATTTACAACAGATCCCATTAATTCTTGGATCTCACTTTCACCCCTGCTTCTTTCAACCATAGATAACCTACACCCTCCTCTACTTTTTTCATTTTTTTTCCAAAACCATCCAACCCGCCCGTATCTCCAGCTTCAAACGATTTCCACAAAGCGAACTTCCGCAAAATTAATGATTATCTCAATAGAACTCACTTTAGTTTTGATAATCTAAGTGTAGAAGATGCCACCGCATCCGCGTTCTACAGAGAAATACATAAAGCTATATCCCTCTTCGTTCCCCTTTCTAGACTTAAAATTTCTTCTACTTCCCCTCCGTGGTATAACCATAGGCTCCGTACTCTAAGAAATAAAAGGAACAAATTGTGGACAATCTTCCTTCGTACTCGATCTCCTACTGACTATTCAGCTTACCCTTCCCCCCTTTCCTTCAATAACGAAACCTCATCCGATGCACTCGCCGTATAGCAAACTATTTCGCAAATTACTTCAAAAAGTCTTTCACGGATGATTCTTTTGTTCCTGATTCAGATTATTTCTCGTTTTTTACCGAATTTTTCTTTTGATCCATTCCTCTCACGTTTCTTTGACTGCTATCTAATTGAAGAAAATTTAAATCATCTAAATGATGAGTATATTCCTGGCCCCGATGGTATATTATTTCTTTAGAAATGCTCCGCCACTCTTTTCCTTCCCCTCTCAAAAGTCTTTAGTTTGTCCATATCCCTTGGAGTTTTTCCCCAAGCTTGGAAAACGGCGTTTATAACCCCTATTCACAAAAAAGGTCCTAAGTGCGACGTGGAAAATTATCGTCCCATCGCTAAACTATCGCATATATCGAAAATTTCCGAAAGCATATTGTATGAAAACTTAAGTTTTCGTTGCAAATCTCTCATTTTCCCTAGACAACACGGGTTCCTCAAAGGCAGGTCAACAACAACAAACCTCGTTGACTTTGTCTCATTTTCCCTCTCAGCCTTGGAGAATGGAAAGGAGGTCAATGTAATTTCATCTGAATTTAGTAAAGCTTTCGATAAAATCTCTCGCAAACTTATTCTTTTTAAACTTTCCACCCTCGGCTTTGAAACCATTCTGTTGAGATGTATTTCTTCTTATTTAGAAAACCGTTTTTACAGCGTTCGGTTCAGACGAGCCAGCAAAAATGTTGCAGTCTTCTTACTAACGGGGGGTAGCATACGCTTGGTTTGTCTGCATCCAATGGAGGCATGCCATCTACGGTTGTGCTCTTCACAGATCCAATCGTTAATTGAAGCCCTCACTGAGGACGCTGGCAGACCTAGCGACGGTTCAGGTCCTGAGAAAGCTGTCTGAGATCCCTGCCTAGCAAGTTCATCGGCGATCACATTTCCAGTTATGCCGTGATGGCCCGGAACCCAAATGAGACTCAAGGAATTTAATCTTCCGATCACATTCAGAGAGCTCTTGCATTCCTGGATCACTTTCGAAGTGGTTAGAGGGTTGAGAAGGGCCTTAAGCACAGCTTGGCTGTCACTGCAACCAAAGATACTTCTCCCCGTCCATCCATTGTTCGTTACGTGGCTCAAGGCCATTAGGATAGCATAAGCCTCCGCTGCAGTCGTATGTCGTCGTTCTCCACAAAGACACCAGCACCAGAACCCTCGTGGGTTTTGGAGCCATCTGTGAAGATACGATAACAATTCTTTCCAGGCTCAGATTCTGTAGCGAACCAGTCCTGAACCGAAGGAAAGTTGACTGAGTAATTTTGACGCAGTTTGAGCCTTGGGATCATCGTGTCAGACGGCATATCCATTAGACGTGAGTCAAAAGATATGCTGCTTGCGAGCTCCTCAAAACTCCAGTGCGAATTGTGCCAGAGACCACAATCTCCTTAAACGAGAAATGGTCTTGAGAGTACACCCCATGATGTAGGTATCAAGGGGAGGAAGATTCAACAGTGCGTCGTGAGCAGCTCCCGGTGTGCTGGGGAAGGCCCCCGTAACACCCAGACAAATTGTTCTTTGAAGTTTGGCAGACGAGGCAATAACGTATTTACGCGAGAGCTTATTCCAGCAAACAACTGACGCATTAGGAGATGATTGGTCTTATCATAGCCGTATAGATCCAAAGGATCCTTTTCGGTGAAACACCCCATGTCTTGCCAAAGGCTCCTTTACATTGCCAGAAAACTGACAGTGCTTTAGTAGTTTTATACCAAAGAAGCTTGTTATCCAGGATTACTCAAAGATGTTTGACTTCATTTGAAAAGGGGATGTTGACGCCTTTAAGCGTAAGTTGGGTTAGAACATTCAATTTTCTACGTCTCGTGAAGAGGACAACCTCGGTTTTAAGAGAATTGACGGAGAGACCGTTTCTAACACACCAGGTGTCAATCATATAAAGCGCAGCCTGTGCTCGGGAACAGACAGCTTGGAGGCTGGAACCAACCGAGAGCATATAACAAGCGGGCAGTACTATTGAAATTCCTGAAAGGAGTCAAGTTATTTTACTCAGCAGACCCGCCTGAGAAAAATCCACCCGAATATTGTGTTACCAAATTCTAGGAAGATCCAAAAATACAAATTAACGTCAGAAACTAGTCGACCAGCTACCCCCTACCACTTGAATATTCTTCTTTTTCGTATATTGCTCCATTAGTGAGTTCAACAAGAAGTGTGTACTGTGTATATGCTCAACCAACAGATCAAAGCTTATGTCCAAAAGAATGGACAGTAGTCTTCTGGGTGCTAGGAATAACATTTACATAACACCTCTGTCTCGCCGCATGGCCGTCGCCGTCGTCGTCGTACCCATGTCATGGTAGAGGATCAAATTGTCTCATTAAAAATGTGCAAACAATCAAACGTGTCCTCGACCTTGATGACGGCAGCGAACGAATATCAAGGACGACCAACAGGGACATCAAGTTGCATTTACGTCAATGGCGGATACGACCGTAATACAACTCGAGATGTCCTTATAAATAATTGATTGATTTTCAAAAAAGGTAGATACTATACCCAAAAAATGGTATTGAAAATAAACAAGTTTAAAGGCCAGTTCCATGACGTCCTTCATCGTATCACGACACAATTTGCTTCGAATTTTAAGATTCATGTGTTCAGTTATTAGTGGCAGTTTGTTTAAGTAATGCCCTTTGAACTGACCATCAACCCTTTCTCCTGTTTCATGATTAATCTGAAATAATTTATTCCAAATTCAGCATCACATATCAAAGAGAAAAAAAAATTAATCACTCACGAAACGAGGCTATCAGACACTGATACATGCGGTCTAATCTGTTTTCAGGCCCAAGGGATAAGTAAACAACAACCAGAAAACCAAAGAAATAACAACATGCTCTGATCTGACGAAACAATATTGATTTGTTTTTGGTTTGAAGTCATCCTCGCGTCGATATTTCATTCTGTTGTCTAAAATACATCTCGAAAGACATGTGTAGGTTGTAGGTGTGTATTCAAAAACAACATCAACAATTTCGATCGATAAAGCTTTTGGAAAAAAGTAACCAGGGTATGATGTGTGTGTCGCATCTACTTATTCGACGACTATAAGAATTGCTAACGATAACGATTTATCTTTTATCTTACTCAGTGGGCCGAAAATGATATGTTATCATAATCCAGATAAGAATTATTATAGGTTGGTTTCCTGCCGACACTTGCTTGAGGCAAAAAGGAAATACATTGACAACTTCACATCAAATGAGTCTAGCAGAGAGGATATGATGACGTGAAGCGACGCGACGTTGACAACGAAGGCTTCGAAGGCGTCTCCTTGGAGCTCTTTACGAATCAAGAAAGTTTTTCCTCTTTTCTTGTGTGTTATGAAAGTATTAAATAAAGGGACTTGCTTTCTTTCACTCGAAGGGTCAGCTGATTATGTAATTTTTGCTTGTTTTGGGTTTCAAATTAAAATTAAATACCTACACATCTTATGGGTTTACAAAAGGGTTATACCTTACAGCTATGGTTTTTGACTTTTTGTGAACAAACTTTTTCTATTTCTTTCTATTATTTCACCATTGGAGAGAAGTATGTATGTAGGTATAGTGAGACCCGTTGTTGTGGTATTGCTTCATGACTCTTGGAACCACAAAGTAAGATGTGACGATTGCAAAAAGTTTTACTTTGTTGTGGTTTTATGTTGTGAATACATCGAATCAAACTTTATTTCTCGGACAACCTTAACGTCAATTGGATGTAAGTTATTTGCATGTGGTATAATTGAAATCCTTGCTTGTGAAGTTGTTTCAAGTACAATGGATTACGGCCATAAGCTTGAAGATGCAGACGTAAATACTATGAAGCCTGTTTTCTTAAGAAAGTAAGGGAAAACTTTTATACTCAAAAATAGTGGCGATACTTTGTTTGAAACCGGAGTCAAAACTCAGAAAAAAAGTATTTTTTAACTAGCTGACACGCCCGTGTCGTAGCTCAGGCCCTATGATTATCAAATTGAAAGTTAAGTAAAGTAGTTTCAAAGTTTCCATTCTAGTGGGAGAGTGGGGATGAAATATTGTTCATGTTACTCAGGGACAACTAAGCACTCTAACGATGACACAATTTTTGGAATTGGTATAGTAGTATCGTTATAGTATCTCGGATGTGTTCCAGTTCCCGTTTTATTCACATATGGGGATGAAATATAGTCTACGTAACACCGTATTGTAATGGTGAAAACCGTGTTGAAATCAGTACAGTGGTTTTTGAATTCCGGTTCCCGATCCTGTGGATAAATATGGTGATGAGCTATACCTAGTCTATATTACTCAGGGACATTGAAGCACTCTAACAATGAAAGAATTTTTGGAATTAGTTAAGTACTTTCCAGGTTCCTGGCTATGTCACCATTCCCGAAAGAACATGTAAAGAAAATAATTATATACACCAACACCTATTGCTGTCCTGTAAGTCCTTTCAATTCATCGCAATCAACAGATTTTGAATTTATAACAGTCAAAATCAAACTGCCCTCCCGATATATTTTCGTTATGTGTTGTTATATTCGTCCCTCTCAACCAACCATATCATATCAGCTCATAGTTGATGCAATTGACCATATTTTCGATGCCGCTGACACCAACGACGAAACAATATGTATGGGTGATTTTAATCTCCCGTTTATTCAATGGTCTCCTCATAACGACGGTACTTACTATTATCCGTCAAATACTGCATCTGAAAAAGAAATACTTTTCACTGATACATACAAGACTCTAACCTTTTCCAAATAAGTGGTATTGTTAATAACCTCAATAGGCAACTAGACCTTATTTTCGTTTCTGATCCTGGCAACGCTATTGTGACAGCAAGTGGCCAACTTCTTTCCAAACTGGACGAATATCACCCACTTTTGTCGCTTTCATTCTCTAATCACAATCCTCAACCTAACATTGCCGTTGACTATTTCTTTAACTTTAGAAAGGCTGAATTTCCCAAATTAAAATCTCTTCTTGCCAATATTAACTTCACTTTTTCTCAAGACTCAGTCGACCATGCGTTGTCAGTATTTTATTCAGAGATTTTTAAGTGTTTTGCACAATCTGTTCCTTTTATGCCTCCTAAAAATTACTCCTCTTCCCCACCTTGGTATAATAAAGATCTTCGGTCAATTCGGAACTTATAGAGAAAATATCTTCTTTCAAAATCAGTAAACGACTACCAAGTTTTCTCGTTCGTTTTTACACAGTTTTCTGAACATAGTACACGTCTCTATAACGAATATGTTCTTCAAATGCAATCTTCAATAAAGTTAAATCCTAAATATTTATATGAATTTATAAACATCAAAAGAAAATCTGACGGCTACCCTTCCTCCCTCTCTTACCTCAACAATTCATCATCAGACCCTGAAACGATTGCAAATTTTTTCGCAAACTTTTTTAATAAGTCATGTAGTGATTGCGAGGTAGAAGTGGATTTTCATTATTTCCAATATCTAAATAACTTTCCACAAACCTCATTTCACACATTGGATATTCTCCCATCCATAATCAAAAATAAAATAGATAAACTACAGGATAATTACTCATCTGGACCAGACGGAATTCCGGCTATTGTCCTAAAAAACTGTTCGAGCATTTTTATCCAACCTCTTACAGCCCTTTTCAAGCTCTCACTTTCACAAGGTGTGTTTCCAACATTCTGGAAAACATCATATATAGTCCCTATCCATAAAAAAGGACCAAAGAATGATGTGTCTAACTATCGTCCCATAGCCAAACTGTCCTGTATACCAAAGCTGTTCGAAAGCATTATTTATGATACACTGTCTTTCTACTGCAAATCTATTTTGGCTCCTGGTTTCATGCTGGTAGGTCAACTACGACCAATCTAGTGGATTTTGTTTCCCATATCTTGTGTACCTTAGAGAAAGGAAATGAAGTTGATGTTATTGCTTCTGATTTTAGCAAAGCATTCGACAAAATGTCACATAAAATCATACTTTTCAAATTAAAAATCCTAGGCTTTCCCCACTTTTTATTTCTTGGGCTTGTACCTATTTAACTCAAAGAAAATATGTAGCCTTCTTCAGATCATCTCTCTCCAACCCACTCATAGCACCTTCTGGTGTCCCTCAAGGTAGCCATCTTGGCCCACTGTTTTTTATTTTAGGGATTAACGATGCTGTCAAAATCCTTGATTGTAACGTTTTGATATACGCGGATGATATAAAAATATTTATAAGTATTTTATCCCCCGATGACTCTTGTATTTTACAAGATAATCTAGACATTTTCTCAGTTTGGTGTCACAAATATAATTTAGAACTCAACGTTAGCAAATGCCACGCTATAACTTTTTCCCGCAAACGTCTACCCCCGCCCCCTCGGTGTTATTATCTACAAGTAGAACCAATACACGTTGTCTCTTTTGCTCGTGACTTAAGAGTCATTTGTGATAAAGAGCTCAACTTTCACTCCCACATTGAACATATTATAAAACAAGCAAACATCATGCTCGGAATCATAAAACGTTGGTCTAAAGAATTTTCCGATCCGTATATTCTCAAATCCCTGTTCGTTGCTTTCGTTAGGCCAATTCTTGAATATGCCTCCCAAGTGTGGTCACCATATCAAATAGCACAAGCTAAACGCCTCGAAGCTGTCCAACGTAGATTTCTCCTTTACGCTCTACGCAAACTTCCCTGGGAAGATAGATATCGCTTGCCTCCATATGCTGATCGTCTGCAACTTATTGATCTTCAGTCTCTTCAAAGAAGACGCGAGATCTCAGATATCGTATTTGTTCAAGATCTTTTGAGTGGAAACATTGATTGTCCTTCGCTATTGAGTTTAATATCTTTTAATGTTATATGGGGATAACATCGTACTGTAATAGTGTCAAAAATTTCAATTCGTTCCAGTGGTTTTTGAATTCTCGATCCCGATCCCATTCCTGTTCCTGCGGGAATTTGAGGGCGAAATATAGTCTATGCTACTCAGGGGCAGTAAATTAAAAAAATTGAATTAAAAGAATTTTTAAAAACTAACAATCCAATAATCTTATTATTGGTACCAGTGGTGTGATGGATAGCATGTCTGCCTGTTAATCCAGAGGTCCGTGTTCGAATCCCAACAGAGGCAAAAATGTTTTTTCAACGGGTATCGCCTTTCGCGAGGAATTGGCAAGTCCTCCGTTAGTATTCATTGCCATGGAAAGCGCTTTCTCGATTAGCCGTTCGGAACCGGCAGAAAATTGTAGGTCCCCTCCATTCCCTCACAAGGGATGGTTGTGAGAAATGCGCTAGGCCCAAGTGCTCCTCGCTGGGAGCGGGTCGAAATGCCGTATTTGAAAATACTGTATTATACTGTATGTTCATAATACTGTATGGTTAATATACTGTATTTCAAAATACTGTATTTCAAAATACTGTATGTACAAAATACTGTATGATCAAAATACAGTAGTTCAAAATTCTGTATACCACAATACTTCATCTCAAATTGCTGTATGAGCAAAACACTGTATCTCAAAAATCTGTCTGTAAAAATACTTTCTTTTTGCATAATTCCGTTCTTCAACTTCCATTCCTTTATTTGTTTTCACTATCGATATATTCATTTTAAAGCAAAATAACTCTTAACACTTAAATTTGCACAAACCTTAACCTTTGGGGGTTGTACGGTGGGGAACTCCATTTGAGACGCTTAATACGATCCCATCAAAACATTCCTGAAATCTCACTTTCCTGGGTGACCAAAATGTAAAAAGCTCCATATCTCGAGAACGAAGCGAGATAGACGAAAAATAACGATTTTTTGGGGGTTGTACGGTGGGGGAACTCCATTTGAGACGCTTAATACGATTGATATATGATTTGATAAAGCGGGTGTTTATATTTCAGGAACTTTATTCAGTGTAACTAATTAAACGACTTAAAAGCTAATGAGAGGGTTAAACAAGTTTGGTAATCTTTTATAGGCAAATAAGCGCGGGAAATAATAGTCTATTTCGCGCCAAGAATCTTTGACAATAGTTTTTTACATATTTTGACATATGGTCAATGATTGGTATGCCTGGTCATTTAGGTGATGCCCAGTATAGGGTGCATCAATTATCCCTTCGTTTAAGTTGGAACAAAACGAACGGTCTTGAATCTGGTACGCGCTGATTTTCGTGGAACTGGCATGGTTGGTTCTGGATCTGATGAATGTGAAGGACCGGCCTCTGGTTCGTTGGGATTCCCCGGTGTGTCAGAAAATGGTGAGTGCTGATGTCCTGACAAGTCAACTATTGGAGGATCGGGGCTAGGATTAATTAAAACGTCGTTATCACAGGTGTGGTCATGGTCATGTTGTAGGGTTAGACTTGGAAAAGAAATATTATTATTAGAAGGTAAATGATTTGAAATTGTCTGTCTTAAATTCATAGGTTCTTGTTGTTGAAGAGATGTTTCGATGTCACTCTCTGCTCGTGCATTAGATCTTAGCTGGTTCTGATGACGTCTGCACATCCCTTGATCTGTTTTTATATTTAGGTACATCCTTTTTCCCAAATTTTTCTTTATTTTTCCTGTGACCCACTTCTGTCCTCTAAGGTATTGCCGAAGAAATACGAATTGACCCTCATGGAACTTCGGTTGATTTGGTTCAATGATTCTTTTCGGTTCGGGAATCATAGCTGAAAGTAGAGTTCGATGTTGACGTCCGTGAAGCTTTTCTGCTGGAGATATCCCCATTTCGTCAGGGGTGGTTCGAAAAGTGGATAAGAATATAGCGAGTGCTTCATCGTCTTTCTGATTTCCAGCGATGATTTTAAGAAATGCTGTTTTGAATGTTCTTACCATCCTCTTTGCCAATCCATTAGATTCGGGGCTGAATGGAGCTGAGGTCATGTGCCGAATTGAATGATCTTGACAGAGCTGCTGAAACTCTTTAGACGTAAACTGTGTCCCATTGTCGGACACAACGACCTTTGGTAAACCCTCTAAAGCGAATAAAGAACGTAAAGCTTGAATGGTAGACTGGGAGGTGGTTGAAGACATTCGGATGACAAACGGAAACTTTGACTTCGAATCTACCACAATTAACCACATAGATTTTTGAAATGGGCCAGCAAAATCTATGTGAATGCGTTCCCATACATTCTCTGATGTTGTCCAACTAGAATACTCCTTTTTCGCGCTACTAGCATTTGATTGACAAGCAATGCATTTGGCAACTGTTGATTCAATGATGTCATCGACCTTAGGCCACCAACAGTATCGACGGACGACTTTCATTCGAGTAACTCCCCAATGACCTTGATGAAGAAGAGTTAGTACTTTAAGTTGAAGTGCAGCAGGTATAACCACTCTTGGACTTTGGCTGTGAAAGAGAAGAATGTTAGCAGACACACTTAGACAAAGCCTTCTACGAAAATAAGGAAGTAAATTATTTTGTGTTGCAGGAGTTATGTGGCCACACAAACAGTATCCAATAGCCAACACACGAGTACAATCGACTCCGGTCATCGACTTAACCTCAGTTACCAATGTCAGCATTTTCCTACACACGAGTCTACACACGAGTCCCACTGACCCTAGCCATCAACTACAACCCGTCAGCATAGTCAGCACATTCCCATCAACGATCAACCAGCAGTAATGCAACTCAACACCCTTTATTGAACTTATTATTTATTTGTATTTCCTTTTGCATTTCATTTTTGTTACCTATAAAAGCTTGTCAATTTCCATTCTAGATTTGAGTCTGAACAATAAAGTCAAATAGTGTAAAAGTAACGTTTGGTTTTTTTTACGGAAAGTCGCGGCGAATAACATAACTCAGGCAACCGTGCTAGCCAACCCCGCCTTACATACTCGAGGACTATGCGAAAATCTGGATCACTGTTTGAAAACTTAGCAATTACATCTGCATTGATAGGAAAATCATTTAAGACAGAAATAAACTCATCCACCTGATGGCAAGATTCTTCCGAGTTATCAAATTCCTCGTCGGGGCCTTCAGGTAACCGTGATAAGCAATCGGCATTTCCATGTTTTGTTGTTGGACGATACCGAATTGTGTAGGTACCTACATCCCATCAAAAAAATTGCCCAGCGTTGTAGCCTTTGAATAGTCATGTGTGGCAATTTTTTACTAGGGCTGAAAATGGTAACCAACGGCTGGTGATCCGTTATAAGCTCAAATTGACGACCATATAAATACTGCTGAAATTTTGTTACGCCGAAAATTATCGAAAGAGCCTATTTTTCGATTTGGCTGTATCCTTTTTGAGACGCATCCAATGTTTTTGACGCAAATGCAATCGGTTGTTCCGAACCGTCTGGATAAACGTGTGAAATGACTGCCCCAATGCCATGCGAAGAAGCATCGGTAGCCAGAGTGATGGGCAGATCATCTTGAAAATGTGTTAATCGGGACACTTTAAGGATTTTGTCTTTAAAAAGCTTGAAAGAATTCTGTTGATCCTTTCCCCACTTGAAAGTTTTATCTTTTGCTCTTAGTTGGTTGAGTGGTGCAGCTATTTGTGCAAAATTATCTATAAATTTGTTATAATAGTTTAACTTACCAATGAAAGCTTCCAGGTCTTTTAAATCTTTTGGCTCAGGCAAATTAACAATAGCTTTGACCCGGGTTTCTGACGGACGTATGCCTGTTGCATCAATGATATGACCAAGATATTCCACCTCCGTCTTTGCAAACTGACATTTGTCTAGTCTACATCGCAAGCCATGATTTTCTAACCGTTCTAGAAAAATCTTAAGGTTGCTCAAATGTTCTTCATTTGTGCGTCCGGAAACAATAACATCGTCTAGGTACGAAACGCAAAAATCCAAGTTGGCAGTAAGTTGATCCATGTAACGCTGGAAAATACTTGTTGAACTGGAAGTGCCAAAAGGTAGTCTTTGGTATTCAAATAATCCAAATTCGGTATTGATTACACAAACTTTCTTCGATTCTTGGTCCAGAGGAATCTGGAGATAAGCGTCGGCTAAGTCAACTTTCGTGAAGTACCGGCCTCCTTGCAATTTCCGAAAAAGCTCTTCAATGCGGGGAACTGGATGACGATCAATTTCCAAGTGCTGATTTATGGTTATCTTGAAGTCTCCACATATGCGTAAAGATCCATTTGGCTTTTTTACCACAACAATGGGTGCTGCCCACTGACTTGACTCGATGGGACGAAGAATGTCCGATTTACGCAAGCGTTCTAGCTCTAGATGGACGGCTTCTTTTTGAGCGAATGGCACCGGACGGTATTTAAAATATTTTGGTTGACAATTGGCTTTCAGTGTTAGATGTTCTTTATAAAATCGACTGCATCCTAATTCAGGTCTGAAAACAGCTTCATATTGTTTGCAAAGTGGCATTGTATTCGTCAAAAGCTGGTCTTTAGATTCAGATTTAATTTGCAAAACTGAATTGGAATTCGATTGACTTAAAGACTGAATGCACAAATCAAATTCCTCAAACCAATCCATACCCATAATGTTCGTGCCTTCTTCCTTATTGCAAATTAAAAGCGGCAAGGTTTTTATTTTTGTTTTCCACTCTACACGAACTTTAAGTTCACCTTTAACCGGCACCGTGATGTTACCATACGCTTTAAGCGATCGTGAAGTAGGTTCACAGTGTGGGCTACCAAGTCTGCGGTACGCATCAAGGCCAACAAGTGAGCATGTGGCACCGGTGTCTAGTTGAAATTTTAATGGGCACTGATTAATCTGAAGCAAAACAAATATTTTGTTTTTCCTTACATCGGGCTCTAAATGTGCAGAAGACACCATTTCAACTCCACCGATGTTTGTTATCTTTTCGTTTTCTATTTCGTTGATTGAGTGCGCAGATTCTGTCTGCTTTTGTTGTTGGTTGTTTTGATTAGATCGATTGCTGTGCCGTCGATTGGTACCTGAGCCTTTTGCATGTTTCTTATGGTTGTTGAATTGATAACGTGGTTGCGATTTCGATGTGTTGGAAGCCTCAGATTGTTTAGCAGATAAGCAAGCACTACGAATGTGACCACGTCGTTGACAAAAATCACAAATTGAATCCATATGCTTGCTTTGATTTCTAGGATGCTGCGTGAAACAATTTGGGCACGATTTTCTTAGATTATTATCAGTAAACTTACTTGTGCATTTATGATAATTGGGGCCTTTAATTTGATTAACTTCTGATGTCGTTGTTGGGTTGGAAGTACTGCTTCCCTTTAATATTGTTGTTGCTTGTTGAGTGGATTCGTAGGCTATAGTCAGTTCCTCTATTTCTTCTAACGATGGGTTCTTCTTTTGCGTTGCTGCAAGACGAACAGCGTCGTGAGGTGTGTAAAAGACAATCATGTCTCTTATCATATTGTGAGCATATGATGTGTTGCAATCAGCTTTCGGACAGACAAAAGCACAATTTCTGGCAAGGCCTCTCAATTCGGCAATCCATTCTGCATACGATTGGCCTGGGAGCATCTTTTGTTTTAAGAAATTACATCTCGATGCCAGCACGTGCAGTTTGGATTCGAAATGTTTTGTTAGTTTTGTAGAAAGGTCTTTGAATGTGTGTCTACTTACCTCCTCTGATCCAACCAATTTTCTGAGTAAGTCATTGGTTTGGGTGCCACATGTTGACAGAAAATGGGCTTTCTTTAAATTGTCCTCTTCCAAAGAGTTTGCGGTGAAATGCTGCTGGAGTTGGAAAAGGTAACTTTCCCAAGATTCTTTCTCGTGGTCAAATGAATGAAACTGGGGTATAGTAGGCTTATTCCCCGATGTGCAATTTGTCACCAAACGATCCAATGAAGCTTGGTCGTTGGTTAACATTTGTTCCATCCATTCTCTTTGAGCGACAATAATTTCCCTCAACGCTTGTTCTATTTTAGTATCCTCGTCGCCACTTGATATGATTTGAGAAAGCGGGTGTTTATATTTCAACGATCCCATCAAAACATTCCTGAAATCTCACTTTCCTGGGTGACCAAAATGTAAAATGCTCCATATCTCGAGAACGAAGCGAGATAGACGAAAAATAACGATTTTTTGGGGGTTGTACGGTGGGGGAACTCCATTTGAGACGCTTAATACGATCCCATCAAAACATTCTTGAAATCTCACTTTCCTGGGTGACAAAAATGTAAAATGCTCCATATCTCGAGAACGAAGCGAAATAAACGAAAAATGGGGGGGTTGTACGGTGGGGGAACTCCATTGGAGACGCTTAATACGATCCCATCAAAACATTCCTGAAATCTCACTTTCCTGGGTGACCAAAATGTAAAATGCTCCATATCTCGAGAACGAAGCGAGATAGACGAAAAATAACGATTTTTTGGGGGTTGTACGGTGGGGGAACTCCATTTGAGACGCTTAATTTTTTTGGGGGTTGTACGGCGGGGGAACTCCATTTGAGATGTTTAATACGATCCCATCAAAACATTACTGAAACCTCACTTTCCTGGGTGACCAAAATGTAAAAAGCTCCATATCTCGAGAACGAAGCGAGATAGACGAAAAAATAACGATTTTTTGGGGGTTGTACGGTAGGGGAACTCCATTTGAGACGCTTGATACGATCCCATCAAAGCATTCCTGAAATCTCACTTTCCTGGGTGACCAAAATGTAAAATGCTCCATATCTCGAGAACGAAGCGAGATAGACGAAAAATAACGATTTTTTGGGGATTGCACGGTAGGGGAACTCTATTTGAGACGCTTGATACGATCCCATCAAAACATTACTGAAACCTCACTTTCCTGGGTGACCAAAATGTAAAAAGCTCCATATCTCGAGAACGAAGCGAGATAGACGAAAAAATAACGATTTTTTGGGGGTTGTACGGTAGGGGAACTCCATTTGAGACGCTTGATACGATCCCATCAAAGCATTCCTGAAATCTCACTTTCCTGGGTGACCAAAATGTAAAATGCTCCATATCTCGAGAACGAAGCGAGATAGACGAAAAATAACGATTTTTTGGGGGTTGTACGGCGGGGGAACTCCATTTGAGACGCTTAATTTTTTTGGGGGTTGTACGGCGGGGGAACTCCATTTGAGACGCTTGATACGATCCCATCAAAGCATTCCTGAAATCTCACTTTCCTGGGTGACCAAAATGTAAAAAGCTCCATATCTCGAGAACGAAGCGAGATAGACGAAAAAATAACGATTTTTTGGGGGTTGTACGGTAGGGGAACTCCATTTGAGACGCTTGATACGATCCCATCAAAGCATTCCTGAAATCTCACTTTCCTGGGTGACCAAAATGTAAAATGCTCCATATCTCGAGAACGAAGCGAGATAGACGAAAAATAACGATTTTTTGGGGATTGCACGGTAGGGGAACTCTATTTGAGACGCTTGATACGATCCCATCAAAACATTACTGAAACCTCACTTTCCTGGGTGACCAAAATGTAAAAAGCTCCATATCTCGAGAACGAAGCGAGATAGACGAAAAAATAACGATTTTTTGGGGGTTGTACGGTAGGGGAACTCCATTTGAGACGCTTGATACGATCCCATCAAAGCATTCCTGAAATCTCACTTTCCTGGGTGACCAAAATGTAAAATGCTCCATATCTCGAGAACGAAGCGAGATAGACGAAAAATAACGATTTTTTGGGGATTGCACGGTAGGGGAACTCTATTTGAGACGCTTGATACGATCCCATCAAAACATTACTGAAACCTCACTTTCCTGGGTGACCAAAATGTAAAAAGCTCCATATCTCGAGAACGAAGCGAGATAGACGAAAAAATAACGATTTTTTGGGGGTTGTACGGTAGGGGAACTCCATTTGAGACGCTTGATACGATCCCATCAAAGCATTCCTGAAATCTCACTTTCCTGGGTGACCAAAATGTAAAATGCTCCATATCTCGAGAACGAAGCGAGATAGACGAAAAATAACGATTTTTTGGGGATTGCACGGTAGGGGAACTCTATTTGAGACGCTTGATACGATCCCATCAAAACATTACTGAAACCTCACTTTCCTGGGTGACCAAAATGTAAAAAGCTCCATATCTCGAGAACGAAGCGAGATAGACGAAAAAATAACGATTTTTTGGGGGTTGTACGGTAGGGGACTCCATTTGAGACGCTTAATACGATCCCATCAAAACATTCCTGAAATCTCACTTTCCTGGGTGACCAAAATGTAAAAAGCTCCATATCTCGAGAACGAAGCGAGATAGACGAAAAAATAACGATTTTTTGGGGGTTATACGGTAGGGGAACTCCATTTGAGACGCTTAATACGATCCCATCAAAACATTCCTGAAATCTCACTTTCCTGGGTGACCAAAATGTAAAATGCTCCATATCTCGAGAACGAAGCGAGATAGACGAAAAATAACGATTTTTTGGGGGTTGTACGGCGGGGGAACTCCATTTGAGATGTTTAATACGATCCCATCAAAACATTACTGAAACCTCACTTTCCTGGGTGACCAAAATGTAAAAAGCTCCATATCTCGAGAACGAAGCGAGATAGACGAAAAAATAACGATTTTTTGGGGGTTGTACGGTAGGGGAACTCCATTTGAGACGCTTGATACGATCCCATCAAAACATTCCTGAAATCTCACTTTCCTGGGTGACCAAAATGTAAAATGCTCCATATCTCGAGAGCGAAGCGAGATAGACGAAAAATAACGATTTTTTGGGGGTTGTACGGTAGGGGAACTCCATTTGAGACGCTTGATACGATCCCATCAAAGCATTCCTGAAATCTCACTTTCCTGGGTGACCAAAATGTAAAATGCTCCATATCTCGAGAACGAAGCGAGATAGACGAAAAATAACGATTTTTTGGGGGTTGTACGGTGGGGGAAATCCATTTGAGACGCTTAATACGATCCCATCAAAACATTCCTGAAATCTCACTTTCCTGGGTGACCAAAATGTAAAAAGCTCCATATCTCGAGAACGAAGCGAGATAGACGAAAAATAACGATTTTTTGGGGGTTGTACGGTAGGGTAACTCCATTTGAGACGCTTAATACGATCCCATCAAAACATTCCTGAAATCTCACTTTCCTGGGTGACCAAAATCTAAAAAGCTCCATATCTCGAGAACGAAGCGAGATAGACGAAAAATAACGATTTTTTGGCGGTTGTACGGTAGGGGAACTCCATTTGAGACGCTTAATACGATCCCATCAAAACATTCCTGAAATCTCACTTTCCTGGGTGACCAAAATGTAAAATGCTCCATATCTCGAGAACGAAGCGAGATAGACGAAAAATAACGATTTTTTGGGGGTTGTACGGTGGGGGAAATCCATTTGAGACGCTTAATACGATCCCATCAAAACATTCCTGAAATCTCACTTTCCTGGGTGACCAAAATGTAAAAAGCTCCATATCTCGAGAACGAAGCGAGATAGACGAAAAATAACGATTTTTTGGGGGTTGTACGGTAGGGGAACTCCATTTGAGACGCTTAATACGATCCCATCAAAACATTCCTGAAATCTCACTTTCCTGGGTGACCAAAATGTAAAATGCTCCATATCTCGAGAACGAAGCGAGATAGACGAAAAATAACGATTTTTTGGGGGTTGTACGGTGGGGGAACTCCATTTGAGACGCTTAATTTTTTTGGGGGTTGTACGGCGGGGGAACTCCATTTGAGATGTTTAATACGATCCCATCAAAACATTCCTGAAATCTCACTTTCCTGGGTGACCAAAATGTAAAAAGCTCCATATCTCGAGAACGAAGCGAGATAGACGAAAAATAACGATTTTTTGGGGGTTGTACGGTGGGGGAACTCCATTTGAGACGCTTAATTTTTTTGGGGCTTGTACGGCGGGGGAACTCCATTTGAGATGTTTAATACGATCCCATCAAAACATTCCTGAAATATCACTTTCCTGGGTGACCAAAATGTAAAAAGCTCCATATCTCGAGAACGAAGCGAGATAGACGAAAAATAACGATTTTTTGGGGGTTGTACGGTAGGGGAACTCCATTTGAGACGCTTAATACGATCCCATCAAAACATTCCTGAAATCTCACTTTCCTGGGTGACCAAAATGTAAAATGCTCCATATCTCGAGAACGAAGCGAGATAGACGAAAAATAACGATTTTTTGGGGGTTGTACGGTGGGGGAACTCCATTTGAGACGCTTAATTTTTTTGGGGGTTGTACGGCGGGGGAACTCCATTTGAGATGTTTAATACGATCCCATCAAAACATTCCTGAAATCTCACTTTCCTGGGTGACCAAAATGTAAAAAGCTCCATATCTCGAGAACGAAGCGAGATAGACGAAAAATAACGATTTTTTGGTGGTTGTACGGTAGGGGAACTCCATTTGAGACGCTTAATTTTTTTGGGGGTTGTACGGCGGGGGAACTCCATTTGAGATGTTTAATACGATCCCATCAAAACATTCCTGAAATCTCACTTTCCTGGGTGACCAAGATGTAAAAAGCTCCATATCTCGAGAACGAAGCGAGATAGACGAAAAATAACGATTTTTTGGAAGTTGTATGGTGGGGAACTCCATTTGAGACGCTTGATACGATCCCATCAAAACATTACTGAAATCTCACTTTCCTAGGTGACCAAAATGTAAAATGCTCCATATCTCGAGAACGAAGCGAGATAGACGAAAAATAACGATTTTTTGGGGGTTGTACGGTGGGGGAACTCCATTTGAGACGCTTAATTTTTTTGGGGGTTGTACGGCGGGGGAACTCCATTTGAGATGTTTAATACGATCCCATCAAAACATTCCTGAAATCTCACTTTCCTGGGTGACCAAGATGTAAAAAGCTCCATATCTCGAGAACGAAGCGAGATAGACGAAAAATAACGATTTTTTGGAAGTTGTATGGTGGGGAACTCCATTTGAGACGCTTGATACGATCCCATCAAAACATTCCTGAAATCTCACTTTCCTGGGTGACCAAAATGTAAAATGCTCCATATCTCGAGAACGAAGCGAGATAGACGAAAAATAACGATTTTTTGGGGGTTGTACGGTAGGGGAACTCCATTTGAGACGCTTGATACGATCCCATCAAAACATTCCTGAAATCTCACTTTCCTGGGTGACCAAAATGTAAAAAGCTCCATATCTCGAGAACGAAGCGAGATAGACGAAAAAATAACGATTTTTTGGAGGTTGTACGGTAGGGGAACTCCATTTGAGACGCTTAATACGATCCCATCAAAACATTCCTGAAATCTCACTTTCCTGGGTGACCAAAATGTAAAATGCTCCATATCTCGAGAACGAAGCGAGATAGACGAAAAATAACGATTTTTTGGGGGTTGTACGGTAGGGGAACTCCATTTGAGACGCTTAATACGATCCCATCAAAACATTCCTGAAATCTCACTTTCCTGGGTGACCAAAATGTAAAATGCTCCATATCTCGAGAACGAAGCGAGATAGACGAAAAATAACGATTTTTTGGGGGTTGGTCGAAGGGTGCACTCCAATTTGGACTCTTCATACGATCCCATCGAAAAAATCCTGAAATCTCACTTTCCTGGGTGACCAAAATGTAAAAAGCTCCATATCTCGAGAACGAAGCGAGATAGACGAAAAATAACGATTTTTTGGGGGTTGTACGGTGGGGGAACTCCATTTGAGACGCTTAATTTTTTTGGGGGTTGTACGGCGGGGGAACTCCATTTGAGATGTTTAATACGATCCCATCAAAACATTACTGAAACCTCACTTTCCTGGGTGACCAAAATGTAAAAAGCTCCATATCTCGAGAACGAAGCGAGATAGACGAAAAAATAACGATTTTTTGGGGGTTGTACGGTAGGGGAACTCCATTTGAGACGCTTGATACGATCCCATCAAAACATTCCTGAAATCTCACTTTCCTGGGTGACCAAAATGTAAAATGCTCCATATCTCGAGAACGAAGCGAGATAGACGAAAAAATAACGATTTTTTGGGGGTTATACGGTAGGGGAACTCCATTTGAGACGCTTGATACGATCCCATCAAAACATTCCTGAAATCTCACTTTCCTGGGTGACCAAAATGTAAAATGCTCCATATCTCGAGAACGAAGCGAGATAGACGAAAAATAACGATTTTTTGGGGGTTGTACGGTGGGGAAACTCCATTTGAGACGCTTAATACGATCAGATCAAACAATTACTGAAATCTCACTTTCCTGGGTGACCAAAATGTAAAATGCTCCATATCTCGAGAACGAAGCGAGATAGAAGAAAAATATTGGGGGTTTATCGATGGGGGTACTCCATTTGAGACGCTTAATACGATCCCATCAAAACATTCCTGAAATCTCACTTTCCTGGGTGACCAAAATGTAAAAAGCTCCATATCTCGAGAACGAAGCGAGATAGACGAAAAAATAACGATTTTTTGGGGGTTGTACGGTAGGGGAACTCCATTTGAGACGCTTAATACGATCCCATCAAAACATTCCTGAAATCTCACTTTCCTGGGTGACCAAAATGTAAAATGCTCCATATCTCGAGAACGAAGCGAGATAGACGAAAAATAACGGTTTTTTGGGGGTTGGTCGAAGGGTGCACTCCAATTTGGACTCTTCATACGATCCCATCGAAAAAATCCTGAAATCTCACTTTCCTGGGTGACCAAAATGTAAAATGCTTTATATCTCGAGAACTAAGCGAGATAGAAGAAAAATAACGATTTTTTAGGAATTACTAGAAGGGGCTACTCCATTTTGGACTCTTCATACGATCCCATCAAGAAAATCCTGAAATCTCACTTTCCTGGGTGACCAAAATGTAAAATGCTCTATTCTGATACCCACCTCGTAAACCCTGGTGTGCCCCAGGGCTCCGTTTTGTCTCCGAATCTCTTCCTCATTTTCATAAATGATATCTTGTCTGAAACTTCTAATCCGCTTAATTGTTTTTCTGACGAATCGACCTTCAGCTTTTCATATTCGTTTCCAAATTCACGTCCCTGCTCTTCAGATGTGGAACTGGAACATTTGCGTATGATAATCTCATTGAATTCTGACTTTGACAGCATTGTTTCATGGGGTCTTATGAACCGAGTAGAATTCAATGCTTCGAAAACTCAATGCTGTCTCTTGTCGTTGAAGCTTAACATTCCCCCATTGCCATTATCCATGAATGGTACCTGCATCGAAGAAACCGAAAAGCTGTCAGTACTTGGTATGTATGTAAACGATGATCTTCGTTGGAATGACCACATATTTGAAGTCTCCAAAAACGCTGGTAAATGCTTAGGCTTCTTGAGACGATGTAGGAAGTTCTTTACCCCTTCTGATCTGGTTACAATTCCGCCCAAAAGTGGAGTATAATTCTCATATCAGGTCAGGTGCTCTTCAAACATCTCTGCGCCTACTTGATAGGGTACAAAATAGGGAGTTAAAATTGATAAGTGATAGTTCAATCGTAGAATCAATTGATTCTCCTGAACATCGTCGAAACGTAACCTGAGTCTCTTTCCCTTTTATCGCTTTTTTCACCACCAGTGCTCTAGGGAAGTAGCCAGTTTCATTCCTCCCCTGAAACAATTTATCCACAATACCCGCCTCGCTAGGAATGCTCATCAGTTTTACCTTGAGCCCAACTTGGGAGGTACAGTCAAGTGAAGAGACTCATATTCTAGCCGCACCACACGCTAGTGGAATGCTCTACCTGACTCTGTTTTTCCCAGAATTAATAACAAATAAATACAATGTACATCGGTGTCTCCTATACTCCTTTTTCCTTAAATTCAGTCTTTTCTTGGACTTAGTGGTACGGTTAAGGTAATTGTCCGTCCAAGAGAAATTGAAAAATTGTCTGCTCAATGGGGTTGTCCGCTCAAGAGAGCTGTTACTGAATTATTACATAATAAAAAAAAACCAATTTATTAATAAAAATTAATATAGTAAGTATGAATTCATGTGCTAAAACTATTTTATATCTGGTGAGCTGGTCATTGAACTTGCAAATTATTTTATAAAACTTTAATAAAAAAAATTAGTGAACAACAAGATGTGCCATCAACACGAGGAAGCTTTGCGGTTATAATAAATCAAAAATTCAGAAAGACCACCAACCTACATAGCGAATTACCCAAACAGATGCTTGAACCTCAAACCAAAAGTTATGTAGAACAGCCACTCTTTAACACGTAATTTCATAAGAAGATCACGTATATTTTAGCAACACCACATGACATCGCAAAATCTTCGTAGACATATTTTATTTATAAAAAAAAATATTTTGGTTGCTGTCCACCACGAAAAAGCTATTCCCTGCCATTTGATGTCATATACCATGCTGAGAATTGTAAGCAGTAAGAGGTAGAGTCTTACTGTTAAAAAATATGCTTCCAGACAGACACAGGGAGGTTATCAACCACGAAAAAAAATCGCATCTGCATACTATACTCTTTAACTCCGAACACGAGTATGGTTGCGCTGGTATGTTCACGGTTTCGCTATTTTGTCGACGTATCATGGCATATTTAACAAAATTTATGGCATGTTGTAGGCGTTGGCGTTAGCTTTTCGGGTGTGAGGTTAAAATGTGTTAGACATTCCAAGCAGCTTGACTTGTCACTTCTATGCAAATGATTCGAGAGGCAGCACTATAAGTAAAGCCTATTTGCCGAAAATGCTGAAAGTGAAGGAAGGAATGCTTATTAAGGTTTTAAAAATGGCAGAATGCCATTCGAGGTTGATTGTAGACGAAAAAACAACGATGGTATATTATTATTTTCTTTGCCATGCTGCAGAACGCACCATCAATGCAAGATAATCAAAGTTTTATTCATGAAATGCTGTTCGTGTGTAGCAGTGGCGTGGCGTGGATATTTTCAAATGGTAAGTCGAGAAAAATGAATCACCTACGAGCCATTCCATATGAAAACGGTCAATCCGAAATGTTGCTATACCTCCGATTTTGCTCAAACTTTGTAGAAATGTTCCTTTGCTATCGAAATACGAAATCGTCAAAGGATTTTTTTTTATGTAATTTTCCTCTCCCCTCCAGCCATACTCAAAGAACCGTACATAGCGATTTTATGGGCCGGAGTTTGCACTCTTAAATTGTCTGTATTCAAGCGATTAGGACGATTAAGGTGTCATTTTAAAGCTGATAAAGCATTCTTTTCAAATCAATCAAAAGGTTTAAGATATTTGAGTTGCTTTAGAAACCTGATCCTTTTGAAATCAACACATTTTATATACATTTTTGCCATATTTGAAGTAGTCCTGTGCCTAAAATATCAATAGTAAGTCCCTAAAAATTTTCCTGATTAAAAAAAAAAGCTTATTCTTTTAATAAAACACAATTCTTAGTTTCAAAGACTTTTTTTAATATCGTTCTATCCAAAAATTTTTAAAATTTTGTTTGTAAGCTTGTTTTTAATCAGCTGTAGCTTCAGTGTACATGCGAATAACAAAATGAAATTTTGAAGACTTAAGACTTTTTTAAGACTTAAAGTTGAAGAATAGACCTTTGAATCCTGCCCACTCCCGTATTGATATCTGGCAGTCAACATTCCCAAAAATGTGCCCAAAGATTGGCTTTTTCCATAGCTTAGAAATAAGCTTGTTTTTAATCATCTGTAACTTCAGTGTGCATGCGAATAACAAAATGAAATTTTCAGGACTTATAGTTGAAGAATAGGCCTTTAAATTCTACCTACTTTCATTGATATCTGGTAGTCAACATTCACAAAAATGCTCCCAAAGATTGGCTTTTTTTCAAAAGCTCAAAGTTTGAAAGGGATGTTCGTAAAGCACATAAGAAAATTTGTTTTTTGATCAACTTTGGATTTTTTATTTTGTAATTATTGTAAGGTTTAATTAGGGAGATTTTTAGGGACTTACTATTGATATTTTAGGCACAGGACTACTTCAAAAATGGCAAAAATGTATATAAAATGTGTTGATTTCAAAAGGATCAGGTTTCTAAAGCAACTCAAATATCTTAAACCTTTTGATTGATTTGAAAAGAATGCTTTATCAGCTTTAAAATGACACCTTAATCGTCCTAATCGCTTGAATACAGACAATTTAAGAGTGCAAAGTCTGAAGCCCATAAAATCGCTATGTTCGGTTCTTTGAGTATGGCTGGAGGGGAGAGGAAAATTACAAAAAAAAATCCTTTGACTATTACGTATTTCGATAGCAAAGAAACATTTCTACAAAGTTTGAGCAAAATCGGAGGTATAGCAACATTTCGGATTGACCGTTTTCATATGGAATGGCTCCTACACAAATTAATAAGGAATAAACAGAAGGTACCTTAAATTCCAAACGTGGATTAATCGAAGCCAATTTTTCTATACTTTAAGTCATTTAGGTTGAAATTCACTTTAAACTTGCAAATAATTCAAAACAATGATCAGTAGAACAAAAAAAAACAGCACAACAAAACCGAATTCGCCGTACATTACTCTAAGGCGAAAACTGTATTATTTTTTCCAAGCAGAAATTGCAGTAAGACGAAAATTATCGTCTTACTTTTTTCAATAAGAGAACGTGTGTTGAAAAGGGAGGCACCGGGGTGGAAGTATATCGTAGGAAAGACAGGGACAAACACAGAATATGTTCTGCGCGGCGATTTTCAATGCTTTCTTTTCAATGTTTTGTGTATGCTTTGTGTATTGTGTGTGTATCTCGCAAATTTAAAAGTGCTTGAAGAACATTGTATGTATGGGCAAAGATAGGCTGTTGACTGCTTTGTAGACTTGTTGTAGACTTATGTTGCTGGTTTTTTCCACGAACAAGGGACACATTTTAAAAGGTAAGACGATAGGAATCGTGTTATATGGACGCCACGCCACTGGTGTGTAGTCATTTATTTGAACAGTCCAAAAACTGGTGTTTGAAAAAGAGCAGACGATTTATGATTATTATTCCGCGACAAAAAAAAAAAGACTGGGAGAGTTTTCGTCCCTTGAAATTAATCGTTTAAAGCAGACGGTAAAGCTATTCTTAAAGACTAGTGTCACTTAATATCTACAGTCCTTCAAAAAAGTATAATTTTTTCTTATGAATGCAGCGTGTCAAAATAGTTTTCGTCTTCTAAATTTTCTGATTCTTCAGATCATGCCTCTGTTATACGCAGGGGCGAACGCAGAAAAATTTTTCGGGGGGGGTTTTGAAAAAATATATTAAATATGAACGAACAATTTGTTTTTAATATTTGTATGCTTTTTTATACTCTGTATTGATTTGTTTAAATACATTGCTAGGAACAATCCTAACTAATATTATAAATGTGAAAGTAACTCTGTCTGTCCAGCTTTCTATGTAACCGTCTCCCGCCCAAACTACTAAACCGATTTGAATGAAATTTGGTACAGATATAGTCTATAACATGAGGAAGACATTAGCTATGCATTTTATCCCTATATTCTAATGAGAACGGGAACGTATACAGGAACCTAGAAACTACAGCACCGATTTTAAAAATTCTTCCACCGTTAGAATGCCTCAATATCCTCAAGTAACATTAACTTTAATTCATCCCCATTTTCCTACAGGAACGGGAGTCCTGTCTACTATAATAAGTACGAAAGAAGCTCTGTCTGTCCTTCTTTCTATGTTACCATCTCCCGCTCGCTTGAAGCCACGGATACCGGAAGTGTCGCGCTGATCTGCATAAAACGATTAACTGTTTTATATAGGGACGAATCGCAAACATTTAAGGTGTCTATAAAGTTGTTGGGCCGTTTTTCGTTTGGCATACTCAAGCAATGTTCATGGGTATGCAAATGCTTATTCATACATAAGTACACCCTTTCCTAGTTGCCGTTGTCGATCCCATTCTTATACAGAGCCAGAGCGACTGGCTTTTAGTATGTGTGATGAAAATTTTAATTTTCGTAGATGTCGGTCACGACTGCCGTTAGTTTTGGAGTGACCGATACGATGTGTCTCGGTCGCACCTGCCGTTAGTTTTGAAACGACCAATGCGATGTGTTTGCAAGTAAGTAGGAAAGTGAATTTTCATATATTTCTATCGCAGGTCCCGTTGTATACGACCCAATACTACCTCCACATCAACATATCAAATTTACTTACACTAGAAAAGGGTGACCATGCTAAAAACATACCAAAACCAAAGTCATTCCAAAACATATGAAATACCTGCAAATTAACTTATCGATAGAAATGGCTTCCGCATTTGAAGGGATTTTTTCGTTGACAGAATGAAATTTTCAGGTGAATTTTATGTTTCCATGTTTTATATTTTGGTTTTTGTTTTAAAAAACTAGTGGTTATTTTTTTATTTCACAAATTTCGGGGGGGGGGGGGTTTCAACCCCCAAAACCCCCCCCCTGCGTTCGCCCCTGGTTATACGTGACTTCAATTGGAATTTCATTACAATCTGGGCATTGGTTAGAGTACTGTGAACCTATCTCTGGGTGATTTTGGTCGAGTTCACTGGATTTCGCCACCTATGACGAAGCTGAGACTATGAACTCGATCTCGAAGCAAAGGCTAGATTTTGGGTGAATAAAATAAAGCTTGAGCTAGCTAGCAAAAGTTATTTTCTAGTCATAAGTTTTTCAAAATAGCGAATGCTGGTTTCAGCTAGCCTTAACCTTTTATATCCAATTTCACCATTTTGTGACAACAGGAAACAGGGATGTTTTACCACCCCAGACAATTTAATTTTGACTGTAATTTTCATTTTACTTCGTTTATCTTTCTACAGCTCCTGTCTACACATATATTTTTTTTAAAATCTGGTTTTTTCTGTTTTGTTTCAATGTTTTTGATTCTCAAAACGCTTTACAAAAGCTCAAACAGATACCGAAAAAAAATTAAGTGAAGTAGCCTGCCGATTATAATAGCGAGACGATGCAACAAAAGTGGTTAAAACTCTTGACGTTTGTCGAAATATTTCAACGATTTGTTATATGATGGCCAAGACAGTCAACCAGAAGAGCAACTACTGAAGAAGTTACGAATTAATTTTATTTTCGTAGAAGAAATTTTGTGGAATCGACCTTCTAAGAGAAGATTCCTTGCTTACTAAAATTATCACAGTTTTGGTTTGCTTTTTAATGCCAAAACATCAATTGAGTGGATTTGAATAAAAAAATTTGAAGACGAAAAAACCACCTTGTTTCGCTTTATGCTTATTTAACTATTGATCAGCTCTAGCTTAGGCTAATTTAATCGAAGTCATGAATAAATAAATCAAAGTTTACGAAAAGAAGCGTAAGCTAGCATTTTTTCAGCTGAGACTATCAACTGAATCTGCTTTTTATGCACATAAAACCAAGCTTACGTAAGAACTGTCTAGCTTTAACTTGCAGCTGATGATAGGACAAACTAGCTTAAGCTTTTTCATAAATAGCTTTAGATGAGTTTTTTTACGAGACTTGAGGTCTTCCCCTTCCGCGACTTCCCTGACAGAAGATATCAAAAACCCATTAAGCCCCAGACTCTGTTCCATCAGCTTTACATGTTACCGCCATCGTAGTCTCATTATGCGTACTCTCTTAGCAATGCACTTGTCGGGGTACACATTATACAGTTTGGTGTTGAACCTTCTTCTCCTCACATCGTTATAAAGAACGACCACTATGAGTATTTTTCTTTCAAAACAACCAAGGGTTTCCGGATCCGGTCTAAATAAGGTTCATGTTTCTGTGGCCTAAAGCAGCATTGTAATGAGCACTGTCGGAAGAGGGTTTTGTTTCTTAGTTGGTTTTTTATCCTAAGATAGCATTTGTTGGAAAAAGTAATTATCTGTTTTATATCCGAACTAGAATTACATCGGCTAGAATCTTCACTGTATACTGCTCAAAAGATTCAAGTCAGTTGTAGGAGCATTTGCCCATGTATGAAAGTAATACTACATTTTAGGACGTATGTTTTATGTTTAGTAGATAAGGGCCACGTCAAAAGGGAAAAACATTTCTAACATCGTCGAGGAAAGCCTAAGTATTTTGCGGTATTTTTATTGAAGGTAAGTAAAGGGTCCGCCATCTAACGTTTTTTTTTTTTTTTAGTGCTTATTTCATGAATGGTAACACTTAGCTCATGTCTGATTTGACAAAAAATTAGTTTTGTCCTTCCGCTTGCCGTTTATGTTGCGTTTTTGCTTCGCTAAGTGGGCCTGCTATCGACTTAGAGAAGATGCCGATTTTGCCAAAAATTTCATATTTTCAGATGAAGCTCATTTTGATCTTATTATTCCACAAGAGATTGTTGGTAATGCACATTCCGACGATAGAGTTGTTAAGTTTCATCGATGTAACATTTACTCATAAACAGTTAGGTTAGGTTAGGTTGAAATGGTTGTCAGGAAAACAACTGACACACTTAGACCAGTATTAGGTCCATTGTGATACCATAAGAATTAAGTGAGGAAGAACCCCACTTAATAAAACCATTTGGAGCTTTTTATGAAGCGAAAGAGATGCAGGATATCTGTGTTCGCCAGATCGTTTAGATCATCGAGGAAATATTTTCCAAGATGCCGTTTTCTTTTAATGGAGAGTGCAGGACATGAGCAGAGGAGGTGTGGAGTAGTTTCTTCCTCCTCCTCATCTAAGCAACTTCTACAGAAGTCATTTGAGGGATCACCAAGTCTTATGGCGTGTCTGCCTATCAGACAATGTCCGGTAATGACATTGATTACGGAGCTAAAGTGCAATCTGGTTATGGATATCAAATGTCTTGTGCGTTTTGGATCAAGTCCTGGCCATAGCTGTTTTGTTGCCACACACGTGGTGATACTGTTCCACCAATGATTTGTTCTATCCATTGCCTCTTGCTTTAGCATAAGTTTACATGTAGCGATTGGTATACCGATATTCAACCTGCTGGTTGATATCGGTAGAACAGTTCCTTTTCTGGCGAGTTCATCGGCCTTACAGTTGCCCGCGATATCTCTGTGCCCCGGCACCCAAATAAGGTGAATATTGAACTGTTCAGCCATCTCCCTAAGAGATAGGCGACAGTTAAGGGCGGTTACTGAGTTCGTAGAAACAGCGCCGAGTGATTTGAGGGCTGCTTGACTATCTGAGAAAATCCGGATATTCGTTGAGGATATCACGTTTTCTTTTAGCCATGATAGGACCTCTTTGATCGCCAGAATTTCTGCTTGGAACACGCTACAATGGTTTGGGAGGCGGAATGAGATACTTACGTTAAGTCGTTTTGAGTACACCCCGCAGCCAACCCCTTCCTCGGTTTTTGACCCATCTGTATAGAAATGAATTGAATCATCTCTCAAAAATTCTTCGTCCTCCCAGGTCGTTCTCGGTGGGATTGAGACATGGAACTTATTATCAAAAACCAATTGGGGTATGGTGTAGTCAGAGTGGCAAGGGATTGATCTGAATAGATTCAGGATTGTGGCATGACCGATGTTGTTATCGGACCATTGGGAGATAGCTCTGATACGAGTGGCCGTATACTTGCGGCCATTTGTTTACTGAAGATATCGAGTGGTATGAGATTAAGGAGTATGTTTAGGGCAGCTGAGGGTGTTGATCTCAGTGCTCCGCTTATACATAAACAAGCTGTTCGTTGGACCTTGCTTAAATTATCGCAGTAGGTCCTTTTATCAAGAGCGGTCCACCATACCACTACTCCGTATGTGAGTATTGGTCGGATGACCGCGGTGTAGAGCCAGTGGGTGATTTGGGGGGAGAAGCCCCATTTAGTGCCAATGGCTTTTTTGCAGGAAAACAGGGCTACGGTTGATTTCCTGATTCTTTCCTCTATATTGGCTTTCCAGTTTAGCTTTTTGTCTAGGATAATACCTAGATATCTAGCTTCGTTGGAGAAGTGAAGTTGGATTCCATTTATTGATGGAGTTGATAGTTGAGGAATTTTGTATTTCCTGGTGAAGAGAACGAGTTCGGTTTTCTGAGGGTTCTCATAAACAGTGGCAGCATTGGTTTCTGGAATCACTTAGTTCTACGCAGGTTTTGTTTCACATTGAACAATACTGTCAAGGTAAGAATTTAATCATCTCAATATAATGTTGCTGTTCTAGTTTGATGTCCGTGGAGGAAGGGTTTGCTTGTAGAAACGAACGTGGAAAGCTGAGCGTACTATTGTTGAAAAAACAGTTTAAATAAATACAAATTAAATCCTAATCAATATTATAAATGTGAAAGTAGCTCTGTCTGTCCGGCTTTCTATGTTACTGTCTTCCGCCCAAACTTCTGAACCGATTTAAATGAAAGGAGATGGTGCATGTTTCTATGGAGACTGTGCCCAGGGCGTACACCTATGAGACTAGTACCAAATAAAAGTTTACGTTCAGCCCAATCAGACTGTCAAATATTTTTGAATTCGGTCTTCTTCTTTGAGATAATTAGACTTGAAGTTGAGCGCCGCAAATGGGAAAAATCTGACATTTCTGCAAATAATTACGTATATCTCGAAAAGTATAGCACGTAGGACAATGATTTAGGTATCATATGAAAGATCATATATCAAATTAAAGCTTACCAATTAAGGATTAAAGTGGTGCAAAAAAAAATATAGGTCATCACTGATTTTTTCGAGATATTGGCTGGCAAACGTCAACGAAAATGTTTCTATTGAAGCAACTTTTAGGCCTGTCTTTTAGATATATAATGTAAATGTCTATTAGATATATTATAATTAATATAATATAAGGCATTTAAAAAATGAATTGAAAGATATTTTTATGATATTTCATATGATACCTAAATCATTGTCCTAGGTGCTATACTTTTCGAGATATACGTAATTATTTGCAGAAATGTCAGATTTTTCCCATTTCCGGCGCTCAACTTCAGCACAGTCTGATTGGGCTGAACGTAAGCTTTCATTTGGTACTAGTCTCATAGGTGTACACCCTGGGCCCAAGTATGCACCACCTCCTTTTGTACAGAGATAAGTCTAGAGCCTGATGATGGACGTAGGCTATATGTTTTATCACCATATTCCCATGGGAACTAGAACTTGGAAGCTACAGCACCCATTTCAAAAATTCTTCCACCGTTAGAATACTACACTATTTCTGAGTAGCATATCTACACTTTAGTCATCCTCCGGAAAGGGCCTTCATATTCATACGGAAGACTTCACTATAGCATTATAAATTTGAAATTAACTGTGTCTACTTTTCTTTGTTATTATTTCTTCTTCTTTCCATTTCCGGCGTTACGAGTAGTGATCTTGAAGCGATCACAACTCTCCCACTTTTCTGCTTCACACTAGTGATCCGCCTGTGGGGTACGCCGCGTTGACCTCAGAAAGCGTCGGCAAGCCTCCCGGTTTTGGATTGTTCCATGTCTGAGGCAACCAAATGCTGCTGTTTTTGCATTTGCTTGTACCAGGAGTGTTTTGGCCTGCCTTTTCTTTTTCGTCCCGAATTTGTTGAAACGTTGTACGATATTGCCTTTTGGACGGGGTTCTGCGGATCTCTCCTTTGAACATGACAATACCAACTGAGCCGGTCGTGCTGAATTTTGTCCAAGATGGTACTTTTGACATGAAGGCTTCCACGGATCTTAGTACTTCTAATTCGATCAAGCTTTGTTACTCCTGCTGTCATCCGAAGCATCTTCATTTCGGCTGCCGTCAATTTGCTCTCATACTTTTTGTACATTGTCCAACATTGTGAACCGTATGTCAGAGCTGGACGGACAACTGCTGTGTAGAGTCTTCCCTTCAGCTTAGGGGGCATTTTTCGATCACAGAAGATAGCGGAGTTTTCTCGCCACTTCATCCACCCTACGCTTACTCGATGATTGATGTCGTCATCACAAGTTGCTTCACTATTGATCATAGATCCCAGATATTTAAACTTTTCACACTTGGGAAGCACATTTCCATTCAAATAAATGTCTGGAATAGGCTTGTCTGGATCAGAAAAAGGGCAGCACAGGTATTCAGTCTTTTTAGCGCTAATACGGTACCCATTTCCTTCCAGAACATCAATCCAAACGTCAAGTGCTCGTTGCAGGGATGTAGGATCCTCACTTATGATGGCTCCATCGTCAGCAAAGAATAATTGTTTTACTTTATTGTCCGTTACTTTTCCTTCGAGCAAATAATCCAGAACAGCAATAAAGAGCAGTGGACTCAAGACACTTCCCTGATGTACACCTACTGTTATTTGGAATTCTTCGGTGACTCCAGCTGGGCATCTCACTTTTGTAACTGCTCCCTCGTACATGTCCATAATTATTCGCACATAGGCTTCAGGAACTCATCGGTGTCTGAGGGCCACCCATATCAGATCTCGTGGTTGTCGATCGAATGCTTTTTCGAAGTCAACCAACACAATATGCAAATCCTCTAAGGCATCTCGGTGTTTTTCCATAATGATCCTTATACTTTGGATTGCGTCTGTAGTTGACTTACCCGCGATAAACCCGCATTGGTCATCAGAAAGCCTTATTATTTTCCGCAGTCGGCTATCCAAGACCCGCTCAACGATCTTCATAGAGTGGGACATCAACTTGATCGAACGATAGTTGTCACAGCTTCTGGTATCTCCCTTTCCCTTGTACATTGGAAGGAGAAAACTTTCCCTCCATTGATTAGGCAAACTGTCACCTCTTATAAGTTTGGAGATGAGAATCGTGAGCCATCTCAACCCGATGTCTCCCATATTTTTCCAAAACTCATATGGTACCTCGTCTGGCCCAATCGCTTTGCCTTTTTTAGAGTTCTTAACTGCCTCCCTAACTTCTTCGACTGTGACGTCGGATACTTCCGTAAAGTTAGGTGCAGCTGTTGGAAAGTGGCGCCGAGGAAACTGTTCATTCAAAAGATCATCGCAATACTGTCGCCACCTGTAAAGAATTTTGTCGTCATCCACAAGTAGCAGTCCTTGAGCATCATTTATGAACTTTGGCGAACGAATCTCCTGCGCATTTCTCCTTCTCTGAGCGGCTATTTTGAAAATGGTTGCTCCCTTATTCAAGTTGCTTTGTCTTAGCTCTTGGATTGCCTGATTTGCTTCAGCAGCTGGGGCAGAAATCTCTTCCAGCTCTCGATACAGGCCCTCCGTGCTTTTTGCTTGAAGTTGGGCGCACTTTTTCTTCGCTTCTTTTCTGCAGCTCTTGTATTCCATTTTGAGACGCGCTTTTTCATTTGTATTTCTTGAGGGGCACTTCGACCAAGCTTGGAAAGCTGCTTTCTTCTTTCTAATCACTGCTTTAGCTTCATCATCCCACCACCAGGTTTCTTTAGCTTGTTGGTAGTGTCCTTTTGAAACTCCTAGCAGTGATTTGGCTCTCTCTAAGCAGGTTCGTTGTAGGCGATCCCACATATTTTGTGCCGTGATTGCATTTGAAACTGCGTCGATGGTATTACACAGCTGACATCGCATATACGAAATGAATTGCTGTCCTTTGGTTTTCTCTAGATTGTACCACTTGATTCTCCTAGGAGCCTTTGTTTGTTTGACTTCCTTCACCGCATCCGTAAAAAATTCTGTTAAAAGAAGACGGTGTTGTTGAGCGGCAGCTTCTCCTAGTATCACTTTGCAGTCTTTCACCCGAGATTTCATGTAATTGGTTACCAAATGGTAATCAATCTGGGTTTCATTTCCTCCACTGCTGTAAGTGATAAGGTGTCGGTCTTGTTTGATGAACATAGTACGATTAGACCGTATGACTTGCACATATTTAGAATATCTTCACCAGGAGTGTTCCTGGTGCCGGATCCCAAACCTCCATGGCAGTCTTCATAATCCTCGTTTGTCTTCCCGACATGTCCATTCAAATCTCCTCCAACAAACAAATACTCTTCTTTTGGGATGTTCTTAAGTAGGTTATGAAAATCAAGCCAGAATGCATCTTTTTCCTCCTGCTCACACCCTATTTGGGGAGCATATGCACTGATGATATTCCATTCTTTGTTATTATTTACCGCCCTAAATATTGTCTAGTCTAGAACTTGAAGATGGACATTCTTACTAATATTACAAATCCGAAATTAACTCTTTCTGTACGTGTTTCTTTGTTACCATCTCCCGCCCAAATTATTGATCCGATTCAAATGGAATTTTGTTCGAAGATAGCCTAGAGCCTGAGGAAGGACATGGGCTAATAAGTTATCCCTATTTTTCTACGGGAACGAAACCCTAAACGGGAACATCATACCCTATAGAGTATGGGAAAAGGTGGAAGGTAAGAACGTCGTGTATAAAAATGTACTTAAATAAAATAATATAACAATAGACTACTTTAATACATGAATATGTTTTATTTGCAAAATAATTAACCTAAAAAATGCTGCCGATTCCACGCGGACGAAGATGACTTTACAGTTAGTAAAATAATATTACAAACAACTGGTTACTTTAATTCATGTATGTGTTTCGTTTGCTAAATAATTAGCCTTAAAAAAATGCTGCCGAAAGCCACTATTCCACCCGGACGATGTCGCAGTCACAGCTAGTATTATTAAAAAATTGTGGCGCAACAAATACAAAAATAAATATCTTGGAATGCTAATATCAGCTAATCTAAACGTAAGTCCACATCTTGAAGAAAAACTAGCAGATGCTAAGCGAGCCATTTCATCGATATGGGATCGTTGCATTAAGAAAAACTGCATTTCTCATACTGCAAAACAAAAGGTTTTCCGTTCAACTGCTACATCTATACTACTCTACGGAGCTCAGGTATGGGGTTATAGATCATACGATGCCGTTGAAAAGTTTCTACGATGCGTTTTGAAGAGGATGTTTCGATTGCCGAGAAACACTCCAAATTATATGTTATACATTGAAACTTGTATTTCACCTATGTTCCTAAATACCTTGCAAATGCACTTCGATTATGTAATTAAAGTATTGGAGATGGTCGACACAAGAATACCTCACATAATTATGAAAAATGTTATTAAACTCAACGGGAGTATCTGCAAAGTGTGGAATGAAATTACGTCGGAGTGTGGAACAGAAATAGTTATTCAGCCAAACGAACAACCCTTCACGCTGAAGAAATTAAGTCAACTATCCTACGAAAGATATATTGAAGAGGCTGGATCGTCTGTCTTAAGAAAGTATTATAGCAGACTAAATTACAACCTTGATAAAAATACATATTTCCTTAATTCCTACTCTGTGGACAAAATTAGTACTATATTTAGAATAAGAGGTGATATACTCAGCCTAAATTTCATTCCCCACCGCACCGATCTACCAACACTCTGCGAACTTTGCAACATGGGCATTAGAGAAAGTGTCTTCCATTTTCTTGCAGTTTGTCCAATTTTGAAGGAATTTCGTATAATAATATTTTCAAAAGAAGTCTTTGAAGAGGGAGAAGCCTTAAGAGTTTTAAACGGAGAAAGAGGATGGGATCCTTTGTACAACTACACCGTAGCTGCACTTCGATACCGAAAACGAATTTTAGAGGGTGATTTTTAATTTTTAATAATTATGTTTCATTAGATAAATTCAAAATTAAAATTATAAATTGTCAACGTGGTAGACGGCCATAGGCCAAGCCAATTAGACTTAGGAAATTATTAAATAATTGTTAACTTTATATATGAAATAAAAGTAATTTTAAACTTGAAAAAAATACTAACTAACTTGTGGCGTAGCTGAACGATTACCCCAGACCCCAGTGAATAGTGCATTTCTAACATGCCTTGTGAGGGAATAGATATTGGGCCTACAATTAACTGCCGGCAAAAAATTTTAGTATCGGAGGACCGTGGAAAAACATTTTTACTTCTGTTTGAATTCGAACCACGAATCTCCCGGTTAACAGGCAGACATGCCAACCATCTCCCCACGGGTAAGGGATTATTATAAGATGAAAATGAGAAAATAGGTTGGAGACAAAACAGAACCCTGGGGAACACCGGTATTTATTTTGTGGGTTTCAGAGTAAAACCCTTCAAAAACGATTTGTATTGAAAGTTTCAAAGAAATTTATCAATCCAATAATTTAAAACTAATCTAAAAAGCAAATTTTTCAAAAACGAAAGCACGTGTCTTAGCTTGGTGCCAAACAGTATCAAATACCTTTGAAACATTAAGCACAGTCACAAAGCTATGTAAGAATTTGTTTTGTAAGATGTACCATCATATCACCTGGGGACTCATTGGTACCAAAGACGTACTAATGGCTCTTTAACAAATTTCTTAATCTGATTATTACTCAACTTTTCCATGACTTTAAAAAAAAAAGGATTTCCCTTTTTGGGCGACCGAATACACAAATGTTGTTTTCCACCCACTCGAAAGATACGTATGAAAAAGGTAAGATGAAAATAAAGGCCACTGCGCAGCATGATAAAAAAATAACATTAGCAGTGATACGATCCGGGCCAACGAATTTGTATAATGTATATGTCATGATCTTTCAAAACTTTTGCCACGCAAGTACACACTTTTTGGAAGCAAACTGTTTCACAAAAACGTCAGTTTTCTCATGGTTATGTTAGAAAAAATTGCTGTCAGGAAAACAAACTGACACACTTAGACCAATATTAGGTCCATTGTGATACCATAAAATTATGCGAGGAAGTATCTCACTTAACAAAACCATTTGGAGCTTTAGCTTTTAATAAAGCGAAGGAGATGCAGGGGATCTCTGTTCGCCAGATCGCTTGGATCATCAGAAAATATTTTCCTAGATGCCGGTTTCTTTTAAAAGAGAGTGCAGGACATGAGCAGAGGAGGTGTGGGATTGTCTCCTCCTCCTCTTCATCTAAGCAACTTCTGCAGAAGTCATTAGAGGGAACGCCAAGTCTTATGGGGTGTTTTCCTATCACACAATGTCCGGTGATGACATTGATTACGGAGCTAACTTGCAATCTGGTAATGGATAACAAATGTCTTGTGCGTTTTGGATCTAGTCCTGGCCATATCCGTTTTGTTGCCACACACGTGGTGATATTGTTCCACCTATACTTTGTTCTATTCATTGCCTCTTGCTTTAGCATAAGTTTACATGTAGCGATTGGTATACCAATATTCAACCTTCTGGTTGAGATCGGTAGAACGGTTCCTTCTCTGGCGAGTTCATCGGCTTTGCAGTTACCCACGATTTCTCTGTGCCCCGGCACCCAAATAAGGTGAATATTGAACTGTTCAGCCATCTCCCTAAGAGATAAGCGACAATTAAGGGCCGTTACTGAGTTCGTAGAAACAGCGCCGAGATTTTAGGGGCTGCTTGACTATCTGAGAAAATCCGGATATTCGCTGAGGATATCACGTTTTCTCTTAGCCATGATAGGACCTCTTTGATCGCCAGAATTTCCGCTTGGAACACGCTACAATGGTTTGGAAGGCGGAACGAGAGACTTCCGTTAAGTCGGTTTGAGTACACCCCACAGCCTACCCCTTCTTCGGTTTTTGAACCATCTGTATAGAAATGAATTGAATCATCTCTCAAAAATTCTTCGTCTTCCCAGGTCGTTCTCGTTGGGATTGAGACTTGGAACTTATTATCAAAAACCAATTGGGGGATGGTGTAGTCGGAATGGCAAGGGATTGATCCGAATAAATTCAGGATTGTATCGTGGCCGATGTTATTAACGGTCCATTGGGAGATAGCTCTCATACGAATGGCTGTACTGGCGGCCATTTGAACCAACATTTTTGCAAAATCTATTATAAAGTGCTACACTGTTCTTGAAATCATCGAATGAATATTCCGCCTCATGAGCTGCTAAATAAAACCAATGTCCTTATTACAAAGTGCATTACTAATAAACATTCAACAGAATTCGATAGGTTTTCAAACAAATTACCCCCGATGTGTTTGTGTAAGTGTATTGTGCAATTATATAAATGAAACTTCTTTTTACAAAAATATTTTACGTGTATACACGTACCATTACACAAAACCGTCTTCGCGTAAGTGAATTTCCCAGAACTTTTCAGCTGATGTTGCAATATCACAAAACACACTTTCTCATACTCACACTAATGTAACATGCTTTAAGTCTTTTTATGTCGTTGCAAGAAAAGCTTTTGCTTTACATTCAAACATTCAAAAAGACAGTATTTTCAATATTAAATTGTGAAGCCTTTTAAGAGTTTTATTATTCTATCAATGCATTGATGCGAAGTTTCTCAAAGTTTGTTACACTTGGTGTGAGAGCCATCTCCTCTGAGATTTTAAGTTAAGGAAGTTTAAGATGACTTTAAGTTTTAATATAGGTATTCAGAGTGGAAGATTTCTAGGCGTCTCATCCTTACTAACAACCAAGAGATTTAGTTTCTAAACACAATGTGGTGGTTTAAACGTTAATGCACGACAGGGATGCGACGGGAAACTATGAAGAAGAACTGCTCTCAGAATTTCAAAGATGAACAAGATTTTATAGTTTGCAAAATTTAATTATTAAAATAGGAAGTGCAGAGAAATGAAAACTAATACTCTTCTGAAATATTAGTTATTGATGAATCTCAATCTGCTTTACTCACATCATTATGAGCTTGGCTGGTCATTAATTAATGTTTGAAAAATGATTCGGGAAGGAAACTTCCAATGAAGGGAAACTAAATGAGACACAATGAATGGATATGGATAACTGATATGTATAAGACTTCCTGTGATTTTTTTTTTTAAGTTTTACTTCGCAAATCCGTAATTTCTCAGTTCTTATTCGCCCAGGCCATAGCTTCTCTTATACAAATGGTAAGCTAAAAGTAAAGCGGGAAAAATTTGCTCAAGCGATTTTACATTTGCTATGTGGAAATAATAAAAATTGATAAGGAAGCTTAGGAGAGCGAAAAATAACTAATTTAATTTAAGAAAACTCACTAAGTTATCCATAACTATAGCTGACCCGACAGGCGTTGCTCGGAAACGACGGCGATTAAGTGTATAGCATGGACACACGGCACTATTTATACATATAGCATACGATTTAAAGGCATTGTACTTTCACAGATAAGGTAAAATGTAAATCACGCAATAAGTTGTAGTACTTGAAATTGGGATCATGCTGCACATAATGTAGCATTCTCCATCTGTTAAAGAATTTTTGAAATCGGCCAAGAAACTTCTCAGTTTCAAATAAAGTTCTTGATTCCGCTTTATTTTTTATGATAATAACAATTTGTGAGAACTGTTCCCGGGGGATGACTTAAGGCCCGTATTATGAGTAGCGAATCGAACGTTCGCTTCTAGGCGAACTGTTCAGCGAACTACAAGCTTCGTGGTATTATGAGTAGCGAACTTCAACATTCGCTTTAGATGTGATAGGTACAAACATAAAAAAATGAAAATTTCATAAAGTCATACGTCAAATCGCCTTATAATTGTTGTTGATCTGTTGATAGAACACCTTTCTCAATAAAATATTAAAGAAATAATTGATTATAAATATGATCAGCAGTGTTGATTTGTTTTTTGATTATGTGGAAGAAAGTGAGAGTGCACCGAACAAATTAGTGCGAAGATTGAGAAGAAATTTAAGAGACAATTCCAACCCATTTGAACTGCCAGATAGTTTTTAAGAACAAATTCTTTAAATTCTTTTTTCAGTCTAATAAATTTTTTTTCCCAAAGGTTTATTTCATATTTCCGATTAAACAAACCAGCATTTCAATATGTCTTGGAAACCATAGGTTCGCAGTTAAAAACTTCCCTTAGTTCTGCAGTTCCACCATTTATACAAGTTGCCTGTACACTGCGGTTTCTAGGTAGTGGAAGCTATCAAAATGGTGTGGGAAATGATTTTGAGTTGCGGCTGTCACAATCTACAGTTTCAGTTATTTTGACTAGAGTTCTTAACTTAATTGAAACTAAAATTTGCCCATTTTGGATAAAGGCAGATATGTCTGCAGCTGAAAAGCAAGAAGCTAGAAATTATTTTTTTACGAAAGCTGGACTGCCCGGAGTAATTGGATGTGTAGACGGAACCCACATTGGAATCATTGCCCCTGCTCAGTTACAGCACCAGTATTTAAACCGCAAAGGGTTCTATAGTTTAAATGCTATGATAGTAAGTTAATTGACTTTAGTAATTGTTCATATTTCACAAAAACTCTTTCTCTTCATAAGGCCTGTGACAATAATGGAATTGTTCGGTTCGTTGATTCAAGATATCCTGGTTCTACACATGACTCGTTCGTGTGGAATAACAGTGAACTGAAAGAGAAGTTGGAAAGTTGGTGGTTAAATGGAGAGCGCTCGAGGTATCTTGGTATGTACTCAAAATATTTATCAACTTACTTGATGTAGTGAACGTCTTCCTTTTTTCTTCATTTATTTTTAAAACTAGGAGATTCAGGATACCCTCTGCAGCCGTATCTGATAACTCCATATAGAAACGCGGAATCCGGATCAAGAGAATCACTTTTTAACAAGAGGCACGCAAAAGCCAGGAATATAATCGAAAGAACGATTGGTACTTTGAAAAGTACGTTCAGATCGGTTCTCAAAAAGCGAAAATTGCACTACAGTCCACAGAAGGCTATTAAAATAGTGAACGTCTGCTGTGCACTGCACAATATATGTCGCAATTACAACGTCCCAGATGTAGAGATGTTGGAAGAGAACCTAAGTCCAGCGGAAGTTTCAAATGAACCAATTGAGTCGGGGATGATGAATATAAATTCAGAAGGCATCAGAATAAGAAAGAAATGTTGACCTCACTATAAGATCATTAACCCTTTACCGCATACGAAGCCAAATATGGCTTTAGCTTTTTGTATCCTTTTTTCTGTTCTCTATCACATGGAAAAGATCGAAATACAACACGATCCTCTTCTTTGTATTTCTATGAACACTTAACAGTAGTTTTTTTGTGTGTGCGACAGCAAAGAAGTATGCATTTCGTGATCAAAGGTCAGCCGGTCGGTCCGGTGTATTGAAAACGGAAGTGTAGAATATATTAATATTTTAAGTGTTAGTTATTGCTATTGCTTGGTAAGTAAAGTGAAATCAAAAATATATTTTTGATTAAGTGTCAAATTGCGCATGCAATGAACCAATTTTTTATTGAAAAAAGTGATTAAGCTGGTCTTGGGAGAGCAAAAGGTACGGAAGCCATATTTGGCTTCGTATGCAGTAAGGGGTTGCAAATTTACATATTTTCTTGATTTTTAATTTTTTTTTGGTTAGGAGATTTTTTGACATTTGCTACAATAGCCCGAATTTGCAGGTCCATTTATTCAAAAATGTACTCTTACCACTGGGTACCGTGAGGCTCAACAAAGTTCCAAATTCAAAAATGCCGATTGAAGAGCTGAAAAAAGGCGGATGTAGAAGCATGGTTGAAAAACCGGCCACAATTGATGGAGTCAAATTGAGCTTGGTTCCTTGGTTTGACAACAAAGTTGTAAGCATGATGTCACCGTATGTGGCAGCGAACTAATTGTAGAAAGACGCCGTTATTTTAGAAAGGATAAGCAATACAGAAATATTTCCGCTCCTAAATCAGTCGAGGTTTACAACAAGTAGGTACATGGGCGGTGTCGATTTGTTAGATTCGATGCTTGGACTACACCGTATTCCTTTGTGATCCAAGAAATGGTACAAAGAATATTTTTTCATTGATAGACTTATGTGTAGTGAGTGCATGGATCATCTGACGACGTTGGGAACGACTTCCACTTACCGCTTTTTGATTTCAAACTTGCTGTTGCGGAGAACTTATGCAAGGCTGATAAGATGGCTTTGAAAAGACGCGACCGACCATGCAGCTCACTTAGTCTTGCAAGTTGCTACTTCTGAGACTATTGGAACTCCAACATCAAGTCGAACCACTCCAACCATTACAACACCGACAACCACCCTGAAAAGACAGCATCTTGCAAGGCATCAAGACTTTCCTCTTTCTTCGGTACGTTGTGATAGCTATGGTCATTTGCCACAAATTAAAAAAAATCGTCAAATTTGCCAAAATAATTGTAATGGACGTTCGTTTACATTTTGTCAAAAATGTGGAGTTGCTCTATGTTATAATGAAATAAGAAATTGCTTTTCTCAGTTCAGATCTTTGAAATAATACTTAAGTTATTTTCAATACAATAAATTATTTTGTTTTGTTTTCAAATGAAAAGTTTTTATCTTTTGTTATTTTTTTCATAACCTTCTTGCAATGAATTGTTTTGCTATGTTTTTGAATTGAAAATATTTATTTCTTACTATTTTCTTGAATTCTTCTCGTAAAGTGAATAAATAAAATTTGTAAGATTTCTAACACCTTCCTGCATACGAAGCCAAATTTGGCTTTTGTTCTTATTTTTTAAACAAATTAACTTTTTTGTGTTTTTTTAATGCAGAATGTTTTCAAACAGCACAACAGCACCCATAAAAAAAGTTTTTTATTTTTTTTTTACCGCTGAGATTAATTCATGCGGTAAAGGGTTAATACAATTTTGTAGAATCAAAACATGTATGTTTTCGCTAATTAATTCATTTTTTATTATTTCAGTTCTTTTTTACTTAAAATAGTTTCTTATCATTATAAGATATTATTTGTATCACAAAATTTTTCGGCTTCATTCGAAAACTTAAATTATTATTTACATAATGTACATAACAAAGTTTTGCAAACTAGAAAAAAAAACAGCATTCTGCTGAAAAATAAAAACTTCTTTTAAAAAAACTAAAATAAAGAACACAACAACAAAAACTATCTCTTTTCAAAATAATCATAAAATAATGAACACAAAAACTATATCTATAGAAAATAAGAACTCAAATATTATTTAACTTTCTCAGTTCAATATCCAGTTTTTTGATTTTCAACTCGACTGTTTCGATGTGACGCTTGTTTTTGTCCAAATTTTCTTTTTCCTTCCTTTTCTCTTTAGCTTTCAAAAGACTAATCTTTTCTTTTTCTAGCTCAAAGCTCTTTCTCGAGTATCTTGCAATTTCAGCCAGACTTTTGTCAATCGACTTTGAAATAGTAAGTATTTCGAGTTGTGTGTCAGTCTGGTCTTTTAAAAGTTTCATCCGTGCATTTTCTTTTTCAGTTGACGCGTTTTCTCCTCTTTTACGAGCTGGCAGGGATCGCTGCTGACCAGATGACGATGGTCGCTGAACATCCTGAGCATCTTCATCTTGAACTTCGGCGTCTTCATTGTTGCTGTCTAATAATTCCTGCAGAATTGCCTCTTCCATTCTTTCCGTTGCATTTATACTTGAAGGCGCAACTGCAGGTGATCCTTGCGTATTCCTTCCGCCAAAGATACAACCAGACGGATTAACTGCATGTTGAAGGCTGAGTAAACTATCAACTGCCTGCTCTAAAGGCGACAAAGACAGTGGTGTATACTGTCCCCCTCCAGTTGCTACAATTTCTTTTTTGTTGGCTGAAATTTTTTTTTTAAGTTTTAATTTGTAATCCAACCAAACCTAAAAAAAAATGAAATAATAAGAAACATATCTTTTACAAATCGACTAGAAACCTATAAACAAACCTTATGCCATTCTTTTCCCTCACGAGAAGGAGGACCAAGTGAATTGAGGTCAATTGCAAAACGCTCCCAGTACTCTTTTTGACTCTTCTTTGAAGATCCAAACGCTCCCAACTCTTTAGCTATATCCGGATTTTGTTGCATTAACTCCACAAGCTTTTCGAAATGACTACTGTTTGTCCTTAATGAAACGAAAGAAATTAGCTTCTTGTATTCAGTAAATAAAAATTTAATTACTTTTTTCTCAAATCACCCATTTTTGCCAGAAATGCATCCAAACAGAAACAGTAAACAAACACAAAAAAAACTGAACCATTCGTTCGCTTGCTTTATCACCAATAACTTTCGTTCGACCGATTTCGACGCGCTGGGCGAATAGAATATCGAACGTTCGCTACTCATAATTGGTCGATAGCTCTAGTCGATAACTTTTTGACATTTGAAGCGAACTTCATTTGAGCGAGTCGCTACTCATAATAGGGGTTTTTCTTTTTTAGTTCCGAACAGATAAGTGAAACGTCAAAAACGTAAGAGTATTTCTTTTTCAGTTCAGCAATATCTGAACGCTCAAAATGTTTTTCTTTTTTCTTCGGAACACTACGCGAGCGCACTCTACGTGCTCGAAATAAAATGACGGGGCATCTAGAGCAAGAGTCTGAGCGCAGCTCACTGAACACGCTCAGTTCAGAACACGTTCACGCTGTTCGTTCTCAGTTCTGTTCACTGTTCGGAACTAAAAAAGAAAAACCCCTAATACGAAATTATCGAATTCGCTTGGATTTTAGTTCGATTCGCTACTCATAATACGGGCCTAAAGGGTTAGGGGACAGGAGCGTGAAAAAATGCCATTTTTCAATATTTTTTTTTTACTAGTAATCAACTTTTTTTCCTATGCAAAAACCAAGTATCATTTCATCATACTTTAACATTACTTCACTAAAATTTCAAAAAATATTTACTATTTTACAAGTTATGGCGGTCTAGGTTAGGTTAGGTTAGGTGGAAGTGGCTGTCAGCCAATGAGTACATTGCCTAACACACTTAGGCCGCAAGAGCCCATTGTGATACCACAGAGATCAGCAAGTTAATCACCTACTGATCTCAGAAACCCGATGTAAGATTAACGAGTTGATCACTTATTAATCTTCCATTACGGGACTAGCCGGTTAATCACCTGCTAGTCGAACCACGTGGAACTTTTAATGTATTTCGAAAGACTTTTAGGGTCTATGTAAGCTAAGTCGCTAGTATCATCGAAGAAGAATTCACCGAGATGAGTTTTCCTCCTATGAAGTAGTGCAGGGCATGAGCAAAGAAGGTGTTGAACGGTTTCTTCCTCCTCCTCGTCCATGCAGCTTCCGCAGAAATCATTGGAAAACACACCAAGTCTTTTGGCGTGTCTCCCTATTAGACAGTGTCCCGTAAGAACACCTATGGTAGAACCTAAATACAGGCGGTTCAGGTCTGAGTTCAACAGGTTTTAAAAAGGGGTCTTTGCGGTGCCAACTGTAACTAAAAAAAAAACCGATAGATTTGAATGAAACTTATACAATTTTTAGAAAACATAAAAAACTAGTGCCTGATCGAGGGACAGTAATGAAAAAAAAGCTGAATAACTCGAAAGATATTTGTCGGATTCACTTAAAATTTTCAGAGAATATTTTTAAGATACTATATACTTTAAGAAAATGCAAAAAACAAAAATCGATTTTTTGAAAATTCTGACAACCCCTAACCCCTTAAAGTTTCTGTTACTTGCGAATAGTGTAGCATTCTAAGATTGAAATCGGTTCAGTAGTTTGGGATGGAGACGGTAACATAGAAAGACAGACGGACAGAGTTACTTTCACATTTAAAATATTAGTTAGGATTATTTCTTAGGTTATAAACCTCCTCTGTTCCAAAGTTCATTCAAATCAACTCAGTAGTGAATCTTATTCGATAAAAACAAACAAAACAATCCTAGCTTCCTATCTAATATTATAAATGTTAAAGTAACTCTGTCTGTCCGGTTTTCTAAGTTACTGTCTCCCACCTAAACTTCTGCACCGATTTAAGTGAAATTTAGTACAGAGATAGTCTAGAACCTGAGGAAGGACATAAGCTATATATTTTATCCCAATATTCCAACGGGAACGGGAACGTTAACGGGAACTTGGAAACTACAGCATCCATTTCAAAAATTCTTCCACCGTTAGAATGCTACACTATCCCCGAGTAACATAAACTTTAAATATTCCCCATATTTCTACGGGAACGGTCACCAAATTCCCACGGAAACCGGAGTCTTTACTAATATTTTAAGTCCGAAATCAAATCTGTCTGTAGGTTAGGTACGTGTTTCTTTGTTACCATCTCCCACCCAAACCACTTCACAGTAGTTCCACGCGTAGGCCAAAATTCAAAAAATTCATTGCAACGGTTATAATGAAAACGCTGAGGACATCCTAAAGTCATAATAAATGGAAACCTAAATGCCGTTAACTATTTATATTCGAGGTTATATGTAACATTGCAAATACATGACATTTGAATTTTAGTGCGCCAGGTGTTAGTAAGACCTCATTTGTTGGCTTTCACGTTTTCTTATCTTTTTGTGGAGTTGGTTTTTTTGTTGTGGGTATATTTTTGGAAGTTATTACCACTTTTTTGAGAGTCAGTGTTAGACTCATTATAAACGTTTATAAATTGGGCAAAAAGATAGAAAAAAAAAATAGAAAAGCTTAATGTTAAGTTGCCTTAAACTTTTAACTGTTACGCCTTGCAACGCCCCAAAAAAGTTATATATTGACAGAAAGGTTATTAAATGTATGCATGTATGTATATGTACTATCTAGTGCACGTTCAATCAGTTGCACAAACTTGCAGACTGATTTTCCATTTATTTTTAAAAGACCTAAGGAATTTATTATTTTTTTCAACTTTAATTGTTAATAACTTCTGAAGGAAGTGCTTTATTGGAAAATATTAAAACAATTTTTGTAGAACATTAAATTTTCTCTAAGAAACATGTTTGCAATTTATCGTATATTGATTTGTTTGTTAATTAAAAAAATTCAAAGTTACTTAAGAAAAAGACTTTTTAGTAGAGCGTTAAATTTTCTATAAGAATTGTCATTGGTCGACATGATCTGTTCATTCATGATGAAAAAAATTTCAAAAAATCAACAGAACTTTTCCCGTGTTATTTGCATTTAAGAACCGATTTAGGACTATCGTGAAAAAAAAATTCGGACAAACCTTGAATAAGGACCACCTTAGGGCATTTTTTAATCAAACCCCAACCCCCCCCACCCACAAAACCGCTTATCTACCGACATACATGCGCGAGTCAGAAAACATTATAATGTTAAGACGACCCGGGAACTACTGTAGTGTAAGAGAAACGCTTAGAACAGGAACCGGTTGAAAGGAAGAAGGACGAAAAGGGAAAGTCTTCCGAGTCGTCTTAATAGGAGATTCTACGACATTTATACACGTGAAGGAGGAAAATTGGTTTGGAGCAAATTAAGGCTAGGTGTCCCTTGCATTTTTCGTTAAAATATAAAAGATTCGTTGGCTTATTGCTTCATAACTTTTGCAATTTTCTTGATAATTTGATGAAACAAAATGTTTTGTAAAGATGATAAGCACACAAACATTTGTGTATCATTCGAACGCTGAAAGTTATTCCGTAACGGTTTTTATAGGGACCGGAAGCTGTTTTTTTATTGAAAATTTCTATTCACTATTTTGGTCACTTGATGGGACACAAACTGATGACAGTTTGGTGTTTCTGTCATAGGTCTGACCTTGCGATGGAATCAGCGCTTGCAACAGTTTCTAAAATGAAACTTTGGCTGAGCAATACCACAGCTGTGGCCAAATATTTTCGTACATCACTTTCGAAAAATAAGGAAATGCCAAAATTTTGACCAGAATATCGTTCATTCCCATTCGTACTTTGAAGTAAGATTTGCTAAACATGTTAAAAATTTGATCAATGCAGTTTTACACAATTTACCGGGATGTTTCAAAAACTGGTGACATGTCTCAAAAACTCCAGGTTCACTGATAGACAAGAATATAGCAGTTGGGATGCTTAATACTTGGAGCAAATCGGAGTTTCAACAACTTCTCCAAACATGCTTGATGGCAGATGTTTTATTGATCATGAAAGATTTGCAAAAAAAATCTCCAGAAAGGGCGTTTGATTCTGCCTGATGTTTTAACTTCGAAACAAAACGCTCTCAGAAAGTTGAAACTCATGCTCCAGGGTCCATATCCAGGAACACAAAAAAAAATGTTCAACACAACACTTCCAATAAAGAAAACGACATGAAGAGACGCAAAGTATCGCATTCTCTCGTAACAACAGGCACTCGATCATGGACGGCATTCCGAATCGAAATCATATCAGCATTCATCAATTTTCTTGACATCCGGCTCAACATTGAAGAAAATGAGCTGATCAAATGATTTTCTACATTTCTAATGGCGAAAACCACAGCAGAAGTAATTCAAGAGGGTCGATTCTTGGTTGAAACCATTTTTGGCGAAGAAAAAGTTTCCGACTTTTCATCAAATGTTTGCGACTGCTGGCCAGCAATCCAAGAAATCAGAGATCTCGACACTTCAGACGAAGGTGCCAAAATGTTGCATAAGCTGCTCCGACTGATACCAGTGACATGTGGGATTTCGCAGAAACTGTTGTGCTCTTTACTGGTCACTTCGCCTCATTCCATGATATGATTGTTGAGAAAGTGATTTCTCATTATAGATTGAGACCATGAACTCGAGAATGTTTGTGGCACTGAATGGAGTAGGTATAGCTTTATATAATCCGAGGCCAGCTGTAGCAGAGTTCCTTCGCAAGAAAGAGAGGCGTTACCGAGAACCTGATCTCACCTTGTACCATTTTTGGCGAAGAAAAAGTTTCCGACTTTTCATCAAATGTTTGCGACTGCTGGCCAGCAATCCAAGAAATCAGAGATCTCGACACTTCAGACGAAGGTGCCAAAATGTTGCATAAGCTGCTCCGACTGATACCAGTGACATGTGGGATTTCGCAGAAACTGTTGTGCTCTTTACTGGTCACTTCGCCTCATTCCATGATATGATTGTTGAGAAAGTGATTTCTCATTATAGATTGAGACCATGAACTCGAGAATGTTTGTGGCACTGAATGGAGTAGGTATAGCTTTATATAATCCGAGGCCAGCTGTAGCAGAGTTCCTTCGCAAGAAAGAGAGGCGTTACCGAGAACCTGATCTCACCTTGTACCATTTTTGGCGAAGAAAAAGTTTCCGACTTTTCATCAAATGTTTGCGACTGCTGGCCAGCAATCCAAGAAATCAGAGATCTCGACACTTCAGACGAAGGTGCCAAAATGTTGCATAAGCTGCTCCGACTGATACCAGTGACATGTGGGATTTCGCAGAAACTGTTGTGCTCTTTACTGGTCACTTCGCCTCATTCCATGATATGATTGTTGAGAAAGTGATTTCTCATTATAGATTGAGACCATGAACTCGAGAATGTTTGTGGCACTGAATGGAGTAGGTATAGCTTTATATAATCCGAGGCCAGCTGTAGCAGAGTTCCTTCGCAAGAAAGAGAGGCGTTACCGAGAACCTGATCTCACCTTGTACCATTTTTGGCGAAGAAAAAGTTTCCGACTTTTCATCAAATGTTTGCGACTGCTGGCCAGCAATCCAAGAAATCAGAGATCTCGACACTTCAGACGAAGGTGCCAAAATGTTGCATAAGCTGCTCCGACTGATACCAGTGACATGTGGGATTTCGCAGAAACTGTTGTGCTCTTTACTGGTCACTTCGCCTCATTCCATGATATGATTGTTGAGAAAGTGATTTCTCATTATAGATTGAGACCATGAACTCGAGAATGTTTGTGGCACTGAATGGAGTAGGTATAGCTTTATATAATCCGAGGCCAGCTGTAGCAGAGTTCCTTCGCAAGAAAGAGAGGCGTTACCGAGAACCTGATCTCACCTTGTACTCCGACAGATTTCGTTCGGAAGTTTTTTCATAAAGATGGCGGTTTGTGATTTTATAATCATATCTATTCAATAGACGAATTGTGATCGACGGGTTGTAACTCACTCATACCAAAACATATGCAATAAAAAAAGGAATCCCAGAAATAGTTATTTTTCATATCCAACTTATTATATACTTGCCCACAAATTTTTAACTATATGCTGACAATAATCCTCGAGCACGTGCAGAATTTATAGAATTTATATATCTAACGGAAGTCGTGAGTATGTTTTTTTCCATATATAAATGAACTGTCATTCATTCGTTGAGAAATTTCTTCGATTAGCACCAAAAAACTTCATTAGAATTTGCAAGTTATATATTTTTTGACACATCGGGGAAATCATGTATGTTCAGAAAATTTCTGACATTTTTTCAGTTAGGTGTTGTTCACGCATTTCCTACGCATTACTACGTGTCCACGGCGCGGCGCGGCGGACTACTACGTGGCCTTTTGGCCACGTTTATATTACTAAAAAAATGCCCTGGACCACCCTAATATGTATGCATAAGACTATTGTGTATCAAAGAAGTTAAAAAGAGGAACTTGATATCGCTGTTCGAAGACACTATACTCAGTTAAGGCCTGTTGACAGCTTTGGATTCGAAAATAAAATGTATTTGTCTCAAAACTATTTTTAAATTTTTTATTTTCCTATTCTAATAAATTTTAATAACTTTCAATAGATATACTGCAACTTGAACGAATAAAATTATGGTTCGATGTTCATCTGCATTTATAATAATTTTTCATCTGCATCCTATGACTTAAGGAAGTGCAGACGTCTGCAGTTTATGTCTTCCCTCACTGTCAGTCTAGTATTTATTTTACATCTCGTGTCTCTTTCCTTTTTTTTTCTGTATTATTAGATGCATGTAAATCCACCATCAGACAGAAAGAAGTTACCTAGAACCCGGCGACTACAACTTGGGGATAGATAAACACATTTCACTTGTTTAAGCCAGATATGAAAATGGACGTTTTCATCAATACTCAAAGAGTATCTACTTATCCAACTGCTGAATGAAAACACAGACACACAAAAACGATTCTTTTGGCAAATAAATAATTTTATTTCTCAACACTGTTTACAATATCTTTTTTCATTGATACAATACTTATACTTATACATATAACAAATATTTTTTTTTTTTAAATCTCATGAGTTTTATGTGGCTAAAAAAAATTTATCATTATGTTTAGTTAGTGCTCAAGGCTGAAAATTTGTTAATATTTTCGAGATGAAGGTACATTCAATTATTACTCCAGAGGTAAGAGTAAAAAGCTTACATTGAATAATAAGGTGAATCAGTATCAAATAACGAAGATAAGATAGTTGCAATCACATTTCAAAAAATTCTAATTTTTCTGACTTTAAAATCTGTTTTATACGCATTCCCATTAACAGTTGCTATAAATCTCATGAGACATTGGGAGGCCATCAAATTATTAGGTTCACATTTATAAGTTCAAATTTACTTCCCTATACATTGATGAATGACTATATATTAGTATCATTGTACACATACATTAAACATCATTGAAATTATCTTTTGTCATAGGTACACTTATATTTATATTTTGGTTTTTATTATTCAGTCGTATTGAGCTTTTCATCCCTTATTTTAGTATTGTTTTAATTAAAATCTTTCATTTTATATTTTGTAATACTAATTGTAAATGATAAATCATAAGACAAACAAATAAACACAACGGAGTGTTTATATTTTTGGTGATTGAGTTTTTACTTTTTTGCTTAAATTTAACAATGAAGTTAAATGTGATGGATTTTTTGGAAAAATTGAATTAAAAGATGATGGGGAAAAAGTAGTGTTTATGGGGTTATACCTAAGTGAATTTTTTTTTTTCGATTTTTTGGTTGGCTATTTTGTATTTTAACACATCCCTAGAATTGAAATCAAAGGGGACCAAATACTAATAAACCTACTTTAGAAATTTTTTGAGAATTTACTTTCTTAAGCAAATCTAATGCAAGTTCATTGCGTTTTGAAAATAAAGTAAAAATGCGCTTATCTCAAAACTGCGCTTTTGAAATTGGCTGGAAACGAAACTTTTTCAGTTTTTATCTGATTGACCTGAAATTTAAATTGTAGCTTTTTGAAATGATTACTTAGTAAAGTACACACGATGGTCGTTATATTGCGAAAAGCTGATACTAAACTATTATTTTCTGTACTTCACTAGCGAAACGGATGTAGATTACGGAAAAAAAATTATTGTTCCAGATGCTGATTGGGCTGCGTAATGTGTCCGGCCGCAGAACATCTAAATTAACTATTTAAAGTATCATATTCTACAGCCAAAATTTTGTTATAAAATGTCAAATAAATTTTTTACTTTCAAAGAGTTGCCCCATCGATTAGTATGTTATTTGTGTAACCTTTTAGTCCGGTCAAATTAGCTTCAAAAATACGGGTAAGGTTACATTGACTCGCACCTAGCTAAAAATTGGCATGAATGTTGGGAACCCTATTACTCACAATTTGTCAATTATCCACATCAATCCACTGTGTCGAAAAAAATTTATTCAAGGTCAAATGTTGCAAAACATCGGTTTTTTGAGTTTTTCAGCTAAACGATAAGTTTTATCATAAAAATAGAAAAGACAAAAATTATTCATCATGCAATTACCTATAAAAATTGTAAATACAGTACCTACGGACTCGATTAACGCAACTAATAGAAATTCGGGCAGTTGCAGTAACCGATGTTGTTGCACTTACTGAGTCATATTTTTGTATGAATTTTTATTAAAAGAGGCGTTTAGAGTTTAGACTATCCAATTTGTTTGTCAAGCATCAAGTTTGTCAAGCAAATTTGTTAGTGTGAACTCTCCATCAAGTGGCTTGTTAAATTTGTTGGATGTATATTTCAAAATTGAGGCAAAAAAAATGTTTTTTCCCGGGTATCGCCTTTCGCGAGGAATTGGCAAGTCCTCCGTCAGTAAATTCATGCCATGAAAAGCGCTTTCTCAATTAGCCGTTCGGATCCGGCATAAAATTGTAGGTCCCCTCCATTCCCTCACAAGGCATGGTTGTGAGAAATGCGCTAGGCCCAGGGGCTCCTCGCTCTGTTGCGCCACCCTATTTATTTTTATTTTATATTTCAAAATTGTTTGAAATTTTTGCAAGTCGCACAACAAGTTTGACGAATGTGAACGCTACTCGCAAACTTGCAAGAAATTTCATTTCCCAAATGATTTCAAGTAGTGCAAATCGCACAGAAAGACTATTTTTTTTTTTTGCTGGGTACATTGAAAGTGGAACTTACGATGGTTACAGGTAGTGCACCTCTTTAGTCCCAACACGCTTTCTTTCTTTTTCTTTTCTTGCATTCTTGCATTCATCCCTAATAAGCGCTGCTCCTACTATGTCCTTCATGGTTAAAATTCAAATCAGAATGGAGCTTGACTGATTTGATTGATGAGTGTGAACGCTATGGGTATTTTCCGTCAAACTTTTTATCCTACAAATTTGACAAACAAATTTGATAGTCTGAACGCCCCTAAACACTAACGAGATCGCAACCCACTCAAATAAACACAGATGCATTTTATGTTCTTATTCATGTTCTTGCAAAAAATATTGTTCAAACTAGCTGTAAAATAACGGCAGGAATAAAGAATCAAAAGAAGAACGTGAATATAAAAAACGGATAAATAAACACATGAAGTTGCACTTATCGAGGTAGCTTTTTTGAAAAGTTGCACTTATAGAGTCAAGACGTGTTACGATTTTAGTGTTGCGAAAATCGAGGAGTTGCACGAATCGAGGGTTGCGCAATCGTACGTACGTCCGTACCGTACTGTACACTTTTTTTTCCTAAGAATCTCCATTTCGGAGATAAAGCGATGCAAAAAGTTGAAAAAGTTTTGTTACTTATAATATGCACTGCACACGTTTCCGCACCACCCGTGCCGTGAGGTAGTATACATGGCGTGTTTTTTTAACGTGGGTTCCCTGGTAGGCCTATTCCACTATGTATTGTGGTTCTGTTGAGTTCAAAGCTATTGTGTTAAATTAAAAATGGCACTATTGGGTCATTCCATGGTGTAACACCCGAAACGCAAACTCTTCGACTCACAGAACTGTTAATCCTTATGCTAAAATTTCACTTAGCTTATTTCAAGCTTGTGAAACAATGTATCTTTTCTTCAAGAGTTCAAGAAATTTTTCACCCTTAAGTACTCAGAAATATGTATCAATGTCATCATTTAGCGAGGTGTTAGTTGTTAGTAAGCAAAAATTAAGTCTAACACACTCAAGACAACAGAGCTAAAAAAATATTACAAAATTATTGATAAACATATACAAAAACAAATTAGATAGCTACATACATAAAATTAATTATTAAATGTTACAATTATTAAGAGATAAGAAACATAAAAAACATAGTCAAGAGAGTGGAGCTCTGGTTCGAATTAAGGACTTTAACGTAGTTTTACTAATACGGAAATCTACTAGATTTGAGTTTAGGTTCAAAATTTTTATCATACGAGTAATAGGCTCATTCATTCCATAATTAGTTCTATGATGGGGACAGTGAAGTAACTCCAAGTTGCGCAGTTGGTATGAGCCTCCCCGGTAGTTAAAACTAATGCATGCGAGCAAGTCAGGAGCATCAATTTGTCCTGTTATGAGCTGGTGAATAAAGACTAAATCATTATTTATTCGCCGATGCGAAAGTAGTTGCATCTGCAAAAGTTGAATACGATGCTCATACGGTGGAAGGTCATAAGGATCAGTCCAAGGAAGTCCCTTGAGAGCAAATCTAATAAATCTTCGCTGTATACATTCTATTCTTGAATTGTGGACTGCATAATAAGGAGACCATACTTGAGAAGCATATTCTAGATGGGGTCGAACATGACAGTTATACAGCGAAAGAGTGACGTAGAGGTCCGTAAACTCCTTAGCCCATCTTTTAATAAAGCCAAGCATTGAATTTCCTTTACTAACAATACAATTGATATGGAGATGTAAATTCTAAATTGGAACTAAAGTAAACGCCGAGGTCCTTAATACTGGACACCTTGCATAATATTTGATGAGAAATCGAGTAATTATGCAAAGCCGGTGTACGTTTCTTCGAAAAAGTTATACTTTGACATTTGCTTGGATTGAGAATCAATCCATTTTTATCGCACCATGTGGCAAAATTTTCAACATCAGATTGTAAAATAAGACGATCGGCTGCGCAGTCTATTTTCTTGAAAATTTTCATATCATCCGCGAAGATCAGAATTTCACTCGATGATAAGCCAACAGTAACATCTTTAATGGCTAGAATAAAGAGGATAGGGCCAAGGTGACTACCTTTTGGTACTCCAGAGTGTGCCTTAAAGGAGTCTGAAAGAATACTTCTAAATTTAATCACATATGATCTATCAGTTAGGTACGACCTGATCCAATCAACGAAGGTCGAAGGGAATCCATATGCATTTAGTTTGAACATTATAATATCGTTTATCGAAAGCCTTTGAAAAGTCAGTATATATACAATCTAACTCTTGCCCGCTTTCAAGCGCGTTTGAACATTTATGAAGGAAATATACAAGGTTTGTTACTGTTGATCTTTTCTGTACAAAACCATGCTGCTGTTTGCAAATTATATTTTTAATATCGAAAGTTAAGCTTTCACAAACAAGCTGTTCAAATAATTTGGGGATACACGAAAGCTTAGATATGGCTCTATAGTTAAGGATATCTGATTTAATATAATATTTAAAATCTACAAATCTTACAATTAAAATAAAACATCTAAAAACGTAGAAACAAAAAAAAAATTAAATCTCTAAATTATCAGCATAAGGATTAACAGTTTTATGAGTCGAAAAGTGTGAGTTTCGGGTGTTACACCATGGAATGACCCTATTGTAATGACAAGAGCGGTGTAAGTAATGAGTAATTTGAGAAAATTATTCGTCTGTTTGATACTCTTCTAATGGAACATAATCCATACTGTCTTGTTCTTCTTCTTCACCTTCTTCTTCTTCTTCTTCTTCCTGCTGGGTACAAATAAATTGTTCAGAGAGCGATGTATCAGAAGTCTCTTCGCATATATCGTAAGAATCCTCTTCTACTGGCGATTGAACATTGGAGCACGATTGGCCTTGACAATTGATACATGCTAATAAACAAAACAACCCAACTATCTTACAGCCGCATTTAGCATAACACCCTTTTTTGCAGTTGAGGAGTTTTTCCGACACAAAAAGGAGTAAAGTCTTAACTGGTTCCAATATATTGTCAATTAACTTACAACCCCATTCTTCTGGGTTAAGTTTATTACCGAGACATATTTGAACTTGATAGTATACCCGAAATAGATGTTGCTCAGCAGAAGCAGAGGTTGGAGGAAGACAAGCTATGTGTACTTGTCTTTTCTTATACGTATTTTTAGCAAAAGATAAGTATCGAAACTTTCATTGGTGATTACAGCTTGTGGAGTGGAGGTACTTTCTTTGAAAACGTCCGCACAATCAACTAAATCTTGTCTCTCAGACGATTTCAAAACTGTTCTTTTACATCTCCTGAAAAATGCTGATGTCGTGTCGCAACCAATTACTGCATGTAGAAATAAGATATGATTTAGGCATTTTGAAAAAGCAGATAAACTCTTGAATGAAAATATTTTTGATTGTGGTTGAGCTTGCATCAATTAACGTCTTTAGGCCGCGATCAACAGTAACTGTTTCGCTTTCGGCCAAATGTTTATTATACATAAACCAAAATTGCGACATTTCATTTTTTCAACCTTTTGCATCGCTATATCTCCGAAATGGTGATTCTTAGGAAAAAAGTCTATTTACAATTTTTATAGACAACTAGCTGTGCCCGCGACTTCGTCCGCTTGGAATAGTAACTTTCGGTAGCATTTTTAATTTTTTAGGCTACTTATTTTGCAAATAAGACACATTCATGCGTTTTAGTAAACTATTGTTATATTATTTTATTTCAGTACATTTTTGCACACAATGTTCTTACTTTTTCCATCTTTTGTCAAATAAAAACGTTTTGCGAGTTTGATACACTCTTTTAAACTAAAATGAAAAATCAGTGGAAATTAAAGAAATACGGGGAATCAATAGTTTTCTCCTTTCGCTGTTAAAGTCATTATTAAAGCTATTATAATGCCGCATGCCAGATGTGTAATTTGTAGCTGTGTACAATACTGGATTACTCATTATTGGCACTGGAACACCAACTTGCAGCCACTCCTGATTATTCTAAGGAATTGAAAACTCTATAGGGTATGATGTGACTTGCTCAGTGTCCATAATATTGTCTTCTGGTAGACAATCGACAACATCCCCTAATACGTTTAACACAATTTATTAGTTGATATGGTTAACTATCTCATTAGTGGCACCGAAATCGATTTTTCAGACAGTCATTACCGATTGCTAATATTTACTTGAAGATCAAGATAGACATTTCTTCTCAGGCCAACTGTGTAATCGACAATTTGACAGAAATCACCTCATGGCGAAAGAACTTTTAAAATCGGTCCAGTAGCTTCAAAGTTCCCGTTTACGTTGCGTTCCCGTAGGAATATTGGGATAACAAATACAGCCCATGTCCTTGTTCAGGCTCAAGACTATCTCTGCCCCAAAATTAATACAAATAGGTTCAATAGATTGGGTGGTAGATGGTAACAAAGAAAAACAGACAGACGGAGTTGATTTCGGATCTATAATGTTCGTAAGTACTTCCGTTCCCATGGGAATATGGTGACCGTTCCCGTAGGAATATGGAATATGGATGACTTACAGTTAATGTTACTTAGGGATAGTGTAGCATTCTAACGGTGGAAGAATTTTTGAAATCGGTGCTATAGTGTGAAATAATGTGGATAAAATATATAGCCTATGTCTTTTCTCAAATTTTAGACTATCTCTGTACAAAATTTCGTTTATATCTGTTCATTAGTTTGGGCAAGACATGGCAACATAGAAAGACGAACAGACGGAGATACTTTTCCATTTATAATATTAGTGAAGACTGATTCCCGTGGGAATATTCAAATGAAATATAGCCTATGTCCTTCTTCAGGTTCCAGATCATCTCTGTATAAAATTTCATTTAAATCGAATCTGTAGCTTGGGCGAGAGATGGAAACATAGAAAGACGAACAGACAGAGCTACTTTCGCACATATTATATTAGTAAGGACTCTCGTTCCTGTAGGAATATGGGGATGAGTTACAGTCTATGTTACTCGGGGATAGTGTAGCATTCTAACGTTTCAAGAATTTTTGAGATCTGCTGTAGTATCAAAGTTCCCGCATGCGTTCTAGTTCCCGTGGGAATATAGGGATAAAATATATAGCCTATGTCCTTCCTTAAATTCTAGACTATCTCTGTACAAAATTTCTTTCAAATCTGTTCATTAATTTTGGCGGGAGATGGTAACATAGAAAGACGAACAGACGGAGATACTTTTCCATTTATAATATTAGTGAAGACTGGTTCCCGTGGGAATATTCGAATGAAACGTTACCTATGTCCTTCTTCAGGTTCTAGATCATCTCTGTATAAAAATTCATTTAAATCGAATCTGTAGCTTGGGCGAGAGATGGAAACATAGAAAGACGAACAGACAGAGCTACTTTCGCACATATTATATTAGTAAGGACTCTCGTTCCTGTAGGAATATGGGGATGAGTTACAGTCTATGTTACTCGGGGATAGTGTAGCATTCTAACGTTTCAAGAATTTTTGAGATCTGCTGTAGTATCAAAGTTCCCGCATGCGTTCTAGTTCCCGTGGGAATATAGGGATAAAATATATAACCTATGTCCTTCCTTAAATTCTAGACTATCTCTGTACAAAATTTCGTTTATATCTGTTCATTAGTTTGGGCAAGACATGGCAACATAGAAAAACGAACAGACGGAGATACTTTTCCATTTATAATATTAGTGAAGACTGATTCCCGTGGGAATATTCAAATGAAATATAGCCTATGTCCTTCTTCAGGTTCCAGATCATCTCTGTATAAAATTTCATTTAAATCGAATCTGTAGCTTGGGCGAGAGATGGAAACATAGAAAGACGAATAGACAGAGCTACTTTCGCACATATTATATTAGTAAGGACTCTCGTTCCTGTAGGAATATGGGGATGAGTTACAGTCTATGTTACTCGGGGATAGTGTAGCATTCTAACGTTTCAAGAATTTTTGAGATCTGCTGTAGTATCAAAGTTCCCGCATGCGTTCTAGTTCCCGTGGGATTATAGGGATAAAATATATAGCCTATGTCCTTCCTTAAATTCTCTGTACAAAATTTCTTTCAAATCTGTTCATTAGTTTTGGCGGGAGATGGTAACATAGAAAGGCGAACAGACAGAGCTACTTTTGCATTTATAATATTGGTGAAGACCCGGGAATATTCAAATGAAATATAGCCTATGTCCTTCTTCAGGTTCCAGATCATCTCTGTATAAAATTTCATTTAAATCGGTCCTGTAGCTTGGGCGGGAGATGGTAACGAAACAGACAGAGCTACTTTCGCACTTATTATATTGGTAAGGACTCCCGTTCCCGTAGGAATATGGGGATGAATTAAAGTTTATGTTACACGGAGATAGTGTAGCATTCTTACGATGGAAAATCTTTTGAAATCGGGGCTGTAGTTTCTAAGTTCCCGTATACGTTCCTGTTCCCGTGGGAATATAGGGATAAAATATATAACCTATGTCCTTCTTCAGGTTCTAGACTATCCTTGTACAAAATTTCATTGAAATCAGTTCAGTAGTTTGGGCGGAAGACGGTTACATAGAAAGCCGGACAGACAGAGTGACTTTCACATTTATAATTTTCGTTAGGATTGCATTATGAATAAAATTTTTTTTTTCTATTTACTTACCGTTTAACTGGAAAACTAAAAAAACCGATGTTTGCAACATTTGACCTTGAATAAATTTTTTTCCACGCGGTTTATTGATGTGGATAATTGACAAATTGTGAGTAATAGGGTTTCCAACATTCATGCCAATTTTTAGATAAGTGCGAATTAATGTAAACCTTGAATGTCTATTTTGACCGGACTATTTTCCCAGAATCTATTTTAAGAAAAACACTGAAAAAAACTCTCGTTTTTTAGCCTTCACATAGATATAACCCCTTAAGGGAAGCAAACATTTAAAAATCAATTAGTTAATTCATCAAAGAAAAATTCATATTACGAATAAGGCAAGAAATGAATTTTCGAATATAGATGATAAAGAGATAGTTCCATTTCTCTTCTGTCTTTGTTGTTGTTTTAACCCAACACCATACAAAACGAAAGCAAAAATAATATTCTTAATAAACATGTTACAAAAACAGATTTGAAAACATTTGTTTTTTTTTTTTTTGCTTAAAGATAAAGGTACAGTTCACTTTTTACGTGCAAATCTACATAATTTGGATTGTCAATTGGCATTCCTATCTACATTGTTAACATTTAACTACTTAACTACAATTTAGATATTTTCAAAAAATATTAAATTTTAAATTTAGAATTTTTAAATTTATTTTAACCTCAATTCATAGTTATTTTTGTTTTTATCTTTTTATTTAAATTTCTTTTTTTTTGATTTTATTGAAGTAGAGTCACATTGATACAAGTAAATAGAAGAATAGTTTTATATTCGATTGTCATTTGTTTTTCTTTTTTTCATTTTGTTTAAATTTTTTTATTTTGTTTAAAATTAAAAAAAAAAGATTTTATTCAAAATAACGAATTTTGAAAGTATATTTACTGAGAAGGCATTTACAATAAAGGGGGAATAGTTTTTTTTCCCCTTAATTGTCTTTTCTTAAGTATAAGTTAGAAAGTGGTGCGAAAAATGCTTTTCTTTACTTTACGGATGTACGAATATATCTATTAAGTTTATTTTAAAAAATTGACATGTATTTTATTTGTGGTTTGTTGTGTAGGTAGCAATTACGTTGTTGGGTCTTCTGGAAAGATTTTTTAAACCCTGAAATTGTTTTTTTCTTTATTTGAAGGATTTGAACGAAAAACGTTACGATATTTTGTTTAGAAAGATGTTCAAATACAAAAGAAGACAAAGATTAATTTACATATTATATTGAATATGGCATTGATAGCATTTGAGTGTTAAGATAAAGACTTTCTTTTATACTAAGTAAGTTTTTTTTAAGAAAAATGTAAGTAAACACGACCAGCGCGAATACTCGTCTAGGGGCCTGCCTAGGTTCTTTCATAAGCTTAGTAGTAGTAAATGTGTTACTCTTCTAGACATAAATGCTTATAAGCTAAATATATCTTTATAAATAACATTAAGTTCTTAAGTAACTATGAACATCTATTATTTATAAGGAACTAAGTTGTCTCAAGCAAATATACAAACACACACATATATTTCCACGCAGCAGGAGTAAAGCCTCTCTCCCTAGTTTTTTTTTTTTTTTTTTTTTTTTTTTTTTGTGAAGGAGGCTTAGAATGATTTAGTTATTTTTTACTGCTGAGAAAAATGTTGCTGTTTCTACGACAATAACAAGTGTAAGTGACGTTGATATGATTACATTCAGATATGGTTCATAAGATGTGAACTGAGATTGTTGTGTTAGTTGCAAATAAGTTCAATTTAAACGAACTTATTTATTTTGGTTGCACCAAGAATTGTCTTGAATATTGAAAATTTCACTCATCTTTTATTTTTTGATAAAAAGCAAGGAGATATCCCATCCACGAAATTCATCAACTGAGAAAATTATAAAAATAAAAAAACACAAAAGTTCAATTTCATAGTCAGTGTGTTTCTGGGAGATAGTGCTGGAACTATGACACTGACTTCAAAGTAAGGTCCTTAAATACAAACCAGTTTTTAACATACGGCTCTTAAAATGAAACGAATATCTCTCAAATACTAACTTGTCAAGAAGCAGCGGCGAGAAATAAAACAAAGAAAATTTTCATGAACAAATAAATTCGAGCAAATTAAGTCCAAATAAATCTGTGAATTCAGCAGTTGAATTTTATAAAAATTAAAAAAAATATTTATGAAAAAAAAACACCAAAATGAAATGTTAAAAGAGCAAAGGGTGAAGCAACTAGTGCAGGGATCAGCCAGATCGACTGGGGTGAACCTAATTTTAAGAAAATTTGGTTCCAGTGTCAAAAAAAAATTAACTGGATACTTTTAAATGATGAGCTTTGTAATTTCTCCAAATCTCTACCTAAGCTCTCAACAAAGTAGAAGGTGGAAGCCGTAGGTGCCAACTTAAATTGTTCATTTAAAAGAGGCTTTAAGATGATATGTTCAGCTGTTTCAATGTCTAGTAGACCTACGGTTCCGTGGAGGAATGTTGAACTACAGAAACTTAAAATTAAAGCAGGAAAGGTCTCTCAAGACCTCGCCAGAGTTGACATCGAACCTACACCGATCAAAATACGAGGATTTCAAATGGTTAGTTTTATAGACGCGGATAAGTAAATTAAGAAAACAAGGGCAACGAAGAGAATCATCTGGTATAATTTAAACAAAGGAAAAGGCGAGCAATTCATTTCGAACGTGCAGTGATCTGTTATGTAGGTTTAACATCACAAGTTATGTGGGATTGCCTACAGCAAATTTGCTCAAAGAAAAGCAAAGCAAATCATTGCTAGTAGCTAGTAAAGTTATCAAATAAAAAAGGCTCGCTTGGAAAAGGATTACAGAAACTATACAGATGCTGCGAAAACTCAACTCAAAGCAAAAAACACGGAATGCATGTATTGGGTGATGATGCAAGCCAAGATTTTCAAGAATCACGTCAAAACAACCTAATTAAGGGAGTAACCATCTTCAAAGTAGTCGTTACAAAATGGGAAATGCTCAGGAGATTCATTCGCCGAAGTTCATTAAAGATGCTCAAGGACAGCTTCTTGTGGATTGCGACAAAATTCTGTACAGTTTTTGGCTTTTCGTCAACAGCACTTTCAAGAAGCTGAATCTAACTTAACGGAAATACTGAAAATCACTGTCGAAGAAGTTAGTAAGGCAGTTAAGAGTTCCAAGAAAGCCAAAGGAACTGGATTCCCATTTCCAAGCATATAATATGAGGTGCCAAAACAAAGGAAGGGTACATATACAAAATTGTGATAACAACCGTTCGATGTGCGGGTTTACCACATCAAAGCTATAAAAATGTTATGGCCTTAGGCATTTCTAGGGCCTAAAATCTTATGCAGATTCCGAAAGGGTAAGTAAAAAAGAGTTTTTCATGGCAGTGTGTAATTCATAGTCATCAATCAATCTCGTGAAAGACCATAGCAGTTAAAAACAATTTTTTTGATGTTCCTGGGATTCTAACCTCGAACCCCCGACGCAACAGGCAGACATGCTAACCACTACGCCACGGACAGTAACGGAATCGAAATAGAAAACATCACTATTTGGGTTGATTCGAAAAAGTATTCGAACGACAGTAGTGAGATCTAATATGGGTAACCCTCAGATAACAAGGAGTTCCAAAAGCCAATGGGCAGATGATCAAGGATTTGTATGTGCAGCGGGAGTCACTGAAGCATTCCAAATCAGAATATATCCCCCACCAAGGAAACGTCTTCAGTCTTTTGCTCCTAATTATTGTCCTCGATAACCCTGATTGAGGACCATACATCTATGCAAGGAGCATTTAATGTAAAGGCAAAAGTTTCAAAAGGAAGTGGGTATCTTATTAGTCCAAAAATGTCTGGGTACCTGTGTTAGCCATTTTCTGGTAGTGAATGGAGCACTCACATTTGGTTCACATTGCAGGACGATTTGCAAAAAATATGAGATGACGGTAGTTGAGATGAAGATGCTCCGTATTAAAGTATGAGTTACAAGGCTTGATAGAGATAGAAGTACCGAAAGCCACGGAAGCATTCACGTCAAAAATAGCACAAACGGCTCAGTTGGTGTGGCCATTGTTAAAAGAGGGATCCAGAAGGTCAAGCCTAAAAACCAATATCAATATATAACTGCTTTGTCAGTGAAGTGAAGTGAAGTTTTTTCCGAGTGCATTCAAAGACTGTGTTATAATCGCATATCCTATCGCTATATCTCTATCTATACAACTATTCAAACATTTTTTGCAAAAACAGTGTCTTTATAGCGTGATGCCATAGGTGCGTTTGCGAGTATTGAAACAGAAGCGGCAAAAATGGGTTTGATGGTTAATGAGGGCAAAACGAAATATATGCTGTCACCAAAAAAGGGCACAGAAGATCGACGAATTGGACAAAACGTCACAATAGACAGACATAACTTCGAGGCAGTACAGGACTTCGTTTACCTAGGATCCGCTGTAGACATGGACAACAACATCAGTGCGGAGATCAAACGGAGAATAACTTTTGCCAACCGTTGCTTCTTTGGGTTGAGAAGGCAATTGAGAAACAAAACCCTCTCTAGAAAAACCAAGGAAGCCTTGTATAAGACCTTGATCATCCCAGTCCTGCTTTACCGGAAGCATGGACCTTATCGAAAGCGGATGAGGAAACCCTTGGTCGTTTCGAAAGAAAAATTCTCCGAATGATCTTTGGTCCCGTATGTGAAGACAATGTGTGGAGAAGAAGATACAACAACGAGCTGTATGAGCTGTACCGCGACATGGGCATAGCCAGAAGAGTACGCATCGCGAGGCTACGATGGTTGGTTCATGTAGAGCAGATGGACCCAAACGCTCCGGCTCGACGGGTTTTCGAAAGCACATTGCAGGGAAATCGCGGAAGGGGAAGACCTCGTCTTAGGTGGCGCAATCGAGTGGATGAAGACCTCAACCGACTTAGAGTGCAAAACTGGAGAGAGCTCGCCCGAAATCGAAATCGTTATAGAAGGATGTTGGCTGAGGCCCAGGTTCACCCCGAACTACAATGCCCACCAAAGTAAGTAAGTAATTGTCTTTATAAGTGACTTAAGACTCAGTTAAAAAACTTATTAATATTTCGGTCATTTTCTTATAGTTTCACATTCGACTAACATCACATCTTTCTGAGCTTCATTTTCAATTTGTCAAACGGTTACTAAAAATTTTGTACATGTTCGACCTCGTCGTTGAAAATTCCCACATAACTTTTGAAATCATTAAACCGCTAAGTACCCCTAAAATCGAAGTATACGAAGAAGTGGCGCAACAGAGCGGTGAGCCCACGGGGCCTAGCGCATTTCTTACAACCATGATTGTGAGGGAATGTAGGCGAATCCATTTTTCTACCAGCTCCGAACGGCTAATCTACTTATACTAACGGATGACTCCCCAATCCATCGTCAAAGTTTATATCCGTGGAAAACCGCACATTCGTTTCCCCAAATGAAGTCAAACACTTTGGAATAGTCCTAGATAAAAGCTTCTTTGATCCATAAATATTGTGTTAAAAACTAATAGGACCTCCTCAGTCATCTGGCAATGCAAGAGAACCTTTGGCAAAGTATGAGGTCTGTCGCAGAAAAGGATCTTCTGGATCTATATGAAACGAACAATCACATAGACACGTTATTGCCCTGGTCGCATAAGGAACAGCGTGTCTTGGATGTACTGAGGCCTTTTCGCGCATTCCGGATGCTGACATTAACGCACTGCTTAGCTTTCACGGGATATTCTCTCAAGAACATTTCCCGTTCAAAAAATAGTTGTCTGTAAGCTATGTTACATTCGTCGTAGGCTGGGTTTAGAGAAGTTTTTGTGTGTACAAAGAAAGTCAAGCTGTTTTTAAGGCTCTCCTCAATCCTCTTATTACGTTAAATGTGATGCAGTCGGAAGACTAAGTCCATTGATAGTTGCTTGGTTTACCGGCCATCTGTTCGATGCAGAGTAAACCTAAGTTCCCAAATTTTATTAAGAAAGTTGAAAATTGTTTACCGTAGCTGAAAACAGTGTTAAAAAGTTGTCGTTGCCACGGGCAATTCTCTTTTGCCAAGCATTTGTTGAAGTGATACCAGATACCACACTCAATGAATCCATACGGAGAAGACAACGAATTTTCTGCATTATCTCTAATGCTCGGTGCAGACATGGTGAGAACTGGTAACCAAGGCTACTTATTATGGCAGCTTTTCCTCCGAACATCTGGAAAACGATAACGAAAGAAGGTTGTTGTCTGTTAGAACAACGGCCGCTATAGGTCGGAGTATGTAGTATGTACTCCAATCAGTATTTAAGAAACCTCCAACAGCAACAAAAAAAATAAAAGCCAGGGGATGAACCGCACAAGATGTGTTGTTTTGGAACAGACAATGAGCTATACCCAAATCCACACACAGGTACAGGATATGTAAAGGGGTTTAACGTTTTTTTTTTTTCAACTAATGCTTATTTCGTGAATGGTAATACTTACATAGCTCATGTCTGATTTGACAGATAATTAGTTTTATCCTTGCGCTGAACGAATATGGTTGCGTATACCTACGCTTGAACAACGCTAGGAAATATTGCGACATTATTTTGAAAATCATGGTAATGTTGCAGAATGGGTGCGAAAATTGCGAACGGATTTTGAAAGAAGAGAAGCACCGTCAGCTCCGTATTTTCGTTATCTTATGAAAAAAATGAAAGAAACTGGCATCCTCATCGATAAACCAAAGCGTGAAAAGCCAAAAACAGTGCGTACACCCGAGAATATTGCTGCTGTGGCAGAAATTGTGCGTGAAGCGCAATCAACATCAATTCACCGTCGGCGGCGTCGTTCTCAACAATTGAACATTTTGGAGACAGCATTGAGACGAATTGTGCATAAAGACCTTGTTATGACGCCATACAAAGCATAATTGGTTCAGGAGTTGAAACCAACTGACCATCCAATGCGTTTTCACTTCGCTAAGTGGACCTGCGATCGACTCAGAGAAGATGCCGATTTTGCCAAAAAAAAAAAAAATTTTTTCAGCTGAAGGTAATTTTGATCTTGGCGGGTATGTAAAAACAAGCAAGATTGTCGCACAGAAAGCCCGCACGCATACATTGAAAAGCGGATACACCCAAAACGAGTTACTGTTTGGTGCGGATTTTGGTCCAGAGGCATAATTGGGCAATTTTTCTTCGAAAATGAGCAAGGAGTGGCCGTTACAGTCAATGGCGATCGTTATCGGGCCATGTTGAACGAATTTTTGTTCACAAAAATTGAATACTAGGATATTGGCAACATTTGGTTTCAACAGGACGGCACTACGTGCCACACAGCCGCAGATACACTCGATGTTTTGCGCTCTGTTTTTGAAGATCGCATTATCAGTAGGGTGTAGTTTAACTTTTTTTTCTCTCAACGGACATGTAATAGCAAAATTTTGTGTCTATTAGGCTCATATTTACTTAGTTAAAATATAATATGAATCGACTGATAGTAACTGCCTCCGCCAGGTCATTGAAATTTTGTAAGATCTTGATTTAAGACGAAACTTTGTTTTTTCTCATTTGCTTTCAGCTAGATAAATCTAAGTTCCCTTTTTTACTTGGAACTTTTCAAAGCCTATATCACAACCAAATGCACAAATAAATCGTAAATACTGGAAAAAAATGGTGGTGTTACACGCCTACTTGAAAATAGGCTGCAGAAAACACTTCAGTGGATAATTTGTTTACTCCACATGACTGAATTGCCATTGAGACACTTGTTCCTCTACCTTGATGGATCAACTTCAGGACCAGAAACTTACGCTGGACCTTTGTGAAAAGCACGTCAAACTTGTACGACATTGCTTCAGCGGTACTCACAGGAGATTTTCCAGTAGATCTAGGAAATAAGTTCCCCGAAAAAATCAGATCTATCACAGATTCCATCGTAGAAATTTTCCACACGGAAAGATAAGTTACGAACTACGAAAAAGTGTGTTCACAAAATCCGAATGGAAGCGAAGAAAGCATTTCCAGTTACAACACTAAATACCGCCATCCTGGTTTTCGAGATCAGCTGTTTTACGCCAAATGTGCAAGATCATTTCCATTTTTCTGCAAAGACAACTTCTTTCGTATATTAAGACGACGAATTTCAAAATTCGTTCCACTCCGAATGGATTATGCGAAAGTTACAGTAATGCGCGTTTACCGCTTTGATGCACAACCCGTTTAATTAAGCAATCTTTTTTGACGGTTGTTATTTTGTTTCAAATTTCTTACAAATTTACCCTGTTCAATGCCTATCGGATATTTACCCAACCCGCTTAACGCCCTCTATTTATCAACACGTTTATCTAAAAAGCATGCATTTTTTTTTTTTGATAACTGGGTACCTTACGTACCCAAAATAAAAAATAAACATTCCCTGTTTTGTTTCAAAATCAGCACAGAAGCACAACTGGGGGTCGATTCTGTAACTGTGAAGTTGTGAAGTGATAAAAAAATATCACATTTTCACAGCGAATTTGATTCCCGTTCTGTGAAAAAATTAAACCAAACGTCAACATTTCTGCACATGATAAATTGTTTATCACAAAAGAATTTGTCAGTGAAGCTTAAATTTGAAAATGGTAATTCTGTGAAAACTGAAATGAAATAATTTTTATCACTTCACTGCTTCACAGTTACAGAATCGACCCCCTGACTTCACAGCAATTGAAATGTCACCAATGCCCAACAAAAACAAACAGTACTACATTCCTCGGCTACGAACGCTTTTAAGGTATTAAAGCGGGTCCTTTTATCAGCAGGCACGTAACCGGGTTTGAATAACTAACTTTCCCGGTTAATTGCACATAAAAGATAGCAAAACCTAGGAAGTACTTATCCGGATAGCACTGTACATCGGGAAACTTAGACTTTTTACGATTACGATGGATATGGCAGAATGTGTCATGCTCGTTGGCTAACACGTGCCAACCGGTTACTGCGTCTGTACGTAGCCACAGAGATTCCATCGTCAGCTCCATCGTCGCATGCAAAGATGGTACACGACATCTTTACAGTATGATTGCAAGGCAGTCTCTAGGTATCTCTCAGAAGACCTGATCTAGTAATTCTTTATAAAAAAAATAATTACTTTGCGCATGACTGAAAATGTTCGTGAACTGGCAGCTCGACGGATGCTGAAGACCCGCAGTGTGTCTGAAACATCAACTCTAAGGCATTTTGAAGTGGCAATGGTAAACTTTAATGCATCCGATTACATCGACATCATTGACTGGCAGACGAGAGTAACTGAACCACCGATTCTGAAAAAGTTAACAACAGAGGAAATAGAGAACATCGCACAATCGGGTGGAGAAGGCCAACTGATCTTTTTAAGGCTGCCATGCCATACTCAAGCTGTGGAAATAACGACTGAAGCTTCCATTTTTCAGTGCAAAAAAATGGCACGTTTGAGTCCGATAAAGGCTAAAAAAAGTGAAATAAAGCCTAATTTTAACGTTTGGCATTATTAAGCCTGAACTACATCGAAACACAAAGTGAAAAAAGTAAAAAACCAAATAAAGTAAAAGCTTTTAAAATACACACATATTACTGCGTGACACCTGTTGGCAACATTTGAAAAACTCTGAAAAGCTTTTTGACGGTTAAATATTTCAAAACAAAACAATAAACAACTTGTCAAAAAATAAACATTTCTGTTTTTGGGAGCTGGCTATGGTTAATGTTCAATAATTTTAATTGAATACAACTCAATTTACTTTAAAATTTGAAAACAAAGTTGACATTTACTTCAATTTTATAATTTTCAAAATAGGTTTGAAACTATGAAAGAGCTTTTGGTATGAAAACTACAGGATTCTAGTGATGAAAGCGCTACCTTTCAAGAAAAATAAACAAAATTATTTGATTGTGTTTGTTTTCAAAAAATTGCCTAAAGTGAAAGCTTCGATGTGTGCGAGCTTTTTTCATATACACTTTTTAAAACTGAGAGGAAAGAATACAAATTTGTTTTTGATAGAGGAGTTGGGAAAATAATTTGACTTTTTTAGGAAACTTTTTACTTTGTGTTTCGATGTAGTTCAGGCTTTACACTTTGATGAAGTGATAAAATGCCAAACAGAGAAAGGGAAAAAAGGCTTATAAGGGAAATAAGACTTTGAACAAGAGAAATAATGCCAAACGTTAAAATTTGACTTTATTTCACTTTTAGAAAGCGAAATAAGGTCAAATCCTTCAATTTGGCCTTATTTCACTTGGCCATATTTCACGGCACCGCGAAAATGCAGTCGAGAAAGGAATTGCCAAAGTTGTCTTAATGATTGAAATGTTAGACACGCCAATACTACAAGCAAGTGATATCTCGAAAGAGACGAAAAAAGATAAAGTTCTACCACGTATTGCACACTGGGCGTTAAGGGGTTGGCCAAATACAGTCGACCCAGAATTCAAACCATTCTGCATCAGAAAAGATGACATTTCATATATAAAAGGATGTTTAGTGTGGGGTCAGCGGGTATTGATCCCAAAGGTTCATCAATCATCAGTCCTAGCTGCACTTCATGCAAACCACCCCGGCATAGTGCGGATGAAGGCTCTCGCCAGAAGTTATGTGTGGTGGCCTAAGATCGACAAGGACATCGAAAAGACTGTAAAACTATGTTCTTCGTGCCAACAAATACGACCAGACAATTCACCAGCGACTGGTTATACCTAGGAAGAATCCAAGAATCCGTGGTCTAGGACCCACATTGACTTCGCTGGTCCGTTTCAAGGAAACTTATTCTTTTTGGTGGTCGATTCATATTCCAAGTGTTTGGAAGTTCACTCAGTTTCTGCCACATCTTCTTCATGTGCGATGTCGGTCTTGAGACAACTTTTTGCCACACATGGTCTGCCACATATTATTGTTTCAGACAACGGAACAGCCTTTACTTCTTTTGATTTTAAAAAATTCTGTGAAAATAACCTAATTAAACATTTATTTTCAGCTCCATTTCATCCGTCTACAAATGGACAAGTAGAGCGAATGGTGCGTACTACCAAAGACTATCTGAAGAAAGTTAAGCACGGTGATATCAAATTGCGGTTAGCTAGGTTTCTGCTTGACCAACATTTAACTCCGCATTCAGCAACTGGTCGATGTCCTGCTGAGTTACTCTTTAACAGAAGGCCACAAACCTACTTCGACCAACTTCATCCAGATTGCATGCCTATACAACCAGCTTCAAAAATGAATCCTTCAAAAACGCCTCAGTATGTTGACTCTGAGCTAGTTTGGTTCCATAACTACTCTGCAGGACCAAAGTGGATGCCTGGACATAAATCTCAAACTACAGGTTTCTGTCATGGTCAACACTGATGATGGCCAAACGATTCGCCGACATGCAGATCAAGTACGACGTCGAGAAACAGAACTAGTTACACACCATGAAGCACCGAATACACCGGACTTTAGAACTGATACTCCATTGCCAGTAGCTATTGATACAGCAGATGCCTCTACACCTCGACGTTCAAAAAGGATCCAGGAATTGTTCGATCCAATGAAGGGCAAAGGAGTGTCACGTCCTAACTACAAATGTAAGCTTTAATCTTGAACGCAACTCATGTTCTCAAAACCTGAACGCAACTCATCTGAAAGAACCTGATCTGTCAAACTCATAAAGTAGAAAAGCCCTTCCGTTTTTACTTCTCGTGGCAGACAGTCGAATTCACTTTGCGCTCTTCATTAAAATTAAATATTGTGAACCTTAATCTAAAAACATTGAATTAATCAATATATGATTTAGTTAAATAAATTTGTAATATAAAAGTTGATCGTTCGATTCTTATTTTATAAAGAACATAAAGGACACCAAACGTGATTTTCGAGCAAATTGAAATATTTTTTTAAAACATATTTGTGAAAGACTTCTCTTCTTTTTTATAATAAGTCTATCTTAACATGCCTTACTTATAAATAGAATATTAGTTTATTTCCTTCTACAAAATAACGACACCACATTGAAACACCTTGCGTTTTCTAAAAAGAATCTTAAAGTTTGAGGCTAAAACGGAGACAGAATTCAAATGAAAAAAACATGTTTTTCTGTTTTAGTGCAACACATATAATCATCACTATTAGAAAAACAAATTACACGTTCAAAAAATCCACATACAACCGTGCTCCACCCCAATTATCAGCCACAGAGCTGAAGTCGTTTTGCCACCTCGGAGCTGCGACTTGACACCGTTGTACTATTATTTGTGGGGTGTCGTAAGAGATAAGTGCTACGCCGACAAGCCAGAGACAATTGACGCTTTAAAGCACAATATTCGTGAAGCCATTGGTGAAATACAGCTGCACACAATCGATAATGTGCTTGAAAATTGGACCGATCGTGTAGGCTACTGCATTGCCAGCCGAGGCAGCCATTTGAATATTTTCCATTATTAACCGGAAGGATTGTACTTTGAGAAAATATTCAGTAGTTTTTTTTTTTAGCATTTTCAAACAAAAAAGTTATTTGGCGGACCCTTTATAAAGCTGATATAATAACCTTAGTCCGGTCAATTTAGACAATTGAAATAAGGAAAATTCCGACAGAGCCAAATCTTCGTAGAGGCCTTAGGTTCACCACAAGGAATAAAGTGTCAAAAGTCCCCAAAAGTCCCATGTGTGCAAAGGGACTTATTCGGGGTCAAAGGTCAAAATTCTAGGTTTTTGGATTTTCCTCCTAAACGGTAAGTTTTACCGAAAAGTACTATGGATCAAAGTTGTAGATCTTAAAAATCTCCATAAAAATGGTCCTTTTGTTTTTTCTCTAAGACCCACTATTTCCAAGATATTGCGCTTGTAAGAATCACGTTCTACATAATATGTACACATTTCCACACCACCTGTGACCTGTGAGGTAGTGTACTCGGCGCGTTTTTTTTTTACGTGGTATCCCCGGTAGGCCTATTCCACGAAAGTTTATGACGTTATTTTCAGGAAAAATAATTATTTAACAGTATGAAGATTATTGATATGGGTTACTGAGTTTAAATGTCGTTCTAACTTTTTTTTATTGCTTTAATCTGACTCATACTCTTCATATTCTACTTCAACAATCGTGTTTTCTTCAATTTCTTCTTGTTCTTTTTCTTCTCCTTCCTGTTGATGAATGCTTAGAAATTGTTCAAATGAAGATGAATCAGTTATCATTTCATCAAATTCTTCACATGAATCTTACTCTCTTGTATTTAATTGAACATTTGAGCAAGAGACACCTTGGCAATTGGTACACGCTGGAGAACACTGCAACCCTACTTTTTTACAGTCACATTTGGCACTACAACCTTTCTTGCAATTGCAAAAAATAGTGTTAAGAAGTTTTTCTAAAGCAGGGAGCAGTAAAGTTCGAATCAGTTCCAAAGTATTATTTATCAATTTCCAACAGTTCATTGCCTTGCCATGTCTGAACTTGATAGTATACTCGAAACAAATGTTGAGTAGCAGATGCCGATGTTGGAGGAGGACAAGATAGTTGTACTTGCTTTTTGTTTCGTGTATTTTTCACAAATAATGTTAAATATTTGTACTTATCTATGAATCAATTTTTTTTTTTTTTAACTCCATAAACCGCCGTTATCACTCTTCGATGCAGCTGGAATGCGTAAAACAATGAAGTCGGCTCTTTACGATTGTTTTCAATCAGTCAATGCTGAAGTTGATTGTACAAACGCTGCTTACGCTATTGATGGAGGATATTTGCTACATCACGTTGTGTGCGATCGAGAAGAAACCTTTAACGTAATTTTTGAAAAATATGTTCAGTATTTACGTAGACATTATGGTCATACAGTTACGGTAGTATTTGATGGTTATAGTGACACAACAAAGAACATAAAAGCTGCAGAACAACGTCGTCGTACTACAAAAACATGCTCAGGTACCGACATAATGTTTGATGAATTTATGACAGTTCCAGTAAACCAACATCATTTTTTTGCAAACATTAATAATAAATCTCGTTTTATTTCTATGTTGAGTAACAAATTAACAGCTGAAAATATTGCCGTGAAGCAAGCTCCGAATGACTCCGATGTCCTCATAATTGAAACAGCAATAGAGCAATTTAATGCAAGAAATACAAATATTGTAGTGGGTGAAGATGTTGATTTGTTAGTACTACTCACTGCAAGGACTCCATCTGATACAATTATTTACTTTTTAAAACCCGGGAAGGCGCAGCAACGGACAGAAATATATTCTTTTAAAAGTTTATCAGCTTATCCAAAATGCCAAAACTATATTTTATTTTTAAATGCGATAACCGGATGCGATACTACGTCAGCAATGTTTAGAAGAGGCAAAAATTCAGTATTAAAATTATTTGAAAAAATAGATTTGATTGACTGCGCAAAAGTATTTACTGAAATTAATTCTTCACCTCAAATACTAATTACTAAAGGAATTCGGTTTCTTCTTGCGGTTTATGGAGCTCCAAAAAAAATTGATTGCATAGATAAGTACAGAAAAAAACGCGCCGAGTACACTACCTCACAGGTTGTGTGGAAATGTGTGCATATTATGTAGAACGTGATTCTTACAAGGGCAATATCTTGGAAATAGTGGGTCTTAGAGAAAAAACATAAGGACCATTTTTATAGAGAATTTTAAGATCTACAACTAAGGTACTTTTCGGTAAAACTTACCGTTTTCGAGAAAAATCCAAAAACCTAGAGTTTTTACCTTTGACCCCCGCTTTGCACACATGGGACTTATGGGGACTTTTGACACTTTATTCCTTGTGGTGAACCTAAGGCCTCAACGAAGATTTGGCTCTGTCGGAATTTTCCTTATTTGATCACTATTTTTATGTCTAAATTGGCCGGACTACCTAACACAAAACAAAACAATTGAAAATGTTCAAAAATTTGTACACAAGCAAAAACAAAAAGCACAAAAAGAAAAAAAGTATGGAGAGTAAAAAAATGGTGTTCTTACTAACATGCAAATTGTGTTCAATTTTATCTGCAAGATAAAACCACCAACATAATTATCTCAATCACCTTATATCATTTTGATTTTAATGTAAAGCTGAACCCCGCCAGCGCGTAGAGCTGAAAGGATGGATGAATTTTTTCGAAGATAGTAAATGAGATTCTTCTTATTTCTGTAGATTCTATTATTAAATTTAAAAAGTATTGAACTACAGTTAATGTTGTCTATAATAAAAACTTCAGATATGTTGCTTAAGACGTTAAGATTATAAAATGTTAAAATGTTCATATGTCTTTCTTTTTTTGATTTTAAGACATTGAGAGAATAAAAAATTGTGTCGGCAAATTGTTTTGATGTTTTTGGTTTGATTAAAAATTTACTTGATTATATTTGTAATGTTTCACCAGCATAATGTGAGTTATGTTTTTTGTTTTTTTTGTTTAAGTTCGACCGGAAAACAGCTGGTACTGTAAAATGTAATAACAAAAATTTGAGTTAATTTAATTTGATGTTATGTGGAATTGTAAAACATTTAAGATTTGTTTTTTTTTTAAAGAGGAATCGAATAAGGACAAAGGAATGAACACTCACACAATGATATACAAAAATATGTTGGAAATAATGTTTTTTTTTGTGACAAAAATAAAAGGGAAAAAATGCAGATCTGAGTAAATAATAGGGTAGACATACACAAAAGATCACAAAGTCTTAAGAGAAAGGGGAATCGGCCATCGGTATTGCTGTTTCAATTAAACTTTTTGCTGCTTTAAGGGAAGGGCATTGGAAACACAGTTTCAAATTTATTTTCGCTCAGAAAACACATACCAATTGTTGAATTTTTTTGATTGAAGAAAAATGCACTAAAAGAAGAAATGTAAATGCAATTAAATCGAAACCATCTTTGCAATGCAAACACTCCGAATAGAAAACATATCAAGACATATAGTTTGGTCGGTAACGTAGTTGATTGAAGCATCGTCTTGGCATAGTTTCCTAAAGAGATATCAGAACTTTGTTAAAAATTGATGATCATTTATTTATTGCGACGGGGCTGGTTGTACAAGGTAGTGCTTAAAGTAATCCACAGAAAGGGGAACAGTTTAATTACCTGATAGTGATATTGATTTAGGCCCCTATGAGGTACGTGTCTCTGATGAATAAGACAAGATTTTTGAATGAATATATTTTGTTTAATTTAAAGAAAGGTTTAAGGAATTCAGTCATCAATCATCTTCAAGGTATGGTGGAAACAACATCGAAGCCCCTTGAATATTCAAAGCAGCACCTTTTAAATTACCACTTAGGGCTAGGAATACTGTTTCATTTCATAACACTTTGTGATGCAAAATAAAAAAACATAATCAAAAAATAATATCAACACGCACTGACAAGGGGAAAACGGAAAACATTTACAGTAATTTTAATGAGTGGAGTGGTTTGATCGTGTAATTGTGTGATATTTGGAACTTGTGTAGGTAAGTACATTTATAGAGTGAAAGCTACCGGGTCTATGGTAAGTAAAATGAAATTATTTATAAATATATATTCGTCTCTAAACAATTAACTACAACTACTACTAAGTAAAAGACACAGGCTTCTTGGCGTACATTTCTTAAAAATTACTTATAATGTCTTCTTTGTTTGTATTTTGACTTTTTAATTTCTATTTCCAGCTTTTTACAGAACAATATCTTTATTTGCAAGCAAGTTTTTCTATTTGCTGAAGATAAAAGTGAATTCTGACAAAAAGAAAACAAGAAACAATACTCTAAAACTTTAATCCAATTAATTTTATAAGGCACTTTTTTTGTAGGTAATTTTTTTTTTTTCAATTTAGTTTAAGCGTTTATGTAATTTTTTCAACCATTTTGTGTGCTTACAATAACCAAACAAATTCGTTAATTAGATTTGTTCTTCAATACAAATGCAAAGGATAAGGTTTTGCAATGTGATCAAATAAAGAAGCCAACATCTTATGCAAAATAAAATATTAAAATTAAATAAAAATAAATTTGCAGTCATGATAGAGATAGTTTCATTCATAGCACTTGCTGATGTATTTAAATAGTTTTTGATTTTATTTTATAAATAAAGTCTAAGATTAGACAATGATGCATCGATTGTTTAATGAAAGACATAAAATAGTATGCGCAGGTACACAAGTAAAAAGAGCTTTGTTGCAATCCAAAATGCATTAGAAAATTTAACAGCATAAGCAAGCAATGCTGTTTCAATGATTTTTTTAGTTTTTTTTGAATAAATATATATTTTGTTGGATGAATTTATTTAACAGAAAAAATAATACTTTTCGGATACTTAAGCCTTAAAGTGTCAGTCAATCAATTCCATACAACATGTCGCTTGAGTTTTTGTTTTTATTGTTCAAATATTAATGTGAGTGAAAATAAATTTATGAATACTCAAAACTTTTAGTTTGAGTTGTATTAATTTGTCGCTTGAAAATTTTGATGAAAAGTTTTTTACTGGCAGATGGTGGAGAACAAGATGATATTGCATTATGGTTAGCTACAAACAAATAAGCACTGTCGACAAATTCATAGCATAGTTATCAAATTTATTTGAGTATCGACAGAGAGAGAGAGAGAGAGAGCGGGAAAGAGAAAGAGCGAAGAAGGGGAAAATATGAATTTTTATAAAGTCTTACTATTTTAATATTTAAAACCAGTTTTAGAAATACAAAAATTAAGCAAATTTACAATTGACAAACGATTGCGAAATAAAACTTAATATTTTGAAATAATAGAACGAAATAGAAAAGTGAATATAAAAACAAAACTGGAGTCAAAATACACCTGTTTCCTTACGGTTTAAAAAAAATTTAGAACAGAATTACTTTAGAACGAAAGGTTTGGTCATATTGCGCTGAGGAACTCGACTTGGAATGATGGATGTTAGATTGATCAATAGTTCACTTTCACCACTGGTCACTTACACCAAAGTTTAGCCAATGTGAACTGCCCTTAACCCCTAAACCCTACCCTGGGGTCTAGCCCCATTGCAAACATACATTTTTTTGAATTTTTTAGTGGAATTGGAACATGGAATTCTCATATTATCGTAGCAGACATCTAAAAATCAGTCATTTATTAATTTTCGAGTGGTGCAGTTGGAAATATTTAAGCTCAGGGTCCCATAAGACCCCAGGGTAGCGATAGTTAAAGTTTTCGAACACCGGCAGAGTGCTTCGAGACGAATGAAACGATGGCCATTGGCTATGTTTTATGGGATCTTAAATATTGTTCGTGTGAATTCGTATGTCCTCCTCAAAATGGGGTCCAATAAAACTCAAATAAGACGAAATTTCTTAAAAACATCTTTGTCCACGATACAAAGACCGCAAGACCAAATTACGATGCAGCAGTTGCCGAAATCGACTTTGTGGCGAACATAGCCACTCAGTATCTCGAAATTGTCTTGATGTAAATTTTTAAAACATTTTTTATAATTAAACATTCCTATCTTTTATGTTAATAAATAAAACTTTTGATTAAACTGTGTTAATGAAAAAATTGCTGCCAGACAATAAAAAATTCTCTTTAGGTATTCATTTTCAAAATTTATGATAAGCCTGAACTATATTGAAGCACAAAATAAAAGTGAAATCATATTCCCTCCTGCTCTATCAAAAACAAATTTGTATCTTTGCTCCTCAGTTTTAAGAAGAAGGTTTGAAAAAGCTAGCTCATGTCGAAGCTTATTACTTGAAGCAACTTTTTGAAAACACGCACAATCAAACAAATTTGTTTTGTATTTTTTTGAAAGCAGAGAAACTTTTATGACTGGAGTCGTCTCAAAACGTAAGAAAATTTTTAAAAATATTTACAAACTAAAATGAAAGTTAAATCTAACATGCTTGTTTATTTGAGGGCTTTCAGATTTTTTTAAATTTTTTACTTTTTCGCTTTGTATTTCAATGTTGTCCAAACCTTAAACGAATGGAAAAATTAAATTTAAATTTGAAATCAAATTTTTTCGAAGAAGGATGAAAGCTTTGCTTCATCTCCATCTCCTTTTTATTAATAGAAACCAATGGCCAAACATTCCCAACATGAAAACTGAATTTTCTTGGTCCTCCCACTGAATAAAATCTTAGAGTTCCAAAGGGCTTAGTGTAGATTCCCAACAATATTCAGCCCTATCACAGATTCCATCGTAGAAAACTTCCACATGGAAATCTAAGTTACGAACTACGAAAATTTGTGTTCACAAAACCCGAATCGAAGAAAGTATTGCCAATTGTCATACTTAGTACCGCCATGTTGGTTTTCGAAATCAGCTGTTTTACGCCATATCAAAATCATTCACATTTTTCTGCAAACACAACTTCTTTCGTGTATTAAGGTGACGAATTTAGATTCCACTCGGATTTAGTGATGCCAAATCCACAAATTTCGATTTCGTTATGTGATAGCTACATCGGGAAACTTAGACTTTTTTCGATTACGATGGAATCTGTGATAGGGCAGAATAATTAAATCACTCACCCACATTTCACTCTTCTACGGAGAAGATAGCCATGCATAGGGTAGCATAGCCTATATTAGGCGTGTTCTTTTCACAAGGATGTTATATACATAACTTCATTTTGCATGCAAAGCAAAAACAACATCCCCGACAACTGATGTTATGGATTAAAGGATGGTTAGAATTTCGTCGGGGATAGATTTTTGACGTTTAGTCGAGTATCGAATGAGTTTTTCGATTTTTCATTTTTAAATGTTGGTGCGTCTAGAGACTTTCATGTATCTCGAACAAAAGCAAAATGGGTGTCAGAGGGTCTGTTCACAAATGTGTAACTAAATAAAATCGTAAGCCCACTCTTACACTCCGTAATTTAGTTGTTTAAAATTTCATTGATTTCAAGAGTTAGATTTGTAGATTTATATAAAGATACATAAAACAACGTAATAGCAATTAAAAAAGGTCTGTTTACTAACTGAAAGCACATTTTGCTTTTTTTTCACATTTTTCTGTGAAAGTTGACATATTTTTCAAAGGCAGTTGTTAAGTATGCCATAAAAATGGTTTGATTTTTTTAATTATTGTTGAAAAACAAGCAATCGATTTGATATAAGTAATCAAATTAATTTTATAAATTTTTTATTACGAATTCAAACTTTGTTCAAATAAGTTCTCAATAAATATTTTTTATTGATATTTTCATTTTCGAAGCCAGAGCATTATTAATCTCAATAGGTTATAGGCGACTTTAAAGATTTTGTGCAAGGTATCCCACAATTTAACGGTTGTGGATACGACGACTGGCAATTTCGTATGAGAATACAATTGGAGTCGAAGAGTTTATGGGACGTTCTGACCGACGAACCACCGCAAGAAGAAACACAAAGAAGCGAATTTATGAAGAGGGATAGAATAGCCAAAAATTATTTGGTTAATTTTATTCATTCGGATTATCTCAGCTCATTAACTAATGCTGGAGCTGAAGTCAAGTTTTGTGGAAATAAGGCCTTAATCTTGAGAGGTAAAGAAGTTATAGCGACAGCATTCTTAAAGTCCAATCTATATGAACTGGAAATTGAAGTCAAGAAAACCCAAGCAAATTTATGTACTAAAGATGAATCAACATTATGGCATCGTCGTCTAGGACACATCAGTAAACAAAGAATGGATGTCCTTTTCAAAAACAATTTAATTCCTAACAAGATTCAAGAACCTGATTTTTGTGATGTTTGCATTGAAGGTAAGCAGGTACGAGAACCCTTTAATGGAACCCGCAATAGAGCTAAGCGAGCTCTTGAGAGAGTACACTCAGATGTTTTTGGTCCATTAAATCCAATTGCTTATGATGGTTCGAAATACTTTGTTTCCTTTATTGACGATTTTAGCCATTTTGCCATGGTTTTCTTGATGAAGAACAAATCAGATGTGTTTCAAGCATTCAAAGAATATGAAGCCTTATCGACCGCTATGTTTAACTGTGCAATTTCAAAACTGACTATAGATCAAGGACGAGAATACTTATCCAAAGACCAAATTTGTTGGTACAAGCAAAAGGGGATTCAAGTTGAGCCAACAGTTGCATATTCCCCTCAACAAAATGGGGTTGCTGAGAGGTTTAATCGAACTTTAACTGAAACAATAAGAGTTTTATTAATCCAATCGAGTGTTCCAAAAGAGATGTGGAATGAAGCTGTTCACGCTGCAGTTTATATGATCAACCAGAGTCCAACCCGTTGTTTGGATAATTCGATGACCCCAGCTGAATTATGGTTTGGAACGAAACCAAATCTTAATAAATTAAAAGTATTTGGTTGCAAGGCGTACGCTTGGATTCCAAATCAATGTCGGAGAAAACTCGAACCAAAAAGCAAGAAAACAGTGATGATAGGATATGCTCCAAATGGATACCGACTCTGGGATATGGAAACAAGAAAAATTAAAATATCTCGCGATGTAAAATTTGATGAATTCAATTTTCCATTTAAAGTCCTTGGAAAACAAATCGTTAATAAAGATGAACAAAAATTTATCCTATGGAGCCCCGAGCAAGAGGGGCAAGATGAACTTGTAAGTAATGCTGTGGCTAATACATTAGAAACAGAAACTTTGCAAAATGAAGAAGATGCAAGTGAAGTAAACCAGTTGCTAGAAGAAGATGATCCGATAACTGAAGAAGCTATTAATGCGCTCCCATCACAAACAAATAACAATCACCAAAAGGAGATTGTGAGGCGCTATGGAGCCACGAGCAAGAGGGGCAAGATGAACTTGTAAGTAATGCTGTGGCTAATACATTAGAAACAGAAACTTTGCAAAATGAAGAAGATGCAAGTGAAGTAAACCAGTTGCTAGAAGAAGATGATCCGATAACTGAAGAAGCTATTAATGCGCTCCCATCACAAACAAATAACAATCACCAAAAGGAGATTGTGAGGCGCAGTGACAGGGAGCGCCGACTACCAAGTAAGTTTGATGATTTTATCATGACTTCAGAAGCAAATTCTGCTGCTGTTTCTTTATGTACAGATTTACCTGAAGGTTATAACGACATATTGAATCGGCCTGATTCAGATTTATGGAAGAAAGCTATTGATATCGAACTTAAATCAATGGAGAAAAATTATGTTTGGAAAGTAGTCGATACTCCTTTGAATAAGAAACTCCTACAATCAAAATGGGTGTTCACTATTAAAGAAGATGAACATGGCAATCAAATCAAATACAAGGCGCGTTTGGTTGTGAAGGGATATTTACAGAAATTTGGAATCGATTACACCGAAACATATGCTCCAGTCGCAAAGTTGACAACAATTCGTGTTTTGTTGGCAATAGGCGTACATATAAAGTATCAATTTCATCAACTTGACGTAAAAACAGCGTTTCTTCATGGTGATCTGAACGAAGAGCTTTATATGGCTGCACCAGAGGGCTTGCCAACCAGAGAGGGAAAAGCATGTCAACTTCTTAAGTCCATTTACGGCTTAAAACAGTCTCCTCGTTGCTGGAATCAGAAACTAAATGAACATTTAATTTCTATTGGATTCGAGCGATCAAATCATGATTACTGTTTATATACAAGATTTAAGAATGAAGATGTTTTATTCTTGTTAATATACGTTGATGACCTTCTGATTGTGGGTAAACCAATTTCATCGATAGAGAAATTGAAAGATGAACTCTCCTCTCGATTTGAAATGTCAGACTCTGGACCCTTAAGATTTTTTTTGGGTATGAAGATAGATGTTCTTGGAGATGGTTTCCAAATATCACAAGAAGCAAGCATCGATAAAATTCTTCAGAAGTTTGGTATGATGGAATGTAACTCTGTTAAAAGTCCTATGGAGAAGGGCTTGCAACTTCAAGCAAATAACAAAAATGAAAAAATTGAAAAACCTTATCGTGAACTTCTGGGAAGTATTATGTATGTAATGCTTTGTTCAAGACCAGATATATGTTTTGCAATCAGTTTTATGGGAAGATACCAACAAAATCCATCTGAATTGCATTGGCAACACCTTAAAAGAATAGTACGCTATTTAAAAGTTACAAAAAATTTGAAACTTAACTTTAAATATGGTCAATTTCAACCAATTATTGGATTTGCTGACGCTGACTGGGCATGTGATATAGTAGACAGGAAGTCAGTAAGTGGGTATATGTTTAAAGTTTATGGAAGCACAGTGTCATGGTGTAGCAAGAAACAAACCACTGTTGCTACTTCTTCCAGTGAAGCTGAATATATAGCCTTAAGTTCAGCTACAGCAGAAGGAATATGGTTGCGAGGACTATTACAAGATTTACATGAGATCACTGACGAACCAACTTATATTTTTGAGGACAATAGAGGATGTATTGGAATGGCTCATAATCTGGAAAGTAAACGAGCAAAACATATCGATATAAAACATCACTTTGTAAGAGACAGTATTGCGAAAGGATTAATAAAAGTTGAATCAATCGGCACAAAAGAACAACAAGCTGACATCTTTACCAAAGCTATGGATCCTGTACACTTTTTGTATTTACGAACTAAAATTAATTTGACATAATAATGGTATTCGATTGAGAGAGGGTGTTGAAAAACAAGCAATCGATTTGATATAAGTAATCAAATTAATTTTATAAATTTTTTATTACGAATTCAAACTTTGTTCAAATAAGTTCTCAATAAATATTGTTATTGATATTTTCATTTTCGAAGCCAGAGCATTATTAATCTCAATAATTATAAATAGTTTAATTCGTTTGAAACAAGTAACAAAATAATTTTTCCAACTCACATATAAATTCAACCCCAGCATGTAAACAGAGGTGCCGTGAAATAAGGTCGAAGGCAATAAGGCCGAATCGGCCTTATTACCTTTTTTGGGAAATAAGACCGAAAACAACAACAAAAATATTTTTCTACATTATTTCCTATTGAAAAGGTAATAATGTCGAAAAGAAAAAACGAAAATATTTGACAAAAATAAGAATGCAAAAGTTGACAAATAAAGTCGAAATCCGTTGAGTTATAAAATCGAATTCAATTTCTGTTGGATAAAGAAGAAAGAAATTATGGTGCTGCTTTGCTTCTCCGCTACGGGACTGGGGGGTTGAAATTTTTTTTTCAGGTTGGGGGGGGGGGGGGCGTTTCTATAGAATAAATTTCAAAAGTTACTTGTGAGTAAAATAAAAATTGTAAAATAAATGTTTTCATTTTTCGGTTTAAGCTATTATTAGTGTTTTGGTTAGAAAATGAACCTTTTTGTGGTTAGAAATTCATAGAAAAGTTCAACTTCCTAACCACAAAACTAATAATAGCGAATTTTAAGCTATTATTAGTTTTGTTGTTAGAAATTCATAAAAAAGTTTAATTTTCTAACCACAAAACTAATAATAGCCGCGCCGTTCCGACCTCGTGCCGACTTCGCACCGACTCCGCGCAGACAAAAGAATTGTTTACCTGCATTAATTTCTATTAGGTAAACTTTTTAATTTCCTACTCTATACAATTGCTTTAGGTTTTTGACAAACATTTTTTGCGTTTTAGTGCGAATTTGGCAAAAATTCATTTGTTGACTTTTAGTGGTTTGACAACTGATCAAGAACACCAACCCTCAAATAAAAGAAAACGAAGCGTTTTTTTGGATATCATGTTATATACATAACATCCTTGTGAAAAAAACACGCCTATTGTCTGCTAGCCAAAAAAAAAAATTGTTTTTTTCTCAGGCATTCAGTCAATTCTGAACGGTGGCATGACGTTCATCAATGTAGTGACACCACTCATGACATTAAAAATTCCTTTAACGGTAAAATAGACTTTCTATGATAAAAATAAATAGGGTGGCGCAACAGAGCGAGGAGTCCCTGGGGCCTGGGCCTAGCGCATTTCTCACAACCATACCTTGTGAGGGAATGGAGGGACCTACAATTTTCTGCCGGTTCCAAACGGCTAATTGAGAAAGCGCTTTTCATGGCAATGAATTTATTAACGGAGAACTTGCCAATTCCTCGCGAAAGGCGATACCCGAGGAAAAACATTTTTGCCTCTGTTGGGGCTCGAACCAGGCAGACATGCTAACCATCACGCCACGGATACCAAAACACCGCTCTGAAAATCTGATGCGCTCGAGACGTTTTTCCAAGCGTTGCTGCGAATGTTTGCTCAAGACCGTTTCTTTACTTTTGAGACAATTATGCTCTTTCAGAGAGTTTGTGAGAGAGTCTTACCCCACTCCCTAAAATGTGACAGATTGTGAATTTCTGTGCACAAAGTAAAGAAACAGACCTATTATATTAGCGTTTATTCTTTCTATCATCTAATCTTTTTTTTTTTTTTTTTTTTTTTTTTTTTTTTTTTTTTTTTTTTTTTTTAAAAGAGGAGGCTTATAAGCTAATCTGGAGAACTCAGACCTAATATCCAGTCCATTGTACTACCAGAGTAGCAGCCTTCCCTTTTTTTTTTTGTGTTGCAGTAGTTGGAAATAAGTTGTTATTAATTTCACATATATAACCTCAAGGGCGGCGTCCATATGAAACTGGGAGGCTGAAAGAAAAGTAGATGCCCAGAGCGGGATTCGAACCCACGCATCCGGCCTCTCTACCAAACACTCTACCACTGCACCACGGCCGCCCTTTATCTTATTCTTTAAATCTAATCTACCAATGCAATAGATTTCACCGAAGCTAGAGTAAACCCAAATTTAGCATCGTGGGCCTCCCTACTATACGTCTTTAAAAACATGGTTTTGTTCTGACAATGGCTTTCGAAACGAAGTACTTTTATGCCCAACAACAGCTTTTTAGATTCAAATCCCATATGGAGTAATTTCGAGAAAGGTTTCGCCTTTCGAAGAATGGACAAGTTTTCCGACAGAAAATGAAATTCCACGAAAGCACTTTCTCAGTCATCCGTTGGCTATTGGCAGAAAATTGTAGGGCCTCTCAATTTGTCACTAGATATGCTTAACAGAAATGCACTAGACTCCGGGTTTCCCGAGATCTAATGTGCGACTCTATTTATTTTAGGTCAGGGCCTTACAATTTACATTCATCGCCACCATTCTTTTAAAGAGTGGAGGTGATCATCAACTTTTTGCTGCACCCAAACGGCCAGTATATGAAATCCCTTTCCTTGACAGTATTGCTCTGGCGGGACTTCTCATAGTTCAAAGATTTAATTGAAATTCAAACGGCCATCTCCTATGTTTGTCTGACCAAAAAACGTTACACCACAAGAACTGCATATCATAAGATGTCATATTAATGGAAAGTGCTTTCCCAAAGAACATCCTTTCAGCCTCCTTACCTTTGAGAACTCCTTAGGACTTTTAAATTCTTAAAGGAAAAACATTTTAGTTGCGATTTCTTTTCCCAGAAACACTTAGCTGCTACCAAACTGGATGCGCAAAAAATATGTTTTAAACCTCATTTCCCGAAAGTAAACCCTCTCACTTAAAGAATAAAATATATTCAATGAACTGAATAAAACTGAAAAAAATTGATTGTGTATGATAATGAAAACTTGATATAACAACTTTACATCGTACTCAGTTAAAAGCTTTCGTGACAAACGGTAAGATAAGATATTCCAAAGAAGTTTGAAAGAGAAGTCAGAGAGAGGTACAGAAAGCTTATATCACATTAGTGTGAAATTAGTTCGAAATTGAGGTGAAGAAAAATAAAAAAAATTAAATATCATGCAAATTAAAAAAATGTCATGCTTTCTTGAACTGGCTTTTGACTAAAGTACTTTTCTTCTCTTTTTTGTTTTTTGTTAAATGCTTGACTCCTGTAAAAAGCTGAAAATATAACAAAACTTTGGAAAATTGTTCAAAGGTATTAGCTTCAGCATTGTCTTATTAGAGGCCCTAAGGATATTCTTCCTGGCAATTGTTAACATTTAGCGTTATAATTTTTAGTTAAAATTCCAAGAATTCGTCGACAGTTCTTATTTTTATGACATCGCTTTATCCCATACTGCCATTGTTATTGTTATTATAAAACCGTTAAACAAAACCAAAGTATTATAAGAAAAAAATTTCAAAGTGTAAAAAAAAAAATCAAACAAATTTTCAAGGCCATAACAACGTACTAACAACGATACCTGTTTTTAGAACTTTCGTTAGTTGCTAAATGTTATATTGAGTGACGGACACTTTCGGACGTAGTTGCGGGTTCCATTGATTGCTAATTGATGTACTGAATGCACAGGTGTTGCGTTACCCGATACAGAGGTTAGTTGTCTTACCATTCCGGAGCCAAGTTGTTGCAATAATCCAGAGCCAGATCCCAAGGGGCCAGATGATAAAGTTGTAGACGGACGTCGTGAGCGTATAGATTGCATGCTTGATGATAATAAAAATGGAACACTGCTTGATGTGTTGGGCATAGAGCCACCCTGCGGTTGGGAAGATAATAATGAAGATTTCTTTGAAAAATAAAGAGCTGTTCTCGGTCCATGTTAAATGTGTGCATATATAAAAGTGATGATGGATGGGGTAGTAATTTATTTTGTATTCTCAGCAATGCTGTCAGATGATTTGTGACGATGATTGCGTGATAGTTATGATTATTATTATAATTATCTTTATAATTGATTACCGCAATGTTTTCGAACGAATTTGACAGGATATGGCATTACATTTATAGACTTCCAATGATATGAACAATAAACTCTCAAAAATATCCTTGAGCCAGAAAAGCAGTTTTCCAATTAAGTATGAATAAACCACAAACATAATTTTAGAAATTTTCTATTAAAAATATATATAAGCAAAAACTGCGTGTTTACTTGCGTAAGGAGGTATTCTAATTTGGAGGCACGAATTCAAACGCAATTTTTGAAGTGTATCAAATATAGGCAATTAATATTTTTACCATTAAATTTTTTAGAGGATATTTAATTTATAATAATAATTGGCAACCCTGGTTTTGCAAGTGAAAGTTGTGTTTTTTTAGCTCTTAACTTAGAAGTTTATTTTCTTACATTAAAATAACACATAAATAAATAAAATATATATTAACCTTGTTAAAATAGCTATTTAAAACAAGCTCCACAAATAAAAAAACAAAAACGCTCGGTGAGTCTTCCTGTTTGTTAAGTAATAAAACTACCAGCCATTATTATGCAAAGAACACAGGTAAAAGACAATGACAATTGTATGGAACAACAAAGTAAACGAAAACTGGTTGAATTGTCACCAAAAAGTATGAGCCAAAATGCTTCATCTATAAACCAAAGAGTGGCTGTAGGAAATATGTCGGTTGTGGATCTTGAATATCTCATTCAGAGAGCCAGTTGGATGTGAAACTGAAAGATCTACCTACCAAAGCGAATATAGCGGCCATATGTGATAGCCTTCACACACTTCAAGAAAGCAATAATAAACTACAGGCACAGCTGAAGTCAGTTGAAACCCGATGTAATGCATTGGAACGTCAAGTGGAACTCTTGGAGATGAAAGCCAATGAAAAAAACCTAGTTATTAAAATGCCGAAAGTAGAAGGAAAAAGTGCTTCAGATCAAGCTAGAACATTGTGCATATATCTGCTGCAATCAACAGATACAGGCACAGTATTATCAGTGCGTCCACTCCGCTCAAATAACAAATTAATATCCAACTTGATTGTTAAGCTTGCGAAACGAGAGGATGTTGGGCGCATTTTTGCAGCTAACTCCAAAGTAAAAGGCACTGGAGTTTCCATTCGTCGGGACTATACCACTGCATCTAGAGTAAGAAGGAGACGATTACAAGAGCTGAAGGCCGACATTATTAGTAAAAACAAAGGGCTAAAAACAGAAATTCGTGGTCAATTTTTATTCGTAAATGGAAAAAAATTTTATATTGACAGGGCGAATGTGGAATGTCATTGTAACAGCAGCTGATTGATGACAGAACCGCGAGCAGCATTCCTGGTTGCAGCAAAAACTCGTTACGTTACGTTACGTTACGACCTCGCCTCAACAAAATATTTAATTTTAATGCCGTTTGCCCTCAAATTATTAATAAGAATATAAAAAATAATAATAATGGTACCCGTGGTGTGATGGATAGCATGTCCGCCTGTTAATCCAGAGGTTCGAGTTCGAATCCCACCAGAGGCAAAAATGTTTTTTCTACGGGTATCGCCTTTCGCTAGGAATTGGCAAGTCCTCCGTTAGTATTCACTGCCATGAAAAGCGCTTTCTCGATTAGCCGTTCGGAACCGGCAGAAAATTGTAGGTCCCCTCCATTCCCTCACAAGGGATGGTTGTGAGAAATGCGCTAGGCCCAGGGGCTCCTCGCTCTGTTGCGCCACCCTATTTATTTTTTATAAAAAATAATAATTGTTTAAATGAAAAAGTATATAAAATTTTGTCATATAATGTCTCAGGACTAAGTAGCAAATCTATTTTCACTAACTTTTATCACCGAGTTAAATATTGAAATGTTCGAGAAGAAATTTACCACCTTCAAATTAAAGTCGATACCAGCAACCAGAACACACACCAGAATAAGAGCAAGTGGAGGACACATATTCGGATTTAAAAGAGATCTTAATACTAATGACTGCAAAATCGAATCTTTTCCCTCTTTAATATATATAACTATGAAAATTGATATGAAAATTGTACGTCTTTTACCAACCTACTTGAACTGTAACAACTGGGATATGGATTTCGTGAACCTTCAAGAATTCATGACATGTGGAGGTGATAGCTCAAATCTACTTATAATAGGCGATTTTAATTCAAGAGTGGGTAATGAAGAAGGTGCTGTCAACAACCTAGCTGGTGTCGAAAGAAAATTAAAGGACAATGTCAGCAACTCCAATGGTTATAAGCTCCTAGAACTATGCAACTCTTTTGGTCTAAAACTACTCAATGGAACTAGCTGAGGTGATCAAAATGGAGAATTCACTTTTGTTGGAGGTCAAGGATCTTCCGTCATTGATTATTGTTTTATAGGACGTGAATGGAATAACTGTGTCGTCGATTTCGAGGTATTGAATGAGCCATTTTCAGACCACATGCCAATTGTTGTGTCCTTCAACCATTCTGAGTTAGATAATGTCTCAACCACTAACATGGAGCTCCTCCCAAAAACAGTTTGGCATAGTAGCAAAGTAGAATCCTATATGCCGAGTTTAGATGAGGCCCTTAGAAATCACGAAGTTGCGAATTTCAACGACCTAGAGAAAATAATTAAGCTTTCATATCCACACAGCAGGTTGAAGAAAAAATGCTTTGCATTCAAGGAGCGCTGGTTTGATGAAAGCTATAAAAAAGCTAGAGATGTGTCCTACGCTTGGCTTAAACTTTTCCGTAAAGTCAGTTTCAGTCATATTAAAGAATTATATTTCAATGTCAATCAGAGGTTTAAAATCTTATGTAAAGAAAAGAAGAAGCAGTTTTTTGAATCGGAGGCGTGTAAACAAAATCTCGCTATGAACTCTTCAGAATTTTGGACCTTAGCTCGCTATTTAAATGGCTCGAAATATACTGTTGACATCAGCCCAACGCCTCAAGTTTTGCAGAACCATTTTCAAAAACTCTTAAACCAAACCTCAAACATCATTTCAAAGTACCATTACACCCCGCCTGGTCTACATGCTCCTATTTTAGATTCGCCGATCACTATGCAAGAGGTTACTCTTATCGTCAACAGACTAAAGGATGGGAAAGCTGCTGGATCTGATAGAATACCTGTTGAATTATACAAATATGGATCAGATAATCTTTTTCAAACTCTGGCAGGCCTAATGAGTAACATTATGGAGGATGGTATAACACCAGAGCAGTTTAAGGAAGCCTTAGTGTTGTGTTCCCAATCTACAAAAAAGGTTGTGCAAATAATCCTGCGAACTGTAAGGGAATTCCCTTTCTGAATGCCTCTTATAAAATTTTCACCTCATTATTACAGATTCGGCTTAAAATGTGGATTTCATCAAAAAATCTTTTGAGTGAATTTCAAGCGGGGTTCAGATCGGGTTACTCTACTATTGACCATATTTTTGTGTTATAGCAGATTCATACCTTGGAAGAAGCAAAGAGCTTTATGTTATCTTTGTGGATTTCAAGGCAGCGTTCGATACGGTCGAAAGGGATTCACTAATGTATAAGCTGTATGGACTAGGAATGTCCTTAAAATTTGGACAAGTCATCCAAAATATCTATGGAGATACGAAGTCGTCAGTTTGGAATGGTGCTAAAAATCTGATTGGTTTGCAACCAAAAACAGGGGTTAGGCAAGGCTGCCCACTTAGTCCCGATCTGTTTACACTTTTTATTGACGACTTGGTCTATTGCCTACCTGGTGGCACAGAATTTGCGGGACTGCAAATTAAATCCCTTCTTTTTGCTGATGATGTAGTGATGTTGGCAAAGTCACCTGAAACTCTACAGTTGATGCTAAATAGGCTCCAAGAGCTCTGTAAGCTGTGGAGTCTTGTGGTTAACCTGGACAAATCCAAAAGAATGGTTATAAAGAAGGGAGGAGGCAGAACGTCAGTAAAGGAAAAGTGGTTTTTCGAAGATGGAATGAATTTACGATGCCGTGGAAGTTGTAAAAGAGTTCAAATATCTTGGTGTACTATTCACTCAAAATATGAAAACGGATAAACATTTCAAAGATAAACTATCCAAAGCGAAAATCGCATCAAATGCAACTTGGAAAAATTGTTTCGACAATAAATTCATAAGGCACAGTAGTAAATATCGTGTCTTTGAAACTGTAGCGCAATCAATCCTCTTTTATGGAGCTCAGATATGAGGAGGATCAGAATATGAGTCGGGGGAAAAACTTCTAAGGTACTACCTCAAAAGAGCATTTCATCTCCCTAACAACTCACCGAACTATCTGCTTATGATTGAGACTGGATTGCCTCCGTTGCTAATAAAGACTCTCAAGTTGCAAATTGACTATGTTCTCCATGTCATGCAAATGCCTGATCAGCGTCTTCCTAAAACTGTGGCCTTTATGGTGCGAAGCAAAAGAGGCTTTTTTAAAAAATGGGAACGTTTAGCTGAAGAGTGTGGAATGGTTCTTAATGTAAATCTGGACGAACCAGGTACTGTAAGGCCCTTACTGTACGATCTTATAAAAAAGTGGATCTTAGACATAGAGAAAAGAATGAGGAAGAAGCAGCAAGATCTCTTCATCGAACAATCTACAACCGCCTCGATTATTCTCTCAAGGAAAACAATTACTTCAAAGATGAAAATAGTTTAAAAACAATTTCAATGATGTTCCGTTTACGAGGCGAATTGATACATCTCAATTACATTCCACATAGAAGTGATATGCCAATTTTATGCGATCTATGCAACCGAAGGGAACGTGAAGACATCATACATTTCTTGGGAATCTGTCCAGTTTTGCGAGAAATAAGAAAAAGTATATTTGGGTGTGTCACCTTAACAGAAAGTTATTGCATTTTCTTATTAAACCAAATGAATGTTGAAATATTGTATGAATACCTAAAAATTGCTCTGATGTATAGAAACAGAATTAAAAATGTTGATTTTTGAAACTTGTAACTATAGCTGAAAAAAACATTTTTATACAAATAAACAAATAATAATTGAATACTTAATCCTTAATTAAAGTAATGATTAAACTACTAAATTAAAAATTGTAATTTTATAAAACATATATGAAGTTAAGTGGATTGTCAATCTGGCAGACGGCGAATGCCATGCTCAAATGATTTAATGTATCATAAATATTGTATGTTATCTCTAAAGTTTGTGACTAATAAAAATCTAATAATAATAAATATCAAGAATAAAGCATATTTCAAAATTAAAAAAATAAGCAGCTGATGAAGTGCCACATCTTAACAACGATTGCAACCTTCCTATCATTTTAAAAAATAAAGAAAGAGATTATTACTTTACCATTGTTTTTTTAAGAAAAAAATTTGAAAAAATAATTGTCACAAAATGGCGACTATTAAAACAGAAATATGAAGTACATACATCGGTTAAGTAAACCTTTACAAATCGTGGGTATAGTTTCGAAAAACACAGTGATTGAGATTTGAGACTAACATCTATTCAATCTGCCACTCCTGTTATAACATTCTCGAAATATGAAAAAAACTATTTTTTCTAAGTTTCTAGACCAGAAAACCTCCTTTAACTCTTACAAACATGGTGGTAACCCACGTTACCACTTTGATTTAATAAATTGAAATTGATTAAATAAATGAAATTGTTTCAAATTTATTTACGTTTGAACTTATTCAGATACGGTTTCTTGCACCTTTCAGTTACTAGAGGGATAACGTAACAATACACTCTAATTTCGAAAGAATTCATTTTTGAAGAATCTATCTAACAAAATAATTGGAAATTTGGTGAGTAAGGGTTTTAGGGGTCGCTGATTACGAATATGAAGTCAGATTTTCAAAATTCAAGATGACGGATCCAATATGGCCAACACCAAAACGAAACTCTACCAGAATATTGATAAAAATTTGTACTCAGGGGTTTTTGGGGTCGCTGATTACGAAACCGATGTTAGATTCGAGTAATTCGAAATGGTGGATACAAAATAGCCGACCTAAAAACATAAGTTCGAAAAATTCATTGATTTTTAAAATTTTGGCGTTGGCCATATTGGATTCGCCATCTTGAATTTCGAAAATCTGACTCCAGATTCGTAATCAGCGACCGCAAAACTCCCCCGTAAAAATGTTCACGATGGTAGGATCGTTCAAAAAATGTATGTTTCTAAGGGTTAAGGTAATTTCAAATGATTCGACGAAAAACAAAAGGAAATTGAGTAATTAAATCGAAAAATTAACACGAACTTTATTTTTTGAATTCTTCATCGGAAAAAGCTTAGTAAATGCGCTTTTGATAAAGTCCACATATATCTTGCCGTTTACCAGATGATTAAGGAATAAACTCGGTCCAGAAATTATAATAAGTTAAATAGTGTCCAGTGGGTGCCGCGACTTAAGACCAAGTGACATAAAGCCAAATTCAAGTGAAGAGTTAGGTTGAATGGGGGGTGCAGCCACAAGTAGCAACACACCTCACTCGGATCTCAAGGATCCATTGTGCTCCCCGGGAAATCAGAGGATGAGGAAATGGGAGGATTGGAAAGGTAAATGGTTATTGTGGTAGGGAACTCCCACTGAACCATTTGGAGCCCTGAGTAAATTTCAGGACGTTGCTCAGTGGGAGACTTGAGATGTCGCCCAGTTCGTCGAAAAAGTATTCTCCGAGGGTTTTTTTCCGAGTGTGGGCCAAGCTAGGACACTCACAGTGGAAGTGGATTGATCCCTCCTCTGCCTCCTCATCTTGGCATCCTCTACATAAGTCGGATGTGCTAATGCCCATTCTCATCATGTGGGTACCCAACGAGTTGTGTCCCGTGAGAATGCCAATCAACAGAGAGAGCCGAGGTCTGCTTAGCTGGAGTAGAAGTTCTGTTTTTTTCTTGGAAATATCTGGCCAAAGGTTTCTAGAGACTCGGCATGTTTCTAAAGATGACCACCTGTCATTGGCGGTTTTTCGAAAATTGTGTTTGATTCTGTTTTTTTTCTTGCTCAAGTGGCCTTAGAACTGAGGTGTTCGTTTCGCTGGATTCGAGTGCTGACCCGATTTTAGCCAGATTATCCGCCATTTCATTACCAATTATGTCACGATGTCCTGGAACCCAGATTAAACTAACTGTGTTTGTTTCGCTGAGCAGTCTTAGGTTACTGCGACAGCTGTCTACTAGTCTGGATTTTGTGATAATGGATGAGATAGCTTTAATGGCCGCTTGACTGTCTATAAAGAAGTCAATATTTTTGTTGATCAGGTTTTGCGTAGCTAAGTGCTTCGCAGCTTCGCACACTGCAAGCACCTCTGCCTGAAAGACACTGTAGAAGTCGGGAAGCTTTATTGATCTATTCATGGTGGGGTAGTCTGAGAAGATACCTGACCCTACCCCTTCGTCCGTTTTGGAACCATCTGTGAAGACGGAAATGTGATTTCCTTTTATAACCCTGTTTTCCTACCTGCTTTCTCTTGTCGGAAAGACTGTTAGGGCCACTGGATTGAAGTCAATATGCGGGGGGGTATAGTCTGTTTGAATGTCTATGTCTGTATGGTTCGTGATGGTTCTATGGCCTGATATGCCTGTTTTCCAATTGTTGCATTGTTTGAGTCGCAGTGCGCTTTTGGCCGCCATCTCCTTAGTAAAGAGATCTACACTCAAAAAAAAAAGCTTTAACTGCAAGCAGTATGCTATAAGGAACTCTTATGGTAAACGAATATCGCTTATTTTAAACAGTTATCGCTTGCCGTAAACGAATAGCTTTTATTGTTAACGCTTTATCGTCTTACCTGAAATTCATGAAAATATCGCTTACAATTATTACTAAAACCCATAGGCACAAGCGTCCACCGATGATTATAAGAGAATAATCTATTACCCGATAACTATATTACCATTTGTTACAAAACCAAATATCAACAATCTCAACCGAGAAAACTGATTGCTAACAATGCAAAAAACACTTGTCTTCATAGATAAAATCAATCACTGCAAACATCCTTCAGAAATTTGTGATTAAATCTTAAACCATTTACTGTAAGCGGTATAACCCATCATGTGTATAGATTTGGCTCTTAATGATAAGGGTTACAATGTACTTGATAGCAAACGCTCAAAGCGATTCTCAGAAGATATAAGTGTTTGCTACAAAAGGTAAAATCCCTTATTTTAAAAGGAAATACAAATCAGTGCGAAAGACTCTTTGTAATTCACGATTAACTCATATAGCATTAACCACAAACTACATAATCGATGGTGGTTCAAGATTTAGGAATTTCAGGTAAGGGTGAAAGATATTTCGCTTCAAGAGGCCAAAGCGTCTCTCACAAGTGAAAAGTCGTTAGCCACAAAAGATAAAAACTATTATTGTTAAAGAAAAAACAAATCATTCGGTTTGATATGCATAATTTGAGACAAACTTTTAAACCTCTTACCACAAGCTACAAAATCGATGGTGGTTCAATATTTGGAAATTTCAGGTAAGCGTGGAAGATATTTTGCTTCAAGAGGCCAAAGCGTCTCTCACAAGTGAAGAGTCGTTAGCCACAAAAGATAAAAACGATTATTGTTAAAGAAAAAAGAAATCAAGGCCATTGATATGCATAATTTGAGACTAACTTTTAAACCTCTTACCACAAGCTACAAAATCGATGGTGGTTCAATATTTGGAAATTTCAGGTAAGCGTGGAAGATATTTTGCTTCAAGAGGCCAAAGCGTCTCTCACAAGTGAAAAGTCGTTAGCCACAAAAGATAAAAACGATTATTGTTAAAGAAAAAAGAAATCAAGGCCATTGATATGCATAATTTGAGACTAACTTTTAAACCTCTTACCACAAGCTACAAAATCGATGGTGGTTCAATATTTGGAAATTTCAGGAAAGCGTGGAAGATATTTCGCCTCAAGAGGCCAAAGCGTCTCTCACAAGTGAAAAGTCGTTAGCCACAAAAGATAAAAACGATTATTGTTAAAGAAAAAAGAAATCAAGGCCATTGATATGCATAATTTAAGACTAACTTTTAAACCTCTTACCACAAGCTACAAAATCGATGGTGGTTCAATATTTGGAAATTTCAGGTAAGCGTGGAAGATATTTCGCTTCAAGAGGCCAAAGCGTCTCTCACAAGTGAAAAGTCGTTAGCCACAAAAGATAAAAACGATTATTGTTAAAGAAAAAAGAAATCAAGGCCATTGATATGCATAATTTGAGACTAACTTTTAAACCTCTTACCACAAGCTACAAAATCGATGGTGGTTCAATATTTGGAAATTTCAGGTAAGCGTGGAAGATATTTTGCTTCAAGAGGCCAAAGCGTCTCTCACAAGTGAAAAGTCGTTAGCCACAAAAGATAAAAACGATTATTGTTAAAGAAAAAAGAAATCAAGGCCATTGATATGCATAATTTGAGACTAACTTTTAAACCTCTTACCACAAGCTACAAAATCGATGGTGGTTCAATATTTGGAAATTTCAGGTAAGCGTGGAAGATATTTCGCTTCAAGAGGCCAAAGCGTCTCTCACAAGTGAAAAGTCGTTAGCCACAAAAGATAAAAACGATTATTGTTAAAGAAAAAAGAAATCAAGGCCATTGATATGCATAATTTGAGACTAACTTTTAAACCTCTTACCACAAGCTACAAAATCGATGGTGGTTCAATATTTGGAAATTTCAGGTAAGCGTGGAAGATATTTCGCCTCAAGAGGCCAAAGCGTCTCTCACAAGTGAAAAGTCGTTAGCCACAAAAGACAAAAACGATTATTGTTAAAGAAAAAAGAAATCAAGGCCATTGATATGCATAATTTGAGACTAACTTTTAAACCTCTTACCACAAGCTACAAAATCGATGGTGGTTCAATATTTGGAAATTTCAGGTAAGCGTGGAAGATATTTCGCTTCAAGAGGCCAAAGCGTCTCTCACAAGTGAAAAGTCGTTAGCCACAAAAGATAAAAACGATTATTGTTAAAGAAAAAAGAAATCAAGGCCATTGATATGCATAATTTGAGACTAACTTTTAAACCTCTTACCACAAGCTACAAAATCGATGGTGGTTCAATATTTGGAAATTTCAGGTAAGCGTGGAAGATATTTTGCTTCAAGAGGCCAAAGCGTCTCTCACAAGTGAAAAGTCGTTAGCCACAAAAGATAAAAACGATTATTGTTAAAGAAAAAAGAAATCAAGGCCATTGATATGCATAATTTAAGACTAACTTTTAAACCTCTTACCACAAGCTACAAAATCGATGGTGGTTCAATATTTGGAAATTTCAGGTAAGCGTGGAAGATATTTCGCTTCAAGAGGCCAAAGCGTCTCTCACAAGTGAAAAGTCGTTAGCCACAAAAGATAAAAACGATTATTGTTAAAGAAAAAAGAAATCAAGGCCATTGATATGCATAATTTGAGACTAACTTTTAAACCTCTTACCACAAGCTACAAAATCGATGGTGGTTCAATATTTGGAAATTTCAGGTAAGCGTGGAAGATATTTTGCTTCAAGAGGCCAAAGCGTCTCTCACAAGTGAAAAGTCGTTAGCCACAAAAGATAAAAACGATTATTGTTAAAGAAAAAAGAAATCAAGGCCATTGATATGCATAATTTGAGACTAACTTTTAAACCTCTTACCACAAGCTACAAAATCGATGGTGGTTCAATATTTGGAAATTTCAGGTAAGCGTGGAAGATATTTCGCTTCAAGAGGCCAAAGCGTCTCTCACAAGTGAAAAGTCGTTAGCCACAAAAGATAAAAACGATTATTGTTAAAGAAAAAAGAAATCAAGGCCATTGATATGCATAATTTGAGACTAACTTTTAAACCTCTTACCACAAGCTACAAAATCGATGGTGGTTCAATATTTGGAAATTTCAGGTAAGCGTGGAAGATATTTCGCCTCAAGAGGCCAAAGCGTCTCTCACAAGTGAAAAGTCGTTAGCCACAAAAGATAAAAACGATTATTGTTAAAGAAAAAAGAAATCAAGGCCATTGATATGCATAATTTGAGACTAACTTTTAAACCTCTTACCACAAGCTACAAAATCGATGGTGGTTCAATATTTGGAAATTTCAGGTAAGCGTGGAAGATATTTCGCTTCAAGAGGCCAAAGCGTCTCTCACAAGTGAAAAGTCGTTAGCCACAAAAGATAAAAACGATTATTGTTAAAGAAAAAAGAAATCAAGGCCATTGATATGCATAATTTGAGACTAACTTTTAAACCTCTTACCACAAGCTACAAAATCGATGGTGGTTCAATATTTGGAAATTTCAGGTAAGCGTGGAAGATATTTTGCTTCAAGAGGCCAAAGCGTCTCTCACAAGTGAAAAGTCGTTAGCCACAAAAGATAAAAACGATTATTGTTAAAGAAAAAAGAAATCAAGGCCATTGATATGCATAATTTGAGACTAACTTTTAAACCTCTTACCACAAGCTACAAAATCGATGGTGGTTCAATATTTGGAAATTTCAGGTAAGCGTGGAAGATATTTTGCTTCAAGAGGCCAAAGCGTCTCTCACAAGTGAAGAGTCGTTAGCCACAAAAGATAAAAACGATTATTGTTAAAGAAAAAAGAAATCAAGGCCATTGATATGCATAATTTGAGACTAACTTTTAAACCTCTTACCACAAGCTACAAAATCGATGGTGGTTCAATATTTGGAAATTTCAGGTAAGCGTGGAAGATATTTTGCTTCAAGAGGCCAAAGCGTCTCTCACAAGTGAAAAGTCGTTAGCCACAAAAGATAAAAACGATTATTGTTAAAGAAAAAAGAAATCAAGGCCATTGATATGCATAATTTGAGACTAACTTTTAAACCTCTTACCACAAGCTACAAAATCGATGGTGGTTCAATATTTGGAAATTTCAGGAAAGCGTGGAAGATATTTCGCCTCAAGAGGCCAAAGCGTCTCTCACAAGTGAAAAGTCGTTAGCCACAAAAGATAAAAACGATTATTGTTAAAGAAAAAAGAAATCAAGGCCATTGATATGCATAATTTAAGACTAACTTTTAAACCTCTTACCACAAGCTACAAAATCGATGGTGGTTCAATATTTGGAAATTTCAGGTAAGCGTGGAAGATATTTCGCTTCAAGAGGCCAAAGCGTCTCTCACAAGTGAAAAGTCGTTAGCCACAAAAGATAAAAACGATTATTGTTAAAGAAAAAAGAAATCAAGGCCATTGATATGCATAATTTGAGACTAACTTTTAAACCTCTTACCACAAGCTACAAAATCGATGGTGGTTCAATATTTGGAAATTTCAGGTAAGCGTGGAAGATATTTTGCTTCAAGAGGCCAAAGCGTCTCTCACAAGTGAAAAGTCGTTAGCCACAAAAGATAAAAACGATTATTGTTAAAGAAAAAAGAAATCAAGGCCATTGATATGCATAATTTGAGACTAACTTTTAAACCTCTTACCACAAGCTACAAAATCGATGGTGGTTCAATATTTGGAAATTTCAGGTAAGCGTGGAAGATATTTCGCCTCAAGAGGCCAAAGCGTCTCTCACAAGTGAAAAGTCGTTAGCCACAAAAGACAAAAACGATTATTGTTAAAGAAAAAAGAAATCAAGGCCATTGATATGCATAATTTGAGACTAACTTTTAAACCTCTTACCACAAGCTACAAAATCGATGGTGGTTCAATATTTGGAAATTTCAGGTAAGCGTGGAAGATATTTCGCTTCAAGAGGCCAAAGCGTCTCTCACAAGTGAAAAGTCGTTAGCCACAAAAGATAAAAACGATTATTGTTAAAGAAAAAAGAAATCAAGGCCATTGATATGCATAATTTGAGACTAACTTTTAAACCTCTTACCACAAGCTACAAAATCGATGGTGGTTCAATATTTGGAAATTTCAGGTAAGCGTGGAAGATATTTTGCTTCAAGAGGCCAAAGCGTCTCTCACAAGTGAAAAGTCGTTAGCCACAAAAGATAAAAACGATTATTGTTGAAGAAAAAAGAAATCAAGGCCATTGATATGCATAATTTGAGACTAACTTTTAAACCTCTTACCACAAGCTACAAAATCGATGGTGGTTCAATATTTGGAAATTTCAGGTAAGCGTGGAAGATATTTCGCCTCAAGAGGCCAAAGCGTCTCTCACAAGTGAAAAGTCGTTAGCCACAAAAGATAAAAACGATTATTGTTAAAGAAAAAAGAAATCAAGGCCATTGATATGCATAATTCGAGACTAACTTTAAAACCCCTTATCACAAACTATTTAATCGATTATTATTCTAGAATTAGTATTTTCAGGGAAGCGTGAAAAGTATTTTGCGTCAAGAGGCCAAAGCGTCTCTCACAAGTGAAAAGTCGTTAGCCACAAAAGATAAAAACGATTATTGTTAAAGAAAAAACAAATCATTCGCATTGATATGCATAATTCGAGACTAACTTTAAAACCCCTTATCACAAACTATTTAATCGATTATTATTCTAGAATTAGTATTTTCAGAGAAGCGTGAAAAGTATTTTGCGTCAAGAGACCAAAGCGTCTGTCATAAGCGAAAAGTCGTTAGCTGCAAACGATTATAACGATTGTTTTTAAAGAAAAAAGAAATCATTTGTATTGATATAATGTAATTCACAAATAGCACTCAAAGCACTTGTCACAAACTATATAATCGATTATCTTTCTAGATTTAGGAATTTAAGGCAAGCGTGAAAGATATTTCGCTTCAAGAGGCCAAAGCGTCTCTGACAAGTGAAAAGTCGTTAGCCACAAAAGATAAAAACGATTATTGTTAAAGAAAAAAGAAATCAAGGCCATTGATATGCATAATTCGAGACTAACTTTAAAACCCCTTATCACAAACTATTTAATCGATTATTATTCTAGAATTAGTATTTTCAGGGAAGCGTGAAAAGTATTTTGCGTCAAGAGGCCAAAGCGTCTCTCACAAGTGAAAAGTCGATAGCCACAAAAACAAACAAATCATTCGCATTGATATGCATAATTCGAGACTAACTTTAAAACCCCTTATCACAAACTATTTAATCGATTATTATTCTAGAATTAGTATTTTCAGAGAAGCGTGAAAAGTATTTTGCGTCAAGAGACCAAAGCGTCTGTCATAAGCGAAAAGTCGTTAGCTGCAAACGATTATAACGATTGTTTTTAAAGAAAAAAGAAATCATTTGTATTGATATAATGTAATTCACAAATAGCACTCAAAGCACTTGTCACAAACTATATAATCGATTATCTTTCTAGATTTAGGAATTTAAGGCAAGCGTGAAAGATATTTCGCTTCAAGAGGCCAAAGCGTCTCTCACAACTGAAAAGTCGTTAGCCACAAAAGATAAAAACGATTATTGTTAAAGAAAAAAGAAATCAAGGCCATTGATATGCATAATTTGAGACTAACTTTAAAACCCCTTATCACAAACTATTTAATCGATTATTATTCTAGAATTAGTATTTTCAGGGAAGCGTGAAAAGTATTTTGCGTCAAGAGACCAAAGCGTCTGTCATAAGCGAAAAGTCGTTAGCTGCAAACGATTATAACGATTGTTTCTAAAGAAAAAAGAAATCATTTGTATTGATATAATGTAATTCACAAATAGCACTCAAAGCACTTGTCACAAACTATATAATCGATTATCTTTCTAGATTTAGGAATTTAAGGCAAGCGTGAAAGATATTTCGCTTCAAGAGGCCAAAGCGTCTCTCACAACTGAAAAGTCGTTAGCCACAAAAGATAAAAACGATTATTGTTAAAGAAAAAAGAAATCAAGGCCATTGATATGCATAATTTGAGACTAACTTTTAAACCTCTTACCACAAGCTACAAAATCGATGGTGGTTCAATATTTGGAAATTTCAGGTAAGCGTGGAAGATATTTCGCTTCAAGAGGCCAAAGCGTCTCTCACAAGCGAAAAGTCGTTAGCCACAAAAGATAAAAACGATTATTGTTAAAGAAAAAATGGGCACGACTGGGTCGCACGAACTTGCGATTGTGTTCTAAATACGATATCAAAATCTAAAGGCTGAGTTAAAGGTTTTGGTATTAGCTCTTCATAATATATTTTTTGGTACAGGATTGCCAACTACACATTAATTATGGAAATTTAATTAAATCACGCAAAATAATGAAAAAATTAAATTAAATATTCCAAAGGTTTCAAGCAAAAATCTAAAAACGCTATTCTTTTGCAATTGCTAAAACATACGCATGATGAAAATTTAATCAAAATCGTTGGACTAGTTTTTTCAAAAAACGGTTTTTTATTTTTCACTTTTTTAGAAAAACTGTTTTTTAAAATTCAAGTATGCAAAGTTCTAGATTTTGCTAGAAGTTAATTTGACGAAAAATTTGAAAAAAATCAAAGTTAAAGTTTTGAAGCTATCTCCAAAAATCAAAATTTTTTTAAAAAATTTATAAAAATTTCCAAAACTAATTTTTTTTAAATATTGGTATGCAGTCTTTCTAAAACAGCCTACTATTTTTTAAATCCAAAATTTCGTCAAGATCGTGTCAGCCTTTAACGAGAAAGTCGGTTTTGAAAAAACGGTACTATGGGAGGTACCGATTTTAGACTTTTTCTAAAACTTTTTTTTTAATCATAAGAAAAAAAATATATAAAATTAATACTGCACAGAAAATCTTATCGAAATCGTTGGAGCCGTTTTCGAGAAAAATAAGTATTATCATATCGGTTGTATGGCAGGTACCGTTATTTCAAGACCTAGAGACCCAATTCCAAAAATCCCTCTGTAGGATGCCAAACAAACCCTAACTGCAAATTTTGAAGAAAATCGGTCAAGCGGTTCAGGCTGTAGATCCATATACAGACAGACACACAGACAGACAGACAGACAGACAGACAGACACACAGACAGACAGACACACAGACAGACAGACAGAATTGCAGGACCCACTATTTTTGTATTCTCTATCATCGTAATGTCAGGTTTAATTGTTATCTCAAAATTTTTTTTTTGCACGTTTGCAAGACTTGCCTTATAGTACCTATAATCGCAAGTAAAAACAAATCATTCGCATTGATATGCATAATTCGAGACTAACTTTAAAACCCCTTATCACAAACTATTTAATCGATTATTATTCTAGAATTAGTATTTTCAGAGAAGCGTGAAAAGTATTTTGCGTCAAGAGACCAAAGCGTCTGTCATAAGCGAAAAGTCGTTAGCTGCAAACGATTATAACGATTGTTTTTAAAGAAAAAAGAAATCATTTGTATTGATATAATGTAATTCACAAATAGCACTCAAAGCACTTGTCACAAACTATATAATCGATTATCTTTCTAGATTTAGGAATTTAAGGCAAGCGTGAAAGATATTTCGCTTCAAGAGGCCAAAGCGTCTCTCACAACTGAAAAGTCGTTAGCCACAAAAGATAAAAACGATTATTGTTAAAGAAAAAAGAAATCAAGGCCATTGATATGCATAATTCGAGACTAACTTTAAAACCCCTTATCACAAACTATTTAATCGATTATTATTCTAGAATTAGTATTTTCAGGGAAGCGTGAAAAGTATTTTGCGTCAAGAGGCCAAAGCGTCTCTCACAAGTGAAAAGTCGTTAGCCACAAAAGATAAAAACGATTATTGTTAAAGAAAAAACAAATCATTCGCATTGATATGCATAATTCGAGACTAACTTTAAAACCCCTTATCACAAACTATTTAATCGATTATTATTCTAGAATTAGTATTTTCAGAGAAGCGTGAAAAGTATTTTGCGTCAAGAGACCAAAGCGTCTGTCATAAGCGAAAAGTCGTTAGCTGCAAACGATTATAACGATTGTTTTTAAAGAAAAAAGAAATCATTTGTATTGATATAATGTAATTCACAAATAGCACTCAAAGCACTTGTCACAAACTATATAATCGATTATCTTTCTAGATTTAGGAATTTAAGGCAAGCGTGAAAGATATTTCGCTTCAAGAGGCCAAAGCGTCTCTCACAACTGAAAAGTCGTTAGCCACAAAAGATAAAAACGATTATTGTTAAAGAAAAAAGAAATCAAGGCCATTGATATGCATAATTTGAGACTAACTTTTAAACCTCTTACCACAAGCTACAAAATCGATGGTGGTTCAATATTTGGAAATTTCAGGTAAGCGTGGAAGATATTTCGCTTCAAGAGGCCAAAGCGTCTCTCACAAGCGAAAAGTCGTTAGCCACAAAAGATAAAAACGATTATTGTTAAAGAAAAAACAAATCATTCGCATTGATATGCATAATTCGAGACTAACTTTAAAACCCCTTATCACAAACTATTTAATCGATTATTATTCTAGAATTAGTATTTTCAGAGAAGCGTGAAAAGTATTTTGCGTCAAGAGACCAAAGCGTCTGTCATAAGCGAAAAGTCGTTAGCTGCAAACGATTATAACGATTGTTTTTAAAGAAAAAAGAAATCATTTGTATTGATATAATGTAATTCACAAATAGCACTCAAACCACTTGTCACAAACTATATAAAAAAAAATAAACAAAAACAAAGAAAATTAACAACAAACTATCAACAATATTAATTGTCTGTCCAATTCATGGATGTGATAGCAGACATAAACGAAGAACGGCACTTGTTAATCCATTTTAGTTTTTTAGTTTTTTTTTATTATTAAAGTTCATCATTTGTTTGTGGGGTGGTGGAGGAGTTAGGAGATTTGTATTGCTGCTGTTGCTCCACCTCGAATAAATAATTGGCATAGGATTCCGCTTGTCGGCAGCGACTTTGCTCCATATAGGGTTTGATGTTGCGATAGGCTAGCACAATGCAAGTAGTGCCTATAATTGCCTTGGCTAAAATCCCAGGCGTTGAGTGACTATATTCTTTTAGAAACTTGATGAAACTCATCACCTCCAAGAGTAGCTGTTGCAATGGTGTTCCTTCGTTGTTCCAATTGCCGACGCAATTCCAAGTCATTGGCAAACTGCATGTTTGACATATTGTTCGAGTTAACTGTGGCATTCGATGATGAGGAAGAAGTCGATCGACGGCGTCTGAGCATATTGCTACGATTGCCAGAATTCGAACCCCTACCATGACGTTGGTTATGGTTCTGCGTTTGATGATGGTAATTACTATGACGTTGCTGATGTTGATTCTTCGGCCCAGCCAATGTAGAATCATATCCACCGCGAGAAGTGTTATTATTATTGGTGCTGTTGTTGCAATTGTTGAGTATCGAATTGTGCATGTGCAACATTTTCTGCAGTCCCATGTTTTGCTCCTCAAGTTTCTTCTTCAACATGGCATTGTGAAGTATGTAGTTTGCATGTGATTGAAGTTCTTCCTGGGTGTATGTACGCTGGTTATTCCCACCGATATTATTTGCTTGGAAGCCTCCAGGGGGAAGTCCTGATGCATTAGTGTTTCTCGTCACATTATTGACATGAATTGTGTTTGGTCCTTCAGCACTAAAAACCTTTAAAGTTATTCATATATCAAAATTTCTAAAATTTTACGTACTTACTTCGATATTTCGTAGATCTCAGAACTCTTTCCATCGAGCAAACGCAGTTCCCATATACCAGGATTCGCTTTTAATTAATAGTAGCCCAAGTTGGCCATCACAATAGTATCCACCACGGTAGGATGATCGTTTTTTTAAGAGTTATTTGCAGGCCTCTCGGTGGTGCACCCGTCATTGAATCAAAGCAGTGGCCTTCCAATAGTAGGTATTCCAATTCAAACTCGCTGTGTACTGAACCTTCAATTTTAACCAAATTTATGTTATCAAGATCGTAGACCGAACGCACAACTTCAACCAACCAATTTTCTCGGGACCTATGCAGGCAATTTAACTTTAAAAGAAAATCTCCAAACACCTCAAAACTGACAAATGCACGACACAAATGACTGTTTGGCAGGAAAAAGAAAAAAAAATGGTTTGACTTTCATGAAACAGTATGGGAATGATGTCAATACCGACCAATGCGTGTGACAGAGAAAGAAAACAGTCGCTTTATTCGCACGAAGTTTCAACGTGTTGATTGACGAAGTTCACATTGGTCGATTTGTTGAAGCTTCGTGCGAATAAATGCGATTGTTTTTTCACACAAAAGAAAAAGATTCTGCTTCCAAACGGCAATACCATTAACCACAAACGATAAAAGTAATCATGAGAAAAGACATTATATCTTTTGTGGTAAGAGTGAATGTATTTCATTTCAAGTGGTACAAACTATTATGCTAAGCAGATATAGCTTGCTACAAGAGATTATAGCAATTATATTTGGAAAAAAAATGCGGATGGGTTGAATATTTTTCTAGAACTAATAAATACTTAAAAAACATTTGTTTCATACGCTTTTATTAATTACTAGCTCCAATAACAATTTTCCCTTGGAAAACCAATAAAATGTCCTAGTTTTTTATCAAGAACTTTCTATTTTCCCTTCGAAAACCCACTTTGAAATTTTCCTGTTTTCCATTTGCAAACCAATGCAGCTGCAATAATATGCAATTTTCCCTTTGAAAACCAATGAGTTTTCCGAGATTTTCATCAAGAACTTTCTATTTTCCATTCGAAAACTCATATTGAAATTTTCCAGTTTTCCATTTGAAAACCAATGCACCTGCAATAATTTAAAAAAAATTTCCCTAAGAACCATCTACAGACTAACACGAGCAAAATAAAGAAAAAAATTGCCAAATCCGTCCAGCCGTTTATGAGTTATTCGATCATACACGAACAGGATTTCATTTTTATATACATAATATAAAGATATAGATATAGATTATCCCTCTTAATCACTTGCTTAAATCACGGACTACTATTCGGCGAAAAACAAGTCTGAAACAATACAATTTCATGTTCAATAACAGTGTGTGCTAGCCTTAAAGCATTATTTATATTCCTTTTCCAACAGTTCCGTAGTAGAATAAACCGAACTATTCACACAAAAAGCCCCGTTCACACTGTACAATTAGTTGGAAAAACCTGGGTTTGACAAACCAATGTTTGATATTGTGAACTCTTCATACGACCGCTTGTCCAATTTGTTGGATGGTTTTCAAATATTTTTGAAAACCTAGAAGTTGGATGGAATGGAAGGGTAGGTGACATAAGGTTTGACAACAAGCTTGATAAGTGTGAACGTAAAGTTCATCAGACCATCCAACTTCCATCAAACGAAGTCTGTCCAACTAATTGTATAGTGTGTACAGGGCTAAAGACAAAGATTCTGCTTCCAAACGGCAATACCATTAACCACAAACGATAAAAGTAATCATGAGAAAAGACATTATATCTTTTGTGGTAAGAGTGAATGTATTTCATTTCAAGTGGTACAAACTATTATGCTAAGCAGATATAGCTTGCTACAAGAGATTATAGCAATTATATTTGGAAAAAAAATGCGGATGGGTTGAATATTTTTCTAGAACTAATAAATACTTAAAAAACATTTGTTTCATACGCTTTTATTAATTACTAGCTCCAATAACAATTTTCCCTTGGAAAACCAATAAAATGTCCTAGTTTTTTATCAAGAACTTTCTATTTTCCCTTCGAAAACCCACTTTGAAATTTTCCTGTTTTCCATTTGCAAACCAATGCAGCTGCAATAATATGCAATTTTCCCTTTGAAAACCAATGAGTTTTCCGAGATTTTCATCAAGAACTTTCTATTTTCCATTCGAAAACTCATATTGAAATTTTCCAGTTTTCCATTTGAAAACCAATGCACCTGCAATAATTTAAAAAAATTTTCCCTAAGAACCATCTACAGACTAACACGAGCAAAATAAAGAAAAAAATTGCCAAATCCGTCCAGCCGTTTATGAGTTATTCGATCATACACGAACAGGATTTCATTTTTATATACATAATATAAAGATATAGATATAGATTATCCCTCTTAATCACTTGCTTAAATCACGGACTACTATTCGGCGAAAAACAAGTCTGAAACAATACAATTTCATGTTCAATAACAGTGTGTGCTAGCCTTAAAGCATTATTTATATTCCTTTTCCAACAGTTCCGTAGTAGAATAAACCGAACTATTCACACAAAAGACAAAGATTCTGCTTCCAAACGGCAATACCATTAACCACAAACGATAAAAGTAATCATGAGAAAAGACATTATATCTTTTGTGGTAAGAGTGAATGTATTTCATTTTAAGTGGTACAAACTATTATGCTAAGCAGATATAGCTTGCTACAAGAGATTATAGCAATTATATTTGGAAAAAAAATGCGGATGGGTTGAATATTTTTCTAGAACTAATAAATACTTAAAAAACATTTGTTTCATACGCTTTTATTAATTACTAGCTCCAATAACAATTTTCCCTTGGAAAACCAATAAAATGTCCTAGTTTTTTATCAAGAACTTTCTATTTTCCCTTCGAAAACCCACTTTGAAATTTTCCTGTTTTCCATTTGCAAACCAATGCAGCTGCAATAATATGCAATTTTCCCTTTGAAAACCAATGAGTTTTCCGAGATTTTCATCAAGAACTTTCTATTTTCCATTCGAAAACTCATATTGAAATTTTCCAGTTTTCCATTTGAAAACCAATGCACCTGCAATAATTTAAAAAAATTTTCCCTAAGAACCATCTACAGACTAACACGAGCAAAATAAAGAAAAAATTTGCCAAATCCGTCCAGCCGTTTATGAGTTATTCGATCGTACACGAACAGGATTTCATTTTTATATACATAATATAAAGATATAGATATAGATTATCCCTCTTAATCACTTGCTTAAATCACGGACTACTATTCTGCGAAAAACAACTCTGAAACAATACAATTTCATGTTCAATAACAGTGTGTGCTAGCCTTAAAGCATTATTTATATTCCTTTTCCAACAGTTCCGTAGTAGAATAAACCGAACTATTCACACAAAAGACAAAGATTCTGCTTCCAAACGGCAATACCATTAACCACAAATGATAAAAGTAATCATGAGAAAAGACATTATATCTTTTGTGGTAAGAGTGAATGTATTTCATTTTAAGTGGTACAAACTATTATGCTAAGCAGATATAGCTTGCTACAAGAGATTATAGCAATTATATTTGGAAAAAAAATGCGGATGGGTTGAATATTTTTCTAGAACTAATAAATACTTAAAAAACATTTGTTTCATACGCTTTTATTAATTACTAGCTCCAATAACAATTTTCCCTTGGAAAACCAATAAAATGTCCTAGTTTTTTATCAAGAACTTTCTATTTTCCCTTCGAAAACCCACTTTGAAATTTTCCTGTTTTCCATTTGCAAACCAATGCAGCTGCAATAATATGCAATTTTCCCTTTGAAAACCAATGAGTTTTCCGAGATTTTCATCAAGAACTTTCTATTTTCCATTCGAAAACTCATATTGAAATTTTCCAGTTTTCCATTTGAAAACCAATGCACCTGCAATAATTTAAAAAAAATTTCCCTAAGAACCATCTACAGACTAACACGAGCAAAATAAAGAAAAAATTTGCCAAATCCGTCCAGCCGTTTATGAGTTATTCGATCATACACGAACAGGATTTCATTTTTATATACATAATATAAAGATATAGATATAGATTATCCCTCTTAATCACTTGCTTAAATCACGATTACTATTCGGCGAAAAACAAGTCTGAAACAATACAATTTCATGTTCAATAACAGTGTGTGCTAGCCTTAAAGCATTATTTATATTCCTTTTCCAACAGTTCCGTAGTAGAATAAACCGAACTATTCACACAAAAGACAAAGATTCTGCTTCCAAACGGCAATACCATTAACCACAAACGATAAAAGTAATCATGAGAAAAGACATTATGTCTTTTGTGGTAAGAGTGAATGTATTTCACTTCAAGTGGTACAAACTATTATGCTAAGCAGATATAGCTTGCTACAAGAGATTATAGCAATTATATTTGGAAAAAAATGCGGATGGGTTGAATATTTTTCTAGAACTAATAAATACCTCAAAAAACATTTGTTTCATACGCTTTTATTAATTACTAGCTCCAATAACAATTTTCCCTTGGAAAACCAATAAAATGTCCGAGTTTTTTATCAAGAACTTTCTATTTTCCCTTCGAAAACTCACTTTGAAATTTTCCTGTTTCCATTTGCAAACCAATGCAGCTGCAATAATATGCAATTTTCCCTTTGAAAACCAATGAGTTTTTTGAGATTTTTATCAAGAACTTTCAATTTTCCATTCGAAAACCCATTTTGAAATTTTCCAGTTTTCCATTTGAAAACCAATGCACCTGCAATAATTTCAAAAAAAATTTCCCTCATAAATCTCTTCTATAAATAATTTCTCCCTCTATCACTTGTCTTAAATCACGAATTACTATTTGTCGAAAAACAAGTCTGAAACGATACAATTTCATGTTCAATAACAATGTGTGCCAGCCTTAATGCACATTGTAGTGTAATCACCTTAAGGAATCAAATATCTCAGTTCACGTCGTTCCACCTTAAGGAATCAAATGTCTCAGTTCACGTCGTTCCACTTTGGCGCGTCTGCAGCTACAAAAGATGATGTCATGCCTCATGCCATTGATAATTCAATTTTGAAAGGTGAAACGTGAAAGGTTTTGTGTCGCGCTTTTTTCATTGTCGGTGTAAAATCCAAAATTAATAAGATTAAAAAAAAATTTTAAATTGAAAACTAAAATAATAAATTTAAAAGTAATAAAAATTGAAAGAGAACGAAAAACAAACGGAAAGTAATTAAAAGAAAAAATCTAAAGCCAAATCGGCAAGCCAATACCCATCTGTGAGTATCTACCATTTTGATTTTCATTAAATAAATATATTTTTCGTGTTTTGTAGCTTAGTTTGTTCATATTTTACATTATTTCTATTATTTCATCTAAATCATATTTCGTGAGTGTATATTTTGGGAGGATACAGTGTCCAGACCCGATTAAAATCAATTTTTTTGGAATTTGTGTAGGTATATTGAAATTCAACCATTTTGGTTTTCAATGAATGCATACTTTTTGCGTTTTTTGTTGGTTAGTTTTTTCATATTTGCACATGCACATTATATTTCGTGGGTTTATAATTTAGGAGATACAGCCCATTTGAAATTCCAAATAATAAAAACAAAATCTATGAATTCGTCGTGTAGGGGTCAGTTTTGAGGGCATAGGTTAGGCTAGGTTGCCAATTAGTTTAAATTAGCCAATTTTAAGTTGAAAGCTAAAATAATAAATTTAAAAGTACTAAAAATTGCAAGAGAACGAAAAACAAACGGAAAGTTAATTAAAAAAGAAAAAATCTAAAGCCAAATCGGCAAAGCCAATACCCATCTGTGAGTATCTACCATTTTGATTTTCATTAAATAAATATATTTTTCGTGTTTTGTAGCTTAGTTTGTTCATATTTTACATTATTTCTATTATTTCATCTAAATCATATTTCGTGAGTGTATATTTTGGGAGGATACAGTGTCCAGACCCGATTAAAATCAATTTTTTTGGAATTTGTGTAGGTATATTGAAATTCAACCATTTTGGTTTTCAATGAATGCATACTTTTTGCGTTTTTTGTTGGTTAGTTTTTTCATATTTGCACATGCACATGCACATTATATTTCGTGGGCTTATAATTTAGGAGATACAGTTCATTTGAAATTCCAAATAATAAAAACAAAATCTATGAATTCGTCGTGAAGGGGTCAGTTTTGAGGGCATAGGTTAGGCTAGGTTGCCACAGCCACTATCTAGATACTATCAAAGAAGGGAGGAACTTTTAAAACAAACGGAAAGTGAATATATTAAAAAAGAAAAAATCTAAAGTCAAGATCGGCAAAGCCAATACCCTATGTGAGAATTTACCATTTTGATTTTCATTAACATTTCGTGTTTTGTAGCTTAGTTTGTTCATATTTTACATTATTTTTATTATTTCACACAAATCATATTTCGTGAGGGTATAATTTGGGAGGATACAGTGTCCAGACCTGAATAAAATCAATTTTTTTAGAATTTGTGTAGGTATATTGAAATTCAAACATTTTGGTTTTCAATGAATGCATACTTTTTGCGTTTTTTGTTGGTTAGTTTTTTCATATTTGCACATGCACATGCACATTATATTTCGTGGGCTTATAATTTAGGAGATACAGTCCATTTGAAATTCCAAATAATAAAAACAAAATCTATGAATTCGTCGTGTAGGGGTCAGTTTTGAGGGCATAGGTTAGGCTAGGTTGCCACAGCCACTATCTAGATACTATCAAAGAAGGGAGGAACTTTTAAAACAAACGGAAAGTGAATATATTAAAAAAGAAAAAATCTAAAGTCAAGATCGGCAAAGCCAATACCCTATGTGAGAATTTACCATTTTGATTTTCATTAACATTTCGTGTTTTGTAGCTTAGTTTGTTCATATTTTACATTATTTTTATTATTTCACACAAATCATATTTCGTGAGGGTATAATTTGGGAGGATACAGTGTCCAGACCTGAATAAAATCAATTTTTTTAGAATTTGTGTAGGTATATTGTAATTCAAACATTTTGGTTTTCAATGAATGCATACTTTTTGCGTTTTTTGTTGGTTAGTTTTTTCATATTTGCACATGCACATGCACATTATATTTCGTGGGTTTATAATTTAGGAGATACAGCCCATTTGAAATTCCAAATAATAAAAACAAAATCTATCTTGATCGCATGGTTCAATTTCCAATTGGGAAACAAAACTTCATAAAGCTAGCCCTACATGTTTGCCGAACATGCTTGTGCGCGCTATGAATTCGTTGTGTAGGGGTCAGTTTTGAGGGCATAGGTTAGGTTAGGTTACCACAGCCACTATCTAGATGCTATCGAAGAAGGGAGGAACTTTTAAGAAGGTTGTGATCAAGCAGTTGTGCTAGTACCTCCCTATATCGTTCCCAGTTTGTATTACGGTGACTGCGAAAAATAGTTTATAGCCAGGAGTCCTAAGGCCTCTGATGATGGTGTTTGAACTAGTCAACTCGGTTTGCCAACTCGGTTCGCCAACTCGGTTTTCCAACTCGGTTTGCCAACTCGGTTTGCCAACTCGGTTTGCAACTCGGCTTGCCAATTCGGTTTGACAACTCAGATTGCCCTGAAAATTTTTATTTTTTTTATTTATGGCTTTATTAACCTATAATAAATGTTTTTATGCATATTAAGTATAGTTAGTAGTTTAAAGGTGTCTTTGATGTTTTGCTCTGTTTGGTTGATGAAATGGTGAGGAGGTTTGTTAATGTGTTGGAAGATGGGTTGATGTTTTGTAGTGTTGATTTGACGTATTGGCAGTCATATGTTAGATGCTTCATGCTGAAAGGGTCGTTTGAGGAGCAGAGGTGGCAGAGCGGCTGGCGATCTTTGGTTAAAAGGTGGCAGTCGGCATGGCTTTAACCTCTAATATTTCTTTTGAGATATATTCTAAGCCGCGATTAATTTGGAAAAGATTATATGATGCGAGTGGGCGGAGTTTTTCAATTTCATTATCTTTTCCATTAATAGTTTTTTCTAGGCCACATATAACTAGATAACGAGGGATGTTGTCGTCATTGGAGGCACTGGTTGGTAGTGGTGGGTAATGAGATTCACAATTTCGTTTGACTTTGTCGCGTTGGTTTAAGGGAGCGTCTGCATCGAGTCCCTTAAACCGGTTTTTCCTGGGGGAATGCCCAGGCATGATTATTAATGTTTTCCTTTTCCTTTTAAAAGTATTAGTTCGAGTTTGAAAAATGAAAATTAAGTTAGTAAATCGAAAACCGCGTGTTGCGGAAAATTTAACAGTTCAAAATAAATTATAAGGTCGCACTCTTTGCACACGTGTATACTCGGCGTTTGCCAGATGGCGACATGCCCTGAAAATAATTCTAGAAGACACTTAAAAAACGGAAAAAAGTAGGTTTTTTAATCCGTCAATCTCTCTGTCATCCGCCGATGAAATTTCAATGTTAATGGCTAAACAGAGAGATAAGGTACGAATCTAGGTCACTAGACGGATATTTCGTTCCAAATGTTACCGGATTGAGCGGAAAATCGCTCTAGAAAACATTTAAAAAAACCGAATTGGCAAACTCTATTATTATTTATGCAATGAAGCTATTTTTATGGTTGTTTTATTTGGGGGACATTTCTGTTTCAGTTAAAATAAAAAAAAACAACATTGCAGTTTTAATAACCAAATATTAACCAATTGAGCACTTATTCATTAAAATTGTTTTTCAATATTAAATTAATAACCTTAATGTTTTTTGCTGTTTTTTTAGACGTAAATTTAATAATGGCGTCTTCAGGTTCCATATCTGTCGACTCAAATTTTTTGTCGTTTAGTTTGTCGGCTGAAACCAAATTTTATTTTACGAAAGAGGTTTGTTAGTTTTTATTGTGTATTCATAAATGTATTCTAAATATTTTATTTCCTTGTTTATGTGTACCTTACTTGTCTGTAGATTTTTGTTTAATATTACCGTAAATGACTGTTTTTAAACTCAGAGCTTTATGCTTGGCATTCTTACTTCTGTTGTTACTGTTTTTAAAAACAGTTTACGTTTGATTTTAGTATACATAGTAAAAGCCACTAATTAATATTTTTGTTTAGATTGCTAGGGGTTTTCCCTTGCGCTATAGTGGTTTGCAGTATTTGACTTTTAAAGCATGTAAGTGCGGTATTCATAAGGTTTTAAAATAATTTTAAAAAGTTGTTCGGCTGCATATTTTCATAGTTTTAAAGTCAAAATTATATATGTATATTAGACTGTTTCAAATTTTTTTTTTTTTTTTTAATTTTCTCCCAAACAGGTTTAAAAGTTTCGTTTAAGTATATAAAGACTCCAGTTAAAATTTAAGATTTTAATAAAAATATTTAGGGGTGGCGCATCGCACATTTCGTTTTCCCATAAGATTAACATAGGAAACATTGTTTTTTCTGCTTCTGATTTTTATAACTAGCGAACGAAGCATCGTAACGAAAATGAAAATACATATTCTTGTAGGAAATTAAAGCTCTACAAAAAAAAAAAAAGAATTACAGTGGTGAAAAAAAAAATTTACCATTAAAAATAAATAAATAAAACGGTAAAATAAATTTCCTACCAAATTTCTATTGGAAAATTATTTTATTGTTTCTGTTATTATTAGTTATCATCTAGTTATAGTAAAATGCATGCTTTACAACGAAACTCATTTCCAATTTATTTATAAGACCTGCAAAAGGTCAAATTATAGGTAACTTAACTTTGACAGGCTGTAACTTTGTTACAGTTAGTTTTACGAAATTTTGGCTAAGGAACTTTTTGTAGAGCATTCAATTTACTACAATAACATATATTTATATTTTACGATGCTTCGTTCGCTAGTTATAAAAATCAGAAGCAGAAAAAACAATGTTTCCTATGTTAATCTTATGGGAAAACGAAATGTGCGATGCGCCACCCCTAAATATTTTTATTAAAATCTTAAATTTTAACAGAAGTCTTTATATACTTAAACGAAACTTCGAAATCTGTTTGGGAGAAAATTAAAAAAAAAAAAAAATTAAAACAGTCTAGTGTATATATTCCATAAATTTTAAATCTCACACAAATGTTATTAAATAGAAAGAAAAACCTAGAATACTTAAAATAAAATACAATAAAAAACTTGGATTTGCTTTATAAAATATGAATCTGCTGCAAAATACCTCGACTTTTAATGTATTTGCATTAGTAAACACTATATGAATTTTCTGCATCTTAAAGTTTTTTTAAATTTAATTTTGTTTAGATCCTTTTGAGTGACTGCTTAGAACTCAATTTGGAAACCCTAATCATTTTAAGAAAGTACGAAACAAAAAAAACGTTGGACGAATCAGATAGATCGAAAATAGCAAAAGTCATTATCAACACTCTTTTATTGGATAAATTCGACAGACTGTAAATAGTCTCAAAATTTTTTTAAATAACAATATTATCTTCCAAATTTTTGACAATTAGGCTACAAAAACACGAATATATTCATCTTTCTACTTTACTGTGTCAAATATTTCCTACAGAGGAGAAGGAGACTTTTTATTCGCCCGCTGTTGGAAAAGTTAAAGCGGGGGGAAAACTTTTGTCAGCTTTAACGAACACAAGAACATCGCTTAAGGCATGTGGATTGATAGACCGGAGACCGATTGCAGGAACAACAACCATAAGCAATAAACCCCCAAGTGCGTTCGCATTTTCTTCTTTCTCTGTTATTCAAACCAAATCCATCAAAATAAAATATTCACTATTACTATGAAATGTTTTTTGTACATCCTTAGATATTTTGAATACTATATCTGCCGAAGAAGCTGAGAAGAGTTTACGTCTTAGCTCAGTGGAAGACAAAGAGTTTTTCAATTTGTGGACTGCATCCTATTGCTGTCGTAGAAAATTTGTTTGCGACAATGGAGTCAGCGCATATTTTAATCGCTACAAGTTTTTAGAGGGGGACATTACAATTCGATTGGTATTTTTTAATTTTTTGTTGAGTAATTTTGAAAAATAAAAACGAAAAGTATACCTTTGTATCTCGCTTATTTAACTTTATTTATTTTTAGCTTCTTTCAGACGCAGAAACTTATTTTTCTCAAGAGAGCAAAAACCAAAAAAAAGTTGATCTAAATATAAGTTTAATATCAAAACGCCTTGATATTTTAGCGGAAATTTTATTAGAACTTGCGTCAAAGAGCAAAAATACGGAATTGAAAAAGTGGTGGCTTTATTCTGAAGAGAACAAGGGAAATAAAGGTAAGATTATATAGTACACTTTTAGAATAATATATTATAAATTATTTTTTATTGTATATATTAGAATTGTGTACTATATTTGGGCTCCGTTCACTGCCCTATTTTTTCCCCGTTAAAGCCTTAAAGGCTAAGAAAGGTTCGACCACATCGAAGCGTTCAACGAAAGCAGTTGGAGCAGCTAATTTCTTACCACTGTTCTCTACTGAGCAAGAGGCTCATCAATTTTATACACAAACTGAAATCGAGACGCCACGAATTCATCTAATTGGACAAGAAAAAGAGGTGACTAATTTAATAACAGTTGTAGATATTGAGGATAAGCGATTCGTTTTCACTAATTTTAAGAAAGCTTTTCAATTCTGTTTTGCAAGTTTTTTTGCATTAGATGTAGAATATCCTAATGCTTCTAGTAATTTTTGGATTTTAATACAACAGACCGCGTTTCAACTCTATCTTACACAAGATAGAAAGGGCGAGGTTTCCAGAAATATTTCCCTAAGAAGAGAAATTTTAAATGAGTGGAAAAATAAAAACCCTGAAACTGATAACGTTTTAGAAAATGATTTCGATAGCTTCACTCAAATCTTTGGAACTGACAGCACTTCCACTCCGTTGTTTTGAATGCGAAAAAAAAATTGAAAACCTATTTCTCTACAGAAAACATTTAAGTACTCATACATATCTTAAAATGTTTAAATGTGTTTTATGTCCCACATTTTTTTCCACATCCAAAGGCTTAATAAAGCACATCAAAACACATTTTAAATCATGTAGACAAGATTGTTTTAAAAAAGAATCTGTTTCAGATATTCAAAATGTAGAAGTTTCAAATGAAATGAATAGAAATGCAATATGCAGTGATCTTTTAGATAATGTTTTAGATGCGAATACATTTTTATGCCAGTATCGCGACAATCTTTTTAAGTTCATTCTTACTATATATTCTGACGAGATTATATCTAGAAAAAAATCTAAAGAGTTACTGTTTCAAATTAATAACCAAAATAAACTAATTTTTAACTATCTCGGAACCACTGTCCCCAGGGAAGATAATCAATTTTTTTTTGAAAATTTAGAGAAAATAAAAAACTTAAATTCTAAAATCTTTACTTGTAGTGAATACAAATTTCTAAAGCTTTTAGAAGATTTTGATCTTTACTTTCCCCCAGAAGAAAAGACTATTGAAAAGCGGTTAGATGTTAAAAGCAAAAATGAGTTACTTCAAACTAAGTTAATGAAGTTTTCAGTTATGTTATTTCCTTTGCGAAAAATTTTTAAAGCTTTGTTTAGTGATACTGGTTTTTTGGATACAGTACTTAAATACATGAACGAAATAAAAGAGTTAAAGTCTCAAGGTGTGATTGTAAACGTTATGAGTTCTGAATATTGGGAAAAGAAGTTAAAAACTTTTCCGAAAAATCCTTCGGTTTTGTATCTTCCAATAGATGGATATTTTGATGACTTTGAACCAATGAATGCATTAGGTGCACATGCTGGAGCTTATAAAATAGGAGGTTTTTACGTTAAAATTGATTGTTTGCCTCCATGTCTGCAATCTAAACTAGATTTCATTTTTGTCGGTTCACTATTATTCTCCAGTGACCGTACTAAATATGGTAACGAAACTATGTTCCAATTTGTAATCGAAGAACTGAATTACCTTCAAAATGAAGGCATTGAAATACAACATGAGAAATATAAAAGAGTTAAATTTGTATTCGTAAGTTTGCTAGGTGATAACTTGGGGATACACGCAGTTACAGGTTTTTCTGAATGCTTTATTTGTAACTTTCCATGCCGAATTTGTAAAATTGATAAAAACTCGCTTAAATACTGTATAGATAATAGATTTCCTATGAGAGACAGGAAAAATTACGAAGAAGATTTAAATATCAATGATTTGTCCAAAACTGGCATTAAAGGAATATGCGTTTGGAATCGTCTTCAATATTTTCATGTTACAGAAAATATTTGCGTTGATATAATGCATGATATTTTGGAAGGTGTTGCACATGAAGATCTATGCAAAGTATTTGAAACCCTAATTAAAAAAAAAGTATTTTCTTTAGAAACCCTTAATTTTAGAATAAAGAAATTTGACTTCGGTACTAACAATAGACCAGACGTTATCACAGAAACAATGTTAGAATGTAAAAAAATAAAGTTTACAGCAGCAGAAATGCTCAATTTTGTTCTTAATCTACCTCTGATTATTGGTGATATTATACCCTCAAATTCACAAGAGTGGCAACTAATAATACTATTAAAAAAAATTTTAAGTCTTGTTCTAGAGCAACAATACGTATATTACACTCCAATTTTATTTAAAAGCTTAATAACCGAACATCACAAATTATTTATAAGATTGTTTGGAGAGATTTTAAAGTTTAAGGCCCATATTTTACTTCATTATCCGACAATTATGTCAAACATTGGACCCCTTAAAAATAAGTGGGCAATGAGATTTGAATCAAAACATCAAACCCTAAAAAATATATCGAGATCCTCAAAAAATCGTAAAAATTTGATTAAAACCATCTCCATCAAGATTCAACTCAAGACAGCACATTCTTTAATGCAAAGTTATGATTACAATGGGTTGAAATATGAAAAGTTAGATGAAATAACCAAGTTTCACTTGCATAAAAAATTTGGAATATCTATTAAAAAAGAAATGGAAAAAATGTATAAAATCAGGTCCTTAAAATCCAATGAAACTATTTTGGAAGATAATCACGTAATAGAAATAACATCCTGTAATAATGAGGATATAATTCAATTTGCAGTTATAAAAACTATATTTTGCACAGATTTAGAAGAATTTTATTTTGTGTGCCAATTGCTTGAAACATGTTGTTTCGTTCAACATTATCAAGCGTTTAAAGTTAAAATTTTAGATGTGTTTCATATATTCAATTTTAATGAAATATCTCTAGAATTTACATCCAAATTAACAAAAATTTCTAATGGTGACTTATTTGTCAACTGGAAATTCTTAAACTTTTGACATGTTCGATGCATATGCATATGTATGCATATATACAATCAAACAACTTATTCGGTCTAAGAACCTGACTTCTATGGGCCCAAAACATTTAAAATATATTCTTTTCTACATTTACATAACAAGGCACTAGATGATGAGCTTTCTTGATCGTAGAAACTAGCTTGTGTTAAGCTAATGCGAAAAAGTTCTGATAGTGAAAATAATGTTTTGTAAATGTAGGGGAATAGTTGTTTTCAAACGCTTTTTTAAATTCATTAAAGCTATATAGCTTATATTTGATTTTTTACACTTTCACTTATCATTGATAAATTCACATTACTTCCTTCCTACACTTCAATTAACTTCTTAACTTCTATGTGTCTTTGATTATTTACACTTTCACTTATCATTGATAGATTCAGATTACTTCCTTCCTACACTTATCTGCCGAAAAAGCTGAGAGGGGGGCATTACAATTCAATTGGTATTTTTTAATTTTTTGTTGAGTAATTTTGAAAAATAAAAACGAAAAGTATACCTTTGTATCTCGCTTATTTAACTTTATTTATTTTTAGCTTCTTTCAGACACAGAAACTTATTTTTTCTCAAGAGAGCAAAAACCAAACAAAAGTTGATCTAAATATAAGTTTAATATCAAAACGCCTTGATATTTTAGCGGAAATTTTATTAACTTTAATTAACTTCTTAACTTAATTATAAAGACAGGTTAGGGTCTAGTGTTGCAAACATTAGTTTTCAGAAAAAAGTTTTCAGTGTCGTTATTTCCTTTGGGATTTTTTTTTAAAGCTATGTTTATTGAAGATGAAGAGTTTTTCGATTTGTGGCACCCTGTTGCTGTCGTAGAAAATTTGTTTGCGACAGTGGAGTCAGGGCATATTTTAATCGCTACAAGTTTTTAGAGGGGGACATTACAATTCAGATTACTTCCTTCCTATACTTCATTTAATTTCTTGACTTCTATGCGTCCATACTCAATAATTATAAAGACAGGTTAGGGTCTAGTGTTGGTGTAGGTCCTTTTCCAATGTCCTTATTATCATAGATATCATTGAGAAGTGGAGATAACAATTATAAACTGTATTCTTTTCTGCATTTATATAACAAGGCACTAGATGATGAGCTTTCTTGGTCGTAGAAACTAGCTTGTGTTAAGCTAATGCGAAAAAGTTCTGATAGTGAAAATAATGTTTTTAAATGTAGGAGAATAGTTTTTTTCAAACGCTTTTTTAAACTGATTTAAGCTATATAGTTTATATTTGATTTCTTACACTTTCACTTATCATTGATAAATTCACATTACTTCCTTCCTACACTTCAATTAACTTCTTACTTCGATGTGTCTTTGATTATTTACACTTTCACTTATCATTGATAAATTCAGATTACTTCCTTCCTACACTTAACTTAATTTCTTAACTTAATTATAAAGACAGGTTAGGGTGTAGTGTTTGTTGTAGGTCTTGACTTGTTGTAAATATTAGTTTTCAGAAAAAAGTTTTCGGTGTCGTTATTTCCTTTGGGATTTTTTTTTAAAGCTATGTTTATTGAAGATGAAGAGTTTTTCGATTTGTGGCACCCTGTTGCTGTCGTAGAAAATTTGTTTGCGACAGTGGAGTCAGGGCATATTTTAATCGCTACAAGTTTTTAGAGGGGGACATTACAATTCAGATTACTTCCTTCCTATACTTCATTTAATTTCTTGACTTCTATGCGTCCATACTCAATAATTATAAAGACAGGTTAGGGTCTAGTGTTGGTGTAGGTCCTTTTTCAATGTCCTTATTATCATAGATATCATTGAGAAGTGGAGATAACAATTATAAACTGTATTCTTTTCTGCATTTATATAACAAGGCACTAGATGATGAGCTTTCTTGGTCGTAGAAACTAGCTTGTGTTAAGCTAATGCGAAAAAGTTCTGATAGTGAAAATAATGTTTTTAAATGTAGGAGAATAGTTTTTTTCAAACGCTTTTTTAAACTGATTTAAGCTATATAGTTTATATTTGATTTCTTACACTTTCACTTATCATTGATAAATTCACATTACTTCCTTCCTACACTTCAATTAACTTCTTACTTCGATGTGTCTTTGATTATTTACACTTTCATTTATCATTGATAAATTCAGATTACTTCCTTCCTACACTTAACTTAACTTCTTAACTTAATTATAAAGACAGGTTAGGGTCTAGTGTTGGTGTAGGTCCTGACTTGTTGTAAATATTAGTTTTCAGAAAAAAGTTTTCAGTGTCGTTATTTCCTTTGGGATTTTTTTTAAAGCTATTTTTATTGAAGATGAAGAGTTTTTCGATTTGTGGCATCCTGTTGCTGTCGTAGAAAATTTGTTTGCGACAGTGGAGTCAGGGCATATTTTAATCGCTACAAGTTTTTAGAGGGGGACATTACAATTCAGATTACTTCCTTCCTATACTTCATTTAATTTCTTGACTTCTATGCGTCCATACTCAATAATTATAAAGACAGGTTAGGGTCTAGTGTTGGTGTAGGTCCTTTTCCAATGTCCTTATTATCATAGATATCATTGAGAAGTGGAGATAACAATTATAAACTGTATTCTTTTCTGCATTTATATAACAAGGCACTAGATGATGAGCTTTCTTGGTCGTAGAAACTAGCTTGTGTTAAGCTAATGCGAAAAAGTTCTGATAGTGAAAATAATGTTTTTAAATGTAGGAGAATAGTTTTTTTCAAACGCTTTTTTAAACTGATTTAAGCTATATAGTTTATATTTGATTTCTTACACTTTCACTTATCATTGATAAATTCACATTACTTCCTTCCTACACTTCAATTAACTTCTTACTTCGATGTGTCTTTGATTATTTACACTTTCACTTATCATTGATAAATTCAGATTACTTCCTTCCTACACTTAACTTAATTTCTTAACTTAATTATAAAGACAGGTTAGGGTGTAGTGTTTGTTGTAGGTCTTGACTTGTTGTAAATATTAGTTTTCAGAAAAAAGTTTTCGGTGTCGTTATTTCCTTTGGGATTTTTTTTTAAAGCTATGTTTATTGAAGATGAAGAGTTTTTCGATTTGTGGCACCCTGTTGCTGTCGTAGAAAATTTGTTTGCGACAGTGGAGTCAGGGCATATTTTAATCGCTACAAGTTTTTAGAGGGCGACATTACAATTCAATTCAGATTACTTCCTTCCTATACTTCATTTAATTTCTTGACTTCTATGCGTCCATACTCAATAGTTATAAAGACAGGTTAGGGTCTAGTGTTGGTGTAGGTCCTGACTTGTTATAAATATTAGTGCTCAGAAAAATTTTTCAATGTCCTTATTATCTTTGGGAAATTATAAAAAAGTATATAGTTTTCCTTAATTTTTAAAATATTTTAGATATCATTGAGAAGTGGAGATAACAATTATAAACTGTATTCTTTTCTGCATTTATATAACAAGGCACTAGATGATGAGCTTTCTTGGTCGTAGAAACTAGCTTGTGTTAAGCTAATGCGAAAAAGTTCTGATAGTGAAAATAATGTTTTTAAATGTAGGAGAATAGTTTTTTTCAAACGCTTTTTTAAACTGATTTAAGCTATATAGTTTATATTTGATTTCTTACACTTTCACTTATCATTGATAAATTCACATTACTTCCTTCCTACACTTCAATTAACTTCTTACTTCGATGTGTCTTTGATTATTTACACTTTCATTTATCATTGATAAATTCAGATTACTTCCTTCCTACACTTAACTTAACTTCTTAACTTAATTATAAAGACAGGTTAGGGTCTAGTGTTGGTGTAGGTCCTGACTTGTTGTAAATATTAGTTTTCAGAAAAAAGTTTTCAGTGTCGTTATTTCCTTTGGGATTTTTTTTAAAGCTATTTTTATTGAAGATGAAGAGTTTTTCGATTTGTGGCATCCTGTTGCTGTCGTAGAAAATTTGTTTGCGACAGTGGAGTCAGGGCATATTTTAATCGCTACAAGTTTTTAGAGGGCGACATTACAATTCAATTCAGATTACTTCCTTCCTATACTTCATTTAATTTCTTGACTTCTATGCGTCCATACTCAATAGTTATAAAGACAGGTTAGGGTCTAGTGTTGGTGTAGGTCCTGACTTGTTATAAATATTAGTGCTCAGAAAAATTTTTCAATGTCCTTATTATCTTTGGGAAATTATAAAAAAGTATATAGTTTTCCTTAATTTTTAAAATATTTTAGATATCATTGAGAAGTGGAGATAACAATTATAAACTGTATTCTTTTCTGCATTTATATAACAAGGCACTAGATGATGAACTTTCTTGGTCGTAGAAACTAGCTTGTGTTAAGCTAATGCGAAAAAGTTCTGATAGTGAAAGTATTGTTTTTAAATGTAAGAGAATAGTTTTTTTCAAACGCTTTTTTAAATTGATTTAAGCTATATAGTTTATATTTGATTTTTTACACTTTCACTTATCATTGATTAATTCACATTACTTCCTTCCTACACTTCAATTAACTTCTTAACTCCTATGTGTCTGTACTCAATATTTTTTCCCCGTCAAAGCTTTAAAGGCTAAGAAAGGTTCGACCACATCGAAACGTCCAACGAAAGCAGTTGGAGCAGCTAATTTCTTACCACTGTTTTCTACCGCTGAAAGGGTGAGGTTTCAAGAAATATTTCACTAAGAAAAGAAATTTTAAATGAATGGAAAAATAAAAACCCTGAAACTGATAACGTTTTAGAAAATGATTTCGATTGCTTCACTCAAAAATTCACAGGTGACAGCTTTTCCAGTCCGTTGTTTTGAATGCGAAAAAAAAATTTAAAACCTATTTCTCTACAGAAAACACTTAAGTACTCATACATATCTTAAAATGTTTAAATGTGTTTTATGTTATAAACACTTAATATTTTAGCGGAAATATTTTTGGAACTCGCCCCCGAAAAGGTTTTCAACTATCACTATAACTATCAACTATTTCTTATTGAAAAAGTAAGAACAATTAAATATTAATGCTCAGAAAAATAAAAAACAGATTGAAAATCTTTCTTAAAATTTTTTTTGTTTATTTTATTTATTCAATTATTCTAAAATATATTTTCATTCATGGCATTTTAAACTGGATGTTGAAAAAAACATTCTATTATTTTGTTATTACATAAAAAAAAAAATATTAAAAATAATTAATTGATTTGAGGACTTTTATATTGACTGTTAGTTATTAAATGTCTACATATAATATTTTCATACATAATGATTCGTTTGGTTATAAAATAAATTGTATTCAATGTGTCAAACACATTTTCATCATAAAAAAAATATATATATATAGAAAGCATTATGTTCTTTTCGTTTTTAATGTGTAAAAAATAAAAAAAAAGTTATATTAGATAAATAACCAAAAATGTGAAATTTTAAAATTATTTATTTTTATTTTTTATGTACCTAAATATTTGTGTTTTTTGTTCATATTATTGCTATTATTTATATAAATACATCCAAAAATGTTAATGTAATGAAATAGTTTTTTACTAAGCGTCATCGCTTGAAACAAGAAAAAGCATATATTTCAGCATTCTACTCCATTGCAAAACATTCTGTGGAAATCTCTACTGCTGAGATTCAAAGTTACAATAATTGATCACTACAGTGATTCCCGTTTGTCATCAAAGGCATAGATGTTACTCTGAAGCAGATTTATTATTAAAGGAAAATACTTCCTTCAATTAACACAAACTCCAAAGAAAGATCTCTTTAATGGCAAATAGTTTGAAGTAAACGCTTTATCAAGGGTGATAAACGATGGTGTCATTGAAAAGGCTTTCTTTGGAGTTTGTGCTGATAGAAGTAAGTATTTCCCCTTAATAACAAATCTGCTTCCGAGCAACAACTTTACCTTTGATGACGAACAGGAATCACTGTAGTGGTCAAGTATATTAACTTTGAACCTCAACTATAAAATCGTTTGTGGTTAACGATATTGCCATTAAGGTGGACTTTCTTTAGAGTTTGTGGTGAAAGAAGTAAGTATTTCCCTCTAATAACAAATCTGCTTCTGAGCAACAACTTTACCTTTGATGACGAACGGGAATCACTGTAGTGGTCAAGTATATTAACTTTGAACCTCAACTATAAAATCGTTTGTGGTTAACGATATTGTCATTAAGGTGGACTTTCTTTAGAGTTTGTGGTGATAGAAGTAAGTATTTCCCCTTAATAACAAATCTGCTTCCGAGCAACAACTTTACCTTTGATGACGAACGGGAGTCACTGTAGTGGTCAAGTATATTAACTTTGAACCTCAACTATAAAATCGTTTGTGGTTAACGATATTGTCATTAAGGTGGACTTTCTTTAGAGTTTGTGGTGATAGAAGTAAGTATTTCCCCTTAATAACAAATCTGCTTCCGAGCAACAACTTGACCTTTGATGACGAACGGGAATCACTGTAGTGGTCAAGTATATTAACTTTGAACCTCAACTATAAAATCGTTTGTGGTTAACGATATTGTCATTAAGGTGGACTTTCTTTAGAGTTTGTGGTGATAGAAGTAAGTATTTCCCCTTAATAACAAATCTGCTTCCGAGCAACAACTTTACCTTTGATGACGAACGGGAATCACTGTAGTGGTCAAGTATATTAACTTTGAACCTCAACTATAAAATCGTTTGTGGTTAACGATATTGTCATTAAGGTGGACTTTCTTTAGAGTTTGTGGTGATAGAAGTAAGTATTTCCCCTTAATAACAAATCTGCTTCCGAGCAACAACTTTACCTTTGATGACGAACGGGAGTCACTGTAGTGGTCAAGTATATTAACTTTGAACCTCAACTATAAAATCGTTTGTGGTTAACGATATTGTCATTAAGGTGGACTTTCTTTAGAGTTTGTGCTGATAGAAGTAAGTATTTCCCCTTAATAACAAATCTGCTTCCGAGCAACAACTTTACCTTTGATGACGAACAGGAATCACTGTAGTGGTCAAGTATATTAACTTTGAACCTCAACTATAAAATCGTTTGTGGTTAACGATATTGCCATTAAGGTGGACTTTCTTTAGAGTTTGTGGTGAAAGAAGTAAGTATTTCCCTCTAATAACAAATCTGCTTCTGAGCAACAACTTTACCTTTGATGACGAACGGGAATCACTGTAGTGGTCAAGTATATTAACTTTGAACCTCAACTATAAAATCGTTTGTGGTTAACGATATTGTCATTAAGGTGGACTTTCTTTAGAGTTTGTGGTGATAGAAGTAAGTATTTCCCCTTAATAACAAATCTGCTTCCGAGCAACAACTTTACCTTTGATGACGAACAGGTGACTGTAGTGGTCAAGTATATTAACTTTGAACCTCAACTATAAAATCGTTTGTGGTTAACGATATTGCCATTAAGGTGGACTTTCTTTAGAGTTTGTGGTGAAAGAAGTAAGTATTTCCCTCTAATAACAAATCTGCTTCTGAGCAACAACTTTACCTTTGATGACGAACGGGAATCACTGTAGTGATCAAGTATATTAACTTTGAACCTCAACTATAAAATCGTTTGTGGTTAACGATATTGCCATTAAGGTGAACTTTCTTAAGAGTTTGTGGTGAAAGAAGTAGTATTTCCCTCTAATAACAAATCTGCTTCCGAGCAACAACTTTACCTTTGATGACGAACGGAAATCACTGTAGTGATCAAGTATATTAACTTTGAACCTCAACTATAAAATCGTTTGTGGTTAACGATATTGCCATTAAGGTGGACTTTCTTAAGAGTTTGTGGTGAAAGAAGTAGTATTTCCCTCTAATAACAAATCTGCTTCCGAGCAACAACTTTACCTTTGATGACGAACGGGAATCACTGTAGTGGTCAAGTATATTAACTTTGAACCTCAACTATAAAATCGTTTGTGGTTAACGCTTTGTAAAAAAAAAACAAATTATGGCCATTGAAATCTTTCTATTTGAGTGAATGGAATGAATGAAGTAAGCACTATTAACTTTGACTCTCATCTACAAAGCGTTTGCAATCAACGCTTTATCTGTAGTCATAAACGATATTGGTATTGGATTCAATCTTCTTTAGAGTTTGCCACAAACGTTTTTCGAATTTACCTCAAGATACTTTAGAGTTAGAATTAATCGTTAATATCGTTGTGTAGTATCAACAAAAGAGTTTAAGATAAGGCTCTATGTATTACATAACGTGATTATCAGAATAGAGATCTTCGTTTGTCTTAAACAACATTTCTTTTTAGAATAAGCATTTATGTATATTGCCGCTAAAATATAAAGCTTCTGCCACAGAAGTCTAAAATAGTTTACCATAAGCTATTTGCGGTGTTGGTCCTTTTTCGTCTTGTGGTTAGCGTTTTTCCGCTTGTGGTAAAGGATTATTTTTCTGTGTGTAGGGGGGCTAGCGACAGGAAGGTTTCCAGAGCTGCAGTTGGTGTTGTTCTCTTGGCACTAGTTGAGCCAATGCATGCAAGCCTTTGGATTTTGGTCATGGTCTTAAGGTTTGAAGCCTTCTCTAATGATGGCCACCAGACTAGACAGGCATTATGTGAGGATTGGTCTTATTATGGATGTATACATCCAGTGAATGGTTTTGGGACCAGGTTCCCATTTTTTCCCAAAAATTCTACTACAAGTGTAGAAAGCGATTTGAGCTTTCCTTTCTCTTTCTTTTAAATTTCCTTTCCAATTAAGTTTACGATCAAGGACAATTCCGAGACATTTTGCCGTACCAGATAAGTTTATTGGTATACCATTAATGGAGAGAGGAAGTATATCTGGAATGTTACGTTTTCTCGTAAACAGAACAAGTTCTGTTTTAGTAGGGTTGACGTTTAGCCCACAGTTTTTTGCCCAGCTGGTGAGCTTGTTTAGAGCTGTCTGGAGAAGTTCACAAAGGGTGGTTGTGAATTTTCCCGAAGTCATGATGACGATGTCATCGGCATAGGCTACTGCTTTTATTCCGCTCCTGTCAAGTTTAACCAGGATTTGGTTAACTACTAGGAGCCAGAGTAGCGGGGATAACACTCCTCTTTGAGGTGTACCTCTACAAGTTTTGACTTTTAGGGTACTTGCACCCATTTCTGCTTTTACTATTCTCGTTTGTAGCATGGAGTCGATAAAGTTTGATAGCGTTGGCTCGATATTTATGGAACTTAATGCCATGCGAATAGCACTGTATTCAACCTTGTTGAAGGCCCCTTCTATATCGAGGAATGCAGCCAACGTTTACTCTTTATATTGGATTGACTGTTCAATGGTTCCGACTACTTCATGAAGTGCAGTCTCCACTGATTTGCCCTTTATATATGCATGTTGGGCAGTGGAGATCACATTGTTATTCAGTTTTGTTGGGATATGCGTTTCTATAAGTCTTTCTAGGGTCTTAAGTAGAAAGGAGGATAGGCTTATTGGTCTGAAATCTTTGGGTTCAGTGTGTGAGGGCTTACCGGCTTTGGGAATAAATATGACTTTAACTTCCCTCCAACTAGTTGGAATAAAGGTGAGGTTTAGACAACCTCTGAATATTTCCACTAGAATCGGCACAATCAAGTCTTTGTTGCTTTGGAGCATCATTGGAATGATACCGTCCGGACCTGCAGATTTGTATGCTGAGAATGAGTCAATGGCCCACATTACCTTCCTATTATCTACTAATAGATTTCCTATGTTGGATATAACGTTAGCGTTAGGGTTTCCGCGTTCTGGGGATGTCATTTGAGAACACCCTGGAAAGTGGGTTTTCATGAGTGACTCTAGGGTTTCAGAGCATGAGTCAGTCCATGTGTTATGAGGTAGCCTACAGAGGGATTTTCGGAATTAGGTCTCTAGGTCTTGAAATAACAGTACCTGCCATACAACCTATGTATATGGTAATACCTAATTTTTCGAAAACGGCTCCAACGATTTTGATAAAATTTTACGTGAGGGATTATTTCTGAGTGACTATTCTTATGATGTAAGATTTTTTGTTTTGGAAAAAGTCTAAAAACGGTACCCCCCATAGTACCGTTTTCAAAACCGACTTTCTCGCTAATCGCTAGCATGATTTTGACGAAATTTCATTATTTTAGAAGTGGTTATTTAGAGAGATTGGTATATGTATTTGATTTATTTCAAATTTTTTGTCAATACATCTTTCAACAATATTTTAAAACTTGTCAGCTTGGATTTTAAAACCTCGTTTTTTGACAAAATAAAAAACTGGTTTCTTAAAAGACAGCTCCAAACGGTTTTGATAAAAGTTTTATGATTTATATGTATTAGCAACTGCAAGAAAATGACGTTAATATTTTCGCTTGAAACCTTCGGAATATTTAATTAAATTTTTTCAATATTTTGCGTGATTTAATTCAATTTTCATAATTAATGTGTCGTTGGCAACCCTGTCCCACCAAATGTGTCAAGAGCAAATACTAAAACCTTTTACTCAGCCTAAAGATTTTTGTATTGTACTTAGCACACAATCGCAAGTTCGTTCGCAATTGGAAAATAATCCATACACACGTACAAATGACTTAACCCCGCTCGTCTAATTTCAAACGGCTTAAGTAAGGTAAATCTGAAAAGTATTAAAAACAACAACAACATTTGTGTTCATCCAATTTTAAAGGACTTAAGAATTTATTAAAAAAGAAAACAGAAAAAAAAAATGAGAAAAGCAATAAAAAGTACCTACTTATGTATAGACATCATGTTCGAGTCAAAAATGCTTCCCATGAAAGTACTTGTCTTTTGCTTGAAAGAAAATTAATTAAAAGGCTTATGATCCTTTGTTTGAGTTCATTTATACAGAATTCAAATTCACTTCTGTTTAGTCTTTCGAGGGATAAATTTTATTATGCTTTTCACCTCTCGCAATCAAACATCTTTTCAACGCTAACTTGTGTTTTGTTAGACATCCCCGACCCGAGACGAATGAGAACCAAAGGGGAACCATAAATAATTTATATCATTTTGAAATGAATAAATTTTCATTCACTTATCCGTTTATGAATAAATCAAAAGGAATCAAATTCAAAACCATGGCACCACTCGTTTATTGCGTGCACTGTACACACTCATGTACCAGAAAGTATTTAATTTAATTGTAAAGTTTTCAAAAACAAATTTTGTTACTTTTTCTTCTTCAATCAAATTCGTTCACATTGCGACGATCAATTTGAAAAACATTATGTCCAAATCAATGTTTTGTATGTTTTGCTTCTTATACATAAAAAAAAGGAAACATTGCAGACGTTAAACGTTCATTCATCATAATACAAAACTTGAAGGTTAAAAAATGCACGCTTAGTAGTGATTATTATACGATATACATGAATAGCAGACATCAATATATACAAAAAGTTGAAATATTTTTAAATTCATAGACAGTCACGAAATCATCAAACATTGCTGCTTTTAACACGAGTTTTTCTTTTTAATATTTTATGTGGGAAGATTGTAACAAAACTATTGAAGTGTAACAGAAACGAAACAAAACCAGACACCAAAAATCAAAATCCAACAAATAAGACAAAAAAGAAAAAAAAAAAATAAACAGAAAAAGCAAATTCCTTGCAAAAGATGCTCTCAATTTCTGTCCAAAAAAGGGCAATTTACGTGTACTCACGATCATGCTCCGTGCAAGCTGCCAAATGATAAAAAAGAATGAAAAGAAAACAAAAGCAATTCTGTTTCACGGTTCTCATTTCCATTAACAAACAATAATGAAATATTCTTTCTTTTTTTTTTCAACCAAGGAAACTCAAAAATGTAAACAACCAATCAAAACCCAAACCAACATAAATGTGTGTTCGTTTCTTTTTTTTTAACAAATGCCTAGGTTGGTTGTAGGTGTAGTAGAAAACAACGGAAATTGGACGGTCAAAACTTTAACAAAAAAAAAAACACAACAAAAATATATATATTTATGTAAATGTAATTACAATAAAAGACAGAAACGTCGAGAAGGAGACAATAACACGAAGTAACAAAGGTGAGTGAGTTGCCAAGCAATTTTGTACCGCACCCACCCACATCCCACGTCCCATACACAAGCCAAAGTCAATTGGAAAAGTTTTCTGATTCCAGTGCGATGTTTTTTTTTTTTATTTTGCACTTGCATTGACTTTCTCTTTTTCTTTATATATTTCGAAACCTTTTTAAGTGGAATCAAATCCGGATGCCAAACATAAAATCAACAAACAGGTATATCACAATCCAGAAAGGCAATAAAAGTCCTTATACAATTCACACATTCACAAAACCGGAAATGAACACAAAACAAGAAGAACGAAAGCAATAATAAAAGAAAAACAGAAACACAAAGGACTCGAGAGAAATGAAAATAGAAAAAAAAAACGTTTTGGTGACCATTTACAAGGAATAAAACCTCCTGCTGAACAAACCGAAGGACTTGGTTGATAAACTTTAAACCGATTGTCTTGAATTATTTCTGAAATTTGAGGTCCTAGTGATTTTATTAAAAAAAAATCATTTGCTTTTAGTTATCGTATTTTGGGAAAGGCAAAGGTAATGCTAAGGGACTCATAATCTCTATTTAGCTCTCACTACTTTCTTGCTAAAAGAGATTCCAGGGGGTAGACGCTGGCAGCTGAAAAATCTTATACACTTTTGAGATTTACTCGGGAAGTGTATTTATCTAACCTGCTAAACTAGTAAGTGCGAGTGTTGACAAAGGAATGCGGAACAAAAGAATTACGATCAACACTATAATGCTCTGCGAACAATGACTGAATGGACGAATCTCAGTGGTCTACGAGAGCTTTTGCGTAAATGTCGCAGCGGATGAATTCGAATCACAGAATCAACGGTGGACTTCAGCAGTCAAAAAAAGCAGAAACCCCTGAAGAAGCTACTCCAACATATTTGGCTTAAAGGTCTTTCTGGGTTTTTCAATACTAGGACAGAGTATTGAAGTATAAATGGTGGCGGATGAGCTCCTGGTGAGCCCGTAGCAGGGTACTGACACTGGATATTCCAGCCCTTTATGTCGTGGGGTTAATTACCCAAATACGTAAAAATCATTTAGTTCCGAAACAACCAACAGCGGATAATGATAATGACTTCAAAGTTGAAGACCCAAGCAAACGTAAAAAGGACAATGACCACCGGATCTCCTAATGGATTACGTGCAGCTGGAAAATTAGCGGACGCCTTCGACTGCTGCAAAGCAGACATAACCGCCATCCAAGAAGTGCGATGGAGTGGACCGGGCATAAAGAAGATGAAAAACTGTGACATCTACTATGGCGACAGAAACAGCACTTATTTGGGTGCGGATTTGTAGTTAGAGGAAGACTCAGGGATAAGGTGATTAGACAGAATCCAGTTAATGAGCGTATAATAACCAACCGCATCAGGGCTAAATTCGCCAACATTAGCCTTATATGCGCCCACGCCCCCACAGAAGAGAAAGACGACGATTCCAAAGACTGTTTCTACGAGCTCCTCGAAGAAACGTATGAGCAGTGCCCTAGACACGACGTGAAAATCGTTCTTGGCGATTTTAACGCAAAACTAGGGAAGGAGGACATCTTTGGAAACACAATCGGTAAACATAGCCTCTATGACAAATCCTCCGAAAACGGACTGAGGCTAATCGATTTTGCTACTGGGCTAGTACACGCTTCCCGTATCTCAAAATTCATAAAGGTACATGGCGATCCCCAGATCAATCAACCGTCAACCAAATTGACCATGTTGCGATCGACGCAAGGCACTCTTCCAGTGTGTTAGATGTCCGAACTTTCCGAGGGGCCAACTTTGACTCGGACCACTATCTTGTAGCCAAGGTACGAATGAGGATATCTTGTTCACGAGCAGCACGAACTAACGTTGTGAAGAGATATGTATGACGTCATAAAGCTACAATCGCAAGACATTGCCAATGCCTTTTCCAATCGAGTGTCCCTTCAATTATCCTTGAATTCAAAGCCACCAGCATTAATCATTGGACACCAGTGGCAGCAATGCCAACAAGCGACCGTGAGCTGAATTTCCTCAAGCATATCGACGATATAATCCTCAAGGCAAATTCAGCACTAGGCTTCGTGAACCGATGGTCCAAAGAATTTACAGACCCCTACGTAATCCGATTCCTTTACATTTCATTTGTTCGTCCGCTTCTTGAATACGCTTGTCAAGTCTGGTTGCCTTTCCAACAAGTGCACATTGCCAGAATTATGGGAGCATACAACACCATTTCCTCCGATTTACTCTTCGAGGTCTTAATTTGAGAAATCCTTTAAAATTACCTAGCCATATCAAGACCGAATCAAACTATTCAACCTGAATACGCTGAGAGATCGAAGAAAAATATTTGACATTCTCTTCATTCACCGAGTGGCTGACGGCCCATTAGGCCATGCCTTTAAAGATTTAGTTTCAAATTTAACTTACTATATTTTAATGTATCTATAAGCTTTTGGTAAATTTTTCTATTGTGAAATAAAAATCTTAATCTTATCTAATCTAAATCATTCACCGAATCTTTACAGGTAGGTACCATTGACTGCACAGCCCTTAACGAATCCATCTTTCTTAATACTATTCCTTGTAACACTTCTAGTCCCCGCCTCTTCTTTTTTCCCACCCATCAAACCTCAGACGGCTCTAATGAACTCGTTTCCCGAATGCTGAGGAATGTCAATTCTCACTTTCTTTACTTAAACTTTAATATCAGTACCTACTCCTTGCATAAAGCTTCGTCTCCTGAGCCCCTCGACTAGTTAATTTAAGTCTTAGCTATTAAGATTCTTAGTGTGTAATTTAGATTAAGAAATAAACCAAATAAATAGGGGTTCTGCCCGTACATCAAAAATAAATTAAAATAAATTAAATCAGCTGAGCAAAAAATGGTTTCCTGCAGAAAAATCTTTGCAGAGATCCAATTACTGCTAATAACTTACGATCACAAAAATCCATGAATACGTTGATAAGGAAGATCCTTGTAAGCTTACCGAAACAGAAATCCACAATCAGGATATTAATAATTTGATTTATTGATTAATAAAAGAGGTAGATACAGTAAGATTAAATCTTTTATAGTCTTCTCATTTTCCCAGTAATAAACCTAAATGGACTATGTAGAGCTCGAATCGTTTGGGACACAGCTGCAAGAGTAAACGGAGTTTCGTTTAACTCTACGCTTTTATCTGAACCAGCAAAAAAGAAATGTTGCAAACTGAGACATAAAAGAGATGTTCCAGTAAATTATGGTGCGAGTCCAACCAAAACTCTCAGTGGCTTTTTTTTTTGAGAAATACGGAGAAGATACGGGATAGCTTGAAGACTACCTTACGCAGGTATTGTGACGGAACGCCTTAATTCATAAAAATTGTGTTGAAGATTTGGTAGATTGTGTGGATAATGAAGCTATCCTCATATTTTACTGTGCACACAGACGAGAATTTGGCCGCTTCAGCCAAGAGTTTGAGGCTTAATCTACGAGTATCAACTCGCCATCGATCTTAACAGCTCAACTCTTCACGCACCGATCTGAGCAAAACTCTGTACAAAAATGTCGATCTATTCCGCCTCATAATTGCTTCGCAGTTTGGGCCTTAAAGCAAATTGAATTGGAAAACGATTTTGGACGAAAAATCATCATCATACAATATTGTGAGACCAATGCATCTACGAAGAATGACATTTTGGTACGGAAGGCAATGCAGTGGCATTATTTTTCACCCTTTTTCTACGAACGAAAAAGTTTCGGTCAATGGTGGTGGGCGTTAGCCATTTTAATCAGCTTTTTTTACTAACATGGATTCAAACGACTTCTGCAACCTTTAAACTAACGTCCGTGAAAAAATTTAATTTTGTTCTTTAATTGCGTTTTTGCAAGGAAACTTGTGCTTCGACCTACCTTTATTTCAATACAATTCACATCGGAAAAGGTTCTTTCTACCCATCCTTAAACACATTTCAACAAGCGTATGAAAAGACTACCCCCACTGTAAAAACAAACGATTTCTACCTACATAAAACGAAATTGTTTTAATTTCAACTTCAGCCCTCATCTTTCCAATTGAAATAAATATTCCTTTGAATCATTTCTGTTGAAATTTCTAATACATTTTAACATCCGGAGGCTACTAAAACCATACTGACATATCTAGTTTAATTTTAGTCCATTCCAAAAAGAGATTTTCATAATTTGAACATACAAAATGCTGCTTGCAAATTGCTTTTACTAATTTTCCAATTCTAGTTTCCAGGTATTTTAACAAATATTTAAAACAAATTTATTTTTGGATTAAAAATCAATTGATTATGTCCTGCGAATGAATTGATATTCGACCAACACAGCTACTATCTGTGTATACAGTTCTATTGAGCTCGCAGGTTGTGGCTATGATATCATGGATAGATCTTTCTACAGGGAGACATCTAAAATTCAATACAAATAAAGGATTAGCGTGGCTGAAAACTGTAAACAAGGAATTAATCAATCAAATCGAAATAAAACAGTTGATGTTTGAATATTGTGCTGAAAACGTTGGGATAGTATTAGGTGTTGAAATGACAAAGGGATATCCTTTCCATGGCACATTTAAGCAAATTTGATTAGTTGCATAACATAATTGGTTTAAACACAATTTAGACGTGTCCAAAATAGGTATTTTATTTCGGCGGCTATTTAGAAAATATTTCTCAAATCAAAAATAGTTTCTAATCAAAAACGGGTCTGCCTACAGTACAAATGGTCATTAATTTCTCGTTTTCCAAAGAAATCCAAACCAAAACACACAGCTCTACATTTTTCAAAGAAATGACAAGGTCCAATCCTAATATTTGTTATACACGGTCTTCAATAAATATCATTTAAAAGACGGAATTCGTTTTACATACTTTGAGGTGTGATTCTTAGTCATATTCTAAGGAAAAATTGTCTTACAGTAAAGTCCGTTTCTCAGATTTGACATAACTTTTTTACAATTTAAAAAAGGCAAATTTTGGTGTATCCTGACCTGTGTTAAATTCGATTTCTCTGTTAATACTGATGTTAGAGACCTAAATTTAGACTCAATTTTTTTTTTAAATAATAATCCTTAAAAATTTATACAGTTTTGCCAATTGTTGCACTTTTTCCCGAAGAACCGAAACCAAACGAATCAAAAACGAATCCACAACTTGGATGATAGTTAACTAATATATTAATTAATCGCAACGATTGATTAATTAATTATTTAAAATGCAAGAAAATAAATCATGCACACCGATGTGCCGCGGCGATGTTGATCGAATTTTAACTTTATGATGAACTGTCAAATGACAGCTGGGTGGATTTCGATGGGAAAAGAATGCAACAGGTAGCAAGATAATATGCTACCAATGCCAGCTGCTCAGCAAGGGGTGGTCCGTATGTAATTTTTATTGGTACATAGGTATAATTAGTTGAATAAAAGAAAGGAATTAATAAAAAGAATAAGAATCAATCAAAACAAAAAACTGGGTGTTTCATACAATAAAGGGCGCCAGGAAAATTTTTTTTGGAATTTCCAAACCAACTTTAGCACTGAAAATGGTCTTCAAATGAAATAAGAAGAACGCGACTATTTTCCAAAAGAAATAAAATTATATTTGTTCAGGAAACCTATACAAATAAAGTGGGGGTGTACAATGTATGTAGAATCTGGCAGAGGGCCAGTTAACAATTTAAATGATATGAAATTTAAGTTCGAAGATGGGGTTTTACCCAGGTTAAAATTCAAAACAACAACTTGTGTGCACAATACACCCACAAACAAACTACTCTTTGGGAATTTTCCCGAACAGACAACAAGGTCAAAGAAATGTCGCGTGTCCTGCAATCTCAGGATTAATTACAAAAGGCGAAGGGTTGCCGATTCAAGCAATATGACTCAATAGTCAAAACAAAACAAACGCACTACTAACACTTTTACACTTTTATAGGAAAATACTTAGCTTTTTCTGTTGACGAATCCTGCCTGAGTTTTCTTGCGCGTACTGGCACTAACTCTCCTGAATTCCTGCCTGCGTGGAGCTTTCCTGCACAAAACAACTAGTTTATATGGCTTTGGCCTTTCTGCCAACACAAACACAATTTCTTGCACAGCTTGCATAAATCTGAAAACACTCGATTTTTAAAATTTCCGAATAGTTTTTCGATTCTCAAAAACTCTTTGGCACAGTGTCCTTTTTAGAGGTCAACCAAGAAGTACTATCTTCTTGGCGGTCTCTTCGTTCATCGGCGCATTCAGCAAACTCCACTCACTTCGACCAATCAGAGTCGTGGAGGTTAGTCAAGGGGTATCTGCAGTACTCTCAGCAAATTCGCTGGAGTCTGCGCCGTAGGCGAAGCGCATCCATCGCTCTCTTCTAACCAACTTTGTTGCTGAATCTCTCGGTCGTTAGAGATTCGCAACAACTTGCCTGAATGAACGAATCCAGACCAGATCCATTTCGTTCCATTCCAGAACAGAACATTGAAAAAACTATTGCTTTAAACAAATTCCCTCGGCCCAACCGACCCAAGTTACACTGTGCAAGAAAACTATTTAAGCTAGGATTCTGTTAAAGAGGATTCGTCATTTTACGCGAAAACTACTAAACTACTTCGGTGAACCTTCACGCAGATTTGGGGGAATGGGATAATCCTATAAAGAGTCATTTCCTTGCTAAGGTAAAGCACTTTAGGTTGGGCACTCGGCCTTTACGGTGGGCGCTCAGCCATTACGTTGGGCTCTTGGCCGTTTATATTGAACAGGCTTCAAATGCCAAATTCTGATGATGGTAAACGTTATAGTAAACGTTGACTGATATCTAATCAGTGTGTTAGAGATGGGTAGCCATATCACTACCTTTTATATAAATAGTAGGTTGTTAGTAACCTGCTGCTGCTGTTGGTGAAATTTCTCCAGAACCTTCCTGGTTCTTACTAACGCTGCTGCTTGAGTCTCCAGCCAGCCGTCCACTAGCTCAATGAAGGGGTACCTATTTGAGTTGCTTTTCCAAAATGCTTTGAAGTACACCACTAGCTGATGGACTAGGGTTGCTTGGTCCTCTGCCAGCACTCTGAAGTCACAACAAAAGGAGGGGGTGAAAATGGGAAAAGGAAGAAAAGTAAAGGTCTAACATGTTGTGGTAAAATATATATCCTTTAGGCTTAGGGCTGCCAGATTTTCAATTTTAAATGGTGTTCAAATTTTCTTCCCCAAGCAAAGTTTTGACTTTTTTTCAGAAAATGCCTGTTAAACATAGAGTTTCTTTATTTTTTTTTTGCAGATGACGAATACAATATTTAAAAACACATTAATAAGAGCACTCAAAAATCCTATATATTCTATTATACTTGGAAAAATACATAATGGGTAAAATAAAAAAAAAAAAATAAGATTATTAGTCCTGAGGTTTGTTTGAATAAAAGAATAATATGAATACTTTTAGTAGCTTTTTATGTTAACAAGTGCTTAAAGTGCCCTCTTTCGTTTTGAATGCATGCCAGGGCCCGTTTCCGGATTCCAATGTGGATGTTTCCTCTCGTCTTACTTGTAGTGATTCTTGCAGCCTCTGCGTTAGGTCTTGCAGTTAATACTGATCCAGTTTTACGAAGCCTTTGAAAGGTATTTCCAAAAACATTTTGAGAAGAAAGTCGTCTGTTGGCATAAAGTTCCTGGTATCTTCGTTGTGCTCTTCTTTAATTTCCATTGCAAAACTCATATAAGAAAAAAATGTCTGCGTATTCTTCTTTCCTAAATGAAGGCATTTCAAAAAGCTCTCTGATCAAACTGCAATCGTGACTTATTTTGATAAACTGATGAACAAATTTTGTTTCTTATTCTTTTATACGACTTATTTACCCATTGTACATTCATACCCCAAACTTAAAGCAAACACATACAGTGAAATCCAAAAACGGGATCTGACATGCATTCAAACCGAAGGAGGGCACTTTGAGCACTTGTTATAATTGAAAATGTATAAAAAACATAAAAAAAACTACTAAAAGTACCCATATTATTGTTTTATTCAAACAAACCTCAAAGCTAATTTTTTTTAAATTTTTTTTTTAAATTTACTAATTTTGTATTTTTTAAAGTATCATAAAATGTATGGGTTTTTGAGTGCACTTATCACTGAGTTTTTTTTCATTATTGTTTTGTTCATCTGTAAAAAACAAAGAAACTCTATGTTTATCAGGTATTTTCTGCAAAAAAATTACCTCAAAGTCAAAACTTTGTTTCGGGAAGAAAATTTGAACACCATTTAAAATTGAAAATCTGGCAGCCCTAAGCCTATAAGAGCTCAACTTGAATACAGTTTTAAAGAATATTATTTCTATAAAAAATTAAGTTTAAGATTAGGTCTCTATCGTCAGTATTGACAGATATATCGAATTTAACACAGGTCAGGGTACACCAAAGTTAACCTTTTTTTAAATTGTCAAAAAGTGATGTCAAAGTTGAGAAACGGACTTTACTAAAAAATAACTTAGAATATGACCTAGAATCACATCACAAAGTATGTTAAACGAAGTACGGAACACCCTGTACATCTACTAACCAGTACACGATAGAAAGACAATATATTTCTTCTAAAAAGTATTAATACTAGCTACACATTGTGTGACTCGTGTTGATTCGTTTAACACGAAATCACACAGCTATTTCGGATAGAACAGCCCGTGTTGTTTCATTAAGACGAGTTTATTGCAGTCATTCGAGTTGAAAACTTGATGGTATTGCTCTTGCTGGTTTCACAATTCATTAAGAATATTTGATGGAATGAACTACGTTCTTGGATGTGTTTAAAAACATTTCTTCCAAAAAACTTTCTGAAGGTTTCCGAGAATCTTAGGATTACCCTGCTATTGGAGCGCTCAGCTGATAGAAAATTTGACTTGTTTCTTGTTATGTTGTGTTACGAGGTCCAGCCATTTTGCAAAAGTATTTTTAGTTCTATTGAAGTTGTTTAAAGTTGCACTTATATTTCACTACTGCTTTTGAATGCAAAAATCTCGCACATTCAAAACGATATCGAAATTAAAGGTGTCCTAAAAACCATCGTCCATCGTCCATCGTCCATCCATCGTATCTGTTTAAAAGAGAACATGTTCTCTTTTTTAGGTCAGATCTTTTTTACACTATCTTTTTTCGTTAGGATCTTTTTATGTTCTCTTTTTTATTTGTATCTTACTTTTTTATTCCAATAAGGTAAATTAATAAAAAATTTAGCATCTTATATAAATGTGTATGCAGTCTTCAATTATACCTATACGTAAACGTGGTGTAAACGTGGTGTAAAGATTATTGCTTCTCTTTCTACTACATTGGCGTGATTAAATACAATTCTTCTCAATGAATTCAACTTTTCCAATAGACGACAGATCTACTACTACTCCAAAATCCACTCATCTCACTCTCTCGTGCTTTATTTCATGTAAGCGAGGAAGAGAAGATTTCGAATTAAATAAGTTTCTTAAGACAAATTCAAAGGATTTAAGTTTTAATAGATCACTGTCAAGTGAAAAATGGACAAAGTTTTTTCATAGTGTGAATTATCCAGAGCACTTTTCAGAACATTTATGTGATTTTTCTTACAATCCCAATGCAGAATGCTAATGTTGAGAGAATATTTTCTCTAATTGGGGGTCATTAGACCAAAGCAAGAAAAAGACTCAAAATTTCGACTGTCAATTCTATTCTTTGAATGGTTTATAATAATAAAGGAACCAGCTGTTTAGATTTTTATAAAAATCTTTTGATTGAAAAAGCAGCATTAGAAAAAAATATGGAAAAGAGAGAGTAGAGAGTTACTATGTTGAATAGGAAGCATCGCAGTAAGCTACTTTATTAATAATTTGATACGTATTTATAACTAAAAGACTTATAAAATAATTGCTAAGTTATCTTCACTAAGATGTTTAATAATATGTTAATCTGCTTTTGTTTTTGAACTATATGGTCTTAAATGTTGTAAAGTTTAATAAAATTAATTAATTGATTTTGTATTCCCTTTTTGTTCTCTTTAATATTATTCGAATGTTTCTTTTTTTTTTAATTCGAGAGCCAAATGTTCTCTTTTTAGACAGACGTTAGATTGACACCTTACCTAAAAAGCATATTCAATAGCTTTTTATACACATCCAAATTGTATAGATATGGAAAAAAAATTGAAGTATCGATTTTTATTCTTCAGACCCTTTTGATTCCGTCAAGTAATTCAAAAGGTTTCATTTTACAGGGACTAGAACGATCGAAAACCTGATCATTTCAACAACAGTAAAAGTAATTAGCTCATTTTAGATTGGCCAGTTTAAAATACAATTACCTATTTCTTCAGAAATGACTGAGTGTTTTGTGTTAAACGAACCAACACGAGTAACATTAAATTTTTTTAACCAAATTACTCCAATTACTTTGTATTTCCATTCTCCAAATTACTAAAAGCTCGTTATGAACGAACAAACACGAACTGCACGATACTTGTTTATCCAACAAATCACTCACATGAATTTGTGTGTAAACACATCTCCAAAGGCATACTGATCAGCGATTGTGTCGAGACGGAGAGTCATTTGTCCTCCGTACGTTTCGAAGTACAAAACAAGTTCTATTTATAAAATTATAGATAAAGCAGCTAATCTTACAATGTTGAAAACTGTTTTCTTCTGTAGCTTAGGTAGAGTATGGTAGCCTCACTCTTTTCATACATAAATGATGTTTACAGCCCGATTCTGCATAAAAGTCACAAGTAACAACGTTGTGACTAAAATGGAATGTTGAAACTTGTATTGTATTGCTTATGTAGGATGGAATCGGGCTGTAATTGCCCACAAATACTATGCAGTTGGAAACACGCTGTGTTAGAGCACTAAGTTTATAAAACGTTGATAAAAAGTCTCCAATCCCTTCAAGACAGTTTTTTTGAACCTGCTCATATTATTTCAGTTCATGATTTGAAAAATTACAACCAAGTCCTACACACATCGAGAAACATTGAAAAACACTCAAATTAAAATAAATTCAAAAAAGACACCTCAATTGTATACTCAAAACAACAAATTGTATTTTTGAATACGAAAATAGGAAAAGAAACAAATGAACAAACAACCCGAATAACATTTAAACAAATCGCCTCAAGAAATCTTCAAAAAGGTAGAAAACAAAACACTCAAATTAGAAATAAAATATACAAAAAGGAAAACGAACACGAAGACAAATAAAAGCAAACAAAATAAAAAATTCAAAAATCACAAAGAATCCAAACGTCCACAAATAAGAGCACAAGCAAATAAAGTTTTCCATTTTCTGTCAAAGATATTTTCTCATGTTTTTTTTTTTCATTTACTTTATTTTTCTCACAAACCATTCAAAAAGAGAGAGAGAGAAAGTATGGTGAACTTCTTTGAAGATAGGCAACATTCATCCCCAGATATAAATTTTATTTTGAGTTTTTTATAACATTTCCAAAACACAAACGATGCACTTTCCGATATAAATATATGTAAATGTGTTTATACTTTTTTATTTTTATGGCATCAGCAAAAAGACATAACAAATTCAAATACGAAATGCGAATACACTTTGAAATAAACACTGAACAGTTGCAGCTGTAGCTTTGTGTTTTTTATTTAGTTTTTTATTTCTGTGTGATTTGCAACAATATTCGACGACAAAACAAGTGAGTACTTATGAAGCTTTGCAATATTATTTCAACATCATCATCAGATAGGTGGATTTTAGTTTGATAAAATTTTATTAGACTTACAACATAAACAGACGATGAAGGCACTGAAAGACTCGATCCTGAGCCTCCTCGAGCACTGAAACCGTACGTCTGTTTTTTTTTTCGTTTTGTTTTTTAATTCGGTTTGTTTTTAATAATTTTTTTTTTTTTTTGTGGATAAAATAATTTTTTTTTTTTGAAATATTTTGTATTCAAAGAGATTAATATAAAAAATTTGTTTTATTTCTTAAAAAAAACATAAAAAGAAATTATTAATAAAGTGTTTTTTTAAATAATTGAAAAATACGTTTTCGTTTAAGAAATCGAACATAAAATTACAAAAATAAATTAAAAATTCAAATAAGAGTGATCAATACAATAAAATAAAAAGAAACGTTGAAAATCATAAATATTTTTCTAATAAAATGAAGTCTTTTGAAACGAACAACTTAAGTTTTCTTTTTTTAATTTAAGGAGCTTTAATATTATTTTCCTTTTTAAGAAATATCCCAGTAGTGAAAGCCGAAAATTGTGTTTTTATAACGAAGCGGAAAACTAACAAAAAGTAAAGAGATCTTCAGATATCTTACGCAGCCGTTCCAGTTCCACATCCGAAGAGCAGGGACGTGAATTTGGAAGAGAATATGAAAAGCTGAGTATCGAGTCGTCAGCAAAACAGTTAAGCGGATTAGAAGTTTCAGACAAGAGATCATTTATGAAAATGAGGAAGAGAGACGTAGCCCAGGGGTTCACCAGCAATTATGAAGTCGGAATCAGACTTGAAGCCATCCAATACAACTTGTGTTGAACGGTCGGAAAGGTAATTTCTAATTCAACGAAGAAGAGACTCATTGATACCAAAAGCACGCATTTTCGATAAAAGAGCCTGATGCCAAACTCTATCAAATGCTTAAGAAATATCAAGCGCAATAATCTTACATTCTCCAAAACAATGTAAAGATTGGTTCCATTTTTCGGTGAGATAAGCCATCAAATCACCAGTGGACCATTTGCTACGATAGCCGTAGAAGCTTTGATAGCGTGAGAAGCTTTCGTTCTTCAAGATATTTCATAAGTTGACGGTTTATCAACGTTTCCATGACCTTGGAAAGAAGGGACGTTAGTGCAATTGGACGGTAATTGGAAGGGGAGGAAGATTCGCCTTTTTTAGGGACCGGCTGGACAAATGCAGTGGTTTTGCAAGCGTAGAAGATCCTCTTTAGAATAACGGCGGGGATACCATCTGGACCAGCGGATTTATGTATATTAATATATTTGAGGACTCTCGCAACCAATAAGGACTTTACCACTTTTTTTTAAATGCAAACTATTTGAGATATTTCGAAAAAACTCTCTCGCTCTCTCTCATCGAAAAAGTCAAAAAGACATGCTGGATCAGGAGACCCAGTACCTCAACTCCGAAAATTGGCGTTTCGCCAAGGTGCGACAGTACGTCTTGAAGTACAATCAAAACATTTGTGAATGGAACTCAACTTCTTTCATATGGCCACCGCGGGCACGTTTGCGGCGCGGCGGGCGGTCGATTTGTGGGACCCAATTTTCGATGACTCGGCCACACGGCCGTTATTTCGAGTTCCTTGTGGGCTTTGAACTCTTCCAACGTCGTTACTTTGCTGGTTTGTTTACTTAGCAAAGCCAAAAAGAAAATAGTCTAGTGGCTTTAAACCGCACGAACGGCCAATCAACTGGTTCATTTCTTGAGGTAACACCCAAACAGTTGCATTTTGTGGATGAAGTGGTGATTCATGAAGCACATGTGATTCATGGGTTTTCACCCGACGCATATTTTGCTTATTGACGAACACATTGAGCAAAAAAAGAACTTCGCCGCTGAAGATGACTATGCGATGAAATTGTCATCTTGACGAATCTACTCCAGAGTCCAATCGGAGATGGTACGTCAATTCAAATGGCCCATCGGGTAAAATCAGGTTCAGAAACTTCGGAGCAGCACGGAATGTACGTCTTGCAAAGGTATAAATATTCCGACTTCTGCTAAGATGAAGAATTTTGTGGTCTTGTGGGGAAATTTGGAGAGCAAAGATAATAATGCTGCTTTGGCAGGACTCTCATATCTAATTGTCATCCCTGGTTATTGCCAAGTGCATTGATTTCAAAATATAGACGGACACTCGTCTACATTATTTTCTTGTTCTAAAGTTTAAAATACTTTGGTTTTCTTGTACGTCAGCGTCAGTATTTATATCAGAAAGATTAGAGTGATGACAGATGTACCTACTAATGGGTGATCCATTTCGAGGTTCCCTACTTTTTTAAAGAAAAAAACACAGAAAATTAAAATTTAACGGGGAATGTTTATTATCATTCGAAAGAACATTCTTTGGCATTTATTTTTTGAAGACTATCTCTTTCAAATGTTGGCCGCGGCTACGTCTCAGATGGTCCAACCGTTGAGTCCAATTTTCGATGTCTCGTTCGAGCATTTCGACTGGTAACTGGCGAATAACACGAGTGATGTTTTGCTCAAAGGCCTGAATCGAAGCGGGTTTATCCGCATAGAAATTAGACTTTACGTATCCCCACAGAAAAAAGTCTAACGGTGTGATATCACACGATCTTGGTGGCCAACCGACCGGCCCATTACGTGAAATTATCTGTTCATCGAAATGCTCTCTCAATAAATCCATTGATTCGTGCGATGTGTGGGAAGTGGCGCCGCCGCGCCGTCTTGTTGAAACTAACTGTTGCCAAGATCACGAGCTTCAATATCAGGCATCAAATAGTCGGTTATCATGGCGCGATAACGGTCACCATTGACGGTTACGTTCTCACCGGCATCATTTTTGAAGAAATATGGACCGATGATTCCACCGGCCCACAAACCACACCAAACCGTTGTTTTTTCTGAATATAATGGCAGCTCTTGAATTTCTTCAGGTTGCTCTTCGTCCCAAATGCGGCAATGTTGCTTGTTTACATACCCTTTGAGCCAGAAATGGGCCTCATCGCTGAACAAAATTTGGCTCGAAAACATCGGATCTTCTTGAATTTTCGTAATAAAGTTGAACGATTTGTAAACGTTGTTCAGGCGTACATAAGTCTTTCCATGATGAAATGCCAAACAATACTGAACAAAAATAATATGACAGCTTGACACGACTCACGCGTGATCTGTCAAAAAAAGGCTGATGAAAAAAGTACCTCTAGTTGGATCACCCTTTATTTTGTGCTTTTTTGAAAAAAAATCGATTTTCAGTTGAAAATTAAAGGGATTTTCTTTTCAAACTAAGCAAATTTACTAATTTATTTACAACTACCTTAAGTGTTTTATGTGAATTGATAAAAAAGGAAGCTTTTTTAACTTTGCAAAAACTAATGATAGCTAAAATGTTCGTAATCAATGACACTACATTTGTAGCTCTCATGAGAAATTACCGCAAACTCAATGCTTCCAGAAAGTATCACCACCCCGCCGGTACTTGAGCGTGTAAATGTGTGTATGGGACCAATATACTTTCGCACTCGCAGTGGCAAGTTTTGAAAGATCCCCGATATTACTCTGAAGAGGTGTTAGTAAACGCTGCGCTGTCAAAACCACTGTGTAAGTATTTCCATCTGTCCAACTCTGCAGGTGTCTTTGCGTAGCCAATTTTTCTTGCCCTACAGCCATCAACCGATTGAACTTACTTCCCTTACTTCCTTATTTCCCTTCTTTCTGAACTCACGAAAACGTTGATGAACTACCAGCTTAAAACAAATCATGGAGAGCAAAGATTCTAAATGACCGGCAGTACGGATTTTGTAGCAAAACTCCACTGGTGATATCTCACCGAACGAAGAGTGGAATAAATTCTACATCGTTAAAGGGAAAGTAATATCTATAAATGCGCTTGATATATTTTAAAGGCATTTTATAGAGCTGGGCACCAAATCCATTTATCTACGTTTTTGATATACTTCTTCATTGATATTCAATATAAATCGTTTTTGGACGGCTTTAATTCTGAAACCGCCAAATAAATGCTGTAGGTGCTCCAGGGCTCTGTTTTGAAGCCTTTTTTCATGTTCATTAGCGATCTTCTGTCTAATCCATTCAACTGTTTTGCTAGAGACAGCACATTCAGCTCTTCATATTCGTTTCTAGAACCACATCCTTTCTTTTCGAACGTAGAACTAGAACGTATGTTGAGCTAATCAAATTCTGACCACGACAGCATTCTTCAATAGGGATTGGGGAGTAAGAACATGCTGTCTCTTGTCGTAGCGAAAGTTAACCCCCTTGCCACTGTCTATGAGTGGATCTAGCACCGATTAAACTGAACAACTTTTAGCCGTCGGTATGTGCATTACAAGCAAGCTCTGGCTTCACTTTAATTTTTCTGATATCGCTTTCGCTTGGTGAAAAGCTATTTTGGTGTTGGTGTGTTTCAATGGCCAAAGTCATTCGAGCAACCCTATGAAGTTCTCAACTCAAACGACTGTAACAAGCTCGCTTTAAGTGGAATAATTGGTTTCGTTTTAAACGAACCGACACGAATAACACGATATATTTTTTCTATCTAAATTTACTTAAAAAGGTAGAGTTAAATGAAAGAACATGAAACATAGTGTTATCCATGTGCAAGTAGACCCTTTCGAAGCCTATTTGTGTTACCAAAAGGCAGGATAACTATGTTCTTCACCCATAGGCGCTTCATTAAACTTCAATTGTGATTTATTGCAATTGAAAGTGATCAAAGTAATTAATAATAAAATTAAATTGAAAACGTCGTGTTATTTTGCGTTAAAATTTTTCAAATCCTTCCCAAATCACTCAGCCACAGCAAGATGCTAGAGAAAACAAATGTTGTAGGTACCCCAAACGGATTGTACAGCTGCTTTGTTTCATTTCCTCAGAAAGACAACAGATGTGTGGCATTACCTCCATAAGAACAGTAATTGTTTTTGTCCTTATAACTCAAGGAAAAAATCCAATGTTGTAACACAGAGGTAGGCAACGCAACGCGACGTTTAAATAAACAGAACAACAATGAATTTAAAGTGAAGGACTTATAATAACCCACAAAACAAAGATGTTATGACAAATTACTAAATCATTGTCTCCTATTGGGATTCTCATAGTTGAAATACTGAGATCAATTAGTCTCCTTAACCTCTTTAATCATTCAATCTCTTCCTCCTATTCATTTACACTTACATAAGTTATAACATAAGGAAAGAATTTAAAGCGACTATGAAAACAGAACAAAAACGTTAGCTTATTTGTTAATTTTCCGCTTCGTGGATCGTGGGTGCCCATGCCCGTTCTCATACTCAAAGTAATTACATTGCTATTGTTTTTCTCTTATTCATTAACTAAATTGTCAAACAAGCTAACAAAACAACAATTTTCCATTAAACTTCCTTGCCAGATGCTCGCACCCGCAAAATGCATCGTTCTTCATCAACAAATAGCAAAAAGGAAAAAAAATACAAAAGTTGCTCTTTTCAAAAGAACCAACCGAGAGAAAGTGATTAATTTTCATTTCTATGGCAAGGATGATGCCTTTGAAAAATGAAAAAAATAAAAATAAAAAAGATAAAAATGCAATCATAACAGCGATAGTGTGTAGTAGTGATGTAGATTGTAGAGTAGGTTGTGAGAAGGGGGGAAAAAACAGCACAACCATTTGATTTTCACGAGTTCTGGGATTCCCGAACCTCTCTTGACTGCAAATGGAATACAAGTGCGGTTAAGCAGGGTGAATTTCTCTCACTACCACCACTTAGACAGTTTGTTCCAACATTGTCTTCAAATGCAATTTTTTCGAATGAAATCACAAGAGAAAGTCATTGAAATTCATCTTAGCAAGAGAGTTCTGGGAACGCTGTGTCTGAAATGCAAATTGATTGGATGACTTTTATCTTTTTTTTTTTCATCCTTTGATGTGAGTAGCGGTTGTGGTGTTTTTTCTTTTGTATCGGAGTTGACTAAAAACACAAATAAAAAAACAATAGGAACTATAAAAACTTAACATAAGGACTAAAAAAACTTAACTAAAAAACTAGGAAAGAAAAAAGGAATAAAAAACAATGACAACAATTGGTAAACGAAATCACTTACAGTCGGCGGAGAGAGGTTGATTGCAGATCCGCGTCTCTCCTGTGGTCCTATACTTGAATGTCGCCGAATGGGTAAGCCACCTCCGGGTGTGCCTCCCGGCGAGGAGGCACACGATGGCGCTATTCGTATTTTTGGTGTCATTAGCGTGTTGTCCGATAGTCGTCGATTTGGAAAAGCATTCGAAACGCGCAGGAAATTACTATCCGGCGATGAAGGCGAACCGCCAAACCACCAACCACCCAATATGCCAGAACCTGTTAATAAGTAAATGTTAATGAAAAGAGGCAGACAATAGTGTAATTAGTTTATTGTTCTATATCTATTGTTTGTGGTAAAGCCGATGAATTACTTTTTCAACATAAGCTAAATGTCTTTATAGGTGGTTTGTGAAGTAAGGCCGACATTGAAAACACATTCAATTCAAAGGTGATTGGTTCTGACTGGGACTGTCAAACAATATTCAAAGCTTTTAGAAGATTTCAGAATGATATTGATATGATATTGTTAGTGCACAAGGATTCTAATAACTAGCAAGCGATCTTCAAGACTTCTTAGAGGTTCTCAAAAGTGTAACAATAAGTAAATATAATAGTGCGTGGAAATGAAAATCGGAAGGGATAGAAATTGATTTTAGTGAACTCATATTGTTTCTTTAAGAAAAACTTTTGATACAACTGTTATATCAACAAATTGCGGTGCCGAAAAGTATGCAATCGATAATCCGCGTTAAGCGTTTAACGCAACCTTGTTGGAAGTCGCATAAGAAGTTTCACTTCAAAAAAATGTATGAAGGACTTGAAGTTTGTGAAAAAGCGCGCGCTTTTTAACATTTTCCAAACCTTCTTTTTCTTTATAATTGGCAGAATATTGATAATAATTGCAAACTCTTGCTTTCTAAGGAATTTCAAAGTAGGGAAGTAGTTTTTTGATTTCCTCATTGTCGCTCTCCTACTCAAAAGAATTACATAATTCAGTTAATTTACGATAAAACTGTGATAAGACTAGAGATGCAATCCCAAGAACGCAAAACAATGCAGAGGCTTGGAATCGTCAGTTTAAAGTAATAGTTGCCCTTGCCCGTAGCATCGCAGGTGTCTATAAACTTATTGTAGACCTACGAAAGGAGCTTATCAGTGCCACAACAGAAATTTAGCCCACGAAGCAGGATAAAGGAAAAAAGAAAGACTTTAAAGCGCGCGCTTAACATTTTCCAAAACCGTCTTTTTCTTTATAATTGGCAGAATATTGATAATAATTGCAAACTCTTACTTTCTCGTCGCTCTCCTACTTTGTTTTTGTTCTTCTTCTGAAGAAGAAGAAATAAAAAAGAATATGAAAAAAAGCAGAATTTTTCTTAAAGCCAGAATTTTGAAAAGCAGAATTTTGGAAAGCAGAATTTTGTCAGCCAGAACGAAAAAAATACAGAATTTTGAAAAGCAGAATTTTCGTTTTAAAAGCACAATTTTGAAAAACAGAATTTTGAAGCCAGAATTTTGACCCGCTCCCTAAGAAAACACCTTAAAGTACTAGGCATAGAGAGCGACGACCAATGCAGATTTTGCAAAAACAGGAAGAGTCTCCTAACCACCTCTTAGGTGACTGCGAAGCTTTAATACACCAAAGGAAGAAGTACCTATAGGATCCTACTACGTAGAGGAGAGGGAGCTAAAACTCCTAAGCGTAACCCAGACACTAAGTTTCATCAGAGGAACTAATCTGGATAAAGTACTTTAAATTAAGGAATACCACTTAAGAAGTAGGGGGTACAAAAGATCTAAACAGGTCGAAGTACAATACAAAACCCCAATTTTCATTCATTCATTCATGTATACGTTACTTTTGGTCTGAGTACTCGGTAAAAAAATGTCGTTACTAGCTACTTTCCCTTCTTTTTGAGAACTTGGTATTGGGAACATCGACGAATTGGACAAAAAGTCACAATAGACAGACATAACTTCGAGGTAGTACAGGACTTCGTCTTTCTAGGATCCGCTGTAGACACGGTAAACAACATCAGTGCGGAGATCAGACGGAGAATAACTCTTGCAAACCGTTGCTTCTTTGGGGTAAGAAGGCAATTGAGAAACAAAACCCTCTCCAGAAGAACCAAGGTAACCCTCTATAAGACCTTGATCATCTCAGTAGTGCCTTACGGCGCGGAAACATGGACCTTATCGAAAGCTGATGAGGAAACCCTTGGTCGTTTCGAAAGAAAAATTCTCCGAATGATCTTTGGTCCCGTATGCGAAGACAATGTGTGGAGAAGAAGATACAACAACGAGCTGTATGAGCTGTACCGCTATACATGGGCACAGCCAGAAGAGTACGCATCGCGAGGCTACGATGGTTGGCTCATGTAGAGTTGATGAACCCAAACGCTCCGGCTCGACGGGTTTTCGAAAGCACATTGCAGGGAAATCGCGGAAGAGCAAGACCTCGTCTTAGGTGTTGCAATCAAGTGGATGAAGACCTCAACCGACTTAGAGTGAGAAACTGGAGAGAGCTCGCCCGAAATCGAAGTCGTTATAGAAGGATGTTGGTTGAGGCCCAGGTTCACCCCAAACTGTAATGCCCGGCTAAGTAAGTAAGTAATGACTTACAATAACTTACAAGAAATAATCTGATGGTGTTAAATCACGACTTCTTGGAGGCAATTCAATATCACCATTTCTTGAAATAATCGAATCCTTAAATTTTTCTCGCAATAATTCAATTGTTGCATTTGCTTTGTGACACGTCTTGTTGAAACCAAATGTTGTCAAAATCATTTTCTTCCAATTTCTCTCATAAAAAGTTGGTTACCATCGATCTATACCGCTCTCTATTGACAGTAATGTACCAGCTTCATTTTGAAAGAAGTACGGACCGATGATTCACCAGTCAGTACACCAGCCCAAAAACCACACCAAACTGTCAATTTAGGTGAATGTAATGGTTTTTCATGAATATTTTGTGGATTTTCATCGCCAGTTTTGTTTATTTACCGCACCAGTCAAATGAAAGTAGACCTCATCGGAAAAGATGATTTTCTTAAAAAAATCGTAATCTATTTCAAGTTGTTCCAAGGCAAAATCAGAAAGTTCACGACGTTTACGGTGGTCGAATGGTGAAATTGTAAACACTTCTGAATCCAAAAAAAAACAAATGACAGATCATGACATACTACAAATGGCCGAAACGCCACTGCAAAATCATATCATACCTATTGGAAAACCATTTATGTATATTGTTTTTTGTTTATTGATTTTGATTTTGATGGACATCGCATTATTTTCCTGTATCGTAAACGTAACCGCGTCGAACTTTGGCTGGAAAGTCAATGAATTCTTTTGGAAAATAAAAAAGCTGTTTATGAAAAAAAAGGCGCTACACTATTACAATATTACTGGGCTGTTTAGTAAGAATTCTTCAACGCGCTTGTGTTTTTTTCTTATTAAATGAACGAATAGGTCCTAAATTGAATTTCAATAATCTGCCTTAAAAAAATCACCCACAGAAGTACACAAAGCCCCAGTCTTCACTTCAAGCAAAATAGAAGAACAATAGTAGGTACCTATCCCAACATTTTTTCTTTTCTATACAGTTCTCACCTTCAATCTTCATTTTATAATGAAATAATTCCAATTACATAAGAAACAAATGGCAGCCCTGTAATAGACTTGCTGTGAAACCACTAAAATTACCCTAGAGACAAAATTTCTTATCCCCACCCGACTGACGAGACGTCGAGATTTTGTAAAATGTCTCTTACACGCCAATTGAATAACAATATTGTCAGCCACATAACCAAACCCCGGCTAGTAAGTCTTGCGGCAACGTCAACGATGGCATCACAGCGTTACCCAGCCAGAACACGAAGGCATAGATATAGCTTTTTGTGGTTGCGGGCGGGTAGATGGGCTGAAATATTGGCATGGCTTTGGTGAATGTTCAAAATTCAATTATCCTGCTGCTAAATAACGAGTAATAATTAAGTTATTTTATTAAAGCCTACAATCGTGATTCTGTGTGTTTGCTTGCTTGAGGGCTTTCCTTCATTGTATGGCCAAATCAAACTGTTTGGGGGACAAACTCAAAATTTCTTCTGGGAGTTCCTACTTTTTTTTTTTGTAAAATTTTGTATCGCTAATATTATGGCAATGGCGGTTGATTGTGCGAGACAGAAGAAGAAATAAATAAAATACAGAACGATACAAAAGAGTCATGTCTAATTAGGACAGAAATTCAATTCACAGGTACAACAATTGAGGAAACCACGACGGATTAGGAGGAAGAATCTTTCCACGTTTTCAATTAGAACCGGGACACGGATGTTTTTAATCGCAAAGCGCGCAAATAGACAGATGGCATTTAAATGGGAGTACAATCGCTGAAACGTTCAATGAATAATCAATTAAGGATGTCTAATGAGGTTTGGGGAGGAGCCCACTAATCTTTTATCAGCGGAAAGAAAGTGTGCCCGCATTTTAAGGATTTAGCGCTCAACCTATTACAGCTCTGGAATAACGGCGCGTATTTAGATACGTATTCTCAACAAAAGTACACGTGTACCACTAAATTTTTACACGTGTCAACTTTTAGCTTTTTAGTACATACGTGTCTATATGCCCCTAACACGAGCTTACACCGTTCTTTTAATGGGTCAGGTATAAGTTCGTTATAGTTCCATTTTACTTTGTGGAGAAAAAAACTCATGGTGTTAATCGTGTCGGTTCGTTCAAAACGAATACATTCATTTCTGATGAAAAAGGTAATTGCATTTCCTACTTAACGAGCTGACTGCAGTCGTTTGTATATTTGTCCTTACTAATATTAAAAATGTGAAAATAACTCTGTCTGTCCACCTTTCTATACTACCGACTCCCGCCCAAACTACTAACCCGATTTCAATTAAATTTTGTGCAGAGATAGTCTGCGGAAGAACATAAGTTCTATATTTTACCGAAATATTCCCACGGCAACGTTAAAGTTATTGGGTTAACTACATTAGAATGCTACGCTATGTCAAAGTAATATTAACTTCAATCAATTCCCATTTGCCCACGGGAACAGAAGTACTTACTTATACTATAAAAGTTTACTCAGTCTGTCTGTTTTTCTTTGTTACCATCTACCGCCCAATCTATTGAACCTATTTAATATGAATTTTGGTACAGAGATAGTCTAGAACCTGAGGATAGACATAGGCTATACATATATATGTTATTCCTGTACTCCCACGGGATTGTAAAAGTCACTACTCCCCGCGGGCGAAGTCGCGAGCACAGCTAGTTTCTGATAAAAAGGTTCTTATTGGTTAATCTAAAATGCGATTATTCTGTATGAGAAAAAGTAAAAAATGCAAATGCGAACCCGAGGTAGGCCCAAAAAGGTGAAATCTGGAAAACCAGGACGACCAAGAAAATTATATAGATAAGATACGTGAGTGTGTCTAGCATTGTCTGTGCGTCAAGCCTGAACAACTGATTACAAGACGAAGATATGCCACCAAGACAAGACGACGAGGTAGTGTCCGATGAGAATTTCACTCAAGTCGACGAGGCAAACGTTCAGAGGACAACTCGAAACTTCTCTGTTACCGGAAAATAAGCGCCCTCGAAACGAGCAGAGCTCAAGTGACCTGCAGAATGCACCAGAAAATGCGGAGGAAAATGAACACGAAGAAGAAGATTCCATCCCAGCGAACTTCATTAGCGAAGCGGCCCTGATAGCAGTCATCGAGGTCAACGAAGCTTTACGAGGTGTGGATTCGCAAGAGTGGAAGCGTGCAATTGCCGATGAGATCTCGTAGACAATCCAGAGCAAGGGAGAGTAATTGGTTCTAAAGTCATCTTGAAAAACAAAATTAATTCCGAAGGAAAAATCGAGCGCAGAAAGGCGCGTATAGTAGCCAGAGGATTTTCACAAAGACCTGGATTTGACTTTGACGAAACGGCATCACCGGTTGCCAGACTAGAAACAATCAGATTATTCACCGCTTTATCGACGATAATGAAGGTTAAAATACATCAAATGAATGTTGAAACGGCGTATCTCCATGGAAAAATCGATGAGGAACTATTCATGAAAGTTCCAGCAGGACTAAAAGAAGCCTTGGAAAATGTAATCCAAAACGAACGAAGAGATTCGCCGATACTCCCCAAATTGATGAGCATGTTAAAGTCTCTCTCCGAAGGTGGTAAGGTTTGCAGGCTACGCAAAGCGATTTATGGATTGAAGCAAAATGAGCAACTGCAGTCCACAGCACACAGCGGAGAGTCCAAAGTCGAAACTTAAAGCTGGAGTGGATTCTAACAAGCCAACGAAGAGTCCTCAATATAGAAAACTTGTAGGTTCACTGATGCATTTAGTAGTAGCTACAAGGCCAGATATAGCGCACAGTGTAAGTGTGCTGAGCCAGTTTAATGAAAATCCAAAGGAAGAACACTGGGATGCGGCGAAGAGAGTACTAAGGTACCTCAGGGGCTCGTCAGGGCGAGCGCTCGTCTATAATGGGTCTCATGGAAAAATTATCGGATATGCTGACGCTGATTGGGGCAACGACCAATCAGATTCAAGATCATACGCAGGCTACGTATTTACCCTAGGAGGAGCCGCGATCAGCTGGAAGTCCAGGAAGCAACGAACCGTGGCATTATCGACCACTGAGGCAGAATACAAGGCGCTCACCGAGGCCACGAAAAATTCGATGTACCTACGAGGACTGATCGGGGAAATAGGAGTTAGTAGGGGAGAGTGTGGTCGAAAGTAACGCGTTGCAATTGTAACATTGAATTTTAAAAGAAAAATGAGCCTGTATCTGTTCATTTTTAAATGTAGAATTCTTCGATATTTGGGGCTGAATGCACCCACAAAACTTCAACTGTCAAAGTACTGAACTGTGCCAAATATAGTTCAAAAAATGGAGTTTGTGTATGAAAGCAAATTTTTTTGGTGGTGAGTTTTTGAATATATTTTTTTGAATAATGAAGTTTCGATTCAGTGGTTACATTATTATTTTACTTCATTTTATTTCAAATTTAATGGTGTAAGTGCTTTTGTAATCAACGCAGTAGTTTCCGAATAAACTTCATATTCAATCAAAAAAACGAGATGTGGACAGTTGTAACATTTTTTGAGTGGACAATTGTAACACGTTACAACCGTCCACACGAAAAAATACCCACTCTCCAATGCGTTGTTCAATCTTCAGTGAATATCGTAGGTATATCAAAAAATATGCCACGACAAAGAGTAAGAAGAACCTCCCGAGGCATGTTTACAAAAGAAGTTATTGTGAAAGTAGCAGAACAAGTCCTAAAAGAAGTAAAATCTATTCGAAGTGTTTCAAGAATTCACAACGTCACAACCTGTGCCACGTTACACTCAGTCGTTTTGTTCAAAAAACCAAATTTTCTTATGACTCCTGTGAGAATGCTGATTACCCAGATGTTGGGTATAGGCCTCACAATCGAGTTTTCACCGATGATAAAGAAGTACGTATTATTTATTATATTTATAAATAACTTGCATTTCGAATTTTTCTTTTTATTAAAGCAAAAGTTGCAAAGATATATAAATCACTGTGCTGATTTAAACTATGGCTTGACAACCTCATGCGTGCGAAAGATGGCATACCACTTAGGAAACTTTTATAAACTTAAGACTACAAGACTGTTTTTAGTTTTTAATTTCTATTTCATCAATTTTGATTTAATAAATATGAAGTTGAAACAATATCTTTCATTTATTTTTCAAGATATAGATGGTGTTACAACCGTCCTTTCTTTGTGTTACAATCGAAACACCGTAAAGGACGGTTGTAACATTCGACTTTTACCTCTTTTTCCTAGCTTTCACCCGGAGAAATTAAAAAGTTGGAAAACTGAGTAGCTTAAAAAGATAGCCAAATATCCACTTGTCAACATGCGCGGTGTAGTATTTTTCTATGTTTCTTGGTTCAAAAGCTATAGAGCCAAATATGCAAAATGTTACTTTCGACCACACTCTCCCCTACTTTCAGATGGATTGATTTATTGTGACAACCAAGGAGCGATTCAATTGACGTCAGCAACAGGTTTCCATGACAGAACCAAGCACGTAAGGATCCAATTCAATTTCGTCAAGGAGGCTTTCAACAATAAAGAAATACAGCTCTCACACATGCCGTCACAAGATATGATCGCCGACATCTTGACAAAAGCGTTGGCGAGGGAGAGGCACGCTGAGCTCTGAGAACAGCCAGATGTTATTTCAATTCTGAACGTTCCTACATCAACATCAGCCAAGTGTCCCTTACAAGACACAAAAACTAATCTGTTCTACACACGTTTTTAGTTTGAATTAAAAGAAGAACACCCGAGATCGCACAAGCAAAAGCTCAAAGCTGATTAAAATAAGACATACTGCTGTTTGGGAGGTCTTGAGTCATAAACAACGCCCGATCAATCAACCAAAGTAAGGAAAAAAATGTAAATGTTTGCTTGGGACGCGCTTTCATTTTGGGCAGAAAAAAAGTTTTTTATCATCGCACAGTAAGCCTCACCATTCACGGTAAAGGCTAGGTGCCGAATCGATAATTCGCGGTCATCACTAGCATTGGCCGAAACATCTGCGATATTCTTCTCAGTTCGCACTCTACGTAAGCGTGATGTTGGTTTCATATCCAACAATTTAAATTAGGTCGATGAAACCGGCCATAAAATGCAGAAAGCATGCCATGAACTTTCTTAATAGAAAACGTACATATTTTGAAAATAACCTCCAATAATTTTCAAGCCTTATTCGTTGGTGAGATGATTCATGGTTAAATTACAGACCAAACTGAAGATCTTTAACAGTGACACAAAACACGAAACGTGTTTGAGCTATCAAAACCAGTATTGTTGAAAAAAAGTAGGAAAAAATCACCCATATTATAATAGTAAGAAATGGGCAGCAATATTTTGTCCAAGTGGAAGGATCGTACAATCCTAGAAAATGAAGCAATACACTTCTACACCGATGGTTCAAAAACCAGCGAAGGTGTAGGAAGTGGAATCTACTTAGAAAAAATAAATCTCAGTGTTTTCTTACGCTTATCCTCCGATCATTGTAGCGTATTCCAAGCGGAAATTCTGGCGATTAAGGAAGTGCTGTCTTGGTTCAAAAAAAAAAAACCTCATATCCTCCCCGGATATTCAATTCTTCTCGGACAGACAAGCTGCCCTTAAATCTCTTGCCTCTGTCTCTACAAAATCCATCACGGTCCAAAACTGTCAAATGTCTCTGAGGGAACTACATTGACCGTAAGCAAAACTCATTTAAAAAGGACCCAAAAGCCTTCTGGCAGTTTGTCAACTCAAAGAAAAAATCAGAAGGTTTTGTGTATGAGAACTGTTCTTCTGAGAACATCTCTGACATATGTAATATATTTGCTGACCAGTTTCGCAGCTCATTTTGCGATACTAGATACTGTTGACATTGATGCTGATTTCTTCCGATATCTTCGCAAATGTAATCAAGTATGTTTTAATAACATTGTTATTGAAATTGATAAACTATTTTGGAGTCTTGAAACCAGAAATGACGATTTTTCTTCCGGGACGGATGGCATTCCTCCCATTGTACTAAAAAAATGTAGGTCATTCTTAGCATTCCCGTTACAATATTTGCTCTTACTTTCTTTGAAATCTAGTAAATTTCCTTTACTTTAGAAAAGACCATTCATCACTCCAGTTTTTAAAAAAAGGTGATAAATGTGATATAAACCCCTATAGACCCATTTCCAAACTATCTAGCATAGCATTCCTAAACTATTTGAAAAACTAGTATGTGACCAGCTGGCTTTCAGCGTAAAAAATGTTATTTGCACACAGCAACACGGTTTTGTCAAAAATAGATCGACTGTCACAAACCTGCTATGCTTTCTTCAAAAATGTTCTTTAGCACTAGAAAATGGTAATGAGCTCGATTGCGTCTACACGGATTTTTCTAAAGCTTTCGATCAACTCTCACACAATATTATTCTGTTCAAACTAAAGGCTATGGGCTTCCCACCTGTGTTCACCGATTGGGTACTTTCTTATCTGTCTATGAGATCTTACCGAGAAAAGTTTCGTAATATAATTTCCAACCCTTTAAATGCTGGCTCAGGTGTACCTCAGGGAAGTCATCTAGGATCTCTTCTATATTCAATTTATTTAAGCTATTAATGATGTTGTGTATTGCATTTCCTTCAGTGAAATATTAATATTTGCTGATGATATGAACATTTTTAAAAAGATAACTGGTTCGCTCTCATCTCCAATCCGTTGTTAATCATTTTGCTGTTTGGTGTTTTAAAAGTGGTCTCAACCTAAACCCCAACAAATGCCAAAGCCTGACTTTCTTTAAAAAGAAGGAGCCTAGCAACCCAAGACATTCTATTTCCAATATTATTTTGAGTCAAGTGAAATGTTTTAAGGATCTTGGCGTATATTTTAATTTTAATATGGACTTTACTCAACATGTCAACTACATCGTTAGTAAGGCCAATAGTATGATTGGTTTTATGAAAAGATGATCAAAAGAATTTCAAGACCCGTATGTTACCCTTGCTCTATACAATTGTTTAGTACGACCTCATCTAGAGTATGCTTCTCAAGTGTGGTCCCCTTTTTATGAAATACACAACTCAAGAATTGAATCAGTACAACATACATTCATAAGATTCGCTCTTAAAGAGCTTCCGTGGGAAAACCCTTACGATTTACCACCATATGAGCACAGAATCCAATTATTACATTTACAACTTCTTTCTCAAAGGCGTTCCATTAACGATCTGGTGTTTTTTCATCAACTTATCACCGGACATATCGATGCACCTGAGTTACTTTCGAGGTGGATCTTACCACCTGCGCAACTTAGTTTTAATACACTGCCCTTACAATAGAACAAATTATGGCATGGATGAGCCATTGACTCGTATTGGTGGACTATTTAATTCTAACAGTTTAACTGATAACAACTTGAATAAATGTAGTTTAAGAAATCTGTTAAAAACCAGTGCTCCACTTCTAAGTTCTAACACTTGCATTCATGATGAAGAGCGTATATAAGTGTGTACATATGAACTTGTTCTAAGATCAGTACTACTTAGTCTCTAAAATGCAAAAAAAAAAAAGATATGTCAAATCAGTTCAACATTCACCTTCTATGGGTGCCGGGACACAGTGAGATACCAGGCAACAGTATGGCGGACGAACTAGTCAAAAAAGGCACGACCACACCCCTACGCTCAGAATGGAATAGGTATAATACATATCGCTACATGTAAACTCTTATTTAGACAAGACGCTTTAAGGATAACAAACACTAGATGGACTGGGAGTAACTACAGCCTTAAAACCAAAGAAGTCTGGCCATATGTAGACTCAAAACGCTCGAAGAGTTTGTTAACCTAAAACCACCTGTATCTAGGTTCTACCATAGGTGTTCTTACGGGACACTGTCCATTGTGACGGGTGGGACATTTAAACTCATTTTCTGCCTACACTTTGCTTCATTTCTGTCAAACGGCAACGATTTACGTACTGAATATGACATATTCACATACTTGAATAGTCATTCCATACTGCACCTTCGAAAAAGGTATGAAAATATCATTATTATTATGAGAAATTGATGGTGTAAAAAGTGTGACGGATGGGACATCAAATTTTTATATATATGGTTCCTGATATTGTACAGATTAAGTATTACTATAATTTACGCAAATATCTCGTAAAACAAAAATAATATGCTTCTCAATGCTTGTGACGGGTGGGACAGTACTTTTGTGATAGGTGGGACGAGTAATATTTGGCCATACAAGTGTACAAAGCTTTTTGTATTTTCTTTAAATCAGCTTTTTAATGAATTATTTAAATGTTACTGAAGTAATAATTTCATTTCATAAGAATGTATAATGTTCTTTTCTCCAGATATGGATTTAATTATAAATTATTAAATTTATTTTTTAAGCGTACGTTGTCGGTTTCGCTGGAATGACCCAGAAGCTGCATGGATGAAGAAGAGGAAGAAACCGTTCAGTACCGTTCAAACACATTTCGGTCTTTCGAAATATTTTAAAAGTTCCGAGTGGCTCGACTAGCAGCTTATTAACCGGCTAGTCCCGAATTGACAGATTAATGGGGGACCTACTCGTTAATCTCATATCGGGTTTTTGGGATTAGTGATCTCTTGCTGATCTCTGTGGTTTCAGAATAGACGTGGTCTAAGTGTGTCAGGTAATGCATGTGCGTACGTACATACACATTAGCTGACAGCCACTTCAACCCAACCTAACCTTGCCTAAGTTTTCACCAACGCCGCACATAAGGAAGACGGCCAATACAATTGTATGGAGTGTAATAACCACCCAAATTGAAAAAGTTTTTCTCATTTCCCGACGAAGTGCAGGAGGCCATATCAACACGTAGCTTAAGGAAAGAAGAAGTGCGCCCAACTCATCTTATATGTAAGGGCACGGTCAGCTTATATAGGGAGTAAAACAAAAATAGGGTCGCGTCACAAAGCTCGTACAGTTCTGGTTCCTAATGCATTTCAAGTACGTTCAATTTTATGCTGATTCCGAACGCCTAAGTGAGCAAGCGCTTTTCATGGCTGTGTAATCAGTCTCAGGGGACTTGCCGATTCCTTGTAAAGGGTGACAGCCGTAGAAAAACAGTTTTATCTTTCATTGAATAAAGATATTTATACGTTCCTTTCCTAATTCCGAAGCTTTCGAGCAACTCTGCTGCTACTATTCAATTCCATAAAAAGGAGCATTATAGGTAGGGGTATACTCGAAAAACTCATATATCAGACAACAGCCTGTGCATGTTGCCACATCATTTAAAAGACAAGCCCCAAAGCTGTTTTGTAAATTGCCGTTTGTTGAATAGGCACACATGGAAAACGCTCTTTCGCTGTATCAATACAATTTCAAATAATGTCCCCGTATATACGTTGAAAGGATTCATTAAAAATTTACCTTGAAAAAGAAAACAGAAACTCTTCCCGTTATCAGAACATGTTATCGATTGAATTTTTCAAAGTCATCTCCAGAACGATACAAATCGCTCCTCATCAACACACCAAACAACAACGCATGACGTGACTTTGATATACACAATTTCATAACCTTGTCCCTAAGGAACCCTCAATCATCCAATAAATAACAAACACACCCGATACGCTTTGGGCCTTGCAATTCCTCATCATTTTACATGGTGCTGGTGCATACAACTCATGTGCCATTCTCTTTCTCATATTTAACACAGCAGCTTATATCACAATGCGTCAGTGCTGAAGGCTACACAGGATTGCAAATTGACGGAAAAAACAAAACCCTGAAAACACGACATTATCTACTCCCACACACAAACAAGAGTATCTACAGCACGAGTATTTTCGTATACAAATGCCATACTTTTCCTTACCAGTTGAATTTTTACGCGCCATATCCTCAGCGCTGGAAGTCTTCCTCTGATCAATACGCAAATTCGGAATGTTGAACGGTGGCACATGCATGTTATCCGATGAAAATTGATGCCTTAGAGTTCGATGTCGCTCCGGTGATGGTATTGACAAATTGTCCAATTTCAATTTATTGCGCTGCTGCCGATCGATATGGTCGAGCATCTCTTGCAGGACCTACAAGCGGTATTATAGATACTTCAAATCAGATACATTTGAAAGATATACTTGTACAACACGTTTTAGGATGTCATGACACTTTTTGGAATGAATTGAATGTATTATGTATTAATAGTTCATTTTATAGTACTCACCTCTAGTAGAATGGTGTACTGCTCCAGATTTAACGATGGATTAACTGTGTGTGGAATAAGGGATGGCATTATTCTTGTGGCCATAATGGTGACGGACAGTCCATACTTTTTATCGGACAACATTTTCCTGTAAATGTCTGCAATGAGAAGAAAGTGATTTGAAATTGACTCAAAAGTGAGTTCCTGCATTTGGCTACGGTCTAAAATATATACGATTCAATGCGACAACCGACCGAGATACTTCTAATGTATGTACATTTGTAGGTCTCACCTCCCGCAATCCGCAAACGATATACCAGCAAATTTACACAGGAAAGTGTTGCATATGATAATTTCGCTTGTGCTTGTGAGTACCTACATTATGTTTGTTGGGAGAGGAGCAAACTTGAGTCAAGAATTTTAATGGAAATTTATGGTTAACCGAAGTGGGATTCATAAAGGGGCAGGCTATAGCTACACAGCCGAAACCGGATATTTGATTTTTGACATGAAAGAAGGAAATTATGACATTCATTTGGGATTCTTTTTAGAGACTATTTTTGTAGATTTGAAAGTATGATTTGTGGCATACGTTTTATTGTGGAAATGTCTTATTAGACTTATGACTCTTATGAGAAATATGCTTTTTGAGTCAGGTCTCATAAGGGGGCTAGATTAGGCAGCAGAGTTCAGGCAATAAGTGGTCTTTGAGAAGTGATTTAAGAAAATAAAATAAAAATAAAAAAAAAGAAATCCTCACTCATTCATCACGCCAGCCAGAAACTGTGGTGTTCATAAAAAATGTTCTGTGATTACTTTTGAAATCCTTAAAATGGAAGGCTGAACCTTTAGACATGACTTCTGGTCCAAGACTTCAGATCCACTAAAATTTGCTTGTAATATTAAAATCGGTCTTTCGTATTATATTACTACCCAGAATTATGTTAAATATACCTACACGACTGTTAGAGAAATAGGAAAGGATTTAAAAGGAGATACCGATGCACATTAATTTTAGATTTCTGAAGGTAATTCACATTCGTATGATACAACTGAAAGAGGAATCTAATCTCTGTGTTTGACAGTATAAACAAACTTTAAAACGAGGAGATAAAGGAAACATTACCACGAAGTTCAGGTCAAGGAAAATGATCAATGATTTTCCGATCAGCAATCATTTTGAAAACTCTTCTCTGAATATTGTACAAATGATTGAAGTAAATTGTAGGAGCTCCTTGCCATTGTTGGAAGTTATACTCCAAATTAGGACAAACGTATGTTTTGCCAACAACTGCCAGGGGAAATAAATTTCTTACATCGTCGAAGAAACACTTTAAGGCATTTTTAATGATGTCAAGTATTTGATTATTCCACGGGAGATGGTTGGTAATGGACATAACGACGATGAAGCATTGTTCAGTTTTATCGATGCAATTTCAACTCATGGACAGTAGCAAGGAGCTTAGTTATGTCTTCAACGATAAGAGACAGCATTGGGTTTTGGAAGCTTTAAATTCTATGAACTGAACAGCGCAGATTTAATGAGCTCAACATACTTTGCTGTTCAAGTTCCACGTCCGAAGAGGACGAATATGATTTTAGAAACTATCAACGTCAAAACATTTTATTGGATTACTAGCTGACCCGCCCGACGTAGCACGGGCCGTACAGCGATGGAATTGAATAAGTTAAGTAAAAATGTTTCCAAGTTTTCATTCCAGTGGGAAAAAGGGGATGAAATTTAGTATGTTACTCAAGGGCAATGAAGCGCTGTTACAGTGGAAGAATTTATGGAATCGGTCTAGTGTTTTTCAAACTCTTTTTTATAATGCCGTTCCCGTCCCGTTATCGAAGGGATATGGGGATGACATATAGTTTATCTAACTTGAAGATAACACCGTATTGAGATAGTGAAAAATATTTGAAATCGGTCCAGTAGTTTTTAAATTTTTCATCCCCGTTCCTGTAGGTAAATGGATGTGAAATATAACCTATGTTCCTGAGGAGCAGTACCCGTGGCGTGATGGTTAGCATGTTCACCTGCTAACCCAGAGGTTCGAGGTTCGAGTCCCAGCAGAGGCAAAAATGTTTTTCAACGGGTATCGCCTTTCGCGAGGAATTGGCAAATCCTCCGTTAGTAAATTCATTGCCATGAAAAGCGATTTCTCAATTAGCCGTTCGGAACCGGCAGAAAATTGTAGGTCCTTTCCATTCCCTCACAAGGCATGGTTGTGAGAAATGCGCTAGGCCTAGGAGCTCTTCGCTTTGTTGCGCCACCCTATTTGTTTTATTTATTTCCTGAGGAGCAATGAAGCACTCTGACAATGAAAGAATTTTGGAAATTGGTTCAGAATTTTCCAAGTTCCCGTTTAGTTTCCCGTTCCTGTCCCGTTCCCGTTAGAACATAGGGATGGGGACATAGTCTTTATTATTTGTGGATAACAATAATAATAATAGCGCAAATAATTTGAAATTGGTCCAGTGGCTTTTGAGTTTCTGAAACCGCTCCCGTTTCCCGTCCTGTGGAAATATGGGAATGAAATATCGTTTATGTCCTTCAGGGGCAATGAAGCACTCTAACGGTGAAAGAATTTTTAAAATCGGTCCAGTATTCACCAATTTTACGGTTATGTTCCCGTGCCCGAGGGAATACGGGGATGAAATATAGTCTATGTTAGCCAGGGGCAAGGAATCACTCTAACAATGAAAGAATTTTTGGAATGGGTCCAGTATTTTACAAGTTCGAGGTTATGTTCATGTTCCCGTTTCCGAAGAAATATGGCAAGGAAATAAAGTCTACGGCATTTCTCAGGTTTTTAACCATTTTTGCTCCTGATTTCATTAAAATCGGCTCAGTAGTTTTAGAACCTTTTCAATAAAAACAAGTTACCATTTGCGTTCCCGCTCCCGTTCCCGTGGGAATATGGAAATGATAAGCATTCTAATTTTCCGTGTATTTTCCCGTGTATACTCCCGCTCCTGTTCAAGTGAGAATATGGGGATGAAATATACATACAGGGTGTTCCGTAATTCGTGGTACATACTTCGGGATGTGATTCTTGGTCATAATCTAAGAAAAAAGTTATGTTTTAGTAAAGTCCGTTTCTCAACTTTGACATCACTTTTTGACAATTTAAAAAAAGGCTAACTTTGGTGTACCCTGACCTCTGTTAAATTCGATATCTCTGTCAATACTGATGATAGAGACCTAATCTTAGACTTAATTTTTTGTAAAAATAATAACCATTTAGACTGTATTTAAGTTTAGCTTCCATAAGCTTAGGGTTGTCAGATTTTCAATTTTAAATGGTGTTCAAATTTTCTTCCCGAAACAAAGTTTTTACTTTGAGGTCATTATTTTTCAGAAAATGCCTGATAAACATAGAGTTTCTTTATTTTTTACAGATGAACAAAACAATAATAAAAAAAACTCAGTAATATGTGCACTCAAAAACCCATACATTTTATGATAATTGAAAAAATACGAAACGTGTAAAATTAAGAAAAAAATTTTAGCTTTCAGGTTTGTTTGAATAAATCAATAATATTAGCACTTTTAGTAGTTTTTTTATGTATTTTATACAAATACAATTATTGTAACAAGTGCTCAAAGTGCCCTCCTTCGTTTTGAATGCATGCCAGAGCCCGTTTTTTGGATTTCATTGTGGGTTTTTGGTTTAAGCTAGGGTATGAATGTTCATAAGGTAAATAAGTCGTATAAAACAATAAGAAAACAAATTTGTTCATCAGTTTATAAAAAAAAAGTCACAATCGCAGTTTAATCAGAGAGCTTTTTGAAATACCTTCATTTACGAAAGAAGAATACAAAGACATTTTATTCGTACATGGGTTTTGCAATGGAAATCCAAGAAGAGCACATCGAAGATACCAGAAACTTTATCCTAACAGACAACTTCCTTCTCAAAATGTTTTTGGAAATACCTATCGAAGGCTTCGAGAAACTGGATCAGGATCAGTATTAACTGCAAGACCTAATGCAGGAGCTGCAACCAATAGAAGAGTCTCTGTCGATGAAAGAATACTGGCAGCTGTTGAAATCGAGCCTTCCATTATAGAATAAGGCTCTTGGCTCTACAGTTTAATGTTTTCAAACAAAGAGTCTCCAGAATACTACATGGCGAAAATATACATACATATCACCACACAACTATGCAGGAACTACTTCCGAATGATTTTTAGATGAGACTCGAATTTTGTAACTGGTTGCTAGAGAGAAGCTTGAATGACAACCAGTTAATAAACAGAATTCTTTGGACAGACGAATCCCAGTTCACAAGAGATGGTATCACGAATTTCCATAACCTCCATACATGGGTTTCAAGCAACCCACATTCAAGACGGCAAAGATCGTTTTTAGCGCAGACTTTGTGTCATGTCAGAACATGTGGGCAGGTGTTATTGGAAATAAATTAATCGGGCCTTTCAAGTTACCAACCCGACTTAATTATACTAATCTGGAGTTTTTACAAGATATTCCACTGCGTCACCGAGTGCCTCGTCGTGAAATTAAAGATTGGTTGGATGAAAAATACGTTGGCGATGGATAGGTAGAAATGGACGAATTCACTGGCCTGCACGATCTCCCGATTTCACTGTACTGGATTTTTTTGTATGCGGACGAGTGAAAGAAATTGTTTACTCATCTGAAATAACAACCTCAACTGAATTAGAACAACGTACTTCCGAAGAGACACTACAAATAAGACAAGAATTATCGAGAGCAAACACCCACAATAAAATCCAAAAACGGGCTCTGGAATGCATTCAAAACGAAGGAGGGCTTTGAGCACTTAAGAGTGCCCATATTATTGTTTTATTCAAACAAACCTCAAAGCTAAAAATCTTTCTTTTTTTTTAAATTTTACCCATTTTGTTTTTTTCCAAGTATCATAAAATGAATGGGTTTTTGAGTGCAGAGTGCACTTATTCATAAGTTTTATTCTTATTATTGTTTTGTTCATCTGTAAAAAATAAAGAAACTATATGTTTACAAGGCATTTTCTGAAAAAAATTATCTCAAAGTCAAAACTTTGCTTGGGGAAGAAAATTTGAACACCATTTAAGATTTAAAATCCGGCAACCCTAACCCTATTTAGGAGTCTAATTTAAATACAGTTTTAAAGATTTATCATTTCTCCAAAATATTAAGTCTAAAATTAGGTCTCTACCATCATTATTGACGGAGAAATCGAGTTTAACACAGGTCAGGAAACACCAAAGTTAGCCTTTTTTTAAATTGTCCAAAAGTGATGTCAAAGTTGAGAAACGGACTTTATCGATTCACAATTTTTTTTTTAGAATATGACCAAGAATCACATCCCGAAGTATCCAACACGAATTACGGGACACCCTGTATATTATTTACAAGTTTATACTGGATATTGTATAGATAGTAGAAATTTTTTTGTGTATAAATATCACAGAAATTGTTTAAATAATATAAATAGTTCCGTTCCCGCTCTAAGAGGTTTCTGATTTTAAAGAATATAAAAAATCGGAGCTGTTCTTGAGGACTTCCGAAGATGGCCTGTTTTATGTATTCATTGACGCGACTAAAATTGTAGGAGCTCCTTATCATTGTTGGAAGTTATCGTCCACATTAGAACATTCGTATGTTTTGCCAACAACAGCCAGGTCAGAAGGGGAGACAAGTCTCTTACATCGTCGAAGAAACACTTTAAGGCATTTTTAATGTATATGATTATTCCACGGGAAATGGTTGCACATATCAACGATGAAGAATTGTTCAGTTTTATCGATGCAAGACAGTAGCAAGGAATTAAGTTTCTCATCAACGAAGAGGACGAATATGATTTTAGAAACAAATGTGAATAGCTGAGGGAACTGTCTTCGTCAAAACAGTTTATTGGATTACTAGCTGACCCGCCCGACGTAGCTCGGGCCCAGTGATAGAATTGGATAAGTTAAGTAAAGTTTCTTCAAAGTTTTCATTCCAGTGGGAAAAATTGGGATGAAATATAGTCTAAGTTACTCAAGGGCAATGAAGCGCTCTTACAGTGAAAGAATGTTTGGAATCGGTCCAGTGGATCACTCTTTGTGTTAAAAAAAAACCCGCAACAAAATCCACTGCGTAGTTTTAAAGATCTAAGCAAACAGAGAACAGACAGTGTAATGTAATAGGCTGACTATGTAATGATAGTCGAGTTAATGAAGTCATAAAACAGGCAATTTTCGAAAGTCCTCTTAAAAATTTCCGATTTTGATAAAATATTTTTAAATTTTAGTTTTTTATACTAAATCAATATCAGAAACTTATATACATACATATATTGTTTAAACAACATGTATGTATGTTTATTATACAGTGTTTCCCGTAATTTGTGAGCTATACTGTGGTATGTAGTGATATTCCAAGAATTTTCAAAAAAAATTATTAACTTTGAGTCAGACGCATAAAACCAAATCGGAAAATCTTTCTTAGTTTCATGGGTTTTTCGCTAATTGGACTTTATTCTCTCAGCCAAAAAAGAGGTTTTTGGACAAAGTACCTTTATTTATTTTTAAAATTCTCAAAATCTAGAAAAGATTTTCGCTTTCAGTTTTCTGCGTTTGACTCAAAACGAATAGGAGCATTGATTATTATTGAAAGAAAAAGTGATCCTTATTGAGGAAAAAACTTGTAAAAAAAAATGTATTTAAAAAAAAACATTTTTTATTTTCTTTCAAGAATTTGACTTTAAGAGTTGATTATTTAAAAACTATTTACTCAATCAACTTAAAAAAAAAAAAAAAAATTAAAGAATAAGTATTGGCTTTCAAAATCACTATAGTACCTATGTGGTAGTAAGTGGCATAGGTAAGAATTAGGTCAATTCCTTATAACATTGCCTCTCCCGCCTAAACAGAGAGATATGTCGAATATCGCATGTGCCCTCCTCCCCATACGATTTTTTCTTAGAATATGACCAAAAATCACATTCCAAAGAAAAGCGCACGAATTACGGGACACCCTGTATAATAAACAGACATATTGTTTAAACAATACAAATAAATATTTCCCCCCTTTGAAATGATACTGATTTTGGTTCATATAAAAAAACAAAAATTAAAAAAAAATTATCAGAATCGGACTTTCGACGAGAAAGTTTCATTTATGCGACTATTAGTAGTTTGAGACAGAAACGCGTTCATGAAAATAAAAAAATGGGTTGGTGAATAAAACAGAGCCCTGAGGCATACTATCAGTTGTTTTGTGGATTTTCAGACTTGAACCCGTCCATAAAGATTTGTGTTGAAATTTCAAAAGATAGTTACTAATCTACTGATCGAGTCCAGGAGTTAGATTCCGACTGAAGTTTTATTGTGTACACGAAAAATTGTGCACACACTCTAACTTGGATTCCGCAAGGGTGAAGGTGAGTTTTTTTTGACAGAAGACGTGTACACTATCGTTCAAATCTACTCACGGTCTTTGAGAGCGTGAGTTTTCAGAGGGCCGTGAGTGTGAGTTTTTTATACTCACTCTTGCGGAATCTACCCCCAGGAACGGAAAATGCTGTATAACGAATATTTTTAACGAATGACCAAAAAGTTCTGATACATTTTGCCATTTTGGACATTATAGTATTTTTAACCTTAATTTTTGATAGTTCAAATACTGAATCATGAATGTTTAAGGTAGTAGTCTGGTAACTTGAATTCAAAAAATCGAAAACTTTTTTTTCCTTAACTTGAAAGTACGATGTCTTGAGAATATACTCTGAAAATTTCAGACAGAAATTCGAAATATTTCAGGAGTTATAACGAGTTTCCTATAGAGCGCCTCGGAGTCCAACCTTTAAGGTCGACCGAACTTTAAACGCGTTTTTCTCAAAATATTGTTTTTATGGTCGACCCGGGTCCTAACTTTTTTTCTACTGAACCGATTGTTTTCAAATTTTAACAGGCTGTTCTACACACTCATAGTTCTCGTCGGTACTAACGAGAATTTATTTCACCCCAAACTTTTTATTTTACAACTCTTTCTTTGCTAAAATAAAATGATTTTTTTTCAAAGTCCGCCATTTTGTTATTTACCCTTGAAACTTAACTTCAGTAGTTCCGACCAGAAGGTTTTAGGCAAGGCGACAAACTGTTATGCGATTTCTTCAACATCATACTTGAAAAGATTGTAAGAAACTCCAACGTCAACACCAGAGGAACAATCTTTCAAAAGTCTGTACAACTACTCGCCTATGAAGACGATATTGACGTAATGGAAAAAAATAAGCGTGATGTCATAGGTGCTTTTGCGAGTATTGAAACAGAAGCGGCAAAAATGGGTTTGATGGTTAATTAGGGCAAAACGAAGTATATCTTGTCATCAAACAAGGACATAGAACATCGACGAATTGGACAAAACGTCACAATAGACAGACATAACTTCGAGGTAGTACAGGACTTCGTCTACCTAGGATCCGCTGTAGACACGGAAAACAACATCAGTGCGGAGATCAAACGGAGAATAACTCTTGCCAACCGTTGCTTCTTTGGGTTAAGAAGGCAATTGAGAAACAAAACCCTCTCTAGAAAAACCAAGGTGACCTTGTATAAGACTTTGATCATCCCAGTTCTGCTTTACTGCGCGGAAGCATGGACCTTATCGAAAGCGGATGAGGAAACCCTTGGTCGTTTCGAAAGAAAAATTCTCCGAATGATCTTTGGTCCCGTATGTGAAGACAATGTGTGGAGAAGAAGATACAACAACGAGCTGTATGAGCTGTACCGCGACATGGGCATAGCCAGAAGAGTACGCATCGCGAGGCTACGATGGTTGGCTCATGTAGAGCGGATGGACCCAAACGATCCGGCTCGACGGGTCTTCGAAAGCACATTGCAGGGAAATCGCGGAAGGGGAAGACCTCGTCTTAGGTGGCGCAATCAAGTGGATGAAGACCTCAACCGACTTGGAGTGCGAAACTGGAGAGAGCTCGCCCGAAATCGAAATCGTTATAGAAGGATGTTGGTTGAGGCCCAGGTTCACCCTGAACTGTAATCCCCACCTAAGTAAGTAAGTAAGTAAGTTCCGACCAGAATGACATGTCTATAGATTAAGAATAATCAAGAATATTTGATTTCAGATAACATTAAGAGCCAAAACCACCCGGGAAACCCACGTGCATTTTTTTTGAGGTTCCAACTTCGAGTGACAATAATAATAGTAATAAACTATTAAATTTTTTTAAATACATTTTTTTTTATATTTTCAATATGTAAATAAAAACACTCTAAATAGTCAAGATAATTCATTTTTATTTTCCTATAAAAAACCACACTCCAAAGAAGTCATGAAAATAGGCATAAGTTATTAGACTACTACCTTAAAGCTTTCCTGTCTTGTTTGAACTTTTTCCGGTTGTCCTAAGTTGATGGGTTGACTTTAAGACAACGCAAACTTACTTCTCTAACCCTGATATTGTCTTTGCATACATTTTAACCTATTCGGGATAAAATTTTGCATTGCCAAAAGATACCATTTTTTTATCTTATCCACTCTGGATCCTACGTCACTATCAAGGAAACATAGTGACCAGTAAGTTCTTAACTATTGAGGCCCAGTCGTATTTCTAGTATTGCCAGATGGTTCTACGGTAATCTCGGGGCCAAAAGCATTTCAAGGATTCTGAATGGAATGCCATTTCGAAACTGCTTAAGTAGAAAGCGCTTCTCATGTCAGTTTACCACTCTAGGAGAAATATGGAAATTTCTCGCGAAAGGCGATAATGCCATGCAGGGCAGCGAGTCTGAAAACATAATAATGCTAAGACGACCCGGGACCTACTGTGTAAGAGAAATGCGTAGAACGGGATACAGTTGAAAGGAAGAAGGAAAGAGAAAGTCTTCCGAGTCGTCTTAATAGGAGATTCTACGACATTTATACACGTGAATGAGGAAAATTGGATTGGAGCAAATTAAGGCTAGGTGTCCCTTGCATTTTTCGTTAAAATATAAAAGGTTCGTTGGTTTATTGCTTCATAACTTTAGCAATATTCTTGATAATTTGATGAAACAAAATGTTTTGTAAAGATGATAAGCGCACAAACATTTGTGTATCATTTAAATGCTGAAAGTTATTCCGTAACGGTTTTTATAGGGACCGGAAGCTGTTTTTTTATTGAAAGTTTCGATTTGTTCACTATTTTGGTCACTTGATGGGACACAAACTGATGACAGTTTGGTGTTTCTGTCATAGGTCTGACCTTGCGATGGAATCAGCGCTTGCAACAGTTTCTGAAAATAAACTTTGGCTGAGAAATACCACAGCTGTGGCCAAATATTTTCGTACATCACCTTCGAAAAATAAGGAAATTCATAAATAAAAAACTTTTGCCCAGAATATCGTTTATTCCCAGGTTATTTTGAAGTAAGATTTGCTAAACATGTCAATAATTTGATCACTGCAGTTTTACACAATTTACCGGGATGTTTCAAATACTGTATAATGGTGACATGTCTCAAAAACTCCAGGTTCACTGATAGACAAGAATGTAGCAGTTGGGATGCTTAATACTTGGAGCAAATCGGAATTTCAACTACTTCTCCAAACATGCTTGACGGCAGATGTTTTATTGAAATTTACAGAAATGATTCAAGAGGGTCGATTCTTGGTTGAAACCATTTTGGCGAAGAAAAAGTATCCGACTTTTCATCAAATGTTAGCGATTGTTGGCCAGCAATCCAAGAAATCAGAGATCTCGATACTTCAGACGAAGTGACATCTGGGATTTTGCAGAAGCTGTTGTGCTCTTTACTGGTCACTTCACCTCACTCCATGATTGTTGAGAAAGTGATTTCTCATTATAATCAAATTAAATCAAACCATTGACTGTCAACTTCAGATGAGACCATGAACTCGAGAATGATTGTGGCACTGAATGGAGTAGGTATAGCTTTATATAATCCGAGGCCAGCTGTAGCAGAGTTCCTTCGCAAGAAAGAGAGGCGTTACCGAGAACCTGATCTCACCTTGTACTCCGACAGATCTCGTTCGAAAGTTTTTTCGTAAAGATGGCGATTTGTGATTTTATATTCAATAGACGAATTGTGATCGACGGGTTGTGACCAGGGTTGCCAGATCTTTTTGAAAAAAAACCGAACATTCGGTAAAAAAAAACATTTCAAACCAACACACACATGTATTTTGAATCAACTATGAAGGTACTTTGATATAAACTTATAATAAAGAATACAAAAGCAACGCTTAATCTAATTTTATTTTTTATTGCTGTTGCAAATTGCAACTGTTGCAAGCTTCTAGCAATGCCTTACCTATTTGATTTGACGGCCTCGTGTATTTGGCTACATGAAAGACTAAAATTGCAGCGTATGCATGATTCAGCCTTTACCATGTCCACACTAAATTTATTACGGCTACCTACCCACAAATGGTTCATACGGCTGAATACTCTTTCTACATGAGCATTACTACATTGTACTGCCATCATAGTTTTAATTATTATTTTTAAGTTAGAGCTTATTTCTTAGAAATTTTTCCACGAAAACTTTGCACTCGATTAAAAGCTTGGTTTTTTATTGCTTCCTAGGTTTTGTTGAGAATTTGAATCTCTCGTATAAAGCATCTTTATCAATTTCGTTTTCAACACCAACAGCTTTTAATGGTTCTACCAAATATTGATATGTTGGAGCTATCTTATCTACGTTGACGTTTTTAAATGCTTTAAATGGGGGAGTTTTCGTGGCAAACCACATTTTCAAATAATATTCTGCTCTTTCATACGCAACTAGAGCTTCGCTTCTGAATTTATTACGGTCCACTTCATTTAATTTTTGCATTTCATTGGACATAAAAATAAAAAAAATAAATAGGGTGACGCAACAGAGCGAGGAGCCCCTGGGCCTAGCACATTTCTCACAACCATGCCTTGTGAGGGAATGGAGGTTTCATTGGACATAGCTCCAAAAAATATTCTTTTAATTTTAATTTTTGAAAGTTGAAAACAGATGCTTCAATTCGCGAAGCGCGTAAAGCGGCAACATCAAAAGCCAATTGCGTAGAAAATTTTATCAGAAAAAAAATACCGAACCTTCCATACTTCGGTATTTTTGTTGTACCGAACACCGAACACAGAGCTAGAATACCGAACAGTTCGGTAAAATACCAAACACCTGGCAAGTCTGGTTGTGACTCATTCATACCAAAACATTTGCAATAAAAAAAGGAATCCCAGAAATAGTTATTTTTCATATCCAACTTATTATATACTTGCCCACAAATTTTTAACTATATGCTGACAAAAATCCTCGAGCACGAGCAGAATTTATAGAATTTATATATCTAACGGAAGTCGTAAGTATATTTTTTTCCATATGTATATAAATCCTCATTGAAAGTATATTTGATGAACTGTCAATCATTCGTTGATAAATTTCTTCGATTAGCACCTAAAAACTTCATTAGAATTTGCAAGTTATATATTTTTTGACATTTTGGGGAAATCATGTATGTTCAGAAAATTTCTGACATTATTTCAGTTAGGTGTTGTTCACGCATTTTCGAAAATTGGTTGTGGCCAGATTATGATTACTACGTGGCCACGGCAGACTACTACGTGGCCATTTGGTTACGTTCGTATTACTTAAAAAATGCCCTGATGCCATGTGAAAAAACAGTGTTAAGTTTCAGAAGCTGGATTCAAACCCCCACAAAACAAGAAGACAAGCTAGCCATAACGCCACGGCTGAGCACGTGAGGAATAATTGAGCGAGCCTGTCAAATTTATCATCAGTTTACTTTTGAGTCCAGATTCGAAAAGTAGTCACGAATGCAGAAAATCTTTTCATAGACGCACTCTACAAATCTGGAATGTTCTACCCCTCCCAACCTTGTCTCCTATGGAAACAGATATTCGAAACCTATGTATGTGTCCTGGTATCTCCTATAAAATCCTGTCCAAGCGCTCACACGCAAATTATAAAAAAATGTGTACTGAAGTTAATTCAAATATGACAGAAAATCCATTTGAACCAACCCCAAAATTTAATTATAATTATTCTTTTCTTTTCCTTGGAAGGATAAACTTCATTATTAAATTGTCTACCTTTAAATTATTTCCAACAATCAAAAGCTACCTTCAGTCGATACTTACTCACAACTCGTAGGATGATATCTGGATCCGAAAGTCTGACATCCCACAGTAACGGAATAACTTCGTCCATCACCTAAAAGACATACACAAACATAAAAAGAAAATGAAAATCAAAAAAAGAAAATGAAATGTCAACACAACTCAATGTCAAGCACAAATATCCGGCTTCCATTTTTACCAAAAAAACCTACCTGAGATTTATCCAGTTTTTCCAAAGTCCTTTCTATACACGACAAGACATTGGCAACAATTTTGACATCGTTGTAATTCTTCTCAAAGACCATTTTCACTTTTGGCAGAACCATCCGTCGTATAGATAGCTCATCTATGCAATCATATACATTTGTCACCGCCACCAAGGCTGCACTCTACGAAATAAAAGGTACAACATAAATATTGATTTTTCGACGTAAAAGCATAATGTAGACGGTACGAGAATAGGGGAGTAGTACATATATACATTTTGAGGCTTCTTTTGGACAGTAACAACAGAACACCCAATGTCCACTTCAAATTACAACTTCCCAAAATAAGTCCCAGACACAAAATGAATTCAGTGAGATAGAGGCAAGCATATTCACTATTCAGTATTCATGTGAAAATTTCATTGCCGTGCCGCGCCGCGCCGCACCACCGCTGTTACCAACAAACACAGATCTACTCTTAATGTACTTCCAGTTAATTAGCCTTGTGCACTCCATAGAAAGATAGGTTTTCTGTTTTTGTATGCTTATCTCCCATCTAGAGATTATCATAGATTTCATTACCTGACCTATCGAAAGTCCGTAAAATCCAATTTACCAATTACGAGTAAAGTATTGAGAAAGAATCGCCTATGGGCATGGGCAGAGCATACCAATTTCGAGGTCTTAGTGTATGTGGAGTATCAAATTAACAGAAATTTCTGTATCCTACGAATCCGGCAGTAAGCCACTAAGACCATCCGTTTTGCGTCTGTTAACGGCAAATCGATTAATGGATCATGGCCTATTTGCTATTGCAGATAAAAAGAATTATTCTGAGGTGAGTTTTGGTTGTTATAGAAACGACTCCAGTAAGGCAACTTGAAAAAACCGTTCTGTTTGGAGGGTAGGCACTTTTTTCATCCTTATGTGATGCACTGGTTTTATTTGTAAGTCGATTAGTTTATCTTCTTCGCCATGCGGACAGTGATTGGGAGTGAAAGAGATGATGTTTTTGTTTTTGATAAATTTAACTCTTACCTGCACTTGAATTGTTGTGCTCTCGAACGCATTAAACAGTAGCGGAAGCACATCGTTTTTGATATCCTCCGTTGGAGTCTTGTCTAATATCACATGTAAGTTCTCGAGAAGTGTAACAGTCGCTTGTATTGATTTTGGCGATGCAAATACAACCCTGCAAAATAATAAAAAAAAAAAATTTTAGACACATTCATAATCCGTGTGAGTACACTTTTCACCGCGAACAAGTTCAAAAGATTGCGCTAGCAGTTTGAACTACAGGAGGCAGAAGTAGGTACATGTTAACCTCATGCCAGCGCACAATCATGTTTCGGAACGAGAAACTACTTACGTTAACAATTTTCTGCTATATTTCACAATTCCCTAGACGAGAAATATGCAAAGTTTGCATTTCCCACAATCACGCTGTTGAAATGCTTGAACGCGCGTATACAAACCCTCTAAAGAACTAATGCATATATGGAAAAGCACACACATAGGTATGCTACCTTGGAAATGGAGGATTATATTTTTGTTGATATTTATACGAAGTTTTACCCCAAAAAGTTATAAATCCATTCCCATGGAGGAAAATACTTAGGTATGTGCAGGAACGGGAACACTAAATGAATTTTAAATAGGGCTGCTCAGTGCTCATAGGAAATTGCTTTTAAACAGGATAAAGTTAGGTAAAAGAGCTTAAGGATAACCTTAAGAGAAGAAAAAAAATATATCAATGTAATGACAAGAAAACGAAAGTCTTGTCTGCACATTTAACCCATGTTTCTACCCTTCCACCGGAGACGGAGCAGTTCGAAGAAAACTTTTTGAAATTTAATTATGAATGAAGTGGTGTCGAAGGAAATGAGACGAGTTTAATATTTCGAGAATGGATGTGATGAAACATTGGATAGAAAAAAAAAACCAAACATTGATCATAGTGTCATAGTAGAAAGTTATTTTCTAAAAAAAGAGATATCTTAAACGATAACACATCTTCCGGTATGGACGTAAACCAGTTCAATCCATAATTAATCGAAATCATTTGCAAGAACCCCTCTTCATCAGAGATAAGGAAACTTTCAACAATAAAACCATCCAAGCTCCTTTTATGTTTTGACGCTTTCTGTTGTCTTTTCCCTCAAACTTGTGTGTCTCAACGAGCTGTTTAGTTCCACGCTGGCAGATATGATGTCTGTCGATGGAGATGTATTAATGTGGAGCATATCAAAGCGTTTCAAATCCTTTAAGTTTTTACTTGGAAATCTTGAAATATCAAAACTAATTATTTTCCTCTCGAATATATGGTAGTTTTGGTACCCGTGGCGTGATGGTTAGCATATCCACCTACTAACCCAGAGGTTCAAGTTTCGAATCCCAGCAGAGACAAAAATGTTTTTCCACGGGTATAAAAGTTTTTTCGCGAGGAATTGGCAAGTCCTCCGTTAGTAAATTCATTGCCATGAAAAGCGCTTTCTCGATTAGCCGTTCGGAACCGGCAGAAAATTGTAGGTCCCCTCCATTTACTCACAAGACATGTTTGTGAGAATTGCGCTAAGCCCAAGGGCTCCTCGCTCTGTTGCGCCACCCTATTTATTTTTTTTTAAATATCTTCAGCAAAGAAGTCACAACCAGCTTAGCTACTCGACTCAGAGCTATATCACAGTGGACCAATAATCAAATCGGCCACAATACCATTCTAGATATCTTTAGGTTCTTACCGAATCGATCCGACTACACCACTCCCAAGTTGGTGTTTGATAATAATTTCCAAGTAACCATACCTTTAAGAGAAGCTTGGGAAAATGGCACTCTCTTGGAAAATGAAGCAATAATCTACAAAATCCATCACGGTCCGAATCTTACATCGGGTTTCTGATATCAGTAGGTGATTTTCATTGCTGATCTCTGTAGTATCACAATGGGCCCTTGCGGCCTAAGTGTGTCAGGAAATGTACGTAGGCATTCTGGCTGACAGTCACTTCCACCTAACCTAACCTATTGCTAAGGGTTTCAAAGTGACACTACCAACAAGTCATAAAAACATGGTTGTGGTGTGGTGAAGTGAAAACAGTGTCAAGTAAGAAGAAAGCAATTACGAATCGTATCGGTCCGCCAGAGCTTTTTAGGAATGTCACAGCTTATGAATTTGATTTACAGAATGAATGATGGACTTTAGCAGTAAAAAAGCAGAAACCGAAACAACATTCTCGGATAACATAATAATTTCAGAAAAAATGATAGCAAACAAAAAAGAGCAAAGATCTCCGGATGTGTACGTGGAACGTCAGATTCCTTAACTTCCTTGACGCCCTGAACTGCTGTGAAGCAGACATAACCTAAAAACTTACCGCTACAAAAATTTTATTTCGGATTCCTTTTACCATTGCTTTTTATTTTTATTTTTATTTATTTCTTCATGAAACGCTTATACACATTAAGACAAATTGTCTTATAAGATAGATATAAGCTTAGATTAATAACAATATTATTACATATACATATGAAAGCTAAAGATATAACAATTTTATAGGAGTTCATAAATGGAAAGTTTTATATAATTCAAATTATTGAAAAGATATGCATTAAAGATTTTTATTAAGGAAAATAATAAATAGATTCAAATTTATAAATAATAACATAGAAAAAAAGAAAAGAAGGAAAGAGAAGCAAAGAAAGAAAAAGAGTAAGACAGGCATAGTAAGGTTTTTATACAATGACATTGAATGTTGTCTATAAAAGAGAAAAGTGAGTTTTTGTCTTTATCTTCAATCTGACAGCATCATTTATATCTCGTATATTTTGAGGCAAAGTGTTCCAAAGACGAGTGGAGTAAACAAAGAACTGTCGTTCGGATGTGAGAGAACCATAGCGGGGTTGAACAAGCATTCTAGTTCTATGTGAGGATGCCATACTTATTAATTCGCTGAGATAAGGGGGTTGTTTGCACAGAAGTATGTTAGTGAGCATGGTAAGGGCGCGATACTTAAGAAAATTTTCGAATGTCATGTTTAGGATGGCCTTGGAGTAATTTGAAATATGGTCATATTTACGTAGACCGTAAATGTAGCGTATTAGACAATTAAAGGTCACATTTAGTTTTCTCTTACTGGCAGAGTCACAATGTGAATAGATTTCACAACCATAGATTAGAGTTGGTACAATTAGAGTTTTCACCAAAAGCATTCGAACTCTTTGAGGAGTAAAAGACTGTGTTGCCCACAATGATCGGAGAATACCATAAGTCTTACCCACTACGTAGTTAATGTGATTATTCCATGTAAGAGTGCGGTTGAAAATCACACCGAGATTCCTGGCCGTTTCTACATATGTCACTTGTGTGTTTTGCAGATTTATAGGGGGAAAGTACAGTAAGTCGACGGGTTTTTTAGAAATTATCAAAGAAACTGATTTTTTAGGATTCAGCAGGAGACTATTAAGTTGACACCAAGTCGAAATACACTCGAGATCTTCATTTATTCTGTATACACCATTCTCTATGAGCCCTAAAGGACAACTAAAATACAATTGTACGTCATCGGCATACATTTGTAAAGAGCAATATTTAACAATTGACGGTAAATCATTAACGTAAAGAGAGAACAAGAGGGGACCAAGAATGGAACCTTGTGGTACACCACGCGTTAGCGGAAGAAGATCAGACAGAACATTGTTCAACTGCACACACTGTTTTCGTCCGGACAGATAAGAAGATAGAAGTTTAACAGAACAAGTCGAAAAGTTGAAGAAACGAAGAAGTTTATCACATAGAATTGAGTGGTCGACCATGTCAAAGGCTTTGGAGAAATCCAAAAGGATGAGAAAGCTGATATATTCTTTGTCCAAAGCTCGTCGAATGTCTTCCGTTACCTTTAACAAGGTCGTTATACAACTATGCCCCTTTCGAAACCCTGACTGCTTAGGTGTTAGAAGATTTGAGCTGCTTAGATATGAAGTCATTTGATTTTGCAAAATTCTTTCAAATACTTTCGAGAGAAATGGCAGGATGGCAATGGGTCTGAACTCATCATTTTTTGAGGTTTTAGGAATAGGTATGATTTTTGCAAGCTTCCACAGTAGCGGATATTCCCCTGTAGTCAATATGGTGTTAAAAATATGAGTTATAAGGGGTAGTACTATAGGTAGTATAATTTTTAAAAATTTAGGGTTCATTTCATCGAAGCCAATCGCGTTTGATTTGATAGACAGTATACTTTCAACTACCTCAATGCTATCAACTGACCTGAAACTAAAACCAAAGCCAATCATACTATCGCTGTTAAGTGTAGGACGCGTACAGTTAGTTGTGATATGGTTGGTTGCTGGGAAAGATATGAACTTTTTGTTGAGCTCATTGCAGTCGACGTCACCAGTGCATCTGTTTTTACTTTTGACTACTCCAATTTGGCGAAGATCATTCCACAGTTTTCGTCCGTCGAGCGTTGGGTTAAGTTTGTCTGCATACATTTGACGCTTTTCAGAGTGGATTGCCACTACAACTTGGTTGCGATAACATCGATACATATTAAAATGGTCCTGTAACCTATATCGTTTCCAACGCTTATAAGCTTGATCGCAATTAAAAATAAGCTGCCGAATATGGTGAGAAAACCATGGTTTCCCATTCGTAGCAGATGTTTTGATAACAAGAGGAACATGTTTCTCATAGAGAGTTGAAATGGCTTCATTTAAAAAACTTATTTTCTGATCAGATGTAGGTAGGTAGTTTATGACATTCCAGTTTAGTTGTCTAGTTTCTTCTTCTAATAAAACATAATTAATGCGTTTAAAGTCTCTGTATTGTATATTTTGCACCAACGGGGTTAGATTATAGTCAAATGCTAAAAAGATTAAGTCATGCTTCGAGAAGGAAGGAGCTGAAAGCTGATCATATAATAATACTTTGTCTAAACTACTCACCCAGAAAATATCAAGCAAAGTAGACGTTGTACTAGAAAAGTGCGTTGGATTAGAGGTGTTTACAGCGTTTAAATTAAATGAGATTAAGTCATTGAGAAGTGAATGATCTTCCAATATATTAGAATTAAAATCACCACATACAATTATATTGGGACTATAAAGACATACATCCTCCATTAAGGATATGAAAGGTGATATATCAACATTTTTGTTTGGTCTGTAAACATTACCCAGCAAAAGCTTTTCCTCTTCTCCCAGTATCTCAATAAAAGCATATTCAATATCGGACATCGGAGGTGAAGTCCACTTAAGTTTACACTTTATACCATTCCTGACAAAAATTGCAACGCCTCCACCCACACGACCTTTTCTATCGACGCGAAACATTTTATATCCCCTCAAGCTACATAAACTATCTCTTAAACCCTCTACCAACCATGTTTCCGTAACACAGATGACATCAAGATTGGCTCCTTCGAACAAATCACGGAACTCATCAATTTTTGGTAGCAAACTCTGTGCATTTAATAAACAAACCTTAAGGCCATCTTTTCGATCAGAACACGAATCATCGCCCGCAATGGTTCACTTACATTCATTATTAAAATTACTATACGTATCTCAACAATACCAGAAGTGAAGATAAAGAAAAAAAAAAAAAAAAAAAAAAAAAACTGCAGCAAGACCAGAATCGAAAGTAAATTCAAATTGTTCAGCTTCAACTATACCGTCCTCAGTTCTCCTCTATTATTTATTCCCTTTTCTTCTTTTAGTATGAATGTACAGTGAAAGATTCGATTGAATAAAGAGTATAATAAAAAAAGAACTTTTATTTATGGTAACTAGATTTATAAATTAGAAGAAATATGAAAAAAGAGATATTATTAAGAATAAAAATTAGGCAATAGTATTAAAATAGAAAGACGAAAGAAGAGAAAAAAAAAGTAATTTGAATTTAATATAAAGTTAATTAATTTGTGCTTTTTCAATTTATGATGTTCAGTTTTCTAATCTGGCAACTCCTTCTAGTTTGTCTACGCAGTCTACTAAAACAGCTGGTTCATTCTGCTGACGTTTAACATAAACACATCCTCGTGCTGTGTGTACCGAGACAAGTTGTTTACTTTTTTTTAGCTTCAGGGCCTGCTGCAGTAAAAGTTTGTTGTGTGATGATAAGCTTTCTCGCATGTAGATCGAAACGTCCGAAGCAAACCCTGCATCGCGTAGGCAGAGTTGACGATTCGTGTTTTTACGAAAACTCGCGATGGAGGTCAGCACAAAATTTCGATCGTACGCTGATTAGAACTTGATCATGATTGCAGTGTCATTTGATGAGTTTTTTGCGCGAGTGCGGAAGATGTTCTGTAGTGTAGGTGGTGGCAGCGTTACCGTTGGATATTTTGGAAAAGTAGCAAAAAAAGTGGCACTCGAGAAAAAAAGGTGGCACTTGAAATTAAAAACGAAACAACACCATAATAATGTATGAAAAAATTTCACACATCCCAACGAATTCATAGGAGTTGAAGAAAACACATAAACTTAACAATCATTTTAAGGTTTATTGCAACGTAAGATAAAAACTAAAAATTTAACACCTCATTTTTTATTGATAACTTACACAAATAAATAAATAAAAGTTTGAATAAATAATAAAAAAGAGATAAATAATAATTTATTTAAAAGAATTCGTATTACACTTAACTCTCTTGTGATGGTTGTTTCCCTATATCTTTTTATAAGAAGCACATCAGGACTCCATTCAGCTGTGTCACATTTGCTTACTAAATTTAAGGAATCCAACATATTTTCGCAAGTTTCAGTTTTTAATCTGTTGTTGAGTCTACTTTTCATCAAAGTTATCTTGGAAAAAACCTTCTCAGCGCAGGCACTGCTATGAGGCAAGGTTCATATTTTTGCAACAAATTCATATAAGTCGGAAAATAGGTATTCATTCAAACAATTTTTAATGTTACCTATTTCAAACCAAAAAATTTATATTGTTCGATTACCTTTTCGGGACTTGTGGTAAAATTACTAATTACGGAAACTATAGTTTAAAATAAGTGAACTCTTATTTCGACTTGATTACTTTGGGGTTTTAATGCCTCCAAATAGAAAGTTTTTCATTTTTGATGTCAAATCGATTAAATATTTCAACCCAAAGTATTTTATAACAGCTTAGATTATTTTTCTTAATTTCAACAAGTTCACTTTCCGTTAATCCTTGACTTACAACACAATTTTCGGCTTCAGAACCAAAGTATATATACGAGGTCTTCCCCTTCCGCGATTTCCCTGCAATAATCTTTCGAAGACGCGTCGAGCCGGAGCGTTTGGGTCCATCCGCTCTACATGGGCCAACCATCGTAGCCTCACGATGCGTACTTTTCTGGCTATGCCCATGTCGCGGTACAGCTCATACAGCTCCTTGTTGTATCTTCTTCTCCACACATTGTCTCCGCATACGGGACCAAAGATCATTCGCAGAATTTTTCTTTCGAAACGAACAAGGATTTACGACTTTACGGGAGCGGAAGCATGCACTTTATCCCGTTTTCGTTTATCCCGTTTTCTATAAGGATCCGCGCAGTAAAGCAGGACTGGGATGATTAAGGATTACCTTGATTTTTCTGGAGAGTGTTTTGTTTCTCAATTGCCTTCTTAACCCAAAGAAGCAACGGTTGGCAAGAATTATTTGATCTCCGCACTGATATTGTTGTCCGTGTCTATAGCGGATCCTAGGTAGACGAAGTCCTGTACTACCTCGAAGTTATGTCTGTCTGTTGTGACGTTCTGTCCAATTCGTCGATGTTCAGTGTCCTTGTTTGATGACAACATAAACTTCGTTTTGCCCTCATTGAACATCAAACCCATTTTTGCCGCTTCTGTTTCAATATTCGCAAAAACATCTATGACATCACGCTTCTTTTTCACATTACGTCAATATCGTCTGCGTAGGCGAGTAATTGTACAGACTTTTGAAAGATTGTTCCTCTGGTGTTGACGTTTGAGTTTATTACAATCTTTTCAAGTATGATGTTGAAGAAATCGCATAACAGTTTGTCACCTTGCCTAAAACCATCAGAAACACTTCGACGAAATTCCTCTATATTTTGCGGCAAAACCTCGGCCGCTGATTCGTTGACTTAAGCTAAGGAGTGACTTACACAGCCTATGTGTAAAATATTCGGGATTCGTTTTTTTAAATGATTTTTGTTCAAATGTGTGTGTTATGTTGAACTTTAAAACTTTGAGTACTTTGAGTAACTTTTGTATGCATGAAAGATATGAAAAGGTATGGTAAAATGGCATGGTGAAGTGCTAACTTTAGTTTTACTTGTGGGGAATGCTAAAAAAGTGGCACAGACCGAAAGGTGGTGGCTCGGTGGCACAGCCTAAAAAAAGTGTCAATCTGACACTAAAGTGGCACAGCGGCAACGCTGGGTGGTGGTATACGGATGGTGTTGCAGAGAGTGGCAAATACATTTGTCAAATTTTCTCCAATAGAGTACGGTATTCCGAATATGAAAGCATCGCATGCAACCTGTCGGTTTTCTTGTGTGTGAAGCGAGCTTTTCATACTATTTAATTCAGTTGTGGTGGTGTGCAAAGCAGTTTTTAATTGTAAAACGCTATTATTTTTTTGAGAGAGATCGACTTTGATACTTGTCAACTCTTTATTAGTATTTGCTAGTGATTCTTTTAGTGTGGCGAATTCGGTTTTTAGAGAAAACATATCGGTATTAGTGTTGGATACTGAAGATTCCAAGAGATTTACTTTTTTGTTTATGTCGCAAATGCTCTGTTTAATTTCGTTTATTTCTACTCCTATCTTTTCTTTGACATTTGCTTCGCTTTGAGATATTTGTTTAGCAAGTAAAGATATAATGAACTCACTTTGTTTGCGTAGTTTATCGTCCATTATTTCATCCTAAGTCTTGTTATTTTCACCCATCGGCTGGCCGGCAATTTTTCGTGGTGGGGAAGGTGACGATTTTACTGGTGAGGATTTTACCGGTGAATCTCTTTTAGATTAGATTAGATTTTATTAGATTTTATAAATTATTTATTCATTTTTTTGTTTTCTTATAACATTATAATTTTAGATTAACAAACTGTCGTACTGAAAACAATAAAACAACATTAATAATTTAAATAAGCAATGGCGTTGCCGTCTGCCTGATTGACGAAATTTAAACATTTGATTAATAAATTATGATTAAAATAGAAATTTAATAAAATAAAACTGATTAATTGATAAAACCATGACATATTGGGAATTATAATTATAGAATTTTTTTTTTTTTTTTTTGTATTTTCTATGCAAATTCATTAAGAATATTATTTCTATACGTTAACGCAGTGTCTATAAATTTGTGTAGTGCTGACCAATTTTCTCCATTAAGGATGCCTTTAGTTTGTTCCATTGTTAATGAAAGTTTCCCGAAAAGCATTGATCTTAAATCTTTATAAATCGGACATATTGCCAAGAGATGGAAAGTGTCTTCTTTCATTTGGAGATTGCATATAGTACAAATATTTGTTGTGGTTTTTTTGAAGGGCGCACCGTTTAAATTCAACATATCGCATCTTGCTCTACAAATTTGAGATATCGCCCTTATGGTATAACTGTCATTGAAATAGTTTTTTTCATTGAGATCATAGTTGAGTTCAGGATATATAAGCCTGTTCATGGACGATGTTGCACTAGTTTTATTTTCGTTTCTGTGTAGAGTGTCGCATATTTCTAAAACTTTATAAAGTTGTTGTTTCAGAATGATTGGATTATCGTATTGAATATCCAGGCTAGTATCACATTCTTCAGCTAAGGCTACCCAATCCTTAACCCATTCTACTCTATTATTCATACTGTATCTAGTGAGTATGAGTGGAAGTCTATGTGCGGGGTATTTTAGTACTTTGAGCACGTAGTCAAAGTGTAATTTCAGCGTGAAATTAAAAATGCTTGGTAGTCCGGTTTCTAAAGTTAGTACGTAGTTCGGTGTAGTTGTGGGAAGACGGAAGAGCTTTTTCAGGAAAAACCGAAGAAGTCTTTCTACTTCCTCGTACTTTTTATATCCCCACGTTTGCGCACTATAGCACATTGTTGACCTCATAACAGATTCAAAAACACGGTATTGAATCTCTTTTATTTGAACGAGTTCTTGAGCTTGAGCGTTTTAGAGGGGGAGACTTAAACATTATGTCTGAGACGGAGAGCACTGAAGAACAAATTGGAATCGACACGACACTGAATTATTTCAACTTTTCAGAGAGAAAATAAAAATGATTTTTCTTAATTTCTTTTCTTTTTTATATAATTGTGTGCACTGTAACACTTTGATATTTCTTTATGATTGGAGTTTTTTCTTAAAAAGTTTTAGAATGTTCCACAGCCTTTATTGACGTATTTGAGTTAGTTTAAAGTGACCACAAAATTGCCAGATAAAATAAGCGTCTACTCGTTAGCTTTCATAGCAAGTTCCTCTTTCATTTTCTGATGTGGCTGCAGAATTCTGGGTGAGTAAAGGGCAGGCAAGGCACCATCAGCCTGTGGTGTACTTGCTCAGCATTCTGCAAAAGCATCCAAAATAGGTTTCAGGTGATAAAAGAGGTTGACTCTAGACCAAATGAGACAGGCGGTCTCATACCATAAAGAGCATCATCCCAGACAGAGGCGGTCTGATAGGAAGACTACAAGCTAGAAGACCTAGTAACGCCCACCGAAAACAACATAACCAACTTTGAAGTCACATTAGTATGGCCCTAAGCCCAACCTAAGTTTGATCAATTATTACAATTATTAACTTACGGATTAATCGGTGATTCCAGGAGCGTACAATAGACCTTTGACTTCTTTCCCCGAATCAGCTGCCTGACCATACAAAAGGTCAACAGTTGAGGGTATTGTGAAGCGAAGGCCATTCGATAGTTTCAATTTTCCTTTGGTCATAACATTCTTTGGATATCATACTTTCGAAATATGTAATAAAAAAAATAGATCTTTTCAAAATTTGAAAGTGGTCTCCCCCCCTTAAGACTGCGAGCAAATGCAATCAAACATAAAGGGAGACAAATATAGATGCAAAAGAGACCACGGACTGCTTTTGACCAGTACAACCAGATTTACAAGGAAAAGAAGGGAGGAACACCGAATTGTCAGAAGGAAAAAGAAGTAGCATGAGAAGCGTTCATTTGAGGAAATTGAGATATTCCATGATTGGAATGAGATTCTTAAGTCTTACCAAAATGAAAAAAGATAATTCCAGTGTGACAAACTTTGAATTCAAGCATGCAAGGACCAACAGGGAAGCTAAAGTTCTATCGACACTGAGATAGATAGATAGATAGATAGATTCTTTATTACATCAATATTCGTAACAATTAGTTTTCTTAAGAATAAGGACATGGCTTTACTGCCGTCTGCCTGAAATAACATTTCATTTGATTTCAAAAATAAAGAAAAATATAAAAGTGTAAAGCTTTATAGGTAATATTTACATAAAGTGTTTATAATCATTTCAAACAAGTTAAATATTATAAATTTAGAAACAAATTGAGAAAAAGTATAAAAGTACAGTAGTCTTTCTAAAATTTTACGAGTTCTTCTTTACATGAGTTAAAAATAGAAAGCTTAATAAATTATCCATTTTAAAGTGATTGGAAACACAAAAAAAGCATTTTGAATGGTTTGTAACATAAAGTGTTACACAATTTTCAATTTTTACGTGATTTGAAACACAAAAGAAAAAAAAAACAATTTTAAATGATTTGCAACAAAGAAATAAAAAAAGGAAAGTGTACTCGAGAAACTGCACTAACTGGGAAAATTCGCAACTTATGGGAAACTGTTGCGATAAGTAATGGCATGTTTGCAAAACTTGTACAAATTAAGCCAACCCCGGCATCCATTTAATATATCATAAAGTTTCGACAATGTCAAAAAACTTTCTTGAAAATATAGGCGTCGTATTTCCTGTAACATTGGACAGATCGCTATAAAGTGATAAATATCTTCATTTTTTCTTCTGTTACATAAGGTACAAAGCTGCGGCCGATCACCTCGGTGAGGTATGTAATTTAGATTCAAAATTTCTACTCTAGCTCTAAATAAAATGCTTATCTCGGACGCTGAGTATTCTTTTCGGAAGTAACTGACATTTGAATTTATTTAACTGCCTGTAGATAAGTCTGGAAGCGGACGAACTTGCTCTAGAAAGATTTTCTATAAACATTTTTTTGGTCAACTTTCGCGATCACGTCTGCAAACGGAGCTTACCAATTAACGACGTTAGATTCCGACAAATTTAAAGAAGAGTCATGATTAATGGCTAGTTGATTCCACTCCTTGAAAGGGGATGCATTGGTTTGTAGTAATTTTTTCAGAATTATCTTGTGTAAACATGAATCACTCCTTTTCATTACTTTAGTGATAAAGTCTGCGTTGGCCTTGAGATTTTGTACATATATTGGAGCTATACCTGACTCTACATATATTGCATAATTCGGTGAAGAGTTTGGTAGTCGAAACAGGCGCTTGAAAAAATGCCTTTGAAAACATTCAAAAACTTCAAGGTATATGTACCCAAAAACTTGTACACCATAACACATACACGTATTTACCGTTGCATTAAACACTTGGTATTTAGACGATATATCGACGTTTTGGTTGGAGAAAAACTTAGTCCACTTCAGATTTAAAGCCAATTTGGCTTGGTTGCTTTTCTCGATAGAGTGTTTGACAAAACTTAAATTGTATGTTACCAGAACACCTAAATACTTAAACTCCTGCAGAACTTCAATCCGTGTAGAGTTTAATGACCAACTTTCTTCTGGAAGTCTCCTAGTACTTCTCGCTTCAAAGATCGTGATTTTGGTTTTTTCGGTATTGATGCACAGGCCCCAAGACTCACAAAAGGAATTTATCCTGTTTATTTGCAACTGGAGCGAAAAAGGATTGTCTGCAAACATAACCAAGTCGTCTGCGTATAACAAGACTTTATTCCTAGTGTTACCAAAAACAATGCCGCCAGGTAGGATATCATTGATCTCGTCTATGAAAAGAGCAAAGAGTAACGGACTGAGAATACATCCTTGTGGAACACCTGCCGTAGTTTCAAATGTAGTGGAGAACTCACATCCGTCCCATATACCTACCTTTGCATTCGATGAAAAAATGAGTTTCGAATACATCAGAAGAAATTTCCGTGAAAGACCTAAGCAAGATAGTTTGTAAATTAAGGCTTTGCTTTGACTTTGTCAAAAGCAGCTTTAAAGTCAACAAAGCATCCGTAAAGCTTCTTCTTTTTTTCGATAAATTTTCTTCCAATGTTGGATATGGCAAAGATGTGGTCCATGATTGAAAAACCTGGGCGGAAACCCGCTTGGACTATACTTAAGCGATTAGTATCCTCAATCCACTTTGTTAGCCTTTCGTTAAGAACTGCAGAAAAAATCTTTCTTACTGCGTTTAGTACGGATATTCCTCTATAGTTCTGTACATCATTCACATCTCCTTTCTTGTAAATCGGGAATATCACAGAGGTTAGGTTAGGTTAGGTTACAATGGCTGTCAAGAATACACCTGACACACTTAGACCAATACTAGGTCCATTGTGATACCATAGAAATTATGCGAGGGAGTACCTCACTTAACAAAACCATTTGAAGCTTTTAATAAAGCGAAGGAGATGCAGGGGATCTGTATTCGCCAGATCGCTTGGATCATCGAGAAAATATTTCCCCAGATGCCGCTTTCTTTTAAAAGAGAGTGCAGGACATGAGCAGAGGAGGTGTGGGATTGTCTCCTCCTCCTCCTCATCTAAGCAACTTCTGCAGAAGTCATTAGAGGGAACGCCAAGTCTTATGGCGTGTCTTCCTATCAGACAATGTCCGGTAATCATTGATTACGGAGCTAACTTGCAATCTGGTAATGGATAACAAATGTCTTGTGCGTTTTGGATCTAGTCCTGGCCATATCCGTTTTGTTGCCACGCACGTGGTGATATTGTTCCACCTGTCGTTTGTTCTGTCCATTGCCTCTTGCTTTAGCATAAGTTTACATGTAGCGATTGGTATACCAATATTCAACCTGCTGGTTGAGATCGGTAGAACGGTTCCTTCTCTGGCGAGTTCATCGGCTTTGCAGTTACCCACGATATCTCTGTGCCCCGGCACCCAAATAAGGTGAATATTGAACTGTTCAGCCATCTCCCTAAGAGATAGGCGACAGTTAAGGGCGGTTACTGAGTTCGTAGAAACAGCGCCGAGTGATTTGAAGGCTGCTTGACTATCTGAGAAAATCCGGATATTCGTTGAGGATATCACGTTTTCTTTTAGTCATGACAGGACCCCTTTGATCGCCAGAATTTCCGCTTGGAACACGCTACAATGGTTTGGAAGGCGGAACGAGAGACTTACGTTAAGTCGGTTTGAGTACACCCCGCAGCCTACCCCTTCTTCGATTTTTGAACCATCTGTATAGAAATGAATTGAATCATCTCTCAAAAATTCTTCGTCTTCCCAGGTCGTTCTCGGTGGGATTGAGACTTGGAATTTATTATCAAAATCCAATTGGGGGATGGTGTAGTCGGAGTGGCAAGGGATTGATCCGAATAAATTCAGGATTGTAGCGTGACCGATGTTATTTACGGTCCATTGGGAGATAGCTCTCATACGAATGGCTGCACTGGCGGCCATTTGTTTGCTGAAGATATCTATCATATCAGCGGTCAGCTGTTTTCAAACTGCTAGGCATGGTCGGACTCTTTGAGAGGATTTTTCTTAATCTAGAAGCGTCTGAAGTATCTTCTATTTCACCACAGAAGTTTCTTCATGAAGTTCTTTTAGTTTTCCTCAGTTGATATTTATATGTTTTGAGGGATTCCTTGTAGGAGTCTATTGAGATTTTTGATTGTTTAGTTCGGTTGAAAAGTTTTCTGCATTCCTTCCTGAGCGGTTCTAGCCCCGAGCTCCACCACAGTGGTTTCCGTTTTCCTCTTATTTTTATAAGAGGACAGGATTTGTGAAGTGAGTGGTTAAGGGCAGTGGTAAGATCATTGACTTTTTTGTCTAGATCCTGTTTGTTTGTAGGGTTTTGTAAAAGTTCAGGTTTAATAAACTTTTCCAGTGTTACCCGATATTTTTGCCAGTCAGTTTTCCGATAGTTTCGGAAGACTGGTTGCTTGAGAGGTTCCTCATTAAGATCAAATTGAATGTATCTATGATCAGCAAAGGAGTGTTCAGTAGATACTTTCCAATTAGTAATCCTATGATGAACCGAATCGGAGACAAGAGTGATATCTAAAACTTCTTGTCTGTTTCTGGTAATGAATGTTGGTTCATTGCCAATATTACTTACTATAAGGTTAGTACTTTAAAAAAAATCAAAAAGTGACTCACCCCTTTCATTTATGTCAGTACTACCCCATACTGTGTGATGCGCATTAGCATCGCATCCAATGATGAGGCAGATCTTCTGCCGTTCTGCTGCAGCGACAATCCTTTTAAATAAGTCGCATGGAGGAGGGCCAGGATGGTCATGGCCGAGGTAAGCTGATACCAGCCAGTAGATGTTGTCACTGGTCTGGTATCTTATTGTGGTTACATCACGATTGCTGTAATGAGGGAGTAAAAATACATTAGTGCTACTTCTTACCAATATGCAGGATCTGGGTTCACCTTTGTCCTTCATATACAGTAGAGTATATCCAGGAGTCCTTAGTCCTCGAACGATGGACTTGATGATCCAAGGCTTTTGGATAAGGACAATATCTTCCCCCCTCTTGTTTAGACGGAGAAGAAGGGAGGCCGAAGCCTGCTTGGAGTGTTGGAGGTTAATCTGAGTTAGCTGCACCATCTTGGGAACAACTAAGTAGACTAACCCCCACCACGGTCTGGTTGAGGTCGTCGTCTGTTTCGCTCTCAGAGTTTGACTTAAGAAGGTCATCCTCGCTGAGCGAAACCTCGTTAGCGGAGTCATCAGTCTCCAAGTCGGAGAATTTGAAGACGTTTTGGGCATCGGAGTCATCAGTCTCCAAGTCGGAGAATTTGACGACGTTTTGGACATCCAAGTCGGATGTGGAGGGTTTGTTATCATACGTTTCAGCAGAGGATGTGCCGAGCTCGTCTATCTCCATGGAAGGAGGGTCGACTTGCCCAGCGGGTTCTTCCACTGAAGACGCACTTTTTGTTATGGAAGATGGAACGATGTTCTGTTCTTCATCTTTTTTGTATATTTTTAAGGCAATATTTGACCAGCCGAACCGAATCACGCCTTTTGTCTCAGCCAGGGGAGCTAGGGAGTCCTTATTGATGACAATTATAGCCGATCTATAGTGACCCTCCGGCTTTTCCAGCTTCGCGACTTTCCAGTCATGAGTAGGAAGGGTTGGATTGCCGAATTGAATCATTTTCATGATAGTATCTTTGCAGGAGAGTTCTGCTGGTAGTCTAGCGCGAGCTCTAGGCCTGCAAGGGATATCCTCCCTTGATACGACTTCAAGCTTAGCACCAGGCCAGAGTCCCTCTAACCTGCTTATCGCAAGTTTATACAGATCGCGCGATCTCTCTCCATCAAACGCGATTAACCTGACGCGCCCCTGATACCATCATGCGTCCTCAAAGATGGCAGGTTCCCCTGGGTTTTCCATCATAAGAGTCCAGTAGGAGGCCTGGAGCTTGTTCATGATGATCGCCCATTGATCGAAAGATATCGCACCATCCGCGTTACTCCTGTCAATGACAGCGAAAATGGGTTTGTCCTTCAGTGCGTCACTGTACGACATGTCTTTTTTGGAGCTGAGGGTGCTTGGTTTTTGCACCTTAGGCCTTTTGGCGTTCGGAATATCACAGAAGAATTAAAACTAGTAGGAACAGATGCGTTATTGTACACTCTATTATAGAAATGTAGGAGAAAATTCTTGAATTCAGTCGCACCGTGTTTGTAAAATTCGACTGGGATACCATCCATACCAGGAGCTTTATTGTTTTTCATTTGATGAACCGTATTTTCAAGCTCAACTAGTGAAATATCCTCATCAAGTTCGGTAACCTCAAAGTTATGTAGTGCGTAATCAAAGGTGTGAAGATCCTCGTCAGCTGACAGTAGAATTTTAAAATGTGCTGCTAGCGTGTCAGCCTCCAAGGAATGCTTCACACCATAGTTATACGACCACCAAGCTCTCGCACGGTCTCCCAGAAAATATTATCTATTGACACTGAGGATTTGGAAAGCAGGCAGTTTGGCAACAATGAAGACAAAAATTCCGTTATATGGTGGAATGCCCGTCCACGACCTAGAAAACTACAGATGGTCTCAACGCTGCGCCGATGTTTCCAATGCAGGTGGAGATCATAGTGTTTACAGCGACGAGCTGCACACAAGACATGTATAGTCTTGGTATTTCTGCAAAGCTCGTACGACTATGCAGGATGTCCACGCTTCTCCAACAACGTCACCGGACAACGAAATGTTGGCGCAAAATGTTAAATGAGACAGAGGTTCAAACCGAACTGTAACAGTAGGTAATTTTATGATGAATATAGTACCTCTTTTGAACTTTCACTCAGCTCCAGGCTATTTCACTTTAAATTTTAATATTAAATCTTCAGTAAAAGTTTCTTCCTTCTCCAACCGATAAAATTTCATGGTTCTAAAGCCTTTACCTTTTTCATTAATATTAACGCACATTACCTATATCCAAGCATACTTAAGTTGGTATTTGATCAAAGAATTAAGCATTAGGTATCATTTTAATTGCCATATACTCGAATAAAGATTTAAATTCGCCTCAAAGGTTCCACACGTTTTACTCGAAACAATAAAATGAACATCCTCGCTTTGAAAATCAAAACGAGCAGAAGCTCCTGAAATTAAGAGAATTCGTTTAACTACGCATTACCGCAGCATATCAAAAACAAAGTCGAACCCATAAAAGCTCATAATCCACTTTCATTGCCAAATGCTTTCATCCTGTAAACATAAACCCGATGTTTCAGGTTAGGAAGAATATGGTAACTTACCTAAACGTCGGCAAAATTATTGCTTCATATTCCTCTGGTGTAGATTCCTGTACGAGTGCTAATGCTGGTTGTAAAACAGCAGCTAAGACTTCTGCAGTACGCATCTCTTGTTGCAAACAAGGCCACACATGCTGCCACCATAGCTTCTACAAAAGACAAATGAGACATCAACTTAAATTTAAAGACTGTGTCACACACAAACTTCAAGAATACGACACTTAAAATGTAAAAAGAAAGGAAAATGAATTTTTTTTTTTTTTTTTGTCATCGCTCTTACTCTTGGTATAAGGTGCAGGACTTCTTTTAGCGTGGTCCGGTAGAAATGTGACTTTTGTGTGGGATCCTTCATGTTTATCACATCTAAAAACTTTAAAGCATTCACGGCGGGATCGCTATAAGCAAACGCATATACACAAAATAAACTTATTAATAACTTATTTCGAGAAAAAGGAGACACATAAAGAGAAGGAGAAAGAGAGAAAGGGCGATGTGTATAAAGAGCTCATCAATTTCTTAATTAGAAGGATAATTCAGGTAGAATCACCGGGTCATGCCACCATCTCCCTAGACAACACTATTCAATTGAAGGAGCAAAAGCTCTTCCAACACTCTTTATTCACAGTTGACCAAACAGAGGGATTGAGGGAAAAAACAGAAAAGAAAAAAAAAAAAAAAATGGCAACGGGAACTAAGGTACCAGCAAGGATACTAATTTCAAAGACGTTTGCACGGAGGAAATTACTTACTTAAAGTACTTAATCAATTGTAGGAGTTGTGCTGTTGGCCTGGATGTTGGATCCTTGCTAACAAGACGTGACGTGGCCTCTTGTAATGGAATTGGTACCCTTGGTAACATATTGTGAACGGCATCATCCAGCTTCGCAGAAGTGTAAGTTCGACGTAGTGATGTGAAAACGACAGTGTTTTTTTTTCGTAATGAAAAGATAAAAGCAGAAGAAAAGAAAAATTATTGAAGTGATGCCTGTTGATTTACTTCAGCCCTCAGTTTATATACATAATTCTATATCCCCTTATATAACGTGTCTATATAAGGTTGCCATGTAAAATATAATTAGGTGCTACAGAGAAATAAAAATAAAAAAGAGTTTTTTACGTTGCTGTTGATTACATTTACATTGAGCTGTGAGCTCTTTGGAGAGTTTGTTTTTATCCCAGATAAGGTTACCTAACTTTTGTTTGGTGACCTGATGGCAAAGGATGAATGAGGTGGAGCTACATACCATAGGTTTTTGGTAAACAAGAGGCGGAATAGGGGGGTAATGTAACTTTGAGAAAGGTGTAGGTATTCGCTAGGGGAGCAGTTTTGTTGTTGTTGGTTTGGTTTTTGCATTTCAGTGTGAACTTTGTTTTTGAAATTTACAATGAGGGTGAGTAGGTACCTACAGAGAAAAGAGATACGCGGAGAAGAAGAATGCTGAAAAATAATTAGAAAACACTTCTCTAATTTAAATTTTTTGTTTTGATTGTCTAATGAAATTCAAAACACTTTGTTAGGGTGATAAAAATTAGGTCGAAAAAAAAGGTTGAATTTGAATTTAGTTGTTACTTTGTGATTAGTTTGGTTGAATATTTTAACAAATGAGAGAGAACTTGTTGATGAAACAACCCGGGACTTCAAATGGAATAATAAAGTGCCTGTTTTACTTAAAAAAAAAACTGTAATTTCAATTCAATTCTCTTTTTTCTGAAGTTTTAAGACCCCTAGTAAATTTAAAAAATTAGGTCTACTTATATGCAAAAATATCTTGGAAAACTCCATATTTTTTTTTGTTTTTTGGTGAGTAAGGCAGTCGATTTAGTTCAGTGATTATGGAATGTGAATCGATTGATTGTAACAGTAGTAGTTTTAATTTTTTTCAATGATTTGCAGATATTAAATATAAACTCAATCAAATATAAGAATACATTTTTTATTTAATTAGAATTAGAAAAATTGTTTAAAAAAAATAAGTTAAATTAGATTAAAACAGTGAATTAAATGATAAAATCAGACTTTTAGTTGGAGCCGGTTTTTGAACACCTTGTTATTACTTTTTCAACATCGATCGGGATTTGTCTGTGGATGTGCATAAGTCCCAGACCGCAAAGGCGATTTTAACTCATTGTGGACCTTAAATAGGTTTTAAGGCGCCGCAATGAAGAAAAAAACCGCTCTGCCGAAGAACTCATAACCGGAAGCGTTGCAAGGATAAAAAAATAACTGTGTATACTGCCAAACACAGTCTTATTGCATTTATCCATCAACTCAAAGCAGTAACGGGAAGATGGTTGTTCTGCTTCTTTTCCGTTTACCACTTTTACCGCCACAACACCAGCTCATCTTTGAGCAAAAAACAGGCTGTGTCTGTATTTAATTCTAAGAGTTGACCAAAGCGGTTTATTAGCGACTTAACGGTGGTATCCAACTCATAAGTGTTATATCGAATTGCATTTCCGGAATGAAAATTGTAAGTTTAAACACATCTAAGGTTTCCGGTCGAAATCTTTCATGCAAATCGGTCAGGACAAAATCAATTAGAGGTGCATATAACGAGATTCTGTAGTATACCTCAGGGCTCATTCCATGGGGTATCACCCGAAACGCATACTTTTCGGTTCATAAAACTGTTAATCCGTATGCTAAAATCTACAAATCTTACAATTAAGATAAAACAGCTAAAAACGTAAAAAATAAAAAAAAATTAATCGCTAAAATATCAGCACAAGGATTAACAGTTTTATGAGTCGAAAAGAGTGCGTTTCGGGTGTTACACCATGGAATGACCCTCAGCTGAATTAGTGTCAAAATGAGTTCGGTGAATTTGGCGTCCACCATGACGTGGAATACGAGGAATTCTCAACTCAACATTCAACTGATTACACAAATTCTTTGCATGCTGCCAGGTGTTGTGGAAACTGGTATCTATGTTTTCCCGACGACCTTAAAGAACGGAAATCGTGTTCTTCACCGGCATTGCGCTGCTATTCAGGCCAAGAGATTTAGATTGTAGTAACTTGATCAAGGACTGTGTTAAAGACAACACATCACTCAAACTCAAAACTGATACAATAAACTGTGAATTGCATAAAGAAGTTATAAGTAAGGAAGCCTTGCCAGTCGTGGTGCTTGGGTCACACCACTGCGATATCGTTTCCAACGCTTCCACAATTTTGATGAGGTCCAAAGAAAATTGAAGTAATTGTTTCGCAAAGTGATGTGAGGGCACACCCCAAGGTGTTCATGAGGACAGTTTTTCGTTTCGGATGCGATTTGAAGAAGAAGGTTACCTCTTTCATTATTGCAACAGCGTCTCGAATGGCAGGTACTTTTGAAATTTGAGAAATGGAGTTATTTAGCTTATGACTGCAGCATGGAGCCCTAACAGCATTTTTCGCTTCTCTCTGAATTTCCATGACAGCACCTCGAACTTCTGAAAGCATAACAGCACATCCGTCTGTCCCTATTCCCACACAGCATTCAAGAGGAAGTTTGAGCTTTTTCTTCAGTTGCAACAATACAATTTGGCCGATGGCTTTGCCAGTTAGAGATAACTCCTTAAATTTAGAAATTCCTCCTAATTTCTCTCGGGCAGCTAGTTTTTTTTTCTAGTTTCCCTCCAGCTTTCCTCTTCAGATTCGTATTCATCAAATGCATCCACGAAAGAGACAAAATCATCACGAATGCTACCTTAACAAACGTAGCGTAATATAATCAGCCCTATTATGGTAACAGATCGGAAATTCTTTCCGATTTGTACGAAACGTAAGATATTTGTATTATGGTAACGTTTCCGATTGCTTAATCGGACATACAGCTGCGGTCAAAATAATAGTAGTATAGAGCTTAAGAAACAACAGAATTGAAAAAAACTTATCCGTCAATTCTAATTTAAAAAACCAATAACGTGGTTTCAAAGTGGGGTTTTAAGCTTTTATTTACAAAAAAAAAAAAAAACTTTAGTTTAATATTATTATCCGATAGTTGCAAGTTTATTGAACAGATGTTGAAATTCAGCGGTCAAAAAAATAGTAGTGATAGGAAAATCTACCTTGAAATGTTACGAAATCGAAAAATTAGGTCAAAATTTTTATTACAATACGTGGCTGAGTGTTCGTTCTTTTAATTAGTATTTAGTTGCATGTCCCTTGTTAGCTATAACAGCAGTACAAAGACGTTAAATAGAGTTCGTCAGGTTTCCACACCTCCCTGTGCTTATTGAACTCCATGATTGCTGTAACGCTTCGCAAAGGACTGTGTTGTTGCTTGGTTTACATCTAGAAGCATATTTTATTACAGCGCTCCATAGGTTTTCAATGGGATTAAAGTCCGAAGACTGCGCGGGCCACTCCATCACATCTACTTTACTTTCCTGGAACCATTGCTTCTTGCTGAAAGACCCATTTCAGCAAGAAGCAACTTCATTTACGGTAGCATTCAACTTCACTATACGGTAGCATTACTTCCTGCATTATCCTAACATAGAGATGCTGATCCATAATGCCTTCAGTCCGCATTATGGGTCCAACTCCGTAGAAGAAAAAACATGCCCATACCATTATGATTGTAAAGTGTGGATTATATTCGGTGTTTGGAGGTCTTCTTACATATTGACGAGATCCTTTTCCACCCCTTAACACAATTAAAGTGTAACGGGTTTTCACTATCAACGCAATGCAAAGTGAAAAAATACCAATCTGTGCAATGCTTTTACTCACACTACTATTATTTTGACCGCAACTGTACATCCGAAAAGAACGAAACAATGCGATGAAAATGACAAACTTACAGCAACGCATTTAGAATTCATGCGATGCATGGCGATTAAATGTGAAAATTGTTGGAACGCATTCGGAATTCATGCGATGCATGCTAATTTCTTGGTTTTCTGTTCTATCCGATGCACAGTGTTTTGTCCCTTTATGAAAAATCAAAAAAAAAAAAGTTTCCGAATGCATTCTTTTGACATCCTAACATAATTATAGAATGTCAACTCGTGTCAAAACGGTATTTTTTGAGAAATTACATTACATTCGTTCCACAACAACAGCATATCAGAGAACCTAGGTAATTTAACAGAATTAAGCGAATGTTGAGAGAGTAATTTCTTTAGGTTTGGTCTAGTTTCAATTAGTTTTATATTTTTTTGTACTTTAATGGTGAGTTGTTGTGTCAGTAAAGAGTTAAAGAATTTAGTTTTTCAAAATTATAAGTGAGTTATCAATTTTTCTTTGTTAATATAAGAAAAAAAGGGAAATAAGAATTCAAATTGAATTTAAAAAAAAAACATATTAAAACATATTCATAGTTTCTTAATATTATATTGCTGATAGCTTCAATTTGATATTGGCAAAGTTTCATCTGCTTTTGTTTGCCTATTGCTAAGATATTTCATTTCATTTACAGTTGTCCAACACCAGAGAAATATCGCATTTTTTGAAGAGTGGCTTCAAGCGGGTCAAAATAAGTTCTGTTTTTAGTTATGTTTTGAATGAATATATGTAAGAAGATGCCCCTGGTGTTATAAAATCGATCATGAGCAAGTCAGAACAGTTATTTACCCTAAATCATCATTTTAACTAAATAAGCAAAACAATTACTCAAACACTGTCACTGTAAGTATTTTTGATAAACATTTGTATGGACTCGCAACACTGTGCGATGTCTCCGACAGCAAAGTGGTCGCGGAAGGGTTGAATGCAAAAAAAAAACATGAATTATGAGGAGGGGACAGAAACAGAACAATGTAAACATTTTCATTAATTTTTTTCTGTTATTATTTCTTTCTAAAAAAAAAAAAAAACAAAAACAAATTCAGTGCAATATCAAAGGTTGGTCGAGTTAATGCAAACCAAAACCGATATAGCCAGAAATTTCACAAACCAGCCGCCTGAGAAGACAAACGTCGTTACGCGTCAGTGTTTCCTTTACGAATAGATACCATAAACAAAACAAATGTTACGATCGAAACTTCTCTACGATCGTATGTTTCTCCGATCTGTTACGATGATAGGGCTGAATACTCAGTTGGTAGAGGTGAGATGTACCAGTTGTTTCATCAAAAAGTGTTGAATAATATTGTGAGTCCCCAACGTTACTCAAAATTTGATCAAAAGCTTCTTTTTTGTAGCGAATACGTACAGTTTGCTTCAGACTTAACATTTTTATTGACAGAGATCAATCCCCCTGGATCCGCGCCTGGTTAACACATAGTTCGAGCATTTGTTTAGATCACATTTACATAAGACTCCATAGAAATAATTCTTCAAGTTATGAATCTGCAGTTTATGATTTGCAAATTACTGATCATTGTCTCACAACTATCAAGCTGAGCCATAGTGTGGTAAGGCCAGATTGTTTTGTTTTAGACAATCTTCAAAAAATTGATTTTGAAGCTCTGAAAGCTACGTTGACAGCGGTGTTTTGGGATGAAGTGTACCGAGCTAATGATCCTTCAGCGGCATTTGATCTTTTTCTTAGTAAACTTAAATTTCACATTTCAAATTGTATCCACAAGGAAGTCAAATATAAGAAATTAAAATGCCTTAAAAAATGGATGACTTTACCTCTATTAACAAAAATTAAAAAGCTGTTCTCGTGTTTAATCAAAAATCCACGAAATGTGCATCTAAAACAGTGTTATGATAAACTATGCAAAAAGTTAAAAACATATATTCCCCGTTGTAGGGATACGTATTATGCCAATAGCCTTGACGAGAACATTGGTAATCCTAAAAAAGAAGGGCAGATTGTAAACGATTTATTGAATAGAAATAAACCTAACGTTGATTTTGTACTTCATAATAATAACAGATTTATAAGAGAGAGAGATGTAGATAAATTTTTTATTTATAAATTTCAGTAGTGTAGCAAAGGTCTTAGACAACATTTTTGTATAACTATTATAACTAGAAATTTAAATGACATTCGATTTTCGTATTATGAGATAATAATATACTTTAACTGAGCTTTCAGAAATTGCTAATCTGTTTAATACTCATTTTTCAAACGTTTCTAACACAAGTTCAGATGACTCTTCAATTCATATTTGACATTGCGATATTAAGTATGAAAGTGTACAGCTAGTTTCTTTTCTGAACAATTTTCTTCATTTGAAATTTATAAAATAATTATGTTGTTGAAAAATTCCAAATCGTCTTCTTATGATAACATCTCGTGTAAGATGCTTAAATCCATTTCTTTTCAAGTTTCTGATGTTTTAAAATTCATTTTCAATTCAAGCATTCAAAAATGAATTTTTCCGCATTCGCTCAAAACAGCAGTATTCCACTTTTTAAAAACGGTGATTCGCATTTAATAAGTAACTATCGGCCTATATCACTTTTGTCTTCTTTTTCAAAGGTTTTCGAGAAGGGCATTAAACTTAGAATGGTCTCACTTCTTGAAAAAAGAGGATGAGGATGAGGATTGAGGATGCTCTCATGAAATTGTGTAGTGAACTTTACAATAGCGTTAATGCATTCAAAATTCCTGCAGCTCTATTCGTTGACATTACTAAAGCGTTTGATATGGTAGATCATACTCTGTTACTGGAGAAACTTTATAGTGCAGGTTCTAGAGGATTTTTCTACGAATGGTGTGCGTCCTTTTTGAAAAGTCGAAGGGAAATTGTTAAAGTTAGGAACTCTTTCAGTAAAGCGCTTCTTATCAATATAAGAGTTCCTCAAGGCTCTGTTTTGGGTCATCTTTTGTTTCTTATTTTTATCAATTGCTTATTCCTCCAGAAATTCAAAGACAAAATAACTGCGTTTGCGGATGACACTTCCTTATCATATTATAATAACAATTATTTTGACTTGATAGTAAACATGAATATTGACCTCACTGTCGAATTGTTTAAAGCGGCAGGCAATGACCTGGTCAGGAGTATGCACCAGCTCATTTGCAAAATATGGTAGGAAGAAAGCATGCCCGATGAATGGAACCTCAGCATTGTTTCCCCGGTTCTCAAGAAAGGATACCCTCTGAACTGCGCCAACTACAGAGGTATCAGTTTTCTTAATATCGCATACAAGATCCTCTCTGCCGTATTGTGTGAGCGTCTGAAGCCATTCGTCAACAACCTGATAGGTCCTTATCAGTGCGGCTTTAGACCAGGAAAGTCCACCATAGACCAAATCTTCACACAACGACAGATATTGGAAAAAACCCAGGAGCTTCAAATCGATACCTACTACCTTTTTATCGATTTTAAGGCCGCATATGACAGCATCTATAGAGTGGAGTATAGAGCCATGTATAGTTTTGGCATCCCCACCAAACTTGTCCGATTGTGTAGGATGGCGATGGAGAACGCACGCTGCTCCATCAGGGTCGGAAAAGATCTCACCGATACATTCGATGTCAAAAAAGGTTTTAGGCAAGGCGATGCACTGTCATGCGACTTTTTCAACATCGTTCTTGAAAGAATAGTGCAAAACTCCCACGTCAACACAAGAGGCACAATCTTTCAAAGATCCGTCCAATTGCTCGGATATGCCGACGATATTGACATAATTGGAAGAACACAGCTTGATGTCAATGGCGCGTTTATGAGCATTGAGACGGAAGCGAAGAAGATTGGTTTAGTGGTAAATAAGGGCAAGACCAAGTATATGCTGTCATCATGGAAGGACACCCAACACCGACGTCTTGGACAGAACGTCACGATAGACAGCTATAACTTTGAAGTAGTTAAGGACTTTGTCTACCTAGGCGCCGCTATTAATTCAGACAACGACACCAGCGCTGAAATCAAACAAAGAATAACTCTTGCCAATCGCTGGCGCTGTTTCTGGCAATTGAGTAGTAAAGTCCTCTCTCGAGCAACTAAAGTGTCCCTGTATAAGACACTTATCATCCCGGTTCTTACATATGGCGCAGAAGCATGGACCTTGTCAAAGGCAGACGAGAACGCTTTAGGATGCTTCGAGAGAAAAATTTTTCGGGTGATTTTGGTCCCGTCTGCATAGATGGAGAGTGGAGAAGAAGATTTAACGACGAATTATACGGGCTGTACAGCGACACTGACCTTTTCGAACGAGTCAAGGTCCAGCGGCTTAGATGGCTGGGTCATGTAGAGCGAATGGACACCAACGCTCCGGCCCGGAAAGTCTTCGAATCCAATCCCGAGGGACGGCGCAGTAGAGGAACGCCGCGACTCAGGTGACACTTCTTCATATAATTCACCAGGAATTGTAGAGAGCTTTTTCGTTTTTTTTTTAATAATTACTAATTTGTTAACAACAAATTAGCCGATTTTTTATTGCGAAAATCGAATTTTCGGCTCCCAAGTGCTACGAAAAGTCGAAAAATCTAAATAAAAAAAAAAATCGACATTAACTGGAAAAACATCTCCTTTAAGGAATGCATTTTGATTTTTTCGATTCAATTGATTCTGTTGCGAGTTATGATGCACACCGCAAACCAACTTTTTTCGATGAGCCTCTGATTATGATTTTATGATTATTTTACATTGCAAATTTAGGAGAAATTTGTCCAAATGTTACATTATTATATGTAAATTTTTCAATAAATGAACACTACCCGTTACGCCAAATAAATCTTAAAAATGTGTCTTTTTTCTGCCGAATTAACCTTAGCCCCCCTCCCCTCCCCTTAAGACAAAGTTGTTATAAAAAATTAGCTCTGTAAACGCATATGGCATGGACTTGTGTTTTTTTTTAAGACAGAAAAATTAGATTTCCTCTGGAAAGTTTTAATATTTTTTTCTCTAATCTCGGATATTTAAAAAAAAAAACAGATTAAAGATTTTTATTCGCAGAAACATTGTAATAAAAAAAGGAATAACTGTTCCCTTCATTACGATTTCACTAAGTTCTTTGGGTTAATATTTTATTAAAAAGTTTTCACATGAAAATAAATGAAAGCAGCTTACCATTTCTAATTGCTTCAAGTACGTTGATGATGAGTTCCCAGCTTGAATAAGCGGTCGGCCATGGTTAAATATCGTACATACAACCATTCCCAGCGAGAACATATCACTTAGTATGCTGCACGTTGAATGTGCTTGGGTTTCAGGAGCTATGCGAAAAAAAGAAGGAACAAAAAACACGAAAAAGGTAAAAACCAAGTAACAAGAAAATTCCTCTCAATTTCTATTTTAATTATCCCAAAAAGGATTCTCAACTTACCAGTAAAATCCAAGTTTGGTTGAGCCATTTTTGAAATTCGTGAGCTCCACGGTTGACAAACAATCGAGTCGGCAACATCAGTCTCATTAACTTTTTCTGAAAACACAAATAAATTTATTTAAACAAACACAACCGTTTGAAGTATTGTTTTATGATAAAGGATTTTTTTTTGATACAATTCAAGAAGAAATTATCGTTTGCAAATATATGTGATATCCTTTTCCGTCCTTTAGGTAAACACTTCCTACCTTGAGGGTAGGTATCGGAAGGTATGTACATACATTTGATTGAAATTGCAAGGAAATATATGTCAAAACTTCTAAAAGAAACATTTACTTCAAGGTCCAACAGGAATAAACATTTCATTTGGAAAATTGGCCCGAATATTTTCGTCCTGGCCATTGAGTTTGAGAAGGTAGAATGTTTCTGTTAACTGTCAAAAGGTTTTGTTAATTTTTTTCTTTTCTTAGAATTGCTGTCAAAAACTGGACAAAAGTTTCCTTAGCATATGCAAAACACATTTTGAACAATAACATTTTCGGTTCAAGGATCCGTAAATTTTTCCAATAAAGTAAAATCACTTCACCTGGAAAATAATTCCGCCCTTTTGCTGATTTTTTTTTATCCTTTATGGCTTTTCTACTCAAAAGTTTTCTTTTCTTGTATTGTCGTGTATTACCGAAATTTTATTTTCAGGTTTCTTATGATTTTTTTTTTTTTCCTTTTATTTGAATAAATTTAGCTCAAATTCATAAACGAACAAGATTGTAAATAGTGATTGAAGGAATAATGAAGACCGTTGTGTGGGGGATGGTTTTGTATTGCCTAATGTATACATACTCATGTCAAAGGTTCACAACCTGAACAGCAGATATACCCAATAAAGGGGAAATGTCAGAAAATAGTTCGTCTTTATAAGCATACATAATTCAATGATTTATCTAATATGTCTGCAGGTTACAATGATTCATGGCAGAATATCGTGCAGAGGCTTTTTATTTGTCTCACCTGGATCACATTCTAGGAAGGAAGGAAAGTAACCTTGTAAACCAACACACTCGGTTCACCAATGGGAAAGATAAATCATCCTTCATGACTGCAACCTCAAGAGACTGAAGCTGCTATCTGTCTTTTAGACAAAGAATATCATTTTATTAAATGGGAGACGTCAAGTACACACTTGGGCGAAGTTTTAGAACGGGTCACTTGGACGCATATGATTTCTCATGCAATAGGTAGCGTTATGTTTTAAGGAGGAATGTAGTTTGCATGAAACACAAAAATGTAATGTAAAATGGCACCAATTAATATATTGCAATTGCTATTCAAGAGATTTGATAAAACCCTTTGATTTTATGTTTAAAGTTTCGAACCATTACGTGAAAAGTCGTGGTTCGACTCTCAGTTGAATCTAAATTGATTTTTTGAAGGTATAGTCATTCGATTCGCGTAAATTGGCAAGCAGATTGTGTCATATCGGTAGATTTTACGTATTCTGTCATTGTTAAAAAAGACAAAGTCCCTGAAAGAACTGTGTGGCAATACGAGAAAGTCAATTGGGACGGCCTGAATAATTTCTTTCGAAATTTTAATTGGTCATTGTGCTTTCTCGACGGAAACGTTGATGCATCAGCTGATATGATATCTAACGTAATTCTCAACGGCATGAGAAATTTTGTTCCTCACAGAACAAAAAGTATCATCCCCAAAAGAGAATTCGTGGTTTGATTCAAGCTGTATTTTTATTTTTAATGCTCACATACAAAAGGCGAAGTTTTTGCTTGACCAAAAAGTAAAGCAAAAAAAACTGTTGTGTCCAAAAGGAAGCAAACATTTTTGGTCTTTTGTGAAGAACGTTAAGAACTCGACCAAGTCATCTGTCCCAACGCTCGTTTTCAATGACTCTCCGTATGTCAGTTCCATCGATAAAGCCAATTTGTTAGCAGCTCAATTTGCTGCTAACTCGACACTTCCTGATAGCATAGATATTGGCTCCACATGTGCTCGAGTCTGCAAATTCTGTGATGAAACAGATATTTTTTCGAACTCGCTCGGTTGCGAGAGTCCTCAAAGATCTCAATATACATAAGTCCGCTGGTCTAGATGGTATTCCCGCCGTTATTCTGAAGAGGTGTTCTTCTACGCTGGCAAGACCACTGCGTAAACTTTTCCATCTTTCCTATTCTGCTGGGATTTTTCCAAGCAGATGGAAAACTGGTTTTGTCCAGCCGGTCCATAAAAAAGGCGAATCTTCCTCCCCTTCCAATTACCGTCCAATTGCACTAACGTCCCTTCTTTCCAAGGTCATGGAAACGTTGATAAACCGTCAACTCATGAAATATCTTGAAGAACGAAAGCTTCTTAATGACCGTCAGTACGGCTTTCGTAGCATAAACGGTCCACTGGTGATTTGATGGCTTATCTCACCGAAAAGTGGAAGCAATCTTTACATTGTTTTGGAGAAAGTAAGATTATTGCGCTTGATATTTCTAATGCATATGATAGAGTTTGGCATCAGGCTCTTTTATCGAAAATGCATGCTTATGGTATCGATGAGTCTCTTCTTCCTTAGATTAGATACTACCTTTCCGACTGTTCAATACAAGTTGTATTACAAGTTGTATTGGATGGCTTCAAGTCTGATACCCACTTCATAAATGTTGGTGTGCCCCAGGGCTCCGTTTTGTCTCCGACTTTCTTCTTTATTTTCATAATTGAACTCTTGTCTAAAAATTCTAATCCGCTTAACTGTTTTGCTGACGATTCGAACCTCAGCTTCTCATATTCCTTTCCAAGTTCACGTCCCTGCTTTTCGGATGTGGAACTGGGACGGTTGCGTATGATAAGCTCATTGAATTCTGACCTTGACAGCATCGTTTCATGGGGTCATAAGAACCGAGTAGAATTCAGTGCATCGAAAACTCAATGCTGTCTCTTGTCGTTGAAGCCTAACATTCCCCCATTGCCATTATTCATAAATGGTACATACCTGCATCCAAGAAACCGAAAAGCTGTCAGTACTTGGTATGTGTGTAAACGATAATCTTCGTTGGACCACATATTTGAAGTCGCCAAAAACGCTGCTAAATGCTTAGGCTTCTTGAGACGATGAAGGAAGTTTTTCACTCCTTCTGATCTGGTTACAATTTATAAGGCCTTCATACGCCCAAAACTGGAGTATAACTCCCATATCTGGTCAGGTGACCCCCAAACATCTTTGCGCCTTTTAAATAGGGTAAAAAATAGAGCGTTTAAATTGATAGGTGATAGTTCAATCGTAGATTAATTCGATTAATTCTCTTGGACATCTTCGAAACTTCACCTGTTTCACTCTCTTTTATCGCTTTTTTCACAAGCAGTGCTCTAGTGAAGTAGACAGTTGCATTCCTCCCGTGAAACAATTTAGCCGCAACACCCGCCTCGCTAGGAATGCTCATCAGTTTTACCTTGAGCCCAACTTCGGGCGTACAGTCAAGTATAGAGATTCTTATGTGTGAGTCGAACCACCCGAATGTGGAATGCTCTACCTGTCTAAGACACGATTTGAGAACTTATATCTGAAAATATGGTCGAAAAAGTATTGAAATATAAATCTGACGAACAACAAATCTTAAAATTTGATTTTTATCTTTGCTTCAAGAGTTCCATTCTTTTATTTCAGTTTGCGTCATTCTCATTTTTAGATTAACCAAGCATAATTTAAGTTCACACGATGGAAAAAGTAAACAAAGTAGACGTCATTACCACAGTTTTCAGCAAGGAACTTTCGTTCCTCGGATTTAGCCCTATCCTACTTAAATAGATACCTTCATATCTGGATAACCGCCAATATAGAGTTCGTTTCCGTTCTACTCTTTCAGTTCCTTTTGTGGCAACCGCCGCGCCCGCCGGCAGCCATCTTGGACCCCTCTTTTTCATCCTTGCCATTAATGATGCCGAAGATCATCCTATATTCTTCTACCTTACTTTACGCGGATGACGCAAAAATATCCAAAGTCATATCGAACTCCTCCGATCGAGATTCTCTCTAGCTTCAAAATGACCTCGATTCGTTCGTCACGTGGTGTTCTAAAAATTTCCTTGAAATAATGATTGCCAAATGCGAGGTAATGACTTTTTATCGTAAAAGTAATAAACCTCCCCCCAGATCCTATCATATTCAGAACCTTCTTTTAAACCGTGCGCAGCACGCAGCTTATCCGAGATAGAGATGTTCTCTGCGACTGCGAATTAAATTTTCGTTCTTATATTGACGAAGTTATATCAGGAGCTGATTTCACCCTTGGTTTTATCAAGAGAGGGTCCAAAGAGTTACGCAACCCCCATTTAACTAAATCTCTCAATATTGCCTATGTTCGCCCTCTGCTTGAGTATGCAACGCAAATGTGGGCTCCATATCAAGCGGTTCATATGTCAAGGATCGAAAGAGTTCAACGTCGTTTTCTGCTCTTTGCCCTTCGGGAACTCTACGACCGACGTTAGAAACTTTCTCACCCTGCCTCCTTACATCAAACATCAAGCAATCTTTAACTTCACTCCTTAGAAATCCGAAGGAATGTCTTTGATATCATATTCAACACTGACTGCTCCCTCCTTTCAGACCTTATCTCCCTCAACATTAATCCCCGAAACGTGAGATTATTCCGCCTTTTTTTAATTCCTGCTCATCGTACATCCTATGGTCTCAACGAAACCTTATCCCGTATGATGAGTAAGATTAAATCTGTTCCTTTTCTTTTCGACCTCAGTCTTCCAAGTCCCTGTCTAAAACTCCTTCTTTTAAATAGTTTCTCATCCTTGTAGTTTGATTTAGTTTCGAATTAGTTTTAATTAGTTTAAGTTTAGTGTTTAAGTTCCTTAAAGCTTGTATTAAGCTAATAAATGGGGCGGTAGCCCCAACAAAATTAAAAATCAAAAATTAGAATTTAAAGCCTTACTCTACAACTTGCTCAAGAATATACAAACATTCAAATCATATTCAAGGCTTTCAATTAAAACAAATATTTTTTTTTTGACAAAAACTAATTACGATCTTCCAATTTTAATTCCGAGTAATCCGTTTTAATGAAATATAATTTAATCAAAACCTAACTGCTGCAAAACAGTTACATTCTGTCAAAAGCTTTCACAGGCATTATTCAAATAAATCGATGGTCAAAACTAATTTGTGTTTATTTATTGTTCTCTAAATAAATTTTGTTCAATGAATTGATTAAATCTCAAACAAAATTTATAATATACCAAATCATGTCACTTACCAATAAATTCTAGTCCAGCCAGTTTCCAGGTGCCTCTTTTGGTTACCAAAATGGACGACGGACAAACATTCCGGTGTACTACGTGACCAGAATAGTGTAGGTACGATAAAGCTTCTGTTAACTAAAATAGAGAGAAGGAAAAACGAATTATTGTTTGTAGCCTACTTCACAAAAATTAAAATCAAGAGCTCATATACACTGGCGTCAAAATATAGAATAGTTTTTGAAAGTATCTCTTCTTGCAGAGGTACATTTATATATGTAGTTGTATAAATAGACTTTTCTCAAGAAAAAGTTTACCAATCAAACCTCCCACGTTGTAGATATTTCACAATCTTATTAATTCTGAAGTGAATCAATTGAAGAGGTAAAGTTCTTTTTCATATTGTTGCGGGTTTCCTTCATAGGGATGACGGATGACTTATAAGTCTGAAAAATTCATTGAAGCTATTTTATTGGACGCCAGTGTACAGTAGGTTGTTTGGTGGAGAACACGGTTAGAAAATACTTCATTCTTTTTATTGAAAATTGACAGTGGTTTAAATTTTCTTCACGTAACATATTTGTTATTTATCCAGTTTCAAAAAAGGTTGCCTTAGCGATTCTTTATTTACAGCGACATAATTTCGGATCAGGAAGTGCCTTAGAGCATTGACTTCGAATTTATCGTAAGTGACAGGGATAACTTCAATTTTATAGTTAATACTTTACCGCATTAACAGGCAAAGCTTTTGGAGACAGCGACTATAGGTGTCAACTGAGGGGAGTGCTTTACAGCAAACTACTGGAGAGCTCTCGATGTTGGAAATTACTGGAAAGCTATCGATTGCATATGGTTGACTATATGAAAAGGCTGCTGATGTGACCAGTCACTCAGTTTTGATTATAAAGTGAAAATGTAAAGATTGATTTAATGTGATTATTAATCAATGTGGTATCTTCTATCTTCTATCTTCTATGTTCTATCTTCTTCTTCTATATATATAAAAATAATGAATTGCTGTTCGTTAGTCTCGCTAAAACTCGAGAACGGCTATAATGATTTGGCAAATTTTGGTTTTGAATTATTTGTGGAAGTCCAGGGAAGGTTTAAAAGGTACATAGTTAATTTAAAAGAAAATAGCAAACAAGTGTTTGTTATTGTTTTTGTTTTGTCCTGGAGTTGTAATTGAATATTATTATTACAGAACATTTTAAAAGAAAAAAGAAAAAATTTTTATTAAAAAATGTATGTTGAAGATCGAAAGATCACCTCAACTCCATGTTGTTCATGTTTCGATCTTCAACATACATTTTTTAATAAAAATTTTTTCTTTTTTCTTTTAAAATGTTCTGTAATAATAATATTCAATTACAACTCCAGGACAAAACAAAAACAATAACAAACACTTGTTTGCTATTTTCTTTTAAATAAATTTATACCATACCATGGAAATCTTTTGTTTACTTTTCTAAGTTTATTAATAATGGCTTGTACATTTGCTTAGAAATTAAAATTCACTGAATGTGAGTGCAGTGAATTTTATAAGTGTCGGAGTATTCCGAACTAAATTTGCGTCTTAGAAGGGTACGGCAATCATCTAACTGATGAGCCCAATTGCCGTGCCTGGGCGAAACCCAACATGGAGTTGAGGTGATCTTTCGATCTTCAACATACATTTTTTAATAAAAATTTTTTCTTTTTTTTTTAAATGTTCTGTAATAATAATGTACATAGTTAAATTTCATTTCATTTCATTTATTTATTCAGTTCATTTAGCCTTAAGATTGGAGTCTTATTTTGGCTTAAAATTAACAATATATAATTATAATTATTGTTCAATTCATATATGTATAAATTAATATAAGGTAGGAAAAATTTACATTAGGAGAAAGCAGCATTAGAGTTAAGGAGAGAAGAAAGTTACAACTAATAAAATGTAATTAAACTAATCAACAAAAATCGAGTGGAAACGTAAGGCAATGTCTGGGTTTCGTAAATGGGATGTGGTAGAGGCTACAAATTGGTTAAGATTCGATAGATTCTTGATTTCGACGGACAAGGCATTCCAGATCTTAGCAGCTAAAACAAAAAAGGATCTTCGTGTTTGTAGTGTAAAAGTGTTAATAATATTTAAGTTTAGAGTACGACGAGACAGTGATTACTTTAGCTTATCGAATAAATAGATTGGCATCTTTAAACGAATTAAACTAAAAACATATTTGAATATTTCCAGAACGAAGTACGACATGAGTGGCATATTAAAGATACAGTTAGACAAGTGGGAGTGGGACATATGGTCAAATTTTCTAAGAGCGTATATAAAACGGACACAAGAATTGAAAGCAACAACATGAACGGACACAAGAATTGAAAGCAACATTTAGTTTTTGTTTACTTATTGAGTCCATCCCAGCAAGTATAGATTTTACTAGCATTAGCTTAGTTTGTTGAGGTACAAAGTTAGAAATCCTCCACAGACGCCTTAGGCAAAGATAAATAGAACCAATAATTTTATTGACATGATTATTCCAAGTCAGAGTTTTATTGAAAATAATTCCCAAGTTCCTCACAGTTGACTTGTAAGGAATAACATGATTGTTTAAAAAGACTTTGGGAAAATAAGACTCATCTAAACTCTTTTTGTAAATAATAATTGATTGAGATTTACTCGGGTTGATAATTTGGTTATTTTCAACGGACCACTATATATATAAGTTATTCATTATTCATATCTTCATTCAGATTATGTACCCCATCTTCCAGCAGTCCTAAATGAAAGTGTAAGTTAATTTGAAGATCATCTGCATATAGGTGGCAGGAACTAAATTTGATTACATCGACAATATCATTAATGAACATGCTGAAAAGAATGGGGCCTAACAAGGATCCTTGCGGGATTCCACAAAGAACTTGATCAGGTTGAGATACTGTTGCACCTATGACGACTGTTTGCAACGATTGCTTAAAAAACTATTTATCAAACCGATGGAAGACGAAGAAAAATTGTATTTATATTTTATATATTTTGATGAGAATATTGTGATCAAGAGATCCATAGGCGTTAGAAAAGTCTAATAAACTTAAAATTGTGACTTTATCCTCGTCAATAGCCACCCTGATATCATCAGATACCTTTCGAACTGTGGAAACGCAACTATGGTTTTTCCGAAAACCCGACTGAAATGGAGATAATAAATTGTAAGACTCAATGTAATTCCTCATTTGGTTGAGCATTAACTTTTCTAATCCTTTGGAGAGGAAAGGTAAAATACTGATTGGTCTGTAATTTGTTAACTCCTGTTCACAACCATTTTTTTCGAATGGGCATAACTTTTGCAAGCTTCCAAGAATTTGGAAATATTGAATTTGTAAGACAGTCATTATAAATGTTACTAATGTATGGCAAAAGCACTGGTAAAAGGAGGCGAATAAATTTTGAAGATATTTCATCAAGAGCCAAAGCGTCTGATTTGATGGAGTATAAGGCGAAAGTACAATCTGCTAAAGAAACAGTATTAAAATAAAAAGAACATTCATAGATTTTAAATTCTCGGGAAATGTTTGATGAAGTTGCAGTTGTAAGTGTAAAAGATTTATTAAGCTTGTTCGCAAAATCGATGTCAGTATAATGAACTTGATTGGCCGTTTTAGTAGCGCCTAACTTTTTTAAATTGTTCCATATTATTTTAGTTGAGTTGTTGGTCACGTCTAAGAGATGTGCATAGATGCGTTTTTTGCATCCCTAATTGCTTTGACTAGAATGTTTCTACAGGCTTTATACCTTTCCCAATCAGTTACTGACCGTGAACGTTTGAAGATGTTATACAGAAAGTTGCGCTCACAAAGAAGATTAGCGATATGAGTTGACATCCAAGGACAATCATTATACTTAAGTTTTTTCTTTACTGAAATATATTTGTCATATTAATATTTGATGATATTATTCAGAAAATCAACTTTAAAATTAACTGATGGAGAAGATTGAAGGGGAAGCAAGTTCATACTTAAGAACTCATTAAACATTTCGTTTGTGTTAACGTTTTTGAAATCACGATAAAAAATAAAGCCGCTACTTTGAATTGGATGGAGTTCAACATCGAATATAAGAAAGGTGAGGCCATGATCTGCCACACCAGTGATTTGATTAAAAAACAGCACTTTTGTTAGGTTCGAAACAGCAAACAGATCAAGACAAGTCGCACTATGAGTTGTTATGCGGGTAGGTAAATAGCTGACAAAGTTGTTACTGTTTGAATCAAAAATATTTTGTAAGTTTATGGAAGCACTAGTTGTGTTGGACATGTTCACGTTAAGATCCCCACACAAAATGATGTTTTCATAAGTCTGTACTTGGATAAAAAAGTTTCAAAATCACCAAACGGGAGTCTACTAGGGTGTCTATATGTACAATTAATTAACACTTTCTCATTTGGTAGGTTTATTTCGACGAGAATACATTGAATATCGTCAAGATTAAGAAAGTCCAAACACCTTGCTAACAAACCCTTACGAACATAAACTACCACACCACAAGCTCGACCACTACCATCCAATCTAAAAATTCGATAGCCGTCAATTGAGATCATGTTATCAGTTATACTTGCATTTAACCATGTTTTAGAGCAACAGATAATATCTATTGACTTAGGAGACAGACTAATTTTTAATTCATAAATTTTTGATAATAGACTACATATACGTTTACGTGACATACTTTCAATCCAACCGACCGCAAAGATAAAATGTTAAGCATTGTTTTCGATAGATCCGTTTTTGTTGTCAATGAACCATCATATCTCTCTGCAAAAATACATTTCGCAATATCACCTCGCTCTTTTATGTTGCTACAACCGAGAATCAGTTGTAGAAACTCCGAGCGTCAATTTTTCGTGAACGTTATCAGGCAGTGGAACAATTTACCCTACTCTATAAGAAGACTTCGCGGCACCAAGCAGTTTGATGCGGCTCTATTCAGATACTTGGCAGTACATTAATCCAGTTGAAATTAAACTAAATTTTGTATAAAATATTTTCAATAAAAATTTAAGTTCTCCGTTAAATCTTTGTATCTTGTTTGTCATATTTCATAATTTACTTTAACATATTGTTATTATTGATTTTGATTTTGAAATTAACTTAAATTAAGACTTTGATTTTAACTTTTACTAATCATTATAGGCCATTATAAGGCCCATTGTAAAAGATGAACATATTAAATAAATGAAATGAAATGAAATATTTCAGTTTAACAGATGTGTTCTTCATCACATTATTGCACTGTGAAGTATTCGTTGCCTTATGAAATATTCGTTACACTGTAGAGTAGATCATTCGTTGCCTTCGAAACTATTCGTACAAGTTCATACGCATACACATATTGTCATTGCCTGACATTGTTTCAGTTAAGTGAATGAGAATGAGAACCGGTCTTGTTGACTAAAAGAGAGTGCAGTGTGTGTATTGATTAAGATGAATGGTGTCTGAATGGTGTGGAAGGCAATGAATAAGTGAATGCATTTACAAAACGAGACACTCACTGCAACTCCCTGCTCTGGGTTGACAGCAGATATGCTAATGCTAACCATTACGCAACGGGTACTACGCGCGCCGCCGTTGATAACGGATGAGCTCCAGAAAAGTAAACGGCATCTCTCATAGGAGGTATCTTGCAGCAACTGGAACTGAGCCCGGTTTATCCGTCCTTTTATATATAAAAGTATTCCAAAAGGACCAGACTCTAGACTCTAGAGGTTGGAGTTGAGCGTAAGGTTAACAATAGGTGCTTTTGCGAATATTAAAACAGAATCGGTAAAATGTATATAATCGTTAGTTAAAGTAAACAAAGTACGATATATATTGTCATCAACAAAAACAGTGTACATCAAAGGAATGGGACAAAACGTCATTATAGACATTAAAGATAGACACAACTTCGATGTTGTAGAGAACTTCGTCTGCCTTGGATTGCTGCTGCCTCGGGTTAAGAAGGCAGTTGTAAATTGCACCTAAGGAAGCAAGCCATTTTCTAAAGCACCAAGCAATGTTAATTAACGTGTTTTGCCAATAATACGATTTAGTCCCGAAACAAAACCGATCATTCTGAGTCCGTTTTCATTTCTCTTGTTTACTGATATTATGTTTTCAGGCCAAAAGGACAATTTTAAAATCATGTCTAGGGGGAGGGTTCATTAAGCCTTGATACGGATTTACTTACTTCAATTTTATAAACATAAAATCGATTCTCCACCTCAAGTCAAATTGTTGAAAATGCATAATGCAATACGCCACACCATAAGCACATATGGCGAAATTTTAATGAGTTAGGTACTCACTATTGAAAAGGCAAGCCACGCTAGAGAGTGTTAAATTTATATTTATTCATGAATAATTTCAAGTACCAACTCATCCGAAGACACTTTAAATGAAAGAAAACACTGCCATTAAAAGACTGGCTTTAATCTGCGAAACCCCTTTTGGAATTATATCACACAGATACACCATCAATTTCAACTTCTTCATACTTCCATATATAAAAGCCGCATGCATTTACTCACCTGTAATATTCCATATTTCAATTCAATATCCAAGAAATTATACTCCCGAGCATGAGCTGGCCTCTGAACGACTGGCACTGTCGGTTGTGATGCACCAGTGCTTGGAGGTCCAGTTACCGGTCCAAAGGTTCCAGCTTCCTGCATTTGAATAAAAAAAAAATTATTTCATTTTATGAATGGAAAGCATTAAGTAAAACGAATGTACGAATAGCGCGTCTTTTTTGAATTGAAATTCACTCGGCGCGGCCTCTCTACGTTAATTCCAAATCGCATTTGCATCTGTAAGAGTGTTCCAGGGAGATATTTTGCAACAGTTGCACAGAGCAACTATAAAAAAAAGAATTTAGAAGCTTATCTCGCATTTAGAGGCATTGGGAAAAAAAAAAAGAAAACAAGGCACTACGTCCCACGAATATGCATAACGTTCGATAGCACAGCTGTAAATTTCCGTAATGTGCACTTACACGTTAAAGCTGATCTCGAGGGTAATTTAATATTCGTAACGAGAACACATCCCTTCGCTAGGGGGACGTATTTTTTCTTATACGTTCAGATCAGGCCAGCGCTGTATTTACCATCAGGTGATTTGTATGAGAGCATAGACGGTATATTTTATAGAAGACGTTATTCGGATGAATGTGCTCACAAAACATAAAAAAAAATACCTCAGTGCTTTTTTACTTGTTTAAATGAAACATGCTTTCCGAGGTAGCAGCTCCTACCTGATGGCAAGTTGCGCTTTAAGCTTCCCCAATCCTTCATACAGCCCTGTCTCAGTCACTTCATTCAAATTCACTCGTCGCGTCGGTACACACATTAAATTTATTCCAAAGTGCCTTAGGAGCAAACACATCATCTGAACAAGCGAATTGGTACGGAGCTTCTGATGGAAATTGATTCCACAAGTTCTATCCAAGTGAATGAATACATATACATATACCCCATTCACATATAGGTTAAGATAAGGAAAAACTAAGCTACCCATGTACTCACCTGATATGCTAGTATATTGGCAAGACTGGCAAGAATTGGTTCTGTTGCAAATGCCAACGTGTCAGAGCATTCTTCCACTGTGTGAAGGATTTGTAAAATCTAAATGGAACTTTTAAGATGTGGTCTTTTGTCATTGTAAAAACATTAGACATCACTTACCTTCGGGTGTCGAAATCTTTCAAGTTGTTTTATAGAAGCTCGCAGGATTTCGGTAATTGTCTCTTTTCGCTTGGGCTTGTGTAGTTTTTCTGCAATTTTCTTCTCGAATATGAAGACAGAACATTCCTGGAAAAAGAATAAAAAGCAAATAAGTAAGAAATTTAAGAAATGAGAAATGACAGAGGAAATTAGTTCAAGACAAACTTTTATTTCAAACGAGGTTCTTGAAACTTTCCGATTTGAAGAAGGGAAAAAAATTATCAATTTAAGTCATTTCTCTATGACTTTACCTTCAAGTTTTTTTTTTTCATAGAGAAAAGTGTTTTAATTACAACTGTAAACATACAAAGGGGCTCAATAATGCATTTCGAGGCCAATCGTTTTAGGTGACGAAACAGAGATTGGGTATTATTACTTTTGCTTTCATCTCTCTCACTTTTTATATTCGCCTAATTATCGAATTCAATGGCGAATTCAAAATGTTTCTTGTTGACATTCGACTGGTATTTTTTGAGGGGGGAGTCACTGTCATTTCTCACAACCATTCCCTTTGTGATCGGAATGGAGGGAAACGAATCTGCCGGTTCCGAACGGCTAATCGAGAAAGCACTTTTCATGGCAATGAATTTATTGTCGGAGGACTTGACAAACCCCGCGAAAAGCGATACCCGTGGAAAAACACTTTATTAAGTTCACTACCGTTTCCACTCACGGGAGGAATCTCTCAGGTTCTAGAGTATTTGTGTTCCATTACGGTTTAGAAGTCTTGGAGCCTTGTCCAGTTCCCGCTCGCGTGGGAATATGGAAATGAAAGATAAAAACCTTTCTCTTGGATAACTCTATCTAATAAGAAAAAAAAACAGCATCGAAATCGGTTGAATAGTTTTAAAGATCTTAGCATGTAATCAGACAGACGACTTTGTTTTATACTATATAAGGATAAGGATGAATGTTCACCAAAATGTGAATACAATGCAAATAAAAAATTCCCGTAAATTAGCTGTCAAATGACTGTATAGATTCGAAGAACTCTTTTCGACTAGCCCGATATTGACAATTGGCAAATCGAGGTGAAATGATAAGAAGATTTCAAATTCAAAACGACTAGCCTCCGATTCCATAAACCATCCTCAGTATGGAATCATAGACAGCAAAATAGGGTTCCATTTTCATATAAGCCACACACTTCAACATTAAAGAATGTGTTTAATTATTAGCCTTTGTTAGAGTATTATTTATTCGTACTACCACATTGGTTACATGTTTGAACTACCACTCTCATTACTGTGTTTGTGTTTGGGAAACTATTGCATAAAAAATTAGATTGTACCTCCGCAACCGCATTCAATCGACAAAAATAGACAAATTCCATGAAAAAAAGATATTCGAATTACAACTCGAGAATATTTTAGCGAATTAAAAAAAACCATGACATAACCGTAAAACAACAATCAGCCTAACACAATTTTGTGTGTGAAGTTTTTAATATTTTTTTTTTTTTTTGTTTTCCTTGTTGATTATGGGAAAATTAATTGAGGCAAAACTGGATTTGGGACGCACAAGCACATACATACATATGTACATTGTACATGTTGTGTGGATAGCGTTAATTGGTAGCTTTGTTTTACAATCGCCAAATGCCAAAAGCCCAAACAACACCTTTTATTCGGCGAAAGTATACCTAAGTGCCTGGATATTAAAAAAAAATCATATTTGGAGTGGATTTAGAATTTTTTTTTTATTAGTGTTGTAACTCGGTACAGTTGACTGAAATAGCACAATAAAATACGCGCATATGGAGACTTAAGTGTGTTTTAAGTTTTTTTAATTTTTGGCTTAGTTTTAGAGTCTATTTGAATAAAAAAAAAAAAAACACAAATGGACTATAAGTGGCTTCAACCATTTTAGCTGTCCCAAACTTCAGTTTTCCTTTATATAGAGTACAGAACAATGTCCTGTTATGTTATGTGTAAATAGAGAAATCAGCACGAGTACCAGGCACGAGCTGTAACCTGAATGTTTAACGAAGCGTTCATGCTACCTCTTACTTTTGATACCTTTCTGATGTCTAGTACTTTTGATACCATAGTACAACCGCAGTTGACAGCAGTGAATCACAAATGTACAACGTACCATCGCCACACCACCCACACAACAGCAATATGAATGCATGAGACATTAGAGTGTTTACTCAACTAGTATAATTCACACACGGTTCCTTCCGTAATATTTATATACATAGGTAACCTGAATTTCGTGGAAAAGGATGCGGGAAAGGAACGGGCTAAGTCAGAAGACGAAACTACTTCTCTACAAGCAGCTAATTCGGCCTGCGATCACGTACTGTTTCACTACTTGGTACACGGCAACAAAAACCCACATGAACAAGCTAGCAGTTCTCAAGAGGATGATCCTGCGGATCTACACTGGACTACATTATGACAGGATACGAAGGAAGCACGTCAGCAACAGGAGACTCTACGAAGAAGCGAAAATAGTACAACTAGACAGGTACCTCATTGACTCCAGCCGTAGATGTCTGCGAAACATGACCAATCACATGAATCCCTTAATAAGGAGCATCATAAGCCAGCCAAGACATCCTAGCCAACGGTACCTTCTAGCAATGGAACTTCTGGATGAAGATCTCATCCCTACAAGTGATGAAGTAAACATCAACTTCTATGCTGATCAGGGGTCAGCATACCACCGTGGCTGACCAACCCAACACCCTCACCCCTCCCCATCAAAGCACAGTGACAACCGGACTTGAACAATCCGAGAGAATAAAACGACAGACGAGGAGATTAACCAATCACAGCAACAATTAATTTCAATTATTTTTTTATCGAGGTCAATGTAAGAACGTTAGGCCCCCTCTGTGCCAACAACATATAAATATCCACATCGTTAACTTTAAGTAAAAAAAAAAAAAAGTAAAAATATAAGTAAGTGGAAAAAGGATGAACCCGCCCGCCGCCGAGCCGTCAACTTATAGTGAGCAGCCATAGACTCGGTAAGAAAATATTTTAATTACATTTTATTGTTGCCGACTGAAAACCGTCCGACCATTGAGTACTATAGGATTTCCGTTAGGAAAACCTCAGTTCGCAGCTTCTTAACATCCTCCGTACCACCAGGGGCCGTACATAAACCTGCCGATCCACTAGAGCTATTGCCTGCTGTTTTTCCGTGCCACCAAGGGCCGTACATAAACCTGTCGATCCCCCAGAGCTATTGCCTGGTGTTTACCGTGCCACCAGGGGCCGTAAACAAACCTGCCGATCCACCAGAGCTATTGCCTGCTGTTTTCCGTGCCACCAAGGGGCCGTAAATATACCTGATTTTCTCTACTTGTTTCAGGTCAAGGCATTACCAACGATAAGGCACCTAACCGTAAGTCCTGACGACCGAGGACCAACCGTACGGACTGTACGGCACCGTAGGTAGTTTTAAGTTTATAAGTTATACGTTATACCGTGTTAAGAGTAATTAGTTGTGTTTGTAATAAAGAGTTAGTACATTTAAGGTGAAGACATTATCCTGAAGTTTCGTGTTTTTTTTTTCAGAAAGACCCTGGCTAATCCGAAGAGCGAAGCCACGGCTGGAAAGCAAAAAGCACGTCACAAATGTCAAAAATTATATATATAAAAAAAAAACGTTACGTTGTTATCAATCACCTTCATATAACGTCAACCTCGCCGGACACAGGTACTTCAACTCGTTTCCGCAGAATGTTAAAGAAATGAAGCCCTTCGTAGCAATACAGAGGTTTGTTGAGAGACGACGCGACGCTTACTACACCAGTGTTCAAGTGCAGTAAATGGGAATATCTTTGACAGGGGATAAACAGAAGTACCGGAGAAATCACCCAAAATAATATCACTCAGACGAAGAGCAGTGGAAACGAATTCTTAAGCGTCTGAAGAATATTCCGAAAAAAAGAAGAGATACATGAGGCAACAGAACCCGCAACCTAGACACGAACCAATTCAAAGAAATGCAGGAGCAGTCCCGAGGAGGATCAACGAGAGACTTTTGGAGATTTAGCCGGCTCACGGGTAGGTTTGGATACTTTCTAAAAAGGATATTAACATAAAACTTCATCGCAAATGGTCGTGATTTGAAATGGAGTGTCAACATATGAATTTATTGTGTCGCATTGCGTCGCACTGTAGTCCCAAATGAATTTTCTTGTTGAAAAAATCATAAACAATTTTGTACAAGGAAAAACTGCTAAAATTCACTTTTATTATTTTATAAGGATAATAGTTATGTATAAGTTTTTGAGAAATGTATAAATAAGAGCGGCTCTATTGGCTGAATGAAAACTCTGACTGCTTTCGAACAAAAACCAAACTTATGATAATTTTAGCGCCTTTCTTGTTCAAAGTTAAATGATTTGGAAGAAGCAAACATTTTAGTCGCCCATGCTTTTTAAGTTGTTCTTCTGAAAGAATTTTATGCCGATTCAAGACCATTTTTGTGGTGATATTTTTCCTTATGTCTTAATTATTCGGTGGTTGGGTGTGTACTATTTGGGAAGGCTCCGACTGGTGTCAACTTGGCGGCTCCCAGATGTTGCAACTTATAGTTAACGTCAATTGTGCTTATACGCGGTAACCACCGATAGTAACCGATACTTCGCCCGGAGTTGATCTGCTAAACTGTAGTAATTGCGAGTGTTGACAAAGGAACGCAGAAGAAAAGAAATGTGATCAACAATGCTCTGCGAGTAACTGACTGCCCGAATCTCAGCAGTCTTTCAGAGCTTTTCGGAAAAGTCCAAGCGAATGAATTCGAATGACAGAATCAACGGTGGAATACAGCAGTCAAAAAGGAGCTACTCCAACATAGTTATTTGGCTTAAAGGTCATTCAGAGTCCTTCAATACTGGGTCAGGGTATTGCAGTAGGGATGGTAGCAGAGAGCTCCTGGTGAACCAACGGCAGCTCTCACACCCCTGCAGCAGGGTACTGACACTGGATATTCCAGCCCTTTATGTTCGAAGGGATCCCAAAAGGACCTGCCCCTCCAGGTTGGGGGTTGTGCGTAGGGTTAACTACCCAGCCACGTAAAAAACCTCTGGTTCCGAGACAACCAATAGCCTCGGATAACGATAATGATTTTAAAGTTGAAGACCCATGCAAACGAAAAAAGGACAAAGACCTCCGGATCAGTACGTGGAACGTAAGATCTCTTAACGGATTACGTGCAAATGGAGAACTAGTGGACACCCAAGACTGCTGCAAAGCAGACACAACCGCCATCCAAGAAGTGCGATGGAGTGGACCGGGCATAAAGAAGATGGAAAACTGTGACATCTACTGTGGCGACTGCTACAGAAAACAGAAACAGCGCTTATTTGGGTTCGGATTTGTCGTTAGAGGAAGACTCAGGGATAAGGTAACTAGCCAAAATCCAGTAAATGGGTTAATAATGACCATCCGCATCAGGGCTAAATTCGCCAACATTAGCCTTATATGCGCCCACGCCCGGCCCCCACAGAAGAGAAAGACGACGATTCCAAAGACTGTTTCTACAAGCTCCTCGAAAAAACATATGAGAAATGCACTAGACACGACGTGATAATCGTTCTTGGCGATTTTAACGCAAAATTAGGGAAAAATTTCGGAGGTTTTGTCATGGAGGCTACATGACAAAACATCCGAAAACGGACTAAGGCTAATCGATTTTGCTGCGGGGCTAAATCTTGTTGTAAGTAGTACACGCTTCCCGCATCTCAAAGTTCATAAAGGTACATGGCGATCTCCAGATCAATTAACCGTCAACCAAATTGACCATGTTGCGATCGACGTAAGGCACTCTTCCAGTGTGTTAGATGTCCGAACTATCCGAGGCGGGCCAACTTTGACTCGGACCACTACCTTATTGTAGCCAAGGTACGAATGAGGATATCGTGTTCACGACCAGCACGAACTAACGCTGTGAAGAGATATGACGTCGGAAAGCTACAATCGCAAGAGATTGCCAATGCCTTTTCCAATCGAGTGTCCCTTCAATTATCCTTGAATCCCATGCCGCCAGCATTAAGCATTGAAGACCAGTGGCAGCAATGCCAAGAAACCATCAGAACCGCTGCCTCTGAGGTTCTGGGTTTCACTCGGCCCAAAATGAAACATATGGTTCGATGAGAATGCAGGCAGGCAAATGCAGCCAAACAAAAAGCACGACAAATGATGATGCAAAAACGAACAAGTGCTGTTTACGATCAGTATAACGAGATTTACAGGGAGAAAAGAAGAGAGGAACACCGAATTCTCAAAAAGAAAAAGAAGCAGGATAAGAAGTGCTCGTTTGAGGAAATTGAGAGGTGCCATGACGGGAACGAGATTCGGAAGTTTTTCCAAAAGGTAAAAAGATCCTGCCAGGGTGGCAAGCCCCGAACTCAAACCTGTAAAGACCAGCAGGGAAACATAGTTGTAGAGTCACAGTCGCTACTGAGGATCTGGAAAGATCATTTCTGCAGACTGCTTAACGGCGATGAGGACACAAATTCCGCTGTCAGGCAGATTACCGTATTCAGCTTGGACGATGATCAAGAATGCCGTCCTCCCGAACCTAGAGGAAGTTAAGCTTGCCATATGCAAACTTAAATCAAATAAGACTGCAGGTGCAGATGGCCTTGATGCCGAACTTTTCAAGGCAGCTGGAGACCACTTGGAAAGGAGCATGCACCAGCTGATCTGCATGATATGGTCGGAAGAAAGCATGCGGGCATGCCCGTAAATGGAACATCAGTATCGTATGCCTATTCCTAAAGAAGGGAGACCCTCACAATTGCGCCAATTATAGAGGGATAAGCCTCCTTAACGTCGCTTATAAGATTTTGACGTGAACAATTTTATAGGTCCTTATGGTTTTAGAACAGAGAAGTCCACAATAGACCAAATTTTCACATTACGGCAGTTCTTGGAAAAAACCCGTGAATATAATATATGTACACCATCTTTTTATCGATTTCAAGGCCGCCTGTGACAGAACTTACGAGCTATACAAAGCCATGTCTAGTTTCGGTATCCCTGCAAAACTCGTACAACTATGCAGGATGACTTTGGAGAGTTCACGTTGCTCCGTCAAGGTCGGTTGAGAACTCACCGAGAACATTGATGTCGAAAAAGACTTTAGGCAAGGCGACAAACTGTCATGCTATGTATTTCTAAAACATCATTCTTGAAAAGATTGTACAAAACTCAAACGTCAACACCAGAGGAACAAACTTTTGAAAGTCTGTGCAGTTACTCGCCTACGCAGACGATATTTACGTAATGTTAAGAAAAAAGCGTGATGTCATAGGTGCTTTTGCGAGTATTGAAACAGAAATGGGCTAAAATGAGTTTGATGGTTAATGAGGGCAAAATGAAGTATATGTTGTCATCAAAAAAGCACACAGAACAACGACGAATTGGACAAAACGTCACAATAGACAGACATAGTGCGGAGATCCAACGGAGAATAACTCTTGCCAACCGTTGCTTCTATGGGTTAAGAAGCATTGGAAAAGCAAAACCCTCTCCAGAAAAATCAAGGTAACCCTGTATAAGACCTTGGCTGGAACTAATTCGAGCGGCTGTCTGGCTCGAATTAGTTCCAGTCGAGAAACCCAATTTTCGAACATTTTTCACAGCGTTTAGAGCCGTATGTCAACAATAATCTGGCTAATGTTCCCTTCCAAGGTCTGAATAGTCTTGTGCTTCATAACCGCACACAAAATAGTCAAGCGGTGCTAAATCGACAGATCTTGGAGGTAAATCACATAAATAAAACTCGAAATTATGTGAAAATTGGCGTCAACAGTGGTCATGTGACTTCAATTCTTCCATTATGAAAAAGTAAACCAAATTGAGCATGATCGAGTGACAGCTAGACCAACTCCGAAAAAAGTATCGACTGCTTGAAAGCCACATGGCAAAATAAAACACCCATTATAAGCTTGAAGTCAGGTGCTTTTGCGAGCACTCAAAAGAAGCGGCAAAGTGAGTGTTATGGTTAATGAGGGCAAAACAAAGTATATGGTGTCATCAACAAGAACAGAGAACATCGAAGAATTGTACAAAATGTCCCAATAGACAAACAAAATTTCGAGGTAGAACAGGACTTCGTCTACCTAGGATCCGCTAAAGACACGAAAAATATCAGTGCTCGATCGGAGAATCGCTTTTTTTGGAGTAAGAAGGCGTTACCCTCTCTAGAAAAACCAAGGTAACCCTTTACCTACTAGTTGATCATCCCAGTTCAGATATACGGCGTGGAAGCGTGGACTGCGGATGAGGTCGTTGCGAAAAAAAAAATTCTCCGAGAGATCTTTGGTCCCGTATTTCTCTTATGAAAGGAATATTCAACAACAAACTGTACCGTTACATTGGCATATCTTGTTTTCCAAAACACATTACAAGGAAGTCGCTAAGCTGATAACCTCGTCTTAGTCGAGGCAAACAAGTGGATGATGATATCAACTGACTTCGAGTGCAAAACTGGGGAGTGCTCGCCCAGGTGCACCCCCAACTAAATATAATGCTCACCTTATTAAGCAAGTAAGTGTTCTTCAATTGAAAATCTTGTAGGTTTACAAGATTTTTTAAATAAAAAAACGGGTCCTGTTTTTTGTATTTCGACTTTTCATTTCTTCAGCACACAAGGTACTCTTGAAAATTTTTCATTGAAGCTTCGAACAGTCATACTACCCACTTTTCAACTAGCTACTCTTTGTAGTCCTAAGCTTTTACCTGAGCATTTCGGCTTGGTAAAGGCTCCAGAATGAAGACCATGCGTAACAAAGGAGTGCGTTTTTTATTTTCCTATGTGATCTTGATTTGTGTAAACTCTGAGATATTCAAGCTCAAGCCAACTTGTCAGTTGTTAGGTAAGGTTGAAGGCAGCACCTGACTCGGATCTCAAAAATCCATTGTGCTCCCTGGGAAAACAGAGGATGAGAAGGTGGGAGGATTGGAGAGGTAGAGGGTTTGGGTTGGTGGTTGGTTTATTGGGGTAGGGAACACCCACTGAACCATTTAGAGCCCTGAGTAAATTTCAGGACGTTGCTTAATGGGAAGTTAGAGATGTCATCAAGTTCGTCGAAGAATAATTCTCCGAGGGCTTTTTTCCTAGTGTGGGCCAAGCTGGGAAACTCACAGAGTAAGTGGAATGATCCTTGTCTTGTTACGGGTTTCACTAGAATTATCTCTGATGTTGTCCACATGTGATTTCTCTCTTAGTCGCCTCTTACACAACATGCCAATCTCCGTTCCTTTCACCATTACAGTGTTAGATATTCTGACCCGACACTGCCAGGCAAATTGAATTCAGTATATCAAAAGTAGCACATTTAATAAACCACATAAATAGAATAACAATACCGATGAATCTTAAATTTGATTAAAAACCCCAAAACCCGAATGAGAATAAAATTCAAATCACCTGTATGGCCTTTTATTGGAAAATTCTATTTTTGACCTCAATTTGCTTTGAAATTTTCCGTACATGGCTTGGATACAAAATATAAACTTTAAAACAAGAGTGGAAAATAACCCATGATAAAATTATTTGGCCATCGCTTCCAATCCTTCAGTTCTCAAGGGTTTGCTGGTTAAATTCCAGGAACTGGGAGGAAAACTTTTTTTTTTAAATATTCAATTCGGGTTAACTAAAGTGCAAAAGGGTACAGGTACGACCATGTACATTCAAAGTAATCGAAAAACAGGGATAATTCGTGCTCCTATTGATTTTTTCATGCATACTTATAACCAACCCAAGAGGATGTTGCCATCAAAATGTGTGCCCTTTTCTAAATGGAACTTTATTGCTAATGGAAAATTTGTTGTGTTAAGACAGAAATGAAAAGCTCTTGAGATAAGAGATAAGTAAACAGAAATCATGCATAAATGACGACACATTTAGAGGAACCTTCTTTGGGTTGAGCTTAGCAAACGTTAGAATTCAATTTCCAAAAACCGAATGAGGAGCAATTTTTTATTTCAAAGGGAAATTCCAATCGAATTCGATTCGCAACAAAGCGTGTTAAAAGCCATCGCAATGCATTAAACATACATTAATGTCTTTTGGAAAAGTTATTGTGTCTACCTTATAGAGAAGTCCGACCCGACCCACTGACTAAACCTTCAACGCGACGATGTTGATGATTTTCTTCACTGCCTCTTACTCCATTATCCCCCCTCTACCCTCTGCCAGTTGTGACAAGCTGTTGCTTGAATAAGATTTCTAAGATGAAAACCAAGATGAATAAAACAGAAATGAAAAAAAAATCTGTTTCATTGAATTACAAAAGGATTTCAGTGTCTTTTTGGCTATGTTCATTTGTTTGTCCCTCTAGAAAGGGTGAGTTCTAAGAAATAAAAAGCTAATGATGGAAAAGCTAACAGGTGGATGGTGGTATACATATATATTCATTCGTATTCTTCTGTTTACTGGATTTTCGATTTTATTTATTTTCTTCGCTTTTATGCTTCGTTTAATCCAAACAGCATACGACGACATGAACGCACGGATGGTTTGTCGCAAAAAGAGAAAAGAAATAAAAATAAACGCACCTACATTAAATTTTGCTTGAAGCCAAATTCCAAAGCATGTCAATGACGAATCTGAAGGTATTGATAGATAGCAATATGTACTAAAAATTCCATTTGTGATGGAGATTCTATTTTTGTGCTTGGAGGTTGTTTTCGTGTTTGCTGAACTGTCTAGGACAGATGATAACTGCGAAATGGATGTGGCATAAGTCTTCTTTATGACTAGCCTTTTTACGTGCGAATAATCCAAATGATATGGTACAAGAGTTTTCATGTCTGTCAGTTTTATTGGAAAATTAGAATGAATGGTTTCTATTAATGTGCCACCAACCGGTAGGTATTACAAAAGCAGACTATATTTGCTGACGCGACGCGACGTGGCATAAAAAGTGAGACGACGACATAAAGAAATCTTACAAGAAAAAAAAACAATATCTTATTTGCTTGCATGTTGTATTGGCTTATTTAGTAAACCGGCACGCTCTGGGAATGAATGAAAAAAGTCAGCCTATTCCAGTTGTCGGAAGTCCGTCGTTCGTGGCATATAATGAAGCTTAGTACGAAGCATTTGTTAAACGCAAATGTTGTACTTTTTCAAGAGCCTTACAATACTTGTGTCTTCCAGAAAAGTCAATAGCCTAAAACAGATATCTTAAAAGTGTGTAAAATGAATTTAAATAGGCCTTCCTTTTTGGGGGTTGTTCGTGGGGTTCCGAAACAACTAACAACCATGGATGAAAGCAATCAATTCACAAATGACGATGCAAGCAAACGAGAAAAGGACAAATACCTCCGTAATATAAGAGTCGGAGAGCTAGTGGAGGTCCCAAACGGCTGCAAAGCAGACTATTCCCAAATCCAAAAAGGAATGGTATAAATATAAAGAATATGCAAAACTGTGACATATACTATGGCGACTGCTCCAGTGCGAATTAGAGACGGATCTGTCGATAGAAATAGACTCAGCGACATGGTTAGCTACCAAAATTTTGAATGATATTGTTTTCACAATAGGAAAGTCCAAACTTAATTATAAAATAAAATTCCATCCTTCGAACCAGAAAACCAATGACTCATTCATAAAGTGCGTATTTTAAGAGGTATCTATCTACTATACACATTCAAAATGGAATACAAAATAAAAAGGGTCAATTAAGTCGCACGAAATTGCAATTGAGTGCTGAAAACAATACCAAGCTTAAGTATTCGCTCTTCATAACATATTTGGTGGTACAGGGTTCCCAACTACACATTAATTTTGAAAAATATTGAAAAAAATTAAATTAAATATGCCAAAGGCTTCAAGCGAAAATCTAAAAATGCCATTCTATTGCAGTTGCTTTTACAAATAAACGCAGAAAATTTAATCAAAATCGTTGAACCAGTTTAAAAAAAACAGCTTTTTATTTTTCACTAGTTTTTTAAAAGAATTTTGCGAAGTTTAAGATCTTGCCAAAAGTTTGAGAAAAAAATTTGAAAAACATCAAAGACATAGTTAAAACTATATTACAAAAAACCAATTTTCTTTTTAAATTTATAAAAAATTCAAAAATCTAAATTTTTTAAATGTTGATATGCAATATTTCTTTAACAACTTAAGACTCTTAAAATATTAAATAAAATATAAAATTTTGTCAACATCGTGCTAGGCCATTAACGAGAGAGTAGGTTTTTATTAAATCAAATGAAGTACAATCTAACAATATGAAACTTTTGTCAAAGAACCTAATATTATATGGTTCCTGATATTGTACAGATTAGGTATAAGTATAATTTACGCAAATATCTCGTAAAACAAAAATAGTGTGCTTCTCAATGCTTGTGACGGGTGGGACAGTACTTTTGTGACGGGTGGGACGAGTAATATTTGGCCATACAAGTGTATAACGATTTTTTTTTTAATTTACTTTAAATCAGCTCTTTAATGAATTATTTAAATGTTATTTAAGAAATCTTTCCATTTCATAAGAATTTATAATTTTCTATTCTCCAGATATGGATTTAAATATAAATTAAGTTATTAATTTTTTATGCGTATACGGTGTCGGTTTCGCTGGAATGACCCAAAACTAAACTGGAGATCAAACATAAATGAAAGAGTCAGAAAAGCCACAGTGGATCTGTTCTTCTGTAGAAAGTCATTAGAAACTAATGGGATTATATCCTCAGATCACCACTGCCTCTACACAGCGGTTATAAGATCGATATTTACATACGGGGTGGAATTATGGTAGACAGTCTTGGAAAAAACGATCTATCGTGACACAATACAAAGTCCAACGATCAGCAAATATGTGTGCCAGCGCAGCTCTTCGATCAACACTTTCGGCTGCTTTAAAAAAACTCCTTAATCTCTTTACAGCAAGCAAACGACTACCAGAACAGCAATTCGTCTAAGAGCCACTTAACAATGAACATTCAGTTCCATATCAGGCCACTCCAATTACACCACCACCAACTCGTTTTAGATAAGAGCGACTCTTAAACAACCTAGCACCTACTCGATAGGGTACAAGACAGAGCTTTAAGACTGATAGGTAACAGTTGAATTGTAGAGTCGATCGAATCTTTTGAACATTGTCAAAACGCTATCTCTCTCTCTCTCTCTCTCTCTCTCTCTCTCTCTCTCTCTCTCTCTCTCTCTCTCTCTCTCTCTCTATCTCTCTGTCTCTCTCTCTCTCTCTCCCTCTCTCTCTCCCTCTCTCTATCCCTCTCTCTCTCCTCTCTCTCTCTCTCTCTCTCTCTCTCTCTCTCTCTCTCTCTCTCTCTCCTCTCTCTCTCTCTCCCTCTCTCTCTCTCTCTTATCGTTTTTTTATAAACTTTCCACAAACAGTCCTTAAGTGATTTAGCCAAGTGCATTCATCTTCTGAAACAATTTGGTCACAACATACGCTCTGTTCAGCGACCAGCTTAGGCCGAACAGTCAAATACAGAGATTCATATTAGTCGCACTACCGAATGTGAAAAGCTTACCAGGCTAGGTTTTTCTCCTGCAGTACCTACAACTCACAAAAATAAACACAATGTGTAACCCAACAGGACAAGCTAACTCTGCTCACGGAACATTCTGCTTAGGGACAAGTATTCTCTAAGCAGAATGCTCCTTGCCTACAAAATTAGCGTTATAACCGGGCACAGCTTCATTGATACACAAGCCTCTATATCAAACGACTCTATGAATCTTACATAGATGTATAGTATATTTTTAGATCTTTTTAAACGATTCAAGTGATCTCAGGAGCAAAAAAAGTGAATAGTATTTAACGCTTTATGGAAAACTCAAAATGGTTTAAGTATAAGCAGTCCCTCAAATTCTCTTGTGGTATCATAATGCACATATTATGATTGGTCTCAGTCTCTCAGTGCGTCAGCCATTTTCCCGATTGCCACCTTAACAAAACCTCATCTTACCGAGATTAGGTTTGCAAATGTGTACCATGCTAGTTCAAAAATATTTGCTTTTTTATTCTGACGTTTTTCATGGGTTTTGTTCTGCTCTGAGGTGATCCGATCTGTCACTAGAAACTGTTACTGCTGAACACAGTTTTTGAAATTTGATTGAACATAACAACACCACTTCACACAGGGGCATACATTCATTTGTTCGAAATTGTTGACATGCGGTTTGCTGACTTAAACTTAAAACATTATTAGTGTAGCAACAGATTTGATTGAGCGTGACTAACTTAACAGAGATTATAACCCTTTCAACTACAAAGAATGATTTAGTTAAGTGAGGTAGGTTAGGTACTCCCTCACACACGTCTTATGGTATCACAATGGACCTAATATTGGCCTAAGTGTTTCAGTTGATTTTTTCCTGACAGCCATTTTAAACCTAACCTAACCTCAAAGAAAAAAGAAAAAGGCCGCACAGGGGCTTTTGATATATGTTTGCAAGAATATAGCCTTCAAAATATTTATAAAACACAAATGCTTTCTTATGATTTTCCCTTCGCGAACTTCAATGCCTTATATGTTACTAACTATAATATCAAGTAAAAAATAATTCTTATGACCCAATGCTGGATCGAATGAGGCGTTATTGGAAAGATCAATTTGCGACCACTTTTTCGAGCAACTGAAAGCGTACTATCGGCATTAACAAGTGACAAGCGTTGTTCTGGAGTAAGTCTATTCATTGCAAAAAGTCAAAACTTACGAGTGCCATTTTTTGTCAAATTGACAATTACTAAAAACAGTGTTGCCAAATCAAAAACCAAACCTTTAAAGAAGTAGTAGTAGTAGTAGTAGTAGTGTGTCATTTTATTTAACAAAATTAAAGGTTTTTTTTTGTTGTTATTTTACAATTTCACAATTATGTAAAGAACTTTAAAGAATCATTCTCTTAGAAACAAGCGAGTGTTTCATGAAACCATAATGCCATCTTAGTTAGAGGTCAAAATTAATTTTAACAACAAAACAATTTCAGTTTAACATCCCATACTGTCATGTGTATAGCCCTTTAAATGGTTGTAAGCCAGAAAAGCCAACCCACTTGACCAAAGCTGTTTATAGAATCATACTGACTGATTAGGTTTGAAATCTAGAATCTGTAATTGTTATAATACCACCAATTAATTCGTCCAAAGATTGTTCATATTTAATTAATTACACATTGCCATACTTAAAATGGAAAACTGACGGATAAAATCAAATCTAATAATTGTAGGTATAAGCAATAAACAGTAATCACCGCAGAATCCATGTGCAAATTTCATCAAACACACCACCCTCATTAGTAAAGTTTTGCTGGCGTTAATTGGCAATCCAATTCTGATTCTATCCCTTTGGTTTCAGCAGAATCTAAGAATACCACAAAATAAATTTTTTGACATAGACACTTCCACATAGACATTGCCCACCATTTTCCAGACTTTATACATTCCTAACATAACTGTTACGACTTAGATTTGATGGATTGATCAAAAGGATAAAACTCCACTTTTCAACACAAAACATTTCTCATTTTCAATGCCGTATGAAATTATTGAACGGCCTCAAGATCCAAAAAAAAAAGCTCCCAGCTTTACGCTCATAACCTAAAATCACCCACACACACAAGCTCAAGGTAAACAAAATATATACAACCATACACATACCTTGCCATCACTTTTCCGATACGCATCATGAATTTTCCATGCCAATTCGGGTCCGGCACATGCTGTCTGCTTTCCAATCTCAAAATATTGAATTATTGGATTTGTATCGACGGGATTCTGTGGACCAGTGGTGCCACTCTTGAATTTAGAGAACATCGTTGCAGCTGGCATACCATCGATTATCTTAGAAAACACCGATGTGAAGCCTGTTGGTCTGGTCCTTTCCTCGACACTGTCGTATCTTTCAAATGTTTTCGTCTTTTGCTCAAGTTCACCGACTGCACCCATAAACAGCTCTGTTTGTTCGGTATTACCGGGATGTACAGAAAATCGACGGTGCGACGTAGCCACGGTACCACAATGAGAATACAGTTTGAAGCAATTTGTTGAACTTTAGTTTTACAAAAAGAGAAGAAGAAACAAAAAAAAAAAAAGAACGCTATCGTAATTGAAATCGAATGGTTTGTGGCTTGGTATGGTGGCTGAGTTGTCCTTGTGGCAAATAATCACACGATGAAGGAGGTGTTGAAACTAATTTCAAAAAATAGGCACTAACTATGTGGTGTTGAAACGTTGGTGTTGTTGGCCTTGAAGAGCTCCATCAATGGCTAGAAATATAAAAAAAAGAGTAGATAAATTAACGACACGTGCTTTTCGTATTTATATTTCTTGGTAAAATTGAAATTAAGCAAATCGGTTGGTAATGACAGAAAATTGTCATCTTGAGGCTGAGTTGCATGCCCAATTTGCCTCAAAGTGGTGCTTATGTTTACCAACGCTAGTAAGAGTAAGTATTATTTGGTAATTAATAAAAACGACGAACATGAGGAATAAAAATATGAGTTTGTGGAGCAATAAATAAATGAAATGGTTTAGCATTCTTCGCATCAGATGTTAGAAAACAACTTTATTTTCTATTGATTAAGTGAGGCTTTCGAACAGCTATACATATTTGGATCTGTGAGCGTGTTGATTTTTAATATTCTAAGTGCATAGAGTGGTGTCTGGTGTAGGTATTTAGATGTTCCAATCGATTGAAAAGAATGTGAGAGGAGTGAAGCTGTTAGATCTTTGTAATTCTTATGGATTTTGTTGAAAGGCGTTACAAACTCGGATGAATTAGGAGAGTTTACTTTCATAGGACAACAAGGATCTTCAGTCATAGATTACTGCATGGTTAGAGGCAACTGGATTACAGTGGTAGCCGATTTCGAAGTCCTGAGTGTTCCATATTATGACCACATGCCAATAACTGTTGACTTTGGAACAGATATCGTAGAGGAGCAGTTGATTGATTTAAGTTTTCCTCCAAGACTGAAATGGCACAACAACAAGAGTGAAGAATACAGATCCAATCTGGAAGCAAACATTTCAACAGATTGTCAATTTGGCCTAGATGAAATTGAAAATGCAATTAAGGCATCTTATCCTCCTCATAATGATACTAAGGTCTTTAGACAAAAGGAAAAATGGAATGACGCGGAGTGTGAGCAGGCTCGCAAGAAATCCTTTGGGTGGTTAAAAGCCTTTAGAAAATATAGCGGTAAATACTTACAAAAGATGTACATTGAAGCAAACTTTGTGTATAAAAGAATATGCAAAGACAAAAAAATTAGCTATTTGGAAAAAGAAGCTCTCAAGCTTACTAATTGCAGAGATTCTAAGGAATTTTGGAAAGGAGTGAACCTACTAATTAGCAGAAATCTACAAATAAGCGCAAAATTAAACTTGGATTTATTGCATGATTACTTTAAACAACTTCTCAACCCTGAAAACCTAGCACCGCCTATTCACTTCGCAAAGCCTAAATATCAGGACGAAATTTTGGATTGCCCTATAAGTCGTGAAGAAATGCGAAACATTCTGAATAAACTTAAAGACGGGAAAGCTGCAGGTGCGGATGGAATACCAACAGAATTCGTAAAATACGGTACGGAAATGTTAATAGACAAACTTATAACGGTTTATAATACTATTTTGAGCACCGGTGAATCTCCAGTGCAGTTCAAAAAATGCATTGTTTTTCCTATACATAACAAGGGTAATATAACAGATCCAAGCAATTATCGTGGAATCTCCTTTCTTCTTTATAAAGTGTTTACCACAATTTTAAATGAGCGGCTGACGAGTTGGATACAAAACAGAAAGTTACTCGGAGAATTTCAAGCAGGATTTAGGAGGGGTTATTCGACCACGGACAATATCTTCATCTTACAAAGCATTGCCAGCAACTTGATCGACCAAAAGAAGAAATTGTACGCTTTTTTCGTCGATTTCAAAGCAGCCTTCGATACAGTGGATCGTAGAGCATTATTCTACAAACTCTACAACGTTGGAATGACAGAAAAATTTGGAAAAGTGCTCGAAAGCATGTACAATGGAAATCAATCAGCTATTTGGAACGGATCAGAAACTTCGGAATGGTTTGAGACACAAATGGGAGTTAAGCAGGGATGCAGTCTTAGCCCAAGCCTCTTTAATCTGTTTATAAATGACCTTGTAGACTTCCTTCCAGGTGGAATCGAAATTTCAGGCTTGAATATCAAAGCGCTTTTATTTGCTGACGATGTGGTAATGTTTTCTTACTCACCCCAAACATTGCAATTGATGATAAACCGCCTGCAATCATATTGCCAAGTATGGAATTTAAGGGTAAACTTGTCCAAATCTAAGGTGATGGTTTTTCGAAAAGGGTCGGGTCGAACTCCGAGGAACGAAAAATGGTACTTCGATAGAGAGCCTATAGAAGTCGTAAAAACTTATAAATATCTTGGAGTTACTATTTCTAGCAGTCTTAGTATGGAACCTCACCTTAAAAATAAACTCGTCATAGCGAAAAGTGCAATTAACGCTACATGGAAAAAATGTTTTTCAAATAAATCAATATCGCATAGTGTTAAATACAAAGTTTTTGTTGCGATTGCAGAATCAATATTGTTGTATGCTTCACAAGTGTGGGGAGGAGTAAAGTATGAAACGGTTGAAAAATTACAAAGATACTTCATTAAAAAATGCTTTCGCCTACCCAAAAACAGCCCCAACTATATGATCAATATTGAGACAGGACTTTCACCTCTATTCACAAAATCCCTGAAATATCATGTAGAATACATTTTAAAGGTGCTTGATATGCCAGACGAAAGGCTACCCAAAATTTTAGCTTTAGATGCAATAAGGAAAAAGAACGTCTGGTATCCAAAGTTGGAAGAACTTGGGAGATACTGCCAAATCAACTTAAGATTTCTTGAAGAAAATGGAAAATATTTGAAAGAAGATCTGTAAAATCTTGTGTTGAAGGTGGATGAACAATACAGAGCGGATTGTATGCACGAAGCTTCATCCTCCGTACATAGATCTATTTACAACCGTCTTAATTATAATCTATGCGAACAGAACTACTTTAAAATCGAAAACAAACAAGACCTAATTTCAGCAATTTTCAAAATGCGAGGAGAGTTAATTGAATTGAACTATATTCCTCATCGAGATGATCTACCCATCTTCTGCAGCTTATGCAACTGAAGAGAACTGGAGGATGTCATTCATTTTATCGGTAAATGCCCAATTTTAAGCGAAATTAGAAGAGTTTTTCTCAACAGCAACTATAAATCGGAAGATAATGTACTCACAATGCTCAACTGCGAAACTAATGTCACAGAATTATACAATTACTACCAAACTGCGATGTCATATCGGAATCAAATAATAAACGAAGCCTTTTAAATACAAAAAAGTAAAAAAAAAAAAAAATCTACTATAGTTATAGAAATTCTTATACTTGTTTTCCTATCAAACTAATATAATTATAATTATATATAATTATAGGGTGTCCCGTAATTCGTTTTACATACTTTGGGATATGATTCTTGGTCATATTCTAAGAAAAAAATTGTTCTACAGTAAAGTCCGTTTCTCAAGTTTGACATCACTTTTTGACAATTTAAAAAAAGGCTAACTTTGGTGTACCCTGACCTGTGTTAAATTCGATATCTCTGTCAATACTGATGATAGAGACCTAATCTTAGACTCAATTTTTTGTAAAAATAACAACCTTTTAGACTGTATTTAAATTAGGCTTCCATAGGTTTAGGGTTGCCAGATTTTCAATTTTAAGTGGTGTTCAAATTTTCTTCCCAAAACAAAGTTTTGACTTTGAGGTCATTTTTTTGGAGAAAAGGCCTGATAAACATAGAGTTTCTTTATTTTTTACAGATGAACAAAACAATAATAAAGAAAAAACTCAGCATTAAGTTAGCTCAAAAACCGATACATTTTATGATACTTGGAAAAATACAAAATGGGAAAAATTTAAAAAAAAAAAAAAAAAAAGTTTTTGCTTTGAGGTTTGTTTGAATAAAACAATAATATGATCACTTTTAGTAGTTTTTTTTATGTATTTAATACAAATACAATTATAACAAGTGCTCAAAGCCCCATCCTTCGTTTTGAATCCATGCCAGAGCCCGTTTTTGGATTTCATTGTGGGTGTTTGCTGTCGATAACTCTTGTCTTACTTGTAGTCTTGTAATCTTTGAAACTGTATTTAAATTTGACTCCTATAGGCTAAGGGATGCCAGATTTTCAGTTAGTATAAAGTTCCTGGTATCCTTTGTTGTGCTTTTCTTCAATTTCCATTTAAAAACTCATATAAAAAAAAAATGTCTGCGTATTCTTCTCTCGTAAATGAAAGCATTTCAAAAAACTCTCTGATCAAACTGCAATCGTGACTTAATTTGACAAACTAATGAACAAATTTGTTTTCTTATTCTTTTATACGACTTATTTACCTATTGAACATTCATACCCCAAATTTAAAGCAAACATCCACAATGAAATCCAAAAACGGGCTCTGGCATGGATTCAAAACGAAGGATGGGGCTTTGAGCACTTGTTATAATTGTATTTGTATTAAATACATAAAAAAACTACTAAAAGATATCATATTATTGTTTTATTCAAACAAACCTCAAAGCAAAAACTTTTTTTTATTTTTTTTAAAATTTTTCCCATTTTGTATTTTTCCAAGTATCATAAAATGTATGGGTTTTTGAGCTAACTTAATGCTGAGTTTTTTCTTTATTATTGATTTTTTCATCTGTAAAAAATAAAGAAACTCTATGTTTATCAGGCCTTTTCTCCAAAAAAATGACCTCAAAGTCAAAACTTTGTTTTGGGAAGAAAATTTGAACACCACTTAAAATTGAAAATCTGGCAACCCTAAACCAATGGAAGCCTAATTTAAATACAGTCTTAAAGGTTGTTATTTCTACAAAAAATTGAGTCTAAGATTAGGTTCCTATCATCAGTTTCGACAGAGATATCAAATTTAACAAAGGTCAGGGTACACCAAAGTTAGCCTTTTTTTAAATTGTCAAAAAGTGATGTCAAACTTGAGAAACGGACTTTACTGTAGAACAATTTGTTTCTTAGAATATGACCAAGAATCATATCCCAAAGTATGTAAAACGAATTACGGGACACCCTGTATAATGCAGCATTCGTTCAGTGAATGGGCTTTTGAAATATAATACATTACATATGAATTTATTTTAAAATTATGTCAATCAAAAGATTTAAAGATTTAAGACCTATTTGTCTATCATCCTTCCTCCTTAAAACACTGGAAAGAATGATTGACATACATTTAAGACAAGAATTTAAACCTAGTCTGATCTCAACGGCGCAACATGCCTATACAAAAGGTAAATCAGTGGAAACTGCACTCCACTCTCTGGTTTGCACCATTGAAAAATCCCTGCACTACAAAGAATACTATCTCGTCGCATTCCTAGACATAGAGGACGCATTTAACAATGTTAACAATTCAGCAATCACTAATGCTCTTGATGGGCTGCTCATAGAGGAACACATCAAAAACATGATAACAACAATGCTCAGCAGCAGAATCATTAGTTCCGAAATGGGGAACTACAAAACAAGCAGAACGGCCAATAGAGGAACCCCGCAGGGAGGAGTTTTATCTCCCCTACTGTGGAACCTGGTCGTTAACAAATTGTTAATCGACCTAGAGGACGAAGGTTTCATAACTATAGCCTATGCCGATGATGTAGCAATTGCCGTTTCAGGCAAGCACCCACAAACCCTAGCTGAGCTGCTACAAACAGCACTTAACAAGCTTAACAATTGGGCTGCAGATTGTGGTCTGAACATCAATCCACACAAAACGGAATTAGTTCTCTTTACGAGGAAATACAAAATTCCGGACTTCAGACCCCCAACTATTAAAGGGGTAACTCTCACACTGTCAAATCAGGCTAAATATCTAGGGCTCATTTTTGACAAAAAACTGACCTGGAAAACCAATATTGAGGAAAGAGTAAATAAAGCCAACGTTGCACTCTTCTCCTGTAAAAAAGCCATTGGCGGGAAATGGGGTTTCTCCCCCCAAATCACCCATTGGCTGTTTACCTCGGTAATTAGACCGATACTCACATACGGGGTGATAGTCTGGTGGACAGCACTAGACAAGATGATCAACTACAACAAGCTGGCCAAAGTTCAAAGAACGGCTAGTCTGTGTATTAGTGGCGCACTGAGGACAACCCCATCGGACGCCCTCAATGTACTACTAGATCTCACACCCCTAGATATCTTCAGCAAACAAGTCGCAGCTAGCTCAGCTACTCGACTCAGAGCTACATCACAGTGGACCAATAATCAAATCGGCCACACTACCATTCTAGATAACTTTAGATTCTTACCGAATCGATCCGACTACACCACCCCCAAGTTGGTGTTTGACAATAATTTCCAAGTAACCATACCTTCAAGAGAAGCTTGGGAAAATGGCGCTCTTTTGGAAAATGAAGCAATACACTTCTACACCGATGGTTCAAAAACCAGCGAAGGTGTGGGAAGTGGAATCTATTTATTTATTTATTTATTTATTCATTCATTCATCAATGGATATACACAATCTTTTGATAGCAAATTTAATAACTTATAATAAAAATAACTTATTCTTACGAGTTAAACAATTCAAGAACTATTTTTTTAAAAATATCCCTATTCATCGACAGGTCGACTTCACTGCATATGGAGTTGTACAACATTAAGGAACGAGTTATTGGATCATTTAGGCCATAGTTTGTTCTATGAGTGGGAACATAGAACAAATAATTTCTAGTTCTAAGAATTCTTTCAGGAGCATACAAAGAAATTAACATGAGCAATTCCTCAGATTTAATATTATTACTCAGAATATCTTTAATAAAAACAACGCATTGGGTTTTTCTGCGGCTTTCAAGAGTTTTTAAGTCTATAAGTGCGCATCTAGAAAAATAATCAGGCAATTCATCAGACCATCTCAGATTTCTTAATGCAAAACGCGTAAATCTTCTTTGAATTCTTTCTATTCTACTAATATTATTTTCATAAAAAGGTGACCACACAACACAGCAGTACTCTTATATGGGCAGCACCAAGGACATAAAAATAGCTTTAAGTGTGTAGACGTCTTTGAAAACACCAGAATTCCGTCGGAGAAAACCCAACAGCGAATTTCCTTTTGATGTAATGTAATCAATATGTGCAGAAAAAGTTAGTTTGGCATCAAAAATAACACCAAGGTCTTTGACCTCACTGACTTTTGTGAGAACTTCAACTCCAAACTTGTAGCTAAAATTTGTGGGTGAAAAAGTTCTGAAGGCACTAAAGATTTTACACTTTGAGATGTTCAGTTTAAGATGGTTATAATTACACCAATTTAAAAAGGAATTAATATCTACCTGGAATTTAAGACAGTCATGAATGGAAGTAACTTCGTGAAATAATTTAACGTCGTCCGCAAACATCAAACATTCCGAATATTGAAGAACGTCAGGGATATCGTTTACAAATAAATCGAATAAAAGAAGAATCTACTCAGAAAAACTGAATCTCAGTGTTTTCTTCCGCCTACCCGATCATTGTAGTGTGTTCCAAGCGGAAATTCTGGCGATTAAGGAGGTGCTGTCTTGGCTCATAGAAAACGTCATATCCTCCACGGATATTCGGATCTTCTCAGACAGCCAAGCTGCCCTTAAATCTCTTGCCTCTGTCTCTACAAAATCTATCACGGTCCAAAATTGTCAGATGTCTCTGAGGGAGATGTCAAATCAGTTCAACATTCACCTTTCATGGGTGCCAGGGCACAGGGACATACCAGGCAACTGTATGGCAGACGAACTAGCCAAAAAGGGCACGACCACTTCCCTACGCTCAGAATGGAACAACATAGGTGTACCTATCGCTACATGTAAACTCCTACTTAGACAAGACGCTTCAAGGATAACAAACACTAGATGGACTGAGAGTAACAACTGCCTTGCAACCAAAAAAGTTTGGCCGTGTGTTGACTCAAAACGCTCGAAGAGTTTGTTGGCCCTGAACCGTCTGTATCTAGGTTCTACCATAGGTGTTCTTACGGGACACTGTCTAATAGGGAGACACGCCAAAAGACTTGGTGTGTTTTCCAATGATTTCTGCAGAAGCTGCATGGACGAGGAGGAGGAAGAAACCGTTCAACACCTTCTTTGCTCATGCCCTGCACTACTTCATAGGAGGAAAACTCATCTCGGTGAATTCTTCTTCGATGATACTAGCGACCTAGCTTACATAGACCCTAAAAGTCTTTCGAAATACATTAAAAGTTCCACGTGGTTCGACTAGCAGGTGATTAACCGGCTAGTCCCGTAATGGAAGATTAATAAGTGATCAACTCGTTAATCTTACATCGGGTTTCTGAGATCAGTAGGTGATTAACTTGCTGATCTCTGTGGTATCACAATGGGCCCATGCGGCCTAAGTGTGTCAGGCAATGTACTCATTGACTGACAGCCACTTCCACCTAACCTAACCTATGTCAATCGGGCAGACGACTAGGCCACGCTCAAACGATTTTGTTAAAAATTAATGTGAAAAGATATACTATTCTGAAATAATAAATCGAATTACCTATCTATCTATCGATTGAAACAACTATTACTGTGTCTACATCCATGTTACATTCATGTCGAACGATTTGTTCCATGTAGGTACAGTGTGCATGTGCATGTGCATATGTACCTACGTCACGTAAATCTAGCGAGAAAGAAATTTAATTTGGGTAGAAGTGACGTTTGTTTTCTAAAAAAGTATTTTTCATTTCTTCAAAAAGCCAACCAATATAGGAAAGATAAAACATCACTTTAGTTTACGTATAAAAATGAAAATCTCGTACTCTAGTTGTTACGGAAACTTAAGGGGCTTCTGGGGCACTAAATTGTTCACATCCAAAAGTTGGGAGTTAGGGAGTAAATTACCTGATTACGATAATGTGGATAGTAAATTGAAAAAAATTATTTGGGTATAACAAACAATTGAAAATAAGTTCCAAAATGTTGTATTACATTCACTTAGAAATAATCAAATTCACAGCATGTGAGTGCTGTGAATTTTATAAGTGTTTTGGTGTAAACCAAACAAATTGGCGTCTTAGAAGGGTGCGACAGCATCTAAATTATGAGCACACTGTCGTACTTAGGCGAATCGCCAGTTTTGGAGTTGTGAGGTCACTGGATCCTCCATGTCAGCAAGTAGAGGGTTCAAAAAAATAGTATTATTCTTTGCATTTGAGTGAAAGAACTGCTTCAGGCAGTACCATCAGGCTTGCTCAGATAAATGCAATAAGCCAGTTTCATAAAGACCTTTAGGAAACGCAATTACAATTTTCAAAAGAAATAACTGAGTAAGATTATTTTTGTCTTAAACTAATCGACCGAATCGAAACACAAACTATACCATTCATTTTCACTAATAAAATGGTTGTGTAAACTAGTGCAGTATGTAATGGACAGAGTATTTACACTACCCTAAAAAGAGCTAAAGAACTCACAAAAATTTCCGAGGGTATTACTATTTCATCTCAAGGTAGACATAGTTGAGAAGTGTTGGTCATTAATCAATTAATATTTTAATCAATTAATTATTCAAATAAAAAATCAATTGAATCGAATTCATTGCAATTAAACTTTTAATTGAACTTTCCAATCAAATTATTTACATCAATTGTTGCTCGCAATTGAATGAATTGTTTCATGAATCAAATAAAACTAACAATAAACTTTTTGGGGATAGTACGATATCCGCGGCGCCGCTATCATAGAATGAATTTAGCCTAACATGGCCGAATTTTTCTATATCTATTCGTTTTCCAGATATCGATACTTGAAAAAGCTTCATTTTTTAATCAAAACTTTTGTATGACTAAGTATTAATATTTCGAAAACGAAGCGAGATATCTTAAGACTTTGACATTTTCGACTTATATTGGATGGATCTTCAAAATAGCACATACAAACCTGTCATCATGAATATGATACTCTTGGTACCATGCGGAATCAATTGAAAGATAACAAAAAAAAAATTGGCTATACACCGGGCGCCACCTTTCTACTGGCATGTTTTTTGCTCCGCTGAATCCGAATTTGAAGTCAGTTTAGGTCGCGCACTCTCCAATTTCGAGCAAATGGCAAGAAACCCTTAAAAAAGAGAAAATTCGTTTCTTTCCGCTTTTTGAAAAAATGGAGTCGTTCAAGGACACTGCGAACCATTTTAAAAAATCGGCACGACTGGGTCGAACGAACTTGCGATTGTGTGCTAAATTTTAATATTAGCTCTTCATAATATATTGGGTGATACAGGGTTGCCAACTCCCTATCTATCTATCTATCTATCTATCTATCTATCTATCTATCTATCTATCTATCTATCTATCTATATATCTATATATAAAATAGGATGTATGTATGTATGTATGTATGTCCGGTGTAGACTCATAAACCACCCAACGGATTTTTATGAAATTTTCAGGGTAGACATAGTTTAGTCCAGAGATGGTTCCTGTCAAGGTTTGATGCCCATATTCTCACAGGAACAGGGTTGGGAACGGAAACTTAGAAACTACTGGATAGATTTCAAAAAAATTTTCAGCATTTCATTTTCAGCATATGCTACATAATCCCCCTCCATCAGCAACTTATGCTTTATTTCATCCTTATAATCCGAACAGAAACAGGAACGAGAACGGGAACATTCAAGTTACTTTACCGATTTCAAAAATTCTTTCAATTCTAGGATGTAACATTATCCCTCAATGACATAGATTTATATTTCATTCACATATTTCCACGGGAACGGAAAATTCCAACAGGAATGGTTTGGGAACGGAAACTTAGGAACTACTGGACAGATTTCAAAAGTTCTTTCAGCATTATGATGCCACATAGTCCCAAAATAAGAAATATTATATTTCATCCCCACATTCCCGCGGAAGAGGAGGAATCAGAACGGAAACCTTAAAACTAAAGACCCGAGCAAAGCTTAAAGGCTTAGCTAGTTCATTATTAAATTTGAAATGAATCACGAAAAATATTGAAAAAAATTTAATTAAATAGTCAAAAGGCTTCAAGCGAAAATCTAAAAACGCCATTATTTAGAAGTTGCTAATTCATATAAACGCTGGAAATTTAATCAAAATCATTGGACCAGTTTTTTCAAAAAATGGTTTCTTATTTTTCGCTTTTTTTAAAAAAGGTTTTTTAAAAGTCAAGTATGCAAAGCTTAAGATTTTGACAGAAATTGATTTGACAAAAAATTTGAAAAAAGTCAAAAATTAATTTTTGAAGTTATTTCAAAAAATCAAAATTTTCTTAAAAAATTTATAAAAACTTCAAAAGCTAAACATAATAATATGCAATCTTTCAAAATACTGAAGACTTCGAAAATTTCGTCAAAATCCTTTAAACAATTAATGAGAAAGTCGGTTTTGAAAAAAAAACGGTACTATGGGAGGCACCGTTTTTCGAACTTTTCCAAAAAAAAATTTCACATCATAACAAAAACAACTTAAAACTATTCTTTCACGTAAAATTTTATCGAAATCGTTTGTACCATTTTCGAGAAAAAAAAAATACCTACATATTTTCATATCGGTTGTATGGCAGGTACCGTTATTTTAAGACCTAGAGACCCAATTCCAAAAAACCCCTCTGTATGCTACCCCAGAGATACTAACTGCAAAATTTGAAGAAAATCGGTCCAGTACAGATAGACATACAGACACACAGAATTGTCTATCATCAAAATTTTTTTTCTGCATGATTGCAAAACTTGCCTTATAGTACCTTTAATCGCAAGTAAGAAAAAATTTAAAATCGGTCGAAAAATTTTTCGGCAATCCAAGTTTTTGGGAAAAACATGATTCTGATAATTGCTTTTAAGGTTTCAAGTATATCTACCTGCATACATTTATAAGGAGAGAACAAGATAAGACTCGCTATTATATTACTTCTACTGCTTGGATCTCTATGGAAATTCGTAATAAGAAGAAATATTAATTGTAAGATGAATGAATAAAACAATCGATTTCTTGACCGACCTCAACATATTTATAACCCCTTAAAAAGTTCAGTGTTCTTCATTACACCCGTCTACGCCATAAAATCAATTTTTTATTTTTTATGTATTATATTTTTTAACTGTTGGTTTTAATCAAAATTCAATCAATTAATTGTCAATTGCAAATTGCAGCAAATCACGACTAACAATTAATCAATTGTGAATTGCTACTACTACAATTAATGGTTAATTGTAGTTTTTCACAATTACAATCAAATAATTGTTAATTGCAGCAAATCACGATTAGCAATTAATTAATCATAATTAATTTAAAAAAAGTGAATTGCTGCTACTACAATTAACAACTAATTGATTGTTAATTGTAGGTTTTCACAATTACAATTAATCAATTGTTATTCTCTAGTTGTAATTGCAATTAAAATTTGCCCAATACTGCTTGAGAGCAACATATTAGGCCCCAGAACTCCCCGCTTTATTGTCCCACCCTATTTATTTACTGAAATGCTGAATATGAGCCTTTAAAAAACATTCTGTTTTTTTTTTTCAAAGAAAATGTGCCTTCATTAAATAAAGTCAAGATTTTTGCGCATTCGAGTTTAAAAATTTGTTTTTTGACTTTTTTGTCATTCGAGATAATGTCACAGTCCCCAATTTCAGAGTGCAAGTGTCAAAAAAAGCATCATAGACACCCGTAGTGAATTCTTTGCTACGAAAATTGACACTGTTCATAAAATTATTAAATAATAGTAAGTATACTATGTAAAGGGTTTTTCAATAGGTATGATATTATTTTGCACAGTTATTCTTTGCTGATGATGGAGCCATCATAAGCGAGGATCCTACATCCCTGCAACGAGCACTTGACATTTGGATTGATGTTCTGGAAGGAAATGGGTACCGTATTAGCGCTAAAAAGACCTCTGCTGCCCTTTTTCTGATCCAGACAAACCTATTCCAGACATTTATTTGAATGAAAATGTGCTTCCCAAGTGTGAAAAGTTTAAATATCTGGGATCTATGATCAATAGTGAAGCAACTTGTGATGACGACATCAATCATCGAGTAAGCGTAGGGTGGATGAAGTGGCGAGAAAACTCCGCTATCTTCTGTGATCGAAAAATGCCCCCTAAGCAGAAGGGAAGACTCTACACATCAGTTGTCCGTCCAGCTCTGACATACGGTTCACAATGTTGGACAATGTACAAAAAGTATGAGAGCAAATTGACGGCAGCCGAAATGAAGATGCTTCGGATGACAGCAGGAGTAACAAAGCTTGATCGAATTAGAAGTACTAAGATCCGTGGAAGCCTTCATGTCAAAAGTACCATCTTGGACAAAATTCAGCACGACCGGCCCAGTTGGTATTGTCATGTTCAAAGGAGAGATCCGCAGAACCCCGTCCAAAAGGCAATATCGTACAACGTTTCAACAAATTCGCGACAGAAAAGAAAAGGCAGGCCAAAACACTCCTGGTACAAGCAAATGCAAAAACAGCAGCATTTGGTTGGCCTCAGACATGGAACACTCCAAAACCGGGAGGCTTGCCGCTTTCTGAGGTCAACGCGGCGTACCCCACAGGCGGATCACTAGTGTGAAGCAGAAAAGTGGGAGAGTTGTGATCGCTTCAAGATCACTACTCGTAACGCCGGAAATGGAAAGAAGAGTGATATTATTTTGCAGTGGCGTTTCGGCCATTTGTAGTATGTCATGATCTGTCATTTGTTTTTTATTGCATTCAGAAGTGTTTACATTTTTACCATTGGAATACCATAAACGTCGCGTCGTGAACTTTCTGATTTTGCCTTGGAACAACTTGAAATCGATAAAAAAATTTTTTAAGAAAATCATCTTTTCCGATGGGGCTTACTTTCATTTGACTGGTGCGGTAAATAAACAAAACTGGCGATGGAAATCCACAAAATATTCATGAAAACCATTACATTCACCTAAATTGACAGTTTGGTGTGGTTTTCGGGTTGGTGGAATTATCGGTCCGTACTTCTTTTTAAATTAAGCTGGTAACGCCATTACTGTCAAGGGAGAGCGGTATAGATCGATGATAACCAACTTTTTTGGGCGAAATTGGAAGATATTGATTTTGACAACATTTGGTTTCAACAAGACGGGGCTACGTGTCACACAGCGAATGCACCAATTGCTTTATTGCGAAAAAAATTTTGAGATTCGATTATTTCAAGAAATGATGATATTGAATGGCCTCCAAGAAGTCGTGATTTAACACCATTAGACTATTTCTTGTAGGGTTATTTGAAGTCATTGGTCTCTTAAAATAAACCAGATTCTCTTCAAGCTTTACAAGTCAATATTGAACGTGACATTCACGATGTACGACTTGATTAAATGGAAAAAGTGGTCGAAAATTGTGTTCATCGAATTTGTTGCTGCAGAAGAAGTCGTGGTGGCCATTTGAATGACGTTTTATTTAAAACTTAATTGTATTGAATGAGCTACACATTAAATAAAAAATATTTGAATTTCCTTAACAGAAAGTGTGTTTTTTTCAAAAAAGAAATCATATCACTCTTATTGGAAAACCGTTTATGTCGTAAAACATTCATTACGAAGATATTTTAAGTCCTTTCTATTTGACACTCGAATTTCGAAATTGTTACGATGATTTACTTATTGTAACCTAGCAGGCCTTACGCAGGGAATAGCAGCCGCCTACAAGAGAATGGCAGGCAAGTTTTGCCTGACCCACCGGCACCGGTGGGTCACAACTCACATGGCAACAAGTTCAAAATATCTGTTACAAATCACTCATTGCGAAGATGTTTTTGGTCCTTTCTATTTGGCATTCATAGTCCGAAATTTTTACGACAGGCAGTGAGTTAGGGGTGAGTGACTATTCTTGTTTTCTTGGTGGAGCCGTTTCCATTCAGTTCTTGGGTGTCAACAAACAAGAAATCGTATAAAAATACACTTTTCCAAAGAAGTAGAGTGGGAGTCTTCTTTCGAATTAAAATAAGATATTATATACCTATGCATATTATATCATTTATTTTGGGATGCTTTTGAAAGATAACACCTTTTGATACAATTGCGTTTAAAAGGTTTAAAGCACCTTTTGATACAAGTACTTCTCCTCTTAATGAACAACTAACTAATGACGCACAACTTTCCAATTATCTCAAAACCAAATTCACCGTCAAGCACTAATTGTACACACTGAGTCTTAAATTATCCGCTTATTTATTTAATGTCCATGGCAACCAATTTTACAGAAACCCAAAAGACTTTAAGAAAGACAAATTATTGCAAAGTTTGAAATGACCTTTTTATCAAAATTATACACAAATAGTATAGCCATTCCATCTTTCCTCTCAACAGAACCCCTTTTCCGGGTTATTTGTCGAAAGTTTTAGTGTGTAGCTTTATTACCACTTCCTGTTGCTATATCATCTAATTCTCACTCTTGTTTCTATTAATTTTCCTACTTAGGACACCCTGAACTGTTTGCCTACTAATCATTCCGCCACAGCAAACAATATCCCACTTAAACATAAATCTTAGGCATCCGTGAAATCCTTCCCAAAATGAGAACGACGTTATTATCTAGGAGTTGAATGAGTAGTTAACACAATCTCCTGAACCACTCCGATACGAGGGTTTTGTGCCGATCTTCCTATAGCTTTATCTTTACAAAACAAATCCTCTTCGGGTCCAAGAAGTTTTAACCAGCATATTTAAGAATATACATAAATCATAAACTTTGTAGGGATTCTTTGACAAATGAAAATGTTTAGTTGTTTAGTGGGAAAATAGCAAAATATTTGTCATTCCCAAAAAAACCCAGAAAATACCCCAAGTTGGTTTATTTTTAATTAACTAAGGACCTGCTTACGGATGGTAGAAGAAATTCCTGTTTCATTTTAGGTAGAGCTATTTGTTAATTGCCCACTGCTCGAAGGAACTTAGAACGAATAATTACCAAGATATTTTATCTTTGCGTTGAAAATAACACCTTAATCGTGCGTGTAGCAGCAGTATGTTGAATTAATAGCACTGACAAATTATTATACACACCGTATGGCAAATGCAGTTAAGTTTTTGAAAAATATTTACGCTGTCAAAACTTTGATAAATAATTAACACGTAAGGCAGTTAGGCAAGCAAAAAAAGAATACATGTCGCTCTCAAAGAGTAAGGACAAAGTGTTGTATACTTTACTAAATGCGGGAGTTTATCAATCGATAAAATGAAACCATGTTATAATTGGGCTTTAATTATATGTATACAAGAACAATTACATGACTCAAACCGAATAGTTCATGAGAAGATATTATTTGACAACTACTTTTGGCAGCAAGGGGATCGTTTGGCAACATATGTGAATACATGTGTCGAAGTAGCGACTGACGCAGACCCCTCTTTACCACTGGGCCCACTGGGCCGTGGCCCCGCAATCACCAGGGGCCCCAAAATTGCTCAATCATCACTAAACCTCTATTGGTCTGTTTTCAAGAAAAAAAATATTTCGATACAATTTTAAATGCATAAAGAATTATCAAAATTCGTACTTTCTTTGTTGAACAACAACCTTTGCTGAACATTCTCTCTGCAATTATCTTCAAATTAAAGCAGAAATATGAAGCACCTATGAGAAATGCTCCGCAGTGAGTAACTATCTAGTTAAGTGGCAATGGGGACGTTCATCAAAAGTCAGATTTTCAGATTAACTGACTTTTCTCGGCCTCTGATTGGCCAGACGTTAAGTTTATCAGTTGACAACTCATAAGCTGTTAGTTTTTGCAAATTCAGTTTTTCAGTCAGGAAAAAGAGGCTGAAAATCTAGATTCAGTTTATTTAGCTGTCAGATGCGATACGTGACAGGTGACATCAAAAAATTATACTTGCCAACTGAAGGTGATTTTGTTGTGCGTGATTTTTATTGAAAAAATAGAATTAAATAATTCTAACTCCATTACTGAATGTTTTTTACGCTTATGAAATGTTTATCGCAGTAAAGTCACCAAGTTAATGAATTTTTTTGACATATGCAAATCAAAACCGTCGCACCTGATATATTTTGTTAGCCGTCCAACGCAAAACTGAATAAGTTTTTCAGTTAATCTTAAAATCAGAATTGCTATGAACGCCCCCATTGCAGTTTGCTTTCTGACAGAAACAAAAAAAAAAAAACACACACACACACACATATTTTGAATATCACTGTATGGAAAAATAAAGAAAAAAGTGCATCAACGCAGTAACTCATACATAGGCGATTTAACTATCCGTCATATGAACGGCACTCAATTTTTTAAGATTTCCAAAGTAAAGAGGAAGAAGAAAAGAGTTTTTTTGGTGCATTAAATGATTCAATTCGATGTAAATTTGTCACTTCTGTACCATATGCAGGGCACTCATCAAACTTCGTAGGAGTGCATGCCGCTAGGTGTATCTTAGAAGCAACCAAATTCTTTGACAATATTAAAAAATTGTATAACTTTTATTCTATATCTTCTCATAGATGGAGTGTGTAGACTGCTCACTTAGATCCAAAAAAATGTTGTAAAAAGTCTTTCTCGGCGCGAGCTGATGTACTACCCACTTTTAAACAGCCATCAAGAAATTGAAGAAGCTTTGATGTCCATAGACAACAATTTAGGACAAGCACGAGAGGCCAGAGGGGAAGGACTTAGTCTTTACCATACTTACAGAACCTTGGAACTCTGTATTGCAAAGAATTAATGAAATAAGTACATTAATTCAAAAGCAAAATATTACCCTGGATGTTGCAATAAATTTGCTGAGTGCAATCGATGAATTTATAACTGGGCTCAGGGACAACTTTGATGATTTTGAATCATCAGCTAGACAAAATAACCCGGATTCCGAATATAAGGACATTTCTGAAAGTATACGAGGTGTACAAACTCATGAAAGCCTTTTTTGACGGGGACCCTGAGTAAATTCAAAATTGAAACCATCCTTTGTTGACACTCTAAGCGCTCATTTGAAACAGCGGTTAGGTTCGTATACGAAGATTGGCAAATCTTTTGCTAAGTTTTACACTAAAGATGTAAAATACATGCTAAGTGTCTGAATTTAAAAGAATACTATATAATTAGTCGACACTAAAATGAAAAATTTGACCATACCTACACTTTTCCAAAAATCAAATTGAAGATGAATGAATTTTCAAGCTGAAATTGCACTTAAAATTTTCTAAAGTGTGATGCTGACCAATCGCAGTAAGGAACGTTCCTTCTCTAAGTTAAAAAGAATAAGAAACGGAATCAGAACTACAATGATTCAAGAAAGTTTGACAAGTTTATCGTTGAGGTCAATCGATGTTTAAGATGTGATAATTGATTTTGCTAATTTCAAATGAAGTAAAAGACTCCTTCAATAAACATTCCTCTCTTTCACAAAAAAAAAAAATTGTCTGTGTAACTTTTTGCACATCAATATATTGTTCTTTAAATTGCATTCTGAATAACTTATCTAGTTTTCTGTTATTTAAATTTTGTTTATTTTTGAATTTATGTATGAAATATTTATTTTTTTGTTCATATTTTTAAATTGTTTTTGTTTATGTTTTAAATGCTGCAATAACCGTTTATCTTTTTAATGAATAAAAAAATATTATTTATTTTAAAATTAAAAGAATAATTATTAATTCAAAGTTATGTGATTTTTGCTGTATACCTTTATTACACAACATATGATTTTTATATCATTATACAGGATACAGGCCTTGGACTGACGGCTTACACACTTTTCTTCCTTTATTCAAAATTCAGAATTTCGAAACTCTCACAAGTGAAAATGAGACTAACGCCAAATATAGTTGATATATAAAGCTGTTGAAACAAGTTGGTTACAACTTCCCGTCATCGACCCATTAATTCGTCTTAGATTACTGACGGAGTTTTCAAATTCAATTAAATGTCCTAATTGTCTACTCATCTATAAATTCGCCGTTGTCATTTTTTCTCATTGGAGTGGTTTTCCATCAAATGACAGAGTATTTCATATACGCTCAATATGAGGTGGTACTCGATGTCAGCAAACGAACAAGCCATCCAGAGATTGCCCAGTATTTAACCCTTTCAAGTTCAATGGATGAAATGCTGAATTTCTCATTAGGTGTTATGGTTTTGTCACAAATCAAGAATTTTATAATCAGCTCAGTAACACACTTTACGACTGAACATAAAAACAAATAAATTCTGTTATGTTGGGAATTGTTTCAAAAATCATATTGAAAATGAAGGTGGCACTCAATACCGTTTGAGGAAAATATTAGTTTTGAACTTATGTATTCTTCTTCAAATAACAAGGATGTATGGTGATTTGGTGGGTTAGCGGTTTTGAGAACCGAACGCTGAGTTTTTTTCTATAAAAACACCTATATGGTTGTAAAGGAAACCCGAGTCAACCCTGGGCAAAGTTCAACAAAAGTACTGCTTTTTTATGTGTACTGTTTATAAGATTGATGGTATGCGACAAAAACGCATATGGGTCAATCCAGCGCAAACGATAGCGTACGCATAAAAAATAAATAACTTAATTTATATTTATCTGGAGAATAGAACATTATAGACTCTTATTAAATGAAAAGATTACTTGAGTAACATTTAAATAATTCATTAAAGAGCTGATTTAAAGTAAATTCAAAAAAAAAAAAAACTTTATACACTTGTATGGCCAAATATTACTCGTCCCACCCGTCACAAGCATTCAGAAGCATATTAGTAGTAAATGTGATTTTATTATTTCTTGATTATTTTATGGGGTACATAGTTCACAATTAGCATTGGTTTTTGCCGTCAACCGAAAAAAAATATTTCTATTCAATATCTATCTAACTATCTATCTATTTTCCTATTTCTATATATATAAAAATTAATTGCTGTTCGTTATAAATAAAATAAATAAATAGGGTGGCGCAACAGAGCGAGGAGCCCCTGGGCCTAGCGCATTTCTCACAACCATGCCTTGTGAGGGAATGGAGGGGACCTACAATTTTCTGCCGGTTCCGAACGGCTAATCGAGAAAGCGCTTTTCATGGCAATGAATACTAACGGAGGACTTGCCAATTCCTCGCGAAAGGCGATACCCGTAGAAAAAACATTTTTGCCTCTGGTGGGATTCGAACTCGAACCTCTGGATTAACAGGCGGACATGCTATCCATCACACCACGGGTACCACATTGCTGTTCGTTAGTCTGGCTAAAACTCGAGAACGGTTGAACGAATTTATCTTATCTTGGTCTTGAATTGTTCGTGGAGATCTAGGGAAGGTTTAAAAGGTAAGTTTACATGAAAAAAGCAATTGAAATAAATTAAAAGTAAGAATTTCTTTAATTTTAACTGTAATGAATAAAAAATTAAATTAAAATAATGATTTTATTTTTTTGTTTTGGGAATGAGAAATTAAAAAAATAAATAACAAATAATACTATTATAGGATTGTTTGCTTCTAAGAATTCTTTTAATTTAATTTTTGACTGGTATGGTAAGAACAAAGATTAAATTTTTTTTTTATTTAAATTGTTACTTTTACTATAATCCTGGATTTTTTATAATTTTTTATATATTTCCTGGACTACCACAAGTAATTCAAAATCTTACTAGCTGCTTGGCGTAGCTTTATATGCAGATAGAAAATCAAATGTGCGAAGAGAAACATCACGTGCTAACCGCACTGATGACCAGCGAGAGACATATAACGAAAGTATGTCACAAATACGTTCTATAGTGAGTGGAAATGGAGTTGATAGGCTAAGAATCCAACGAGTTCGTTCCCAACAGACACAAATGCGAGCACGACAAAATGAAGTTGAGAGTAATGCTTCTGTGATTCTGGAACTAGCAGCATTCTACTTTGATCTGAAAATTATTGCAATTTTTTTTTGACAATAAATAAACTATAATTATTTATTCCTATTTGATTGCGCGATTTACATAACCTCAAAAGTACTCGAGAACGGGAATGGAAACGTTAACGAGAAGAAGTTTGTATTGAAGAGCCATGAAAACTATTAATCCAATTTGAATGAAATTTGGAACACAAAAATGGCATAGAACCTGAGAAATTACATTTTAGGCTAGATTTCCTTTTCATATTCTCTCGGAAACGGAAAAACAAACGGGAACTTGAAAAATGCTAGACTGATTCCAAAAATTCTTTCGCCGCTGGAGTGCTGCATTGGCAATGAATACCATGGACTAAATTTCATCCCTAAATTCCCACAAGAAACGGGATTGGGAACGGGAACGGGAACGGAAATTCAAGAAACAATGGAACGATATCCGATTTTTGTCGCTATTAGGTACTTAACGACGTTATCCCGTTAGCTTCAACAATATTTTATCCCCATATTCCAACGAGGACGAAACAGAAAAGCAAACATGCGGGAACTTGGAGAGTTCTGAGCCGATTACAAAAATTCTTTCACTGTAAGAGTGCTTCATTGTCCCTGAGTAATATAGTAGATAGACTATATTTGATTACTATTTTCTCACAGGAATGGGAATTCAAAGACAACTGTTCTGATTTCAATACGTTTTTCACTATAAAATACGGTGTTATTCTCAGGTAACATAGACTATATTTCATCTATGGGGAATGGAACAAATCAGGGAACTTGGAAAATACTGGACCGATTCCAAGTGTGCTCAAATGCCCCTGAGTAACATAGAGTCATAAACTATATTTCATCTATACTCTGCCACTAGAATGGAAACTTGGGCCTGAGCTACGCCGGGCGGGTCAGCTAGTTATGTTATAAAAACACAATGCGAGCATTTAGGAAAAAAGGAGAGGATTTCAAAGGAGACACCGATGCACGTTCCTTTTGAATTTTTGTTAATGGTAATGTAGGGGAAATACAAAGCCAGGTAAAGCATTCCGCATTCGGGTGGTGCGACTAAAATAAGAATCTCTATACTTGACTGTACGCCCGAAGTTGGGTTCAAGGTAAAACTGATGAGCATTCCTAGCGAAGCGGGTGTTGCGGCTAAATTAATTCAGGGGAGGAATGCAGCTGGCTATTTCACTAGAGTACTGTTTGTGAAAAAACCGATAAAAGAGAGAGAGAGACAGGTGACGTTTCGACGATGTCCAAGAGAATCAATCGATTCTACGATTAAACTATCACCTATCAATTTTAACGCTCTATTTTGTACCCTATTAAGTAGGCGCAAAGATGTTTGGGGAGCATCTGACCAGATATGGGAGTTATACTCCAGTTTTGGGCGGATGAAGGCCTTATAAATTGTAGCCAGATCAGAAGGGGTGAAGAACTTCCTGCATCGTCTTAAGAAGCGTTTTTGGCGACTTCAAATATGTGGTCATTCCAACGAAGATCATCGTTTACACAAATACCAAGTACTGACAGCTTTTCGGTTTCTTGGACGCAGGTACCATTCATGGATAATGGCAATGGGGGAATGTTAAGCTTCAACGACAAGAGACAGCATTGAATTTTCGAAGCATTGAATTCTACTAGGTTCATAAGACCCCATGAAACAATGCTGTCAAGGTCAGAATTCAATGAGCTTATTATACGCAACCGTTCCAGTTCCACTTCCGAAGAGCAGGGACGTGAATTTGGAAACGAATATGAGAAGCTGAGGGTCGAGTCGTCAGCAAAACAGTTAAGCGGATTAGAAGTTTCAGACAAGTGTTCAATTAAGAAAATGAAGAAGAGAGTCGGAGACAAAACGGAGCCCTGGGGCACACCAGCATTTATGAAGTGGGTATCAGACTTGAAGCCATCCAATACAACTTGTATTGAACGGTCGGAAAGGTAGTTTCTAATCCAACGAAGAAGAAACTCATCGATACCAAAAGCATGCATTTTCGATAAAAGAGCCTGATGCCAAACTCTATCAAATGCTTTAGAAAAATCAAGCGCAATAATCTTACATTCTCCAAAACAATGTAAAGATTGGTTCCACTTTTCGGTGAGATAAGCCATCAAATCACCAGTGGACCGTTTACTACGAAATCCGTACTGACGGTCATTAAGAAGCTTTCGTTCGTCAAGATATTTCATAAGTTGACTGTTTATCAACGTTTCCATGACCTTGGAAAGAAGGGACCTTAATGCAATTGGATGGTGATTGGAAGGGGAGGAAGATTCGCCTTTTTTAGGGACCGACTGGACAAAAACATAAACATGTAGGAAAGATGGAAAAGTTTACGCAGTGGTTTTGCCAGCGTAGAAGAACAATTCTTCAGAATAACGATGGGTATACCATCTGGACCAGCGGATTTGTGTATATTGAGATCTTTGAGGACTTTGAGGAGTTCGAAAAAATATCTGTTTCATCACAGAATCTACAGACTCAAGCCCAGGTGGAGCAAATATGCTATCAGGTAGTGTCGAGTTAGCAGCGAACTGAGCTGCTGGCAAATTAGCTTTGTCGATGGAGCTGACATACGGACATACAGTCATTGAAAACGATTGGGACCGATGACGTGGTCGAGTTCTTAATGTTCTTCACAAAAGACCAAAAGTTTTTACTTCCTTTTGGACACAATAGTATTTTCTGTCTTACTATTTGGTCATGCAAAAACTTGGCCTTTTGTATTTGAGCATTACAGATATTTTTGGCCCATTTGAACAAATTTCGGTATTTGTGGGGTTAAAATGATTTCTTTGACGATTTTTTGACTTTTTCCAATTCTTCGTTTTGCCAGGTCCATTTCTCATTTCTAGCAAATCTAACCATACCATTTCGAAAAATCATGATCTTTGACTTTGCAGTGTTGAGTTGTAAAATCCACATGCTACAGTATCTTTGCAGTTGCTTTATCATCAGTTGCATCCCATTTCGACTTTCTGCTAAAATGACAATATCATCAGCGTATAGTAGAAGTTTTATTTTCATGCCCGCAAAAGATATTCCACCCGGTATAAAATCTGCCAGGTCATCGAGAAATATTGAGAATAGAAGCGAACTGAGTAGGCAACCCCACTTCACTCCAGTTGTATCCATCCCAGTATGTTTCCATCCCAGACAGCGGTCATGTTTTCGTTATAAAACGCTTTAAGTACTCTTAGCAGTTTCGTTGACACTCCCAGATTACAAAGTTTATATATTAGGGCTTTTCTGTTAATGGAGTCGAAAGCAGCCTTGAAATCTACGATGAGAGCGTAGAGCTTTTTTCTGCCGATCTAGACCTTGAGAAGCATATTATTTTTGTTTTACGAGATATTTGCGTAAATTATACTAATACTTAATCTGTACAATATCAGAAACCATATAAAATAAGGTTTTTTAACAAGAGTTTCATAGTTTCTTGCCTTTTGCCAATGGTGTAAGTCAACTCGCAAAGGAGAGGTAATTTGATGTCCCACCCGTCACACTTTCTATACCATCAATTTCTCATAATAAAAGTTATATTTTCATACCTTTTCAATGGTACATTATGGAATGACCATTCAAGTATGTGAAAATGTCATATTCAGTACGTAAATCGTTACCGTTTGACAGAAATTAAGCAAAATGTAGGCAAAAAGTGAGTATTAATGTCCCACACGTCACAATGGAATGACCCATAAATCACTTTCCAAAGAAAAACAATGAACTATTAGAGCGCTATATTAACTTAAGTAGTTTTCTAGCGGAAACTTACCTTTGCCAAAAAATATATATTTTGCACGTCCCTCCCATTATTTTTATATGAATGTCACCTGTTTATGTTCTTCATTTGCTGCTCAAATTAATTTTGCATGTTGTGTACATGTCAACCGATACAAGTTTTATACATTGCAGGTACGTAGGTGAATTCGAAAGTTCAACTTATTATGAATTCAATTAGGCAGTAATTTAATTAGTAAAGTTGCAATGATATTTGAACGGTTGGAATTTCTAAAGCTCGGGACTTTAATTGAATTTGTCCAAGCAAAGGACTTATAACTTTTGAAACCAACCAACATTGTTTAAATCAAGCAGACCTCTTCAAATTTGCAATCAAAGGAAAAATTTTATTTCGAATTCCCCATTTTAAGTGACATGACTTTCTAGCCCGCCCGTCGCGGCGTAGGGGTGTAGCTCGGGTCCTACTATAATCTAGTGTATAGTGTATATAGGAATATTGAAGTATATAGGATTTTGAAAGAGTTTTGGAAATTTGTTCAGCAGTTTATGTGATCTTCTTTACGTTCCCCTTCACGTGAAAATATGGTTATGAAACATGGGGATGAAATTCAGTTCATTATACTCCGGAGTAGTGTAGCACTCAAACGGTAAAATCATTTTGGAAAGTACAGAATTTTCTAAATTAACGTTACGTTACGTTATCCAAGGGAAAATGGTAATGAAATAGTCCATGCCACTCGGGAAATGAAATTCAGTTCATGCTACTCAGGGATAATGAAGCACTCTAACGGTGAAAGAATTTTCAAAACTGACTCAGCATTGTCTAAGTTCTTGGTTACGTTCCCGTTACCGCACCTTTCCCGAGAGAATATGGTAATGAAATAAAGCCTATGTCATTTCTCAGGCTCTTGACCATTTGTGTTCCAAATATTATTCAATTAGCTGTGACAGCGACTTCTTTCGCGTGGAAAAGTGACTTTAACGTTTCCGTTCCCGTGGGAGTATAGGGAAATGTAACATATATAGCCTATGTCCATTCTTAGGCTCTAGAGTCTAGACTATCTCTGTATCAAAATTCATATAAATAGGTGCAATAGTTTGGGCGATAAATGGTAACAAAGAAAAAAAGAGTTAATTTCGGATTAAAACATTAGCAAGTATTTCAATTCATATGGGAATATGGGGATGATTTAAAGTTTACGTTTTTTTCTTTGATTGGATAGGACGAAAGTAAAAAACCTTAACTAGCACGTCGACCTGAAAGATCCTTTGTGCTGTTCCTTTAGGTTTAAACACATAAAGTGTAAAGTTGTTCATTGCAAGTTGAGGTCATGTAAGAACCTATGTTTCTAATATCAAGCGGACTAGTGAATCCTTTATTGAATATTTTTAGCCTGAATCTGGCTATGGCAGGGCATTCACATAAAATGTGTTCAGCCGTTTCTGTATCTTCGAGACAGGTGTCATCTTGGCTGATGCCCATGTTTTTAAGATGATATCTGGGAGAGCAGTGTCCAGTGAAGAAGTCCTTGAGTAACTTTACGCCACGTTTGCTCATGTCAAGAATTTCTTTCATAAGTCTTTGAGATAAGTCGATGAATAGCTTTGACTGGTGGAGGCCATTAGTGTTGTTTAAGGTGTGGACAATGTTCTGCTGTTCCCAAGTAAGCAATTCGCGTTTAATGTGCTACTGATTCGGAGACCGCAGTAGGGTTTCGGGCCTTTGAATTGGGATTGAGAGCCAATGGTAGCTAGGCAGTCAGTCCCTTCGTTACCCTGTACGCCTCCATGTCCAGGCACCCAGGAAAGAGTTATTTTATTGTGCGGGTGGCTGATTGAGATAGACATGTCAGGCAGCTCCAAACTTTTTATGCTTATGTTTATGTAACTCAGGGATAATATAGCTTTCTAACAGTGAAAGAACTTTTGAAATCGGTTCAGTAGTTTCTAGGTTCCCGTTTACGTGCCTGGGGGAATATAGGGATAACATGTATACGCTATACGGGTGTGAGATGGTAACAAAGAATTCTAAACAGACAGCACAGAGTTACTTTCACATTATTTAGTTACGAATTATTTAGTTACGAAACGTCACAAAAACGAAATAAAACTAAGTAGAAACAATGTAAGAATGCTAGTCGGGTTCCTAAAAGGACACTGCGGACTAAGAAAACACCCAAAAGTACTAGGCATAGAGAGCGATGACCAATGCAGATACTGCAACGAACAGGAAGAATCTCCTGATCTAATAAGTTGACTGCGAAGCTCTATTACATCAAAGGAAGAAATGCCTAGGATTCTACTACGCAGAAGAGAGGGAACTAAAACTCCTAAATGTAACCCAGATACACAGTTTCATTCTTCTTTTCATTTCCGGCGTTACGAGTAGTGATCTTGAAGCGGTCACAACTCTCCCATTTTTCTGCTTCACACTAGTGATCCGCCTGTGGGGTACGCCGCGTTGACCTCCAGAAAGCGTCGACAAGCCTCCCGGTTTTGGATTGTTCCATGTCTGAGGCCAACCAAATGCTGCTGTTTTTGCATTTGCTTGTACCAGGAGTGTTTTGGCCTGCCTTTTCTTTTTCGTCGCGAATTTGTTGAAACGTTGGACGATATTGCCTTTCGGACGGGGTTCTGCGGATCTCTCCTTTGAACATGACAATACCAACTGAGCCGGTCGTGCTGAATTTTGTCCAAGATGGTACTTTTGACATGAAGGCTTCCACGGATCTTAGTACTTCTAATTCGATCAAGCTTTGTGACTCCTGCTGTCATCCGAAGCATCTTCATTTCGGCTGACGTCAATTTGCTCTCATACTTTTTGTACATTGTCCAACATTGTGAACCGTATGTCAGAGCTGGACGGACAACTGCTGTGTAGAGTCTTCCCTTCTGCTTAGGGGGCATTTTTCGATCACAGAAGATAGCGGAGTTTTCTCGCCACTTCATCGTTCATCCACCCTACGCTTACTCGATGATTGATGTCGTCATCACAAGTTACTTCACTATTGATCATAGATCCCAGATATTTAAACTTTTCACACTTGGGAAGCACATTTCCATTCAAATAAATGTCTGGAATATGCTTGTCTGGATCAGAAAAAGGGCAGCACAGATATTCAGTCTTTTTAGCGCTAATACGGTACCCATTTCCATCCAGAACATCAGTAAAAAAGTCAAGTGCTCGTTGCAGGGATGTAGGATCCTCGCTTATGATGGCTCCATCGTCAGCAAAGAATGATTGTTGTACTATATTGTCCGTTACTTTTCCTTCGAGCAAATAATCCAGAACAGCAATAAAGAGCAGTGGACTCAAGACACTTCCCTGATGTACACGGGGTTGCAAAGTCTTAAATCATTTTTATCTTAACTCTTGACTTTAATTCATAAGTCAGTAAGTGACTTGTGAATTAAAAAAAAATATAAAAAATAAAAAAAAAATTTATTCAGATTTTTTTTTTTAATTCATAAGTCATTTGGTAGCTTGTGAATTATGAAAAATTTAATTCATAAGTCACTTGGTAACTTATGACTTGCGGTTCATCTAATTCATAAGTCACTTGGTAGCTTGTGAATTATGAAAAATTTAATTCATAAGTCACTTGGTAACTTATGGCTTATGATTTATCTAATTCACAAGTCACTTACTGACTTATGAATTAATTTTTTTTTAATTCATAAGTCACTTACTGACTTATGACTTAAGGATTTCTTAATTCACAAACTCGCAACCTTGGTACACCTACTGTTATTTGGAATTCTTCGGTGACTCCAGCTGGGCATCTCACTTTTGTAACTGCTCCCTCGTACATGTCCATAATTATTCGCACATAGGCTTCAGGAACTCCTCGGTGTCTGAGGGCCACCCATATCAGATCTCGTGGTTGTCGATCGAATGCTTTCTCGAAGTCAACCAACACAATATGCAAATTCTCTAAGGCATCTCGGTGTTTTTCTATAATGATCCTTATACTTTGGATTGCGTCTGTAGTTGACTTACCCGCGACAAACCCGCATTGGTCATCAGACAGCCTAATTATTTTCCGCAGTCGGCTATCCAAAACCCGCTCAATGATCTTCATAGTGTGGGGCATCAACTTGATCGAACGATAGTTGTCAAAGCTTCTGGTATCTCCCTTCCTTTGTACATTGGAAGAAGAAAACTTTCCCTCCATTGATTAGGCAAACTGTCACCTCTTATAAGTTGGAGATGAGAATCGTGAGCCATCTCAACCCGATGTCTCCCATATTTTTCCAAAACTCATATGGTACCTCGTCTGGTCCAATCGCTTTGCCTTTTTTGGAGTTCTTAACTGCCTCCCTAACTTCTTCGACTGTGACGTCGGATATTTCCGTAAAGTTAGGTGCAGCTGTTGGAAAGTGGCGGCAGTTTCATTAAAGGAACTAATCTGGATGAAGTACTTTGAATTAAGGAATACCACTTAAGAAGAAGGGAATACTATAGATCTACAAGGTCGAAGTAAAATACAAAACCCCAAAAACTCTGGTTGCCCATGGCTAAAATAGCTTCCTTACTTAATAGGGTTTAAAGGAGAGCTTTAAGACTGATAAAAAGCAGTTCAATGGTGAGTTGTTTTATTCAATATCGTTCTAATATCATGTGACCATCTCTCATGCGCTTCATTTTTACAGAATTAAAAAAAAAATCCTACGCAGTGATTAAAAGTTTTTCTTCTTATGGCTTTATAAAAACAGCATTTCTCTCTATTTCATGGGAATTTTGCACAAACAGCAGAGCTCAGTTCGTTGGGTTGCCTTTTGCAATGCACCTAGATCTGGACTGTATCCAAAAATAAAAACATCGTCGAGGATTCTCTGAAAAGTTCATCAATATTCACTCAATGTCCCCACATGTTTTGTTGAATTGAGTTTCAGTCGGACTGTTTATTCTCTCCTTTTTTTTCTGTATCTTCTCCTGAATTATTGATCATGAATCGGATTGAATTCAATGGAAGCACAATGGAGAAGTGTGTTTTTTTTTTCATTATGATTCAGTAAATACAGTAGGGTGTTAACCAACGAAGGGGATTGGAAAAAATATATCCTATCATTTAAAAGAATACTTAAAGCCGTATAAATAGGGTTTGATGTCCCAGGACTTAAAAATAAATTCATATTTGCAAATTTTTTTAGCTATCTTAAAAGTTTTGATATATTCGTGCTCTTTGAAACACATGTATTAGAAGATGAAATCTCTAAATTTAATGAATTATGAATTAAAATGGATCCCAGCAGTGAAGACAAATACGTTTGGAAGAGGTAGTGGTGGTGAACTGTGGGGTTATCGCAGATGTCTTGAAGGAGTTACAACGAGCTTTAAAAGTGTTGAAGAAGCACAAGGTATTAGAATTAAAATTATGTGGTTCAGCGTTATACATAATACCAGTTTATTTGAACTGTTCACACTGGCTGAGAGATTATAATCGGCTCTGCGAAACACTAGAGAAACTAGCATCGGTGGATGTTCTTCTTATTGGAGATTTTAATGCTAGGGTTGGACTATCCCAAAATAATTTTGTAAGTGGAACTGCATCGCCTATCATCAATCCAACTCGGAAGTCAAAAGACGAAAAATGCGACGGAAAGGGTTCCAAAATATTAGAAATGGCTGATACTTTGGACGCAAGGATGCTAAACGGCAGCTGTGATGGCGATCTGTATGGTGAGCTCACGTTTTTGCGTGGAGCATCTGGCTCTGTTATAGATTGTTGTTTTGTATCAGGAAAGTGGAATGAGATACTCAGCGAGTTTAGAATAGCAGCACAGATTTTCTCCGATCACATGCCCTTGGAAGTAAGATGTACAACCGCGGGATACGAGTCAATCCATGCAAAATAATTGGGATTAATACCCAGGTTGAAGTGGTAATCTTCGCTCTAGTTTTCAGATCAATCTGAACGATAAACTCGCCCTACGCAGTCAACACAATGTGCTTCAGATGAAAGAGCTAACCGAATTAATTATTGACGCTGTTTCAACAATCGCTAAAAGGACTTCTAAATTGGATAATTTTAAGCAGTTATGGTTTGATTTTGAGTGTCAAAAAGCTAGGAAAAAGTCGTTCGCATTTTTAAAGTTGTTGAGGGCATACAACACACCTTTTTTCAAATCCATGTACGCGACAGCAAACAAAGACTTTAAGCACCTCTGTTATGAGAAAAAAAAGAAAATGCACCAACAAAATATTCTCGTTTTGAACTCGTCAAGATCCTCTGCAGATTTTTGGAAAGCCGTGAAGTCAATCAACGGGAGGACAAATTACATTGCTGCATCATTGAGAGCTCCAGAACAGCGAGACTATTTTATGAACTTGTATTGAAAGAGAAATATGGATAACGTCCCAAATAAAAAAGAAGGCAACGATCTTTAGTCAGTGACGGTTTATTACAAACTGATGATGAGTTGATAAAACGTTATAAAGGAAAAATACATTAACGGGAAAGTATTATATAAATGTAAGAGGGGAAATATTTATGTTGTTCATATTGGCAAAGTATTAAGACTATACTAGAGAGTTTTACTTTCCAACACTCCTTCTCAACAAAAATATTCATAACATTAAATTCATTAAATTCATTGTGTAAAAGAAAAATAGTTAAGCTAAAAGTTAATTAACACAATCCCATTTGCTCAGTAAATTGTACATGTTTTAGTTTTGGCAAATTCTTAGTTAGGATGTCGGCTACCATGTTGTTTGTTGGAACATACTTCAGCTCAATCTCCTTATTCTTGACGACTTCTCGAACATGGTGATATTTAATATCTATGTGCTTGCTGCGAGCGTGATACACATGGTTTTTAGCAAGGTGTTGAGCACTGATATTATCTCCATTCAAAATAATTGGCAGATCTTCTTCATAGAGCCCAGTTTCCCTTAAGAGTCTGCGCAAATATACTGCTTCCTTGGCTGCTGTTGACAATGCTGTGTATTCAGCCTCCGTACTGCTAAGGGCCACACAAGTCTGTTTCCTGGATTCCCACGAAAATACACTGCCAGCCAGAAAGAAAGTGTATCCAGTGTACGATTTTCGATCAAGAGAATTTCCTCCCCAGTCTGCGTCAACAAAACCTTGAATCCGCCCTTCCTGTGAACGATAGCGTAATTTTAAATTAATTGTTTTTGATAAGTACCGTAATATATGCTTTGCACCAGCTTCGTGCTCAGCATGTGGATCAGTATTTTTCTGGGCCAATTTGCACACAGAATGCATTATATCTGGCCGTGTTGACAAAGCCAAATACATCAACGCTCCGATCAAAGATTGGTATGCGATTGGGTCTACCCTCCTACAGCTTGTGCTATCGCACTTAACTTGGAAGCCAGCTTCAAGTGGTGTTGATGCTGGACGACAGTTCTCCATATTATGCTGACTCAATAGATCCTTCACATATTGTTTTTGACCAACAGAAATTGCTCCAGTCTCTCCTTCGCGTTCAATTTCCATCCCCAGGAAATGCTGTAGTGGACCGTTATCCACCAAATCAAAATTGCTAGCTATTTGAGCTTTAATTTTACTTAGATCATCTTTACAGGTGCTAGCTATGAGCAAATCATCTACGTAAACGGCAATTAAATTGAAATTACCTTTATTATTCATTGTGTACAAACACGGTTCGCTCTCACACGGCGTGAATCCAACACTCCTGAGAACGTTGTCGAGTTTGATATTCCATGCACGACCGGACTGCTTTAGCCCATAAATAGCCTTGTTGAGCTTCAGCACTCGTTTTGGGAACCTTGCATTTTCGAAACATTCAGGTTGTTTCATGAACACTTCTTCACTCAACTCACTGTTAAGGTAGGCTGTAGTAACATCCATCTGGTGGAGAAACATCCGATGTTCTGCAGCTAACGCAATCACCATCCGAATCGTTGCATATCTAACAACTGGCGAGAAAGTTTCATCAAAATTAACTCCATATTGTTGGCTGCAACCCTTCGCAACAAGTCTTGATTTGAAATTTTTGACACTTCCATCAACATTTCTTTTCGTGTTGAATACCCAACGACAGCCGATAGCCTTCTTTCCTGACGGTAGGTCAACTTCTGTCCATGTATTGTTTGCGATGAGTGCTGCATACTCCTTCTGCATAGCTTCCCTCCATTCGTTAGAATGTGTGCTGGATAAAGCTTCTTTTGCGTTTTCTGGAATTTCGATAACAACATTGTCTTTCATTAAATTTAAAATATTATATTGTTTTTGAGGTCGTCCAGGTTTTCCCGTTCTAAGAATCCTCGGCCTTCCAGGTCCGATTCGGACCACTTCCTCGCATTTATCTTCTTTGATTTGCTGGTTTTTTTCAATAGCTGGTGCTTTTGTGGTGTTTTCGGTGACAGTAGCTGGTGCTTTTGTGGTGTTTTCGGTGGCAGTAGCGGTGGCGGTGGTTTCGATTTCATTTTCCTTTTCTGTGGTAATATTCTCCTTTCCAATTGATAATGCCTTCGTATCTAAAATGACAAAATCGTTTAATTCCTTTCTATTGATATTTAAAATAGCATTTTCATCGAATATCACATCTCTCCTTTCGATAACTTTTCGTGTTGCTGGATCGAATAAACGATAGGCCTTTGAGGTAAGGGAATAACCAACCATTATATATTCCTTACCTTTGGGACGGAATTTACCGAAATGCATTTTGTTTAATGCCACTACTGGCGATCCAAAAATTTTTAAATGGTATACAATTGGTTTCTTACCAGTCCAAATTTCATGCGGAGTCTTTTCCAGTATTTTGGTTGGCGCTCTGTTTCGTAAATATGCAGCTGTAGCAACAGCTTCCGCCCATAACGACTCTTCTAGATTTGCATGTAGTAGGATGCTTCTTGCCATTTCCACCAGCGTTCGATTGGCTCTCTCCGCGACTCCATTTTGTTGTGGGGTGTATACCACTGCAAGCTGCCTTTTTATTCCTTGTTCCTCTAAAAAATTATTAAAATTAGTGTTTATATACTCGGAACCATTATCGCTTCTTATAGCTTTAATTTTCATTTCTGTCTGACGCTCTACCATAGCTTTGAACAGCTTGAATTTATCGAAAACCTCACCTTTCGTCTTCATAAAATACACAAACATGTGCCTCGACATATCATCAATAAATGTGACGAAGTATCTGGAGCCTCCAATTGATGGCTTATTAATTGGCCCACACACGTCCGTGTGAATGAGTTCCAATAATTTTTTCGATCTCGTTTGGCTGGCTTGAGGAAAAACTTGTGCACATATCTTGCTTTTCATGCAAACCTTGCAATTAACATCTTGTGACACCTTACGCACATCCATTCCACACACTAATTTCTTGCTTGATAGTTCTTGCAAGCTCGCAAAATTCAAGTGACCGTATCTAATGTGCCACTTCATGGAATTATCGACCGAAGAATAAAAACACGAATTAAATGCATTTTCGAAAACGAATAAATTTAAGTATTTTTGCGCCTTAACCACAATAGTACCGCACTTGTCTTTTATAACTGCTGACTGATGATTGAACTCCACCGTTAATCCGTTACTCACCGCTTTGCTGACAGACATAAAGTTCCCCTGCAAACCGGGAACATACAAAACGTCTCTCAAAGTTATGGTACACATAACTGATTTGATGATGACAGTTCCTCTGCCTGTTGCCTCAATAAAATTTTCCCCTGCCAACCGAATTCTTTCTGTGCACTTGTCCATAGTGTTAAACATATTGACGTCGCTGCACATATGTGATGTAGCCCCACTATCGATACACCAGTTAGTGCTAGTCAACACATGCGAATTTGAAGCAGAAAGCAGAGAGTATGAAAATGATTGATTTTGTTGTTTTTTCGGTGCTTTGCACTTTGCCGCAAAATGACCCCTACGTCCGCAGTTATAGCATTTACCAGAGGGTTTCTTATATTGTCTTGAATAGTTGTTTTTGCATTCATTTGGCTCTTTTGAAATTTCTCGCGCTAAGAATGCTTGCTGACTACCTGATGCTATGTCATCCGACCGATTTTCACGCTGACCCCTCCGATCTCCTTCCTCTAGAAGTTTTATTTTTAGACTATTTATTGTAGGCAGACAATCACGAGTCTCCATCGCAACAACAAAATTATCATAAGACTTAGGTAGACTAGATAATAATATAATTACCAACAATTCTTCATGCATGACTACGTTTATTTCGGCCAATTTTTCCACAATGTTCGTAAAAGAATTTATGTATTGCGAAGTATTGTCGCTGTCAGACATACTGAGCTGCAACAATTGTTTGAAGAGCGATACCTTTCTTGCTGGTCCACATGGCTGGTAGACCTCCCTCAATTTTATCCAGGCTGCCATCGAAGTTTTGCAATGTTTGATGTGATTTATCTGAGATGGTTTCACACTCAACATTATTGAAGCTAACGCCTTTTCGTTTTGACTGTCCCATTTTAATTTCTCCTCTTCTTCCATAGTCTCCGTCTTCGTATGTTTTCCACTGACTATTTTCCATAACTCGGAATGTATGAGCACGCTTTGCATTTGCACATTCCAAGAATCGTAATTGCTGTCATCCAGCTTTTCTATCTGATATAGAGACGAACTCATTTTAATTATTTAATAAAATATACCTTCTGATTTTTAACATGGGTTCTGGGCCCATAACCTATTGAAAGAGAAATATGGATAACGTCCCAAATAAAAAAGAAGGCAACGATCTTTAGTCAGTGACGGTTTATTACAAACTGATGATGAGTTGATAAAACGTTATAAAGGAAAAATACATTAACGGGAAAGTATTATATAAATGTAAGAGGGGAAATATTTATGTTGTTCATATTGGCAAAGTATTAAGACTATACTAGAGAGTTTTACTTTCCAACAACTTGCTTAATGCACCACAATTTTCATCGCTCCCCCAGTATTCAGCCCCTTTTTTTTAGGATGACTTACTCGATGCACCATTTTTGATATCGGAAGTAAAAAATGTTATTGAGAAATCTTAAAGTGGAAAAGCTCCGGGCGATGACCGCATCCCGGTTGAGTTTTATATGAACTGCACGCAAGAATTTCTGAATGCATTGACTGATGAGTTTAATAGAATTTATGCAAACGCAGATGTGAAGATAAAAAAATTCTAAACGAATTTCAAGCGGGATTCAAGAGAAGTTATTCGACCTTAGACCAAGTATTCAGTCTGTTAAATATTGCGGAGAGCTTCAAAAGAAAGAAACGGAAACTTTACACCCTTTTCGTCGATTTTCGCGCTGCATTCGACTCAATTGCCCGCGAAGCGTTTTTTTATAAGCTGTATAAGTTTGGTATATCGGGAAAAATTATTGGCTTACTCAAAGCGATGTACGAAAATAACGTGGCCTACGTATGGGATGTAGAGCATATTTCTGAAGAGTTTCAACTCAAATGGGAGTTAAACAAGGCTGCGCGCTGCGTACTGAGCACGTTACTCTTCATACTATTTATAAACGATATCATGGATGAGATTGGAGGGGGAATTCATTTTGGAAATATTCGTATTCCGGGTCTTATATTTGCGGATGACATCGTATTTCTTTCTGAATCCGTGGAAGGCATGCAGCGAATGATGAATAGGCTGGAGAACTATTGTGACAACTGGAATCTAACCGTTAATTTACAAAAATCTAGAATCATGATATTCAGGGATAGAGGCGGTAGATATGCAAATAACGAAAATTGGACATACAAGGGGGAACATGTTGCTATAGTTCGTGAGTACAAATACCTAGGAGTGAATGTCTCTGCAAATCTCAACATGAAAAAACACTTTGAGATAAAGCTAGCTGAAGCGATCGTTGACAATAACAGACGAGGAGCACTTGCCTCGACTCGCAAACCAATCAGGTAAAGGTCTTATCTCAAGAGATATACTGTTATGGGCAATAAACAGCTTTGACCCTTATAAATCACCAGGGCCTGACGGAATCATCCCTGCGGAGCTGCAGCAGGTTTCAGACATCATCATCTATAACTTAGAGATGATCATGAAAGGATGCATCAGCTATGCCTATATTCCCAATGCCTGGAGAGAAGCTAGGGTCGTCTTTATACCTAAAGCCGGCAAAAGCTCCCATGTAAATCCAAAAGATTTAAGACCTATTAGTCTATCATCCTTCCTCCTTAAAACACTGGAAAGAATGATTGACATACACTTAAGAAAAGAAATTCAACCTAGTCTGATCTCAACGGCGCAACATGCCTATACAAAAGGTTAATCAGTGGAAACTGCACTCCACTCTCTGGTTTGCACCATTGAAAAATCCCTGCACTACAAAGAATACTCTCTCGTCGCATTCCTAGACATAGAGGGTGCATTTAACAATGTTAACAATTCAGCAATCACTAATGCTCTTGATGGGCTGCTCATAGAGGAACACATCAAAAACATGATAACAACAATGCTCAGCAGCAGAATCATTAGTTCCGAAATGGGGAACTACAAAACAAGCAGAACGGCCAATAGAGGAACCCCGCAGGGAGGAGTTTTATCTCCCCTACTGTGGAACCTGGTCGTTAACAAATTGTTAATCGACCTAGAGGACGAAGGTTTCATAACTATAGCCTATGCCGATGATGTAGCAATTGCCGTTTCAGGCAAGCACCCACAAACCCTAGCTGAGCTGCTACAAACAGCACTTAACAAGCTTAACAATTGGGCTGCAGATTGTGGTCTGAACATCAATCCACACAAAACGGAATTAGTTCTCTTTACGAGGAAATACAAAATTCCGGACTTCAGACCCTTAACTATTAAAGGGGTAACTCTCACACTGTCAAATCAGGCTAAATATCTAGGTCTCATTTTTGACAAAAAAACTGACCTGGAAAACCAATATTGAGGAAAGAGTTAATAAGGCCAACGTGGCACTCTTCTCCTGTAAAAAAGCCATTGGCGGGAAATGGGGTTTCTCCCCCAAAACACCCATTGGCTGTTTACCTCGGTAATTAGACCGATACTCACATACGGGGTGATAGTCTGGTGGACAGCACTAGACAAGATGATCAACTACAACAAGCTGGCCAAAGTTCAAAGAACGGCTAGTCTGTGTATTAGTGGCGCACTGAGGACAACCCCATCGGACGCCCTCAATGTACTACTAGATCTCACACCCCTAGATATCTTCAGCAAACATGTCGCAGATAGCTCAGCTACTCGACTCAGAGCTACATCACAGTGGACCAATAATCAAATCGGCCACACTACCATTCTAGATAACTTTAGATTCTTACCGAATCGATCCGACTACACCACCCCCAAGTTGGTGTTTGACAATAATTTCCAAGTATAACCATACCTTCAAGAGAAGCTTGGGAAAATGGCGCTCTTTTGGAAAATGAAGCAATACACTTCTACACCGATGGTTCAAAAATCAGCGAAGGTGTGGGAAGTGGAATCTACTCAGAAAAACTGAATCTCAGTCTTTTCTTCCGCCTACCCGATCATTGTAGTGTGTTCCAAGCGGAAATTCTGGCGATTAAGGAGGTGCTGTCTTGGCTCAAAGAAAACGTTATATCCTCCACGGATATTCGGATCTTCTCAGACAGCCAAGCTGCCCTTAAACCTCTTGCCTCTGTCTCTACATCACGGTTCAAAATTGTCAGATGCCTCTGAGGGAGATGTCAAATCAGTTTAACATTCACCTTTCATGGGTGCCAGGGCACAGGGACATACCAGGCAACTGTATGGCAGACGAACTAGCCAAAAAGGGCACGACCACTTACCTACGCTCAGAATGGAACAACATAGGTGTACCTATCGCTACATGTAAGCTCCTACTTAGACAAGACGCTTCAAGGATAACAAACACTAGATGGACTGAGAGTAACAACTGCCTTGCAACCAAAAAAGTTTGGCCGTGTGTTGACTCAAAACGCTCGAAGAGTTTGTTGGCCCTGAACCGTCTGTATCTAGGTTCTACCATAGGTGTTCTTACGGGACACTGTCTAATAGGGAGACACGCCAAAAGACTTGGTGTGTTTTCCAATGATTTCTGTAGAAGCTGCATGGACGAGGAGGAGGAAGAAACCGTTCAACACCTTCTTTGCTCATGCCCTGCACTACTTCATAGGAGGAAAACTCATCTCGGTGAATTCTTCTTCGATGATACTAGCGACCTAGCTTACATAGACCCTAAAAGTCTTTCGAAATACATTAAAAGTTCCACGTGGTTCGACTAGCAGGTGATTAACCGGCTAGTCCCGTAATGGAAGATTAATAAGTGATCAACTCGTTAATCTTACATCGGGTATCTGAGATCAGTAGGTGATTAACTTGCTGATCTCTGTGGTATCACAATGGGCCCTTGCGGCCTAAGTGTGTCAGGCAATGTACTCATTGACTGACAGCCACTTCCACCTAACCTAACCTAGCTGAAGCGAAAAGAGCTGTTTCCGCAGTGTGGAACCGCTGTATAGATAATAATCATATCGAACATAGTGCAAAACTTAAAATTGTTCATGCAACCTCAGCCTCCTTTATATTGTACGCGGCACAAGTTTGGGGATGCTCCCAAGTTGAAGAAGTTGAAAGGTACCTCAGGTATTTCTTAAAACGCATTTTTAGATTACCGAGCTGCACCCCCAACTATATGCTACATCTGGAAACAACTGAACCGCCGTTGTTCCTAAAGACTTTCAAGATGCACTTCGATTACGTAATCAAGGTGATGAAGATGGACGAAAGAAGGCTGCCGAATCTAGTGCTTAGAAAATAGTTAGCATCAAGGGGAAATCTGATCAGAAAGTGGGAAGAGCTGGCTGTTTGCGTAGGTGAAAACTTCAATTTTTTACCCGAATTAAGCTCAACTGATTTGAAACTTAAGTTTAACATAATATTGGAGAAAATATATTCAACATATTCAAACTTTAAATAAGAAGCACAATCATCGCAGTATAGATTGATCTACAGCAAACTAAATTTGGATCTTAATGAAAGCACGTATTTTCTCAATCGATACCGCATAAATATGATAAATGTATTATTTAAAATTAGAGGTGAACTTTTAAATTTGAACTATATTCCGCATCGACCTGACCTCCCGATTCTATGTGAGCTCTGTAACTTCAAGGAGAGAGAAGATGTGTATCACTTTGTTGCCAGATGTCCCATTTTGAAGGAGTTTCGAGTGAGGTACTTTCATGTAGCCTCGATGGATTTGAATGACACGTTGGATGTCCTGAATGGAAAACTAGGCTGGATAGCTTTGTATAGTTACACAATTAATGCACTAAACTATAGGCAACGCATCCTCGAACGAAACTTTTAAAGAAAAAAAAAAAAACTAATTAATTAATTATAAAATTATAAAATGCATATTAAGCTTAAATAAATTGTCAATCTGGTAGACGGCCATTGGCCAAACCATATTAAACTTACTTAAAAGTTTATCCTATTGTACATTTTAAAGCAGTTTTTAAATAAAGTTTTTTCAACTAACTAACTAACTAACCTAAAGCCTGGATAGACTTTTTCTTAGGACTAGTGGAAATATGAGCTTAGACAATGCAATTGAGTTAAGTTGACTCAAAAGCGCAAAGGTACGTAGGTACAAAAAACACGTCCGATTCTCTTTTCAGCATAAATCTATCTCTAAAAATCCCAGGTAAGCTTTTATTTCATCAAAACTGACACGGTAAAACTCATTTTCGTATTAAGAATCCCCTCTCGACATCTCCGCGCACCTCGAGCCTTTTTTCTTTCACTTTTCATTTTTTTAAAGACTTAACGTGTGTGAGATTATTTGACTTCCCCCCTTTTCCTGACAACTTCATTAACTGTGCCAAGCACACGTATGGTAATGTGCTCTGGTAGAAGGAGACAATGTTCTTGAAGTAGTTAATTAAAAATTCCTTTGAGACCTCATAGAAAAGTGATGGACGGCATACACTACAAAATACCTGGAGAATGAGACTGCGTCAAAAATATACCGATACGGTTATTATCCCCTGGATAAGTTTTCTGTTCAATGTTTAATTCTCTTTAGTATTTTTGTACATTACAATCGCAACAACCATTAACAAAGTAGAAAGGCGATCTTTTTAAAAGATTTTTTGTTTTCATACGTTCACAATCCAAACTGCCAAGAGGTAAAATCCTCGAATAAAATTACACATTTAATCACCCAACCCTGTAGGAGGGTTCATTTTTTTGTTTCGTCCCTGTTACCTGTAGGCCTGGATTTGTGAACAAGTTCTTGTTTGCCTGCACTGCTCCCGGGGCTGGGGCAATATATTCATCTCATTTTATGTATTATCTCCTTCGTCAAAAGAATATCCTTACAAAGCCTCATTCGTACCAAAAGCACGCACAAAAGATTCTTTTTGCCTAGTATTTTCCTTCAAAAATGAAACGCAAACGATTCGAATAATGCCTGCGTCAATGAAGTGGAAAGTTTTTAGTTCCGCTTATAAGGAGAATTCGTTTAAGCTTCTGCAATTTATCTAACAAATGAGTTTGAAAACAAATTTTCAGTCAAAGTATGCTGTGCCTTGTGTTGTGCGTACCTATGCCTCAACGGAGAAGAAAATTGTAGGTACAATACTTTTTTTTCTGCCAGGTGATGGGCGGCCGGCGTGGTTTATGGTGTTTTGCTTGTGCGTTTGCAACGAGCGGCAAAGCCTTGAAGTCCTGGCTCTAATTTAAAATCTACGCTGTCATTTGCAAAGTTGACTTAAATAAAAGCCCCCCTGGTGTTTAGGCTGCTTTTCTCTAACTAGTTAGTACATTTCTTCTTGTTAGGGCAGACTTAATTATGTTTATGGCTTAATTCACCATCTAAGAATGTCCATTATAAACTAACCACATTATCCCTTTACTTTTAGTCTTCGTTAGAAAAAAAAATCTGACAAAAAGGAAGTCCTGGATGGGATTAAAGACAAACAAAAGCTTCTGAATCAACACAGAAGTCAATTGTAAGCATCTGGTGTAATGTTTGTATGATGGCTGCTGCGCGGGGGAGTAAAATTATTAGACAAACTTCAGAGAAGGGAAGTCATCTCCATTTGACAAGAAATTACTTTGGCTTAATTAGCTTCGTGGTGTCTTATGACTTTGGAGAATTTCATTACGAACTTTACCTACCTAAGTTCGTTAATTGACGATTACGTTGAAGCAAAAATTAGGTAGGCGGAGGTTGCCATGTTTTAATAATCAAATATGAAATTTCATGTAAGTACGAAAGTCGGGGCATCGATTTTTCATGATGTGTGAAAATGAAAAAAATACAGAAAAGAAAGGTTTTCTTTGTATTTTTGTTGTGACAAAAATCAAGAAAATCATCTGGTGCTTAAGGGGCGGTCCATAAAATTAGTTTTTTTTTAACCCCCCCTCCCCCATTGTCACGCTGTGTCACACTTTCCGTGGCCCCCCTATGAATATTACGTCACAAAAGCTTAGACCCCCCTCCTCCTGCGCATGGTAAATTTTAATTGATAATGCAGTAGTAAGTTTTAAAATTTGTTTTTATTTTTGCAATAAATTAACAAATATATTTTACGGATTCCAATGCCGCTAGAGCCTTGCCAAAAAGCTAGCGCTCATGTTTAAAAAAAATAAATATTAGTAAATATATTGAGTCACAATTTATTGTATTAAAAATATATTAAATGCAATGTCTGTCTAATACGAAATGAATGACAACGATTAAAAAAAGAAAACTAGTAGAGAGAAATATTGTAGTAAAATTTTTGGATGAACAGCAAACGTTACGTTGCCTTAGACACCCCCTCCCCCCTTGTCACATCTTGTCACACTCAGCGAGACCCCTCCCCCCAGCATGCAAACGTATTTTATGAACGGCCCCTAAGTGAATACGTCACATTTATACATTTCGTTTGCAACATCGAACGGTCCTGTGTGTTTTTATATACATATATGACGAAATATATCCAGTACACCATGTTGGGGGTTGGTTGCACAAGCTACAATCCAACTAACCACGTTGATTTAAAGAGGTGTATTTCCAAAGGTTAAGAGTTGAATCAGTGGTATGCTGAAAGTGTGATCATTTGATATGTACAGGAGCAGGAAATGGGCCCTTCTCTGAATGTGTAAATTGCAGTAGCGTTTTCGAATCTTTACCTATACAATTAAAATTAAATAAAATAAATAAATCAATAAATAAAAAGGTGGCACAATAGAGCTCGAGGAGCTCTGGGCCAAGCGCATGCCTTAACCATGCCTTGCGAGGCCGTGCAACAAAAGAATAATTGAGTAAGCATAGGCTTGGACGAAATGATGAGAAAAGTCCGCCATCTTCAAAAAGGAAGTGTCTTATGCACGCACCGACGCCGACGCGACGCGACGGCGCGGCGGAGTGGTGCGGCGTAGTCGTGCTTGGTTTTGTTGCATTACCTCAATCGAGTTATTTGAGCGTTGTCATTCTAGCGTAGTACAAAAACACTAGAATTCAACCAAAATCGCTTTTCGTTTCCAAGCGAAAGCGATATCAGAAAGAATAAAGTGATTCCAAACAGTACTTTTCCGTTCTTTTTTGAAGTTACACATATTAACCCTCCTTTACAAACTGGGGTACATTTGGACCCCAGAGCATGTTTGAACACTCATAACAATTTTGTTTTTCATTTTTTTTCAATGGGATTTTTACTCAGTGAACAAAATTCAATTTTTTATTCATTTCTTAAGTTAAAACGATTATCAGATGTTTACAGATTTTTCTATGCGATTTTTTTGTGAAAAGAACCCGTCCACCCGAACTGGGGCCCATTTGGACCCCACTACTGAAATTTTTTGAAAAATCATATTTTTTATAATAAATAATTATTTTATTTCAATAGCAGCATAGTTTATGTTTAGAAGGACTTAGTTTGAAGTTGTTGGCAGTTCCGGCAGACATTTAACACATAAGGTTCTAGTGTGGCAAGGGCTACAACACCTGCCACATCCATCGCAGGTGGTTCTGGTTTTCTTGTCGTCTGCTCTTGGGCAAAGGTGTGACATCTGCTTCTTTTACAAGAGAGCCTTTCGAGGACTATTGTTAATTTTTCCTGAACTCTCCCCAAAATACAGAGAAAATCCAATTCAGATTTTCCAATGCCAGATTGTGTGCAGGTTGTGAACGGTTATTCAATTCTGACTTAACCTGTTCCTCCGCTAGTTCGATGAATTCATCACTTCTGAACAAATTTTTGTTTCTTCTAGGCGGATTGAAGTGTCGGAAAATGATGACAGTTGCTAGGGCTGCTACGTCCAGTAAGTTGTAGAATACAGCCATCGACCAGCGATTTGTTTGACGTGTACGTGAATATATGGAGACCATTTGGTCGAATACATCGACTCCACCTTTGGTGCGGTTATAATCCAGTATCATTGTAGGCTTACTTTGATGGCCGGAAGTGGCTTTCTCACAGTTATGTTGTGTTGATAGCAATACCACTTGTTTGCTTGGCTTCGGAACATAACTCACCAACGCCATTTTTCGAGAAAATCCAAAGATGGATGAGTAGACTGGACGATACTGCTTTTTGTTATTGCCCTTTACATGCTCATTCTGGTAATCCAGAACCTCCTTCGTTACAAAAGGTTGAGGCAAATCTCGTTTGTTTTTTCGAATCGTGCCATGAATAGTGATTTTCTTATCCAGTAACTTAAATGCCAAATCCACCGACGTAAACAAATTATCAATAGTGAGGTCGCGTCCAGAATTAAAATATATCAAATGTCTCGTAAAACGTTACGATGCGTTACAGGGGCGGGAGGGGGTCTTTCTTACAAGACGTTACGTAACAATTTTTTTTTTTTTAATTAGGGAATAAAAACTCCCAAATTGGCAACCCCAAAGGTTAAAATAATAATTTTATTTTATTTTAAGAGTTTATTATTGAAAAAAAGCTGAAAATAGGAGAATGAAGGACGAAAACAGATGTGTAGTAAAGCATAAAATTTATAAAAAATAATCAAAATACGCAGGTATTGCGGTTTAAAAATCTTTTGTATTAATTAATATTATATGATTTCCGCAATGGCAATTTAAAGTATACCAAGGATTAAAACTAAAACGTTACTTTTTGTGACTTTAGGGTAAAAATGGTCGCTCGAGTGTTACGTAACGTTTAGTGAGGGGGAGGGAGGGGGGTACATGAAAACGTTACGATGCGTTACAAGGGGGGGGGGGGAGGGGGGTCAAAAATCTTTAAATATTGCGTTACGTAATACTTGAACGCTCCCTGGTGGACACGACTTTTGCCGGTTCGTAAAGAAGGGTTAAGTTGATTTTTTAAGGAATTTCTTCTGAGTTCGGGCCAATTTTAAGCTAATATTTATTTCGTGATTGAAGTAGAAAGCTAAAATATGTATTAGGGTGGGTCAAAAAAATCGATTATTTTTTTTACAATTTCAACGGCAAAATGGGTTGCTTTGCTAGACACCTTAAAAATATTGTCACCAAGCATGATCTCTTAATTTTAATAGGAAGATCCTCCGCATCGCAGTTTTGTATTTTTTTCTCCGTCCAATAGAAAAAAATTCATACCTCATCATCAAAAGTCCAGAAAAAACCTCTTTTCCTGGACTTTTTTAAATTCCACAAAATCTATTAAAGATTTTTCGGTTCGTTTTCTGTGTTTGATTTAAAACTAATACGAGTATTTATGCTTAAAAAAAGGTTTGAGTTTGTTTTTTAAATAATCTGACTTATCGACTTGATTACTCAAAAATCATTCACTTAATTAAATCGAATTAAAATGTTAATTTGAGAAAAGTATTAGCTTTAGGAAATACTGAAGTAAAGGGTTTTTCAACAGGGATTTTACAAAAGTAAAGCAACAGGGACAGCAAACGACTCCATATTTCTTGGGGTTCTTTTGACATTTCTCTTTAGTAAAGTTTGCCATTCCCTCACAAGGCATGGTTGTGAGATATGCGCTAGGCCCAGGGACTTCTCGGTCTGTTGCGCCACTCTATTTATTTTATTTATTTGAAAGTTTGCCATTTCATGATGGAAAATGGCCTTAACGTAAAGAGCGTTACGTCCAATTTATGGTCGTCATAATCGTCCTGGCAGATCAACAATTGAGCGTCAAGTGGAAAAATTTGAATCCACAGGCACAGTAGGTACACAATGTTCCCGTGCCAGTGAGACAAAGAAAAATTAGTGCCAGTAGTGTCGAGAATATTGCTGCCGCTGAGGCTTCAGTTGCAGAAAGCCCAAATGTGTCTCTCACATGTCGTTCTCAAGCGTTGGGCATCTTTGTGACGTCGCGTCGTTGTGGCGAATTCTGCGAAAAGATCTTGGCCTTCAACCTTACAAGATTAAATTGACGCAAGAACTGAACAACTTGAAAATGATTCGGATTTTCATCGAAATTCATCGAAAAATCATCTTCAGCGATTTCCTGCTGAATGGCTTCGTCAATAAACAAAATATGCGGTATTGGTCAGGCAGCAATCCTCCAGTTTGGAGAACGTCTTGTCTCACGAAATGGTCCAGTCGCTTGGCCGCCTCGGTCGTGCGATTTGACCCCGTTAAGTATTATTCACATAAGAAAGACCAACGAACGACGAATGAGCGAAAATTCGTTAATTTTAACATTTCATTCACATGAGTGTTTTACATTCGTCAAGAATAACGAACACAATTTATATGCAAAACAAAAATGGAGAATGATTTTGATGTTAAGCACGCGCGAAAAATTTATTCGTTGGAGTAAATAAAGAGAGAATAAAGTTTAAATAAAGTTTAAAAAAATTGAGAAAAAAAGTTTATTCGTTACGAATAAACATCTAGTAGGTACGGCTACTAGATGTTTATTCGTAACGAATAAACTTTTTTTCTCAATTTTTTTAATTCTAGGCACAAAAATAAAAGTTTATCCACCTAACAATAAGTATGAAATGAACTATGTTCCATCATTTCCAAAAAAAATCATGAGGAATATATGCTAGTAAGGTTCTTAAAATCTCATTTCTTGATTTATTCGTCGTTCGTTGGTCGTGCTAATGTGAATAGTCCTTTAGACTATTTCCTGTGGTCTATGCCAACAAGCCAGCGACGATTTGAAATTGCAGCAGTATCGGCCAATGTTTTAAAACCGTCGAAAATTGGGTTCAGCGTCTAAACATCTGCAATCGTGCCCGTGGTGGCCATGGAAAAGAAATCGAGATTCATTAAAAATGGCATCAAACTTTCAAAGGAATAAAGAATTTCATTGATATCCAAAACCATTTTTGTTTAATTTAAAAAAAAAACTTTTGCAGCGCACTTATTGCAAAACCCGATATGTGGAAGTAGGTGCCTTAGACGATTTTTAATAACATTTTTGAATTAAGTAAATTTTTATTAAGCTGCCCCTTCCGCTTAATGGAAGGAGAGAGATGGAAGGCTTATATGTATAATTCATTCCCATATTCCCACTGGCTTGGGAACGGAAATATACACGGAAACATACACGGGAACCTATGAATTGTTTGAGCGATTCCAAAATGCTTTCAGCGTTAGAATTCTCTTCATTTTCATATCCCCATGGGAAAGGGAGTGGAAACGTAAACGAGAACTTAGTGCTTGCTCATAACTACTTTTGAATGGAATTAGGAACAAAAATGATTTAGAACCTGAGAAATGACATATAGGCTATATCTCCATTCTATATTCCTTCGTGAACGGAAGCGGAAACGGGAACATTACCTCGCACTCAGAAAATACTAAACCGATTCCAAAAATTCTTTCACCGTTAGAGTGCTTCATTGCTCTCGAGTAACATATATTTCATCCTCAAAATCCCACGAGTACGGGAACATAACCATAAACTTGGTGAATACTGAACCGATTTCTCAGCGTTAGAGTGCTGATATTTCATTCCCATATTCCTACCGGAATGGGAACGAGAACGGTTTCGTGAATTCAAAAACCATTGAACCAATTTCAAATTACTCACGCTATTATTACTATTGCTATCCCCAAAAAATATAGACTATGTTTCATCCTCATATTCCTACGGGAACGGGAGGAACGGTAACTTTTTGAAAACTTTTAAGATACTGGACCAATTTCTAAAATTTCTTAGCGTTATAGTGCTTCATTGCCTCTGAGCAACATATACTATTTATCTTCCCCATATTCCCACAGGAATGGGAAAGGAAACGGGATCAGGAGTTCAAAAACCACTGGACCGGTTTCAAATTCCTAGCGCTATTATTATTTTTGTTATCCCTAAATAATAAAGGCTATGTTTCATCCCGATGTTCCCACGAGAACGGGACAGGAACAGGAACATAACCGGAAACTTTGAAAATATTGGACCAATTCCAAAAATTCTTTCACTGTTATAGTGCTTTACTGTTCCTGAGCAACACAGACTATATTTCATGCCCATTTCAAAAACCACTTGACCGATTTCTTCGCCATTACAATACGGTGTTGTTCCCAAGTTAGATAAACTATATTTTCATTACATTCATTGGCCTTGAGTAACTTTTTTTCATCCTAAATTTCACACTAGAATGGAAACTTGGGAACAACTTTAGTTAATTTAATCAATTCGATTTCTGTAGGGCCGAGCTACGCCTACGTCGCCGTTGGGCGGGTCAGCTTTCGTTCATCTACAAGTGATCCACTCTTAACACTTAACGTACTCTCGACACTTGCGTTTCTTTTGCGTTCTATTTCAAGAAGTTCTTATTGCTGTTTTTTTTATTGTTGTTATTGTTTTACAGCAAAAGAAATCATGTAGGAAAGTTTTGAAAAATAAAAATTTCGGAAAATTCCTTTTCTTCTTCGTTCCAAAACTTCGCTCTAAGAACAGTTTGGGAGCAATTTAAAATCGACAATAAATCAAAACAACAGCTTCTTTTTGCTAAAATTAACAACAACAAAATACGTGCATTCACAAAATACTCGTTACATTCAATTAAAAGAACCAGTCAACTAATTGATCAATTTAATGCCATTAAAAATATATTTTATAGCAAAAATATTAACTTAGTTATTAAAAAAAGAAGCTCCATTCTTTCCGCTGTAAACCCTCTTTCAATTGATTTAATTTAATTGGATGAAATTCGATTGTTATTCAACCTCCTATCACACAAAAAATAATAATACCAACAATAAATGATAAAAAAGCAAACAAAATCAATATTCAACAACTAAGGTAGGTATAGTGAATTTACATGTTCCGCAAAAATGTGTATACAGTGCACCGACAGCGACACCCTCCAGAACGGCCTACCACACTATTCCCGTTTACATCAATTTTGTATGAGCATAAACAAAATTGTTTTTCTCTCGAAGGATAGCAACCACCATTCGATAGAGTTCCTTGCAAATATTGCTTCAACCAGCCAGAAACCAACTTAAGTTGTTAACCGCAATATAAATAGAATTGGAAAGGTGTGTGTCTATGTGGCAATGGTGGTGATGGTGACTGGGTGGTGGTAGCATTGGAGGTGATGATGAAGAGTGACGACTGACGACCATTGAACTTAAATATAGATATAAATATAGAGCCTGCATCCAATGACTAGCTATCCAATAGCATGGACATTAGAAGAAAAAAAAAAGCCATTCCAATTCAGCTCTTTGGTGTGTAACACTTCGATACGTGCGTTGATCTTTTGGAACTGTACCTGGAACCTGGATATATAATGTGGATGAAAAACAAACTTCATTTCAGCGATTAGATTTCATTGAAGACTCTTCAGCAATAACAAAGAACTGGACGTGAATATACCAACAATACGAATTAATTTCGGATTGGGTGCAAAGTTTTGGCTATGCATGGTGTTTTGTATTTGTATCAATAAACTTGCGTTCAGATTCCTAGTGATTGTAATAAAGAGGGTGAAACAAACCTTCACAAAGCGCTACCGAATACTAAATAGATATTTTGGGCTGTTATTGTATTTGTGTGCTCATTTGACAGCCTATCAAACAGAGTAAGGCTTGGCTAAAGGATATTGTTGCACGATTCATGAAAGCCGACAAAATTACTTAGAAGTAGGTAAGTTTTGATGGGTTAAGGGCATTGTTTGCAGACCAAGACACTGGACTAAGGGTGATAGTTATACAAATTGCCAGCGCTATTTTTTTTTTATTAATGGTTAAAAGATATCCGGTTGAGAGGTCGAAACAAAAAGGGGCGAAATACTTTTTAATGGATTCTTAGGACGGATCGGAGCAATAGATACAGTTTTGGGTAGTTGGCCCGTAGATCTCCATGGAATTCATATTAGAGGTTGTGGTTCTAATTGAAAATTGTTGATTAATTTCACTGTTATTCAACTTTAAATATACTTTCCGCAACACAAGGTACTCGTTAACAACTCGAAAAATGTACTCAATTCAAAATTAAGAGCGTTTGCCTATTACTTGAGCGTTTGAGGTAACAATACCAGAAAGATCCCGTTTTTTTTTTTTTTGATTACTATAGCATTTTGCGAGGAATTGGAAAGTCATTACTCGCAAAGGTATGATTGAGAGAAAGGAGCAAGGGCTTGAGGCCTTGCGAGATTGTGCAAACCTATCTATTACTCAAAATTCTATTTATGTATATATAAAAATTTGAAGGTGTAGCAAAGAGGTGAAGAAGGTTCGAAACATTACTTCTTCTAAATCAATTCGAGTTGATTTAACGTAATCATCAGCATATCTTACTCATATATCGTATTTCCCCCTGGCAATTTATGTACATTGCGCTGCACATAGCTTCAGTTTGGCAGTCAATGCAGCATGCGAAGTGTCAGGATTCAAAAATGCGTTAGGAACTATCGGAGCGATTGAAGCTTTCTTCACTGGACTAAAAGACAAAACGTTCTACACAAAGAAATTTCAAAAATGACAAACAAAAGTGAGAGAAAAAAACAAAAGTTGAAGTCTGTTTGTCTCATGAAGCAATTGGAACGTACGTTGATTTGCAACCGGCTGTTATTGAATCTTTCGAAGAAATCAAAACGTGGAAAGATCGAGATACTTCGCAAAATGCATTGCATCTTTTGACAGCGATTTCGACGGTTGAATTCCAAATCGCCTGTCACATTATGGAATCAGATAATTCGATTGTTTTGCCTTTGAGTCGGGAATTGCAATCTAAAAACCAATATCTGGGAGAGGCTATACTAAGCTGGCAGATGACGCTTTGAATGAATTTACGTACAAACGCGAAAACGCAGATTCTACTTTCCACGTTATTTATGAGCATGTTGCTAGCATTTGTTCTGAATACGAAATCACGGCCGCCGCCGCCGCCGTTGCAATCAACAAAAAAATCGTTGCAACGTTCAAGAACAAAGTATTGAAGACTACAACAGAATTTCTTTCTACATTCCGTTTCTTGATATGTTCATTTCTCAGCTCAAAAGTCAGTTCTCGGAACACAAATCCATTTACCAAAGTTTCGGTCCACTATTTCCTAAACAAGAATTTAACGAAAAGAAATGCGCTGACTTCTACATATTTTACGAAAATATATTGGATTGTTAGAAAGAAAATTTTCTGTCAGAAGTCAAGATGTGGAGACAACGAATTCACGGCCAGAACATCCAAAATGCGCTTGATGCTTTACTGGTTAGTATCTTTCGATCAAAAATTTACATGTAAAAAAGTTTATATGTGACGCGATCCGAGAAAAGGCACCTTTTAGGCAAAAGTGAAGGCTTACACAGCATGCTCTGAAAGGCGCTGATGTACCATTCAAACGCATCTAAAAAGTCGTTTCTCTGAATTTATATTTTGTGAAATAATAGCGACGTTACAATTTCTGATTGCGCTTCATGAATATTCAGTAAAAGAACTTGTGTAATCAATCATGATCCAACAAACGATTTTTGCCTAGTAAGTCCCTTTTATCGGATCGAGTCACATATGCAAACATCAATCTGACGATATTTTTCAGGTTATCAATAGCAAGTCGTTCAGGAATATCGATTATATTAATTTTTTTAATCGATACAGTTCTTGAATTTTTAAAATAATAATATTACTTCTCCTTTACTTTTTCGTCTTGCTCATGCTATATTTTTCCGTCCCGTAACGAAATTTGAAAATTAGGAGCCGATAAATAAATAAATTTTCCCGATTGGGGGGGGGGGGGGCGCGGACCCCCCCCCCCTCCGTCGATCCGCCACTGCTTTGATAGAACATCAAGACGATTTATAGTCCAAGAGCCAGTGACAGATTTTCATGAGTAAGTCCCTTTGATTAACTTGCCAATTCCTCGCGAAAGGCGATACCCATGAAAAAACATTTTTGCCTCTGCTGGGATTCGAACCTCGAACCTCTGGGTTAGCAGGTGGAAATGCTAACAATCACGCCACGGGTATGCTGCCGAGATGCACTTTGAAAAAACTGTGTTGGATGCGGACAAATTAGGCCAATATGATGTCTTGCCCTAGCAAACTTAAATCAAATAAAACTGCAGGTGAAAAAGTCCTTTACACCGTGCTTTTGAAGGCAGCTGGTGATAAATTGGAAAGGATCATGCAGCAGCTGATCTGCATGATATGGTAGGAAGAAAGCATGCCCGATGAAGACCCCTCAGAACCGTATGTCCGATCCAAAAAGTGGAGATTCTCAGCCTTCTTAACGTCACATATAATATCATTTGTGGTCGAATATGTGAACATCTGAAACCTCTGTCAACAATTTGATAAAACGTAATCAATTCGGTCTAAGACCAGAAAAGTTCACAAACAATCAAATTCTTCGAGATTGTACAGGGACTAGTCAATCTAGGTCCCACTCTCCAGAAGAACCAATATAAACAGAGACTTTGATCATTCCAGTCCTGTTATTCCTCCAAGAAGCATCTTATGTAAAGCGGGTTAAGAAACAACTGGTCGGTTTCGAAAGATGTATTAAATGTACCAACAAATTCAAAGGCCTATAAGCCTAAAGCTATCAACGAGGAGATTTTATGTAGCCCTCTGTTGTATTTCGATATTTTATAAATCAAAGGCGTTGTTTCCAATAGTTCAACTTTCTTTATTGAGTTACAATTGCCAACTGGCTCTATGAGAACAATCAAAGACTGAGACCACTGCACCAGGTTATGTATACAATACAATGATGAACATATGTATGTGTTCATATTCATAACTCAATATGTTAGGTATATAAATGCTAATGAGAGTAATTATCATTAAAGTTACAAATAGGCATTTGTACATCATCTTCCTTCTTTTAATCCATTTCAAAATAAATTTCATTTTATTAAGATTTAATGATATCAAACACTAAATATGACAATATTAAAGTTAATTAAAAATTTCGGTTTATGTTTAATACCTCATTTATAAAAATGCTCTAGTTTTTACTCAGCTCTATAGAAGTTTGGTTTTTTACTCAAACGACCAAATCTTGTGACATACTCATCTGCTGTGCTTGGTTGTTGCATTGATTTTGATCCTAGATCAAAATCACTATGGCTGTTATTATTAGGAGATACGGATGGAGTGTCCGTGTCCTGCAATAGGTTGGTAGCATGTTTAAGTTCAAGAGAGGAGTCACTTAAGTTTCTAGAGGCAGAGTTGGGTCTTTCTTCAACATCAGGTAAGATTATGTGAGGAGAATTCATTGACCTACGTAAGTGAAATGTATTCCTACGAATAATTCTGTTGTTTTCATTTTGTAGACAGTATGATCTTGGAAGCTCATGTTTTGAAACTACTCTAGCAGGTTCCCACCTTCCATTGTGTCTATATACCACATTCTCTCCTTCCTTCAAATTAATTTCTTTCCGCGGTCGAATTGGATTGTTATGCCTCAAAGTTTTTTCTTGACGTCGTTCTAGTAACGATTGCAAGTTTGAAGGAATTTTAGGCATAAGATCCTCATCTCTTATCGGAAGCCAAGTCCGTAACTTACGATTCATTAACATTTCTGCTGGTGAATACCCGATACCTGGAATTGGTGTACTCCTATATTCTAAAAGAGCTTCTTCTAGACTACCTTCTGATCGATTATTGATTTTTTTTAGTAACGATTTTGCGATATGAACCGCTTTTTCTGCTAGACCATTTGATCGTGGATACCTAGGACTGCTATATATGAAGTCAAAGTTTGAGCTTTTAGCAAAACTTCGAAGTTCGTACGAATTGAAAGGTTGATTGTCGGAGACAATATTTTGTGGGATACCGTGAATGGAGAATATTTTATTTAAAGCTTTTATGATACTTGCTGCCGATTTGTCTACAATTGAATGAAGTTCTATCCATTTTGAATAGTAATCCATTGCCACCAAATAAGATTTTCCGCCATATTCAAGACAATCAACTCCAAGTTTTTGAAAAGGGTTTTTGGGCAAAGGATGTGGGATCATTGTATGTTTTTTATTTTCCGGCCTGAATATTTCACACTTTTGACATGCTAAAACCATGTTTTCAATGTCCCTATTCATGTAAGGCCAATAAAGAGTGGCTTTCGCTCTATTTAAAGTTTTTGTTATGCCCATGTGGGACTTATGAAGTGCCCCTAGCATTTCGCTTATCAAACTATGTGGGACAAAGACACGATTCTCATAGAAGACCAAACCATCTTCGACATATATTTTATCTTTTATTTGCCAAAAGAACTTGACATTGTCTGGGACTTGCTGCTTATTTAATGGCCAACCTTCATCATAGTAATGTTTAAGAGACTGAAGTAGTGAATCCTTTTTTGTTTCTTCTTCAAGCATCTTTCTTTTTGGATCACTTATGTTTACACTATGTACAAGATCTTTCAAAGTTGATTCCATATCAATTAAAGGATCTTTTCTGAAATTCCGTGACAGCAAGTCGGCTACATACAAAAACTTGCCCGGCACATACTCTATTTCGAAATCATATTTTGAAAGCTTCAACTTCATGCGTTGTAAGCGAGTGGAGTGAATTTCACCAACATCTTTTTTTAAAATTGCCACCAACGGTTTGTGGTCGGTATTTATAATAAAATGATACCCATAAATGTAATTTTTGAATTTTTCACACGCGTAAACTACCGCCAGTAACTCCTTTTCAATTTGCGCATATCTGGTCTCCGTATCGGTCAAGCTTTTAGATGCGTAAGCCACTGGCTTACCATCCTGAAGAAGGCAACATCCTAAACCGTTTTGAGATGCATCCGTTTGCAGCAAAATTTGCTTTTTCGGATCAAAAACATTAAGAACGGAATGTTTGGCAAGAGTATCTTTTATCTCTTTGAACACTTTGCAATGATATGGAGACCACTGAAATTCATTATTTTTCTTTAGCAATTCCCTAAGAGGCGCATTTAAATTCGAGTAGTTTGGTATAAAAGAACGAAGATAATTGAACATACCCATGATACTTTCTAATTGCTTCTTATCTTGTGGTTCCTTAAGTCTTATAACTGCCTCTACACGATTTGGATCTGGACAAATAGTGTCACCAGTGAAGACATGTCCCAAATACCTTACTTTGTTTACACAAAGCTGCACTTTATCCTTGTTAAATTTAACGTTTACTTCACGAGCTCTTTCTATTACTTTCTTAACATTTTCATCGTGCTCCTCTTTAGTTTTTCCCCCAACTATTACATCATCAATGTAAACAAATGTACCTGGCAAACTACCAAAATATTTTGCGTTTAGTTTTTGGAATTTTTCCGGGGCCGTTTTGATTCCGAAGGGTAGCACATTGTATTGATACGAACCAAATGGCGTGCTAAAAACGGTTAATTCTCTAGATTTGTGACATAACTCCAGCTGCCAAAATCCCTCCTTAAGATCGAAAACTGAAAAAAACTTAAGTTCCTTCATTGCATCACAAAAATCATCAAGCGTCGGAATTATGAAGTGCTCATCTTTGAGGCTCACGTTAAGTGCACTGGGATCAAGGCATAATCTTAAAGATCCGTTGGCCTTTTCTACAACAACTAACTGGTGTGACCAAGCAGAAGGTTGATCTCGTTTGCTAATTATACCGCGACGTTCCATATTGTCTAGTGCTTCTTTTACTTTTTGTCTTATGCCAATTGGAATTCGCCTAGGCGGTTTACTCACAGGAACACTATTTGATTTTAATTCTAAAACACACTTGTCTGGAAATCGTCCATCGCCCATAAATACATCATTATTTTTATGAATAAACTCGCTAACATTGCTCACTTCATGCACTCTTTGAATTAAACCTAAATCTACGCAAGAACTTAGACCCAGCAATGGTTTTGAGTCACTGCCGACTACCATGAAATCTGTCTCTATTATTTTGTTTTTATATTGAGTCTGAAGACAAACTAACCCTTTGGTTGGAATGAAAGAACCACCATATGCCTCTAACTTCATTTTAACCGGCCTAATTTTGTGTTCACAATTCATATTCTTTACGTCTTTGAGCGTAATAATGTTTACATCGGCGCCACTATCTAACTTAAATTTGATTAAGCTGTTTTCAACCTTGATATTCTCATACCAACTCTTACACATCTGTCGAACTTGATCTATGGAACCAACATCAATGCAACCTCCCTCAGAATCGTCAACAACCTCTATCGAATCTATATATGACTCATCTTCATCTCTCATATCATAAGTGTTAATGTTAATATCATTTATCTTAAATTTACTGTTACATGCAGAAGAAAAATGATTGTACCTGCCGCAATTAAAACATTTTTGTCCATTCGCTGGACATCGTCCGCGAACATGATTTCTTCTGCATTTGTTACACCCGTTGCTTGAATGCATACTACTACTCGAATTAAATTGTCTTTGATCATCGCTGGTTTGGTGGTCTCTCCCCTTTGTTACATGCATTGGAGATCTAGAATTAGATAAAAAATTAGAAGCTTGCTCAGTGACATTTTTACTATAATCATTATGATTTTGTTGTTGCCCATTTTTCTTTGAAATTGCTGCGATCGATGATACTCGTTCTGCTTGCATTTGTTGTGCTTGCATGCTTGCTTGCTCAGCCACACGACAAAGCTCTTTAGCTTTAGGCAAGTCAAGATTATCCGTCTTTAATAGCTGCAATCTGATGTTCTGCTCTGCAATGCCCATAACAATTCGATCCCTGATCATCGATTCCTTTTGAGAGTCAAATTCACAGCTCTCAGCAAATTTAACGATGTCAGATAAAAAATGCTCGAACGGCTCCCCTTCCTTCTGACATCGTGAAAAAAATATATATCGCTCGTAGACCACGTTGCTTCTCGGCATACAATATGTTTCAAACGCTTTGATTACCTCGTTAATTTTATTTTTATTTTCATCAACTATTGGCAGTGTTTGAAAAATTTCAATGGCCTTTTCCCCAGCACATGACAGAAATCTTGCGGTCTGGATAGCCTCACTTTCGCTGTTCGTTTTTGTGGCCACCGTATATATTTTCCACATATTGTAAAATTTGCGCCAATTTTCTTTGACATTTCCATCCACTACTAGTGGTCCAGGCTTTTGGAAGTCACAGTTTGCCATTTAATTAGATATATTTTTTCACAATTTCAGAGAAATTAAAAGATTTTCTTTTACTTTTTTTTTTTTGTTTTAATTTGCTTTGTTCTTTAAAGCGACTGCGCCATGTTGTATTTCGATATTTTATAAATCAAAGGCGTTGTTTCCAATAGTTCAACTTTCTTTATTGAGTTACAATTGCCAACTGGCTCTATGAGAACAATCAAAGACTGAGACCACTGCACCAGGTTATGTATACAATACAATGATGAACATATGTATGTGTTCATATTCATAACTCAATATGTTAGGTATATAAATGCTAATGAGAGTAATTATCATTAAAGTTACAAATAGGCATTTGTACATCACCCTCTAGATTGACTGAAGTTCTTCCATCGATTTCACTCAACTCTAATGCCTTGAGAACAACTGCTTAGATTTTAAAATGAGCTCACTTCCAAACTGGAGCATTAAGAGTTGTTTTACCATGTTTTAAAATGTTTTACTCGAAACTACTCAAACATTTTAAAACATGGTAAAATAACTCAACTTAAAGTCAAGAGCCGCTGAATAAGTTTCGAATTTGCTGAATTTTCGCTGAATGATAATTAACTGACTGTGTGTGGTACTATATTCGACTCATCCCACCACAGCATTTTAACTGTGATTAATACATTCAAATTTATGATTCTTCAATGTATGCAAAAAGAGTTTAATGTATAAAACTTAAGTAGTCCATTAATTCGATAACTTTTTTGATATCGACTCGATTTGCTACTTAATTTACACAGAATATGTTGAGTACACCTCCACGATTAAAACAGAAAGATTTAACAGAATTGATACCCATGTCGAAAATTCCAATTAATTGTAATCATTAACTTGTTGTTCTTGCCCTCGACAAACAACCTCGGATGTATGTAGGAGTATTTTTTTTTTTTTTATTTTTATCACGCCTATGGCACACCAGAGGGAAACTCCAATCAATATTGATCACGAAAGCCAACAGCCAACACGTTGTCCTGATGTTTTTTTTTCATTCGAAAGATAACACACACTTATGTTCCAACACAATACCCTATCCAGAGGGATGATATTCTATGTTTTTTTTTTAATTCTTATTCATGTGTCAACCCACCAACTGTTATTAATAACACATAAAATAATGGCACTTTGCATGGAGCTTTAAATAGATCAAGGGCTTAAAAATAATGGACGTTGGTTTAGTGTCCTGGGCGGAGATAAAAAATAAAAGAGCAACCTGTTGCTGTGCTGGTTGCAATTCTGAAGTCTAATTTTGTTCTCATTGATTGCTTTGAAAATTAAATTCGTAGTAAATTAAGTAGACAAACTGGTAGACTTTGTACGAAAAAAGAGAGAGTTTTGTTTAAACTATGTAATGGCAATGAACCAATTTTTTCTAATCTTTAGCTAAGTTCAGAAAAATTATTGTTGCTGGTTTGAGGTTTTCACTCATTTTTGAAAGACTTGTTTTTAAAACAGGTCAGAAACAGGTCAGAAGACTATTAACTTAACCGTCCACATATGTATGTAATTTACATAACAAATTTAAGCGGTTGACAAGAAATTAGTTAAATTTGCTTTGCTTTTTACTAAAGAGAACTATTTGTGCTACCACAGTGAACATGTTATAGTTGGACCTTAACAGCAGTAACGGGTCATTCATTGCGTTTCTTCAAGTTGGAAGCGCTGGCATTTACCACCTGTTCGATTATGTGTCCAAAAGCAGATTTAAACACATTTATAAACATTTTCTGACACGTTTTGTTCTATTATACTTTTAAAAAAACTTATTTGTGAAAGAAAAGGTTCTACGTGAGAGAGTAAACAGTATAAGCTAGAATAGTGTAGCCCAAGAAACTTCTATTTTCAAAAATGTATGAAAAACTTTTTATTATATCGTTAGTAAAGCCAAACAAAAAAGATAAAAATTCGTTAGAACTTTTATTTTTACAGCACACATCCATACTCCTCTTTGAAACTTTTTTTATCTATAAACTTGTTTGAAATCCGGAATATAAAGAAATTTGCTGCCTTTTCGAAACCCTTCGCAAAAATTATACTTATATTATGTAACTCTTTTAATTCCCTTTTTTTCTAAATTTTAACGACCGCTTATGCAACTGATTAAGAAGTAAGGATTTGATGGAGGTATGAATGAATGAATGAATGCAAGTTTTCTCCGATCAATGGAAACTTTTCGTCAAACTCATAACTGTTGCACTTTAAATTGTGTTTAGAATGTCTTGCTCGGACTACAGAAAATTACAATAAAAACAAAAATCCAACCCTCTGTTCTTTTTGCAGAAGAATAGTGGAAAATAATTTAACAGTATATTCTTAAAATACTTTCTTGAAATTTAAGTTGTTAATTTGATTATCAAATATTTATATTTGCAATTACGTAAGGAGATATTTATTTTATTTGGAATAAAACAAAAATTCAGTTTCGTTGTTATTATGTTTGGTGTTTATTTTTTTAACTGGGAAACGGAAGAATGGGTCATTAGACCATATGTTCGAATATGGCCTTAAGTCACAATTCAAAGCGTCTTAACGCCATATGTTCGAATATGGCCCTATGTCGTATAGTCTTATGTCAGGGCACCGTCTAAAACATAGGAAGCACAATTGATAATAAATTTACCCAGTTTGCGAACTACTAGCTTTGTCCGCGACTTCGTCCGCGTGGAGTAGTAACTCTTACGTTCCCGTTGAAGAGTTTAGGGATAATAAACATTTGGGGTGTGTCATTTTTGAACAACTTTTTTTTTCAACGAAAAAACAAGCTAAATACTTTCAGGAAGGTATAAAGCGAAGCCTTTTTAAATGTGAGCTCTTAATATTAACATTTAGAGGTGCCTGTTCTTAAATTTCGATTTTCCTTACAAATAACATGGAAAAAAAAATTTTATTTTTATTTATTTCTATAGCTTGACATTTGAGCATTGTAGAAATAAACTGACATACTATTTAAGTAGGAAATTGAATGCTCTACTAAAAAGCTCGAATAATTTTTTTTCATAGAGTGACCCGTTCTGCAGATATTCAAACTCAAAGTTGGAAATGTATGAAAAACAAATAACTATTTTTGTATAGAAAGAAAACAACACTTATGTACATTAAGGTGTGTCCACACCAGAGAAACATTTCAGCAAACATTGTTTCAAAAACGTTTCTAAAATGTTTGCCATTTGTATAAAAAACATTTCAGAAACATTTCAGAAACATTTGAGAAATATTTCTGAAATGTTTTTTTGGTGTGGACGTTTCGTGAAACATTTGTGAATGGTTTCTGAAATGTTTTTTGTTTTCCATTTTTAATAGGAACTTTTTATTGTTTCTCGAGTTCAGTTCAATGCTTGAATATGGATTGTAAAGAAATTACAATTATAGCGTCGTGTTTTATAATCATTAAAAAAATTAAAAAAAAAACCAGTGACAGTGGCAAAAAAGGTTATTAAACAATTTTTTTTAATTTTTTTTTATTTCATCCTTTTTACAATTTTGGCTTTCACAAATTTCACTTAAAGCATTAGCTTTATGTTCTTATTTTTACAGCCTTCATCTTGTAGATCCGTCTCTTCATTCGCAAATGTTTCAGAAAAACAAAGGAAGTTTTCAATTCAGAATGGGAAACAAAAAACATTTCAGAAACATTTCAGAAATGTTTCACGAAGCGTCCAGACCAAAACAACTTTATAGAAATATTTCTAAAACATTTCAGAAACATTTCTGAAACATTTCAGAAATGTTTTTTTGTTTCTGAAATGTTTCTGAAATGTTTTTGGAATGTTTCTGAAATGTTTCTGAAATGTTTCAAAAATGTTTCTTTGGTGTGGACATACCTTTAGAGTATCCCGTCCATGTATATGGAAAAAAAAAATGTTCGAGTTTTGTATGGTAATAGGTATCAAAAGTTGCGTATTGGCGAATAGATTAAGAATATATACTTCCTTTTTTATATACTTCTATTTTTATAATATATTTTTTGGGCCTCTACCAACGGTTTTAAATGTAAAAAAAAATTAATTCTTAAATATTTTCATACATGTTTTATGTTAATTTTTATTAGTCCAATTCATCTTTTTTTTTTTTTTTAATTAAAGGTATTTGTTATTTAAAATGTTTAAATTAAATTAAAAGGGTTCTCTAACAAAATAAAAATGTTAACGGAAACACGAAACGCTTAAAAACAGTTATACCTATTTACATTTTAAATTGGCCTTTGAAGTTGAAAGAAGGCATTTTTATTCTGGATTCAATCTTGCTTCTTATGAGTCCATCCCTTGATTTTGTTCCGATGATGCACTGCTTAGCTTCAGTCGCAGATTTAATGCATCTTTCAACACTTTGTGTGTGACATGGAAAATCCGGAATTTTCAGTTCGTTTTTATTGCGTTTGAACTATATGCTGCGTTTGCTTCTTTTTTTTTTTCATTTGTAGCATTAATAATGTATTCTGGTCTTATGTTTTGTAAAAAACAGAGTAGGTACTGCGAAAAATTAAATGAAAAATAGCATTTGCTGTGGAACATATTTTTTGTTTATTTTTTTTTTAGGAATTGTGTATAATGTACGTGATATGCTTTGTGTATGATAGCGTAATTATATATCAAATTAAAGCTTACCAATTAAGGATTAAAGTGGTGTAAAAAAAAATTTAGGTCATCACTGATTTTTTCGAGATATTGGCTGGCAAACGTCAAAGAAAATGTTTCTTTTCAAACAACTTTTTGGTCTGTCTCTTCAAAATATAAGGCGTTTCAAAAAATGTATTTTATATGAAATGATAGATATTTTTATGATCTTTCATATGATACCTAAATCATAGCCCTACGTGCTATACTTTTTGAGATATACGTAATTATTTGCAGAAATGTCAGATTTTTCCCATTTCTGGTGCTCAACTTCAAGTCAAATTATCTCAAAATCACCAAGACCGAATTCAAAAATATTTGGCAGACTGATTGCGCTGAACGTAAGCTTTCATTTGGTACTAGTCTCATAGGTGTACGCCCTGGGCCCAAGTATGCACCACCTCCTTTGCGTACATATTCTTAGGTTACTGACCAATCGCTAATACTTGGTCGGATATATTTGGTATAAAACAATCAATACTATAGATAGCTTTTAATGATCCGATATTTTCTCGTGGCCACAACATTGTGATACATTACGGTGTAATGAAAATATGAAGAGTGTTTTGCCGGTGATTTGAATTTGAAAACATGCGCGCGCTTCTGCAAATGATATCAATCGATGTGATCCTGAAGATGACAAGTGTCCAAACGCAAGTGGTGTGAATGCTACTTTTACACAAGATGTGAGAACTTGGCCTTTTAAGATCGATTCATCTTTTCGCGATTTTAGGGTTGGGCAACGCACGAGCAAACTTCAAAATATTAATGCGGAAATCCAACAGGATGATACTGGAAGATCTTTAACCAAAACTTGGTTTGAGAAAACTTTGAAAAATGGCGAACGGATCGCTCGCACGTGGATGTGTTTTTTCCTGATCATAAATGCTTTGTTTTGTTTTGTTTTTTTTGCATCTTATTCCCAGAAAAAAGTTGTCAGAGCAGTCAGAGTCACTTTACCAATGCTTTGGGGTTTTCATCGTGGCGTAAATTAAATCCACTTGTCCAAGATCATGAAAATAGTCCTGCTCACCGCTTAGCTTTCTTAGAATGGAAGGAATTAGAACGAACTCTGAATCAAGGTGGAGGTATCGATGATGATTTACAACGCCAAGTTGCTGAAGAGGAAAAATATTGGAGGAATATACTCAAAAGAATTATCGCAACTATTCAAACGCTTGCACAACAAAATTTGCCTCTGAGAGGACATCGCGTGTCAGTCGATAATCTAAATCCTAGGAATTTTTTGGGTCTGCTGAGATATTTGGCCAAATTTGATCCTGTCATGAAATCTCACTTCGAACACATTTCTTCACAACTAGGATGCTTATCGTATCTTTCTCCCAGAATTCAAAACGAACTCATCACTATGATGGGCAACAAAGTGCGTAAGTTTCTCATTTCTCAGCGCAAAGATGCGAAATATTACAGTCTAATGTTCGATTCAACTCCGGATTCCACACATGAAGAACAGATGTCTCAAATTATCAGGTGAAGTTAAACCCAATTTAGTAAAAATCAGAGAAGTTTTCATTGATTTCATACCTCTGAAAGTCAAAACAGCAAAAGGAGTTACTGAAGCTATTACGAACAAACTGGACGAATATGAATTAATCCTGAAAGATTGTAGAGGTCAATCGTACGACAATGCACCAACCACCAACAATGGCCGGTATCCATACAGGAGTCCAGCAGAGAATCAGCGACCTGAATGAACAAGCTGTTTTCGTTCCTTGTGATAATCATTCTCTCAATTTGGCAGGAGTACACGCAGCCCACGTCAATATCCGAGCGGTAACATTTTTTGGAACAATACAGCGTCTCTTCACTTATTTCTCCTCCTCTACCCACAGATGGGACGTTCTCAAAAAATACGTGAGTATAACGGTCAAAAGGCATTGTGAAACTAGGTGGAGCTCAGAAGCTGAAGCTGTGAGACCAGTATCAACACAATTGGACGAAGTCACTCCAGCGCTGGAACACTTGAGAGATACGGTCACAGAAAATATTGATACCAGACAAGAGGCAGCGTTGGTTATCAATGCTATAGAAACATTTGATTTCTTCGCTCTTTTGTTTTTTTTTGGGCAGAAATTCTCGAATCATTTGATAGAGTTCAGAAACGGTTACAAGAAAAAGGAATCAGTTTCACTTATGTACTTGGACAATTGCAAATGTTGACAGACAAACTGAATGATTGGAGAATCGACTTGTGCGACAGTGCCATTTGTAAAGCTACAGAAAAATGTAACGAGTTGGGTGTGAGCACCGCCAAAAGAATTCGAAAAAAGCGCAATATGCCAGGAGAAACATCTGAAGATTCTGAATTGAATTCGGAAGAAGAAATGCGACGATCTCTGATTGAAATTTTGGATAAACTTTCAATGGAAATATCTACACGTTTCACAAATTTGAAGAAGCTCGATGAACGTTTTGGTTTCCTTTGTAACTTTGAAAAAATAATACAACTTCCCAGAGATTCTTACAAAGATAAGCTTCTCAAAATAGAAGGAAAATGCAAGAAACTTGCCGAGTTCTATTCAGATGACTTGGACAACGAAGACTTGTTCAATGATATTCAAAACGTCCTACTTTTATTAAAAAGAGCGAAGAAAATCGAAGAGGAAATTGGATTTTCGCCTGAACAACTTCTGTTGTTGTACATTTCATCAATGGGACGAGAAGCTTACAAGACATTAGCGACAGCTTTTCAAATTTTACTAACCATACCTGTTTCAGTTGCTTCTTGTGAAAGATCATTCAGCCAACTTAAATTGATCAAATCTTACTTGAGATCAACCATGAGTCAAAGTAGATTATCAAACCTTGCAATGCTTTCAATCGAAAGTGAAACTGCTGCAATGTTAGATTACGAGGATATAATACGTGAATTTACAGCAATGAAATCGAGAAAAGTTAACTTTTGAGTTTTTTCAATGTTATGAAGAAAAAGTTTGAGGTTTCAATGTTTCGAGAGTATGAAAATAAGATCGAAGTTTAATTTTTCTTTTCAAAAATTCATATAAAATGTCAACGTCATCTTTTTCATAGATGTAAAACTCAATTTGATTGTGATTAAAAAAATTTTGTATGAAAAAATTTTTTTGTGTATTACTTTTTAATTTTGAGGAACAGCGGAGCTCATTTTGCCGCCCCCATTTCGTTGCACCCGGGGCGACCGCCCCCCCTGCCCCCCCCCCCTAGGTACGCCACTGCGTCCATCTTTTGTTTCGAAAACAAGGGTTTTATCTTTTCGTCCATCAAAATATATACTGTGGACTAAGACCCCATCATATTGGTTTGAAAGACTGTCTCTTGACTTTGACAAAGCTCGATGAATTTTATTTTTGTCAATAACAAGAGTAGTTTTTATTATTAATGTCGTTTACAAGACCAGCGTCCTGAAGCACTGCAGGAGCAACTGCTTCAGCAGAACGAAAAGAAAGCCCATACCCGTCAAAAACTCTTGCTACAAATGGAAGAGCATGTAAACAAATGGAAGTTGCGGGGCAACTTGTTCTTTATTCCTCTAAGATGCTTACAAAGTTCATAAACTAACACATAGAACATAGAAGAGTTATTATTTGATATACTATACCGTATCGAACACGTGTTACATTTAGAACACGTTGTGACGTTGCAACCTAATTTGTGTTAGGGATGGGATAGTGAAGGGAACTAGATAGATCCGTTATATTTTCTTGAAATACAAAAAGGAATCTTGAGCTAGTCGAGTTCTATAATTTCAGTTGCGGTAAATTAATTAGGTATGTAGATATTGTATGCGGCTGAGATAAATGAAACAAATTGAATAACTTAAAATTCAATATTCGCGTCATTATGCTTGCAGTTATGATAAAGGTAATTTTTTTGTATCTATGTATGTGAGAACGTAAGTTACACATTAAAGTGATAAAAATGGTAAAATGTACATGAATTAACAACAAAAAGCAAGATAAACTTGATTGGAAAAATAGAGCAAATAAAAAAATTTTAAAAAATCTCTTATTTTTCAAAACTTTAACGGCTGGTAGAGGCCCAAAAGTACCCTAGAATATTTTTTTTTAGTATTTTTCCCATGATGTGCTATTGAATACGCAATTTTTGAGGGGTCTTACGTAAGGATACGCCACAAAAAAATTTGAAGGGACACTCTAATCTAATGTACATCTCATTTATTTTCTTTTTTTTTCATTTTATTTTTCTAGCTACAAAAAAAGTTATTTGTGTTCAATATATTTGTTCAATTAGAGAATAATTAAATAAATATATCAATATATTATTATTACTTAATGAATAAATTAGCAAACAAAGATTAGTTCTCCGATTAAAAATAATTTTCAAGTCATAAAAAAGTCATCAGCATGAGTTCCCGTGGGAATATAAGGATAAAACATACATGGTGTTCCGTAATTCGTGTAACATACTTTGGGATGTGGTTCTTGGTCATGTTCTGAGAAAAAAATTGTTTTACAGCAAAATCCGTTTCTCAACTTTGACTAACTTTGGTGTACCCTGACCTGTATTAAATTCGATTTCTCTGTTTCTTGTAGAAAAAATAATCTTTAAATAGACTTAGGGCCAGTTTGTTCAAGCATGATTATTTCTAATCAATTATTATTCCAGATGATAATCATGGATTCGGTTTGTTCACGAAATATTTAATCAAGGAATCTCTGATCAGAGCTTTTAATCAAAGATTTTGCTAACCTGACAAATTTTCTGGGTTAGCTCCATTTAAACAATGATTAACTGATATTCAGTTTGTTCAGGCTTGATTTTTGTTCAAATTACAGCTATTCCTTCAAAATATAAAATTGTCAGGCTAACATATGTATCACCTTGAATGAGGCATATGAACGCTCTAATTTTAGTTTTTTTTTAAGTAGTTTCTGTAAAGTAAAATATAAATAAAAAAAGCGTTAGCTTGGCTGAAGTAGTATTTTATTTATTCATAAATGGCAGTATTTCTTTGAGTGTTAACTCCACTTCGAGGATTATAATTTTTAAGCGTTGGTCCTCAACGGCGTGTTTAATTTTTTGTTCATGCACCTCCTTATTTTGTGACAGCCGCTGCCGTAGTATTTCTTTTTTAAGACTTAAAAATTCTTCATATTGACCTTTTTTATGTTCTGCACTGTTTTAGACAATGTTCTCAGTTGTGTGGTTGCCTTCTTGAGCAACTTGCATGGCAGCATTTACATTAATTAGGGTGTTTTATATGGAAGCAGTTTCTTCTTGTACTACAACTTCAGCTTCGCGAACTTCTTTTTCAAGTTGTTCGACAATTCTCTGTTTTCCAACCAATGCAGCTTCTGCAGCACGAGCAGGTGGCAAATTCTTTTCAGCAAACTCAGCTTTAGCCTGATGGGAAGCCTGTTGTCCGGCTGTGGTTTTAGCATTTGATGCTGCTTTTGCCTCTTGTGCAGCTTTAAGAGCTATGCTAAATGCTTTTTGCTTTGATGACCCACTCAAAGCTCTGTTATATTGGCAATTAATTTGGGGCACTTTATTTAGGTCTTCCGAGTCGGCATACCTAAATATATTTCAAACTAAAATGAAATTAAATTCAAATCTCGATAGTTTTGACAACCGAAAAAAGAACTGACTCTTTCATAAAAAATTTATGTATTTTCAATAATTTCCTTGATTAAGTTTTGACATATAGACTGGAAAATGGAACGATTTTTGAATAATCCATGATTTGCTAACCCAGCTATGAAATAGGTGAACAAACACTCATTGGTGATCGCAGATTCTAAATCATGGATTAAGAAAAATCCTTGATAGCCGAATTGCTTCTTTAGCCCGCTCTGAACAAACCGGCCCTTAGAATTGCCAGATTTTCATTTTTTAAATGGTGTTAAAATGTTCTTCCCCCAGTAAGGACCTGACTTTGAGGTCATCTTTTTTTTCAGAAAATGCATGAAACATAGAGTTTCTTTATTTTTTACAGATGAACAAAACAATAATTAAAAAAAACTCATCAATGAGTGCACTCATAAATCCATACATTTTATGATACTAGAAAAAATACAAAATAGTTAAAAATTTTGTAAAAAAAGAAAGATTTTTAGCCCTGAGGTAGAGTTAAGCCGGGGTGGTAACTTGAAAGGCCCGATTAATTTATTTCTTGCAGTTAATACCTACTGATCCATTTTCTCGAAGCCTTCCAAAGGTATTTCCAAATACATTTTGCAGGCTTTAAGCTGCATAACAATTCAGCAGTTTTTGGTTTTCAACAGAAGTAGCACGCAGAATACCCTAATGTACAAAGGGCTATCATTGTTCATTAGCTTACGAGAAGAGATAAGAACTGAACATCGTATTCATACATTTAAACAAAAACTTTATATGTACAATTGTAAACAATGTTTAAGAGATTGTCAATCTGAGTTTTTTTTTTGTAATTTTAATTTATATTGAGCCGTCATTGAATATATTAAACAAAACTTTCTATTTGTACAAGATTTTTCAAACAAATTTATCTGTAAAAGTTTAACTACACTAACTACATAACTCACTAAACAGAGAGGCGTTTGGAGTCGTTAAAAACTTTGAAATTTCTTGTTTTCTTTGAGAAGTTAAGAAAGCTAAAAGCAATTTATATGTTTTTGGGTTTTTTCCAGATTGCACTTTTTTCTCTAAGCTGATTTTACTTTTTTATATTTTTTGAAGGGTGCAAGTGTCATTGAAAAAATGAATAGCACCATTTAACGGTATTCGTACTGCAAGCGAAACATAGGAATAGAAACATACTCTCTGCACTTTGATTCCTCAACTCAATTAAATTTTTATAATTAGTGTTTACAAACAAAAAGAAAAAAAAACACAACCTTCTGATTATCATAGAAATTTAAATTTTAAAGTTTGAGAGAAATTCAATAAAAGATTTAAGGACCAGAAAGAATAAATTAAAAGTAATTGTACCAAAATGTCATTGTAAACAAACCTTTTAATTGCCAGGTATCCTTAAATCCGCTTTGAATGATAAATTACCGAAAATAAAAATAGCACACATCACCAATCTCCAAGTTCAGAATGGTTTCAAGGTATAATCTCCACTTTCATTGCATTTCACTTTTTGATGAGCAAAACTCAAGCAATCACCAGAAATTCAATAAATTCGCAATTATTTTCTTTTTATAGGTATCGATTAGGTAGATTAATTGATTGATTCACAATTTTGGTCTCAATTAAACCGAATAACTGAATGAAATCAATTTCAATGTAGGTACATATCATTCAAAAATTTTATTTCTACGGAGAATTATACGAAATAGCAACTGCAACACTAACTAACTTTAAAGCATTAAACGGAAATCCCCAAATCTCTCAGCCGAACTTTTATTTTTATTTTTATCGATTTTTTTACAAACAAACCGCACTTCAGTAGTAATATTTTGTAATTTTATTGATAAGACTGCTCTTTAAACAAACAACAGCAAAAAGGACACAATTACATATGTATAAGCAGATACATATCGGTAATATTTTTTTGTATCACTCTCACAATTTTTGAATTCTTCTGACGGAATGTGGCTGTGCACATCGAATGCCGGAAACGTTCGATCGCAATTGAGCCTCTTATCAGACTAACTGGTGGCCAACCAATTTCGAGTCCTGGCAGAAGAAATCTCTTTTTTGTTACCTTTCCTGGAGAAAAAGCCAGTTCTCTATGTGTATTGTCGTCAATATCCCTGGATGTGTTCCACAAGTAAGGGGCCCATAAATAATTCTATTCTAATCCTGCCTGTACTAAAGAGCAACAGTCTCTCGCACACAAGTTCCACTCCAGGTGAGTACTAAAAATAGACTTCTTCAGCAACAGTTATTCGCTTGTTGCTTCAATTGGGAACTAACATCCACAGCGGTTTGCAACTGGTGGCACTTCCCCTGTGGAAAGCTTTTAAGGACATTGAATCATATGCGTATTCCCCTCCAAATGGAATGTGGGTTCTGGTTTTGAAATACAAAAAGAGAGCTGCGATTCTAGCAGAACAACATTGCAGGATTGTATTGTATTTATATTTTGTCTGCGGGCCTGTAGATTTTATAGTGTGGGTGAGAATTTCAAGGCTACTATAGAGCAAAGGACCTAGATTCACCTGTTGGCAAGAGGTTAACGAAAGGTTTTTATGTTACAGTTGTATTTTCCTTTTTGAGCTCTGTTCTCAATTTTGTTTGGCCTTCTCTTCTCACTTAGTTCTTTTTTTTTCTTCACTTTTACGACGCAATCAGTCTTTTTGTTTATTGTTTGTATCAGGTTATAGGTCTGGTTGTTATCATAAAAATGAATTGTTGGCACTTTTGTCGTGTTTACATCGAGTAGATTGATGAAACGTGAATAATGGATTTCAAGAATTTGCTTTTTTTTATTTTATACTACATTATGTGTTAAAGAAAAAAAAAAAGGAACATTTATAGAGCGTAAATGTGGGAAAGTGGAATGTTTACGGCATATTTGGTCGATTGGTACGATGCACTTTGGTTTAGGTTCTTGAACTTTTACCAATGAAAAAGTTTATTTTCTTCTTACAGATTATTTTAGGATATTTGTGGTCGTTAAAGTACATACTAAAATACCAAAGAGTTTTTCAATCAATTTTCATTGCTTGAGAAAAGAAAGAAATTGTATTGATTTTGTTGCTTTCTTTTTTTCTTTTTCATTGTTGTTAGTTGTGTACACGAATAAAATTTTGGCATCCACCTGTCTGGTTCACACAGACTTAACTTAATTTGAAACCAGACACGATTTTTCCTTTTATTTTTGTGGCATGGCTGGCTGAGATGAATTCTTAAGGGAGGAGCACGTTTGTGAACGGATAATTGACGGCTACTGAACAGTGTCTTGAGCATTAAAGTATTTCAAGTGGTTGCAAGCATTTAAGAATAAGATTTTAAAGTTAGAGACAGAGTGAAATGATTTATACTCACATTGATGCGATTTTCAAACGGTGCATATGATTGAAGTGTGTCCTTCATTTGGTAGAGGTAATATTAACGTAAAGACTAGCATACGTCTTTGTTTATATTGAGATAATACAACATTTTCACTAGGGCAAATGAGATGATTTTGACAAAAATTTCTAAATAAGGTAAAAATTGACTTTGTTACCCATATAAAATCTTTCATCATAACTACCTGAACTTGAGATGATTGTGCGGAAATTATGCGCTAACAATTTGGGAAAATTGGAGAAAATTAACCAAACATTATTAAAACACCACCTATTGTGAACTAACCGGGAAAAAAGTGACAACATGACAGAATTTATTGTTTAACGTGCGGAGAAGGCGGTTTTTTATTTATTTATTTATTTTTTTTTATAGTGACATTTTGTATTTAGAATAAAATAGTATTAAATACCACTAACATTTTACATAATTCTATTTTTCTGTGAGTGTGGGGTGATTAATGCTTCAGTGAAAAATTACAATTTTTAGTTCTTAACAAATGCAAAATTTTAAAATGAAAACAAAATTACGTATTTGTGCAAATCTGATAGACAGAAAAAGGTATATACAGTTGAAAGAAATATTCTTTATAAAAAGTTCATTATCAAGAGACATAGGAAAGCAAAACCTCGATTTGAGTGTGGTCAAATCTAAAAAGCCAGTTTTTAACTTTTTTAAAAAAAAAAGACAATGAGCGAACAGTACGAATAATTGCTGGAAAGGTATAAAAGAGCTTGCAGGACACGATGGAGTAGAAGTTTCTGAGATGAGTAGTACGAAAAGGGGGGACGATTACTTGACATTCAAAGTTGCTTCGCATAGTACGAACATTAGAAATTGGGCTTTGTAAATAGCCACCCCTCAAAATATTTTAGATGTTTTGTAATAATAAAGATGCCTGAGAGGTAAAACATTTAAGGACCTAAATAGAGCCATAGAAGGAGTTAACCGATTAGCACCGTAGATATTTCTCATTGCACATTTCTGCAAAACAAGGAGAGGATTGATATTAGCTTGGTGTGCCCCACCCCAGCAGCTTATGCCATACTGGAGTTTTGAATGGAATATACCAAAATAAACTGTTTTAAGTGTTGTGTTATTACAGAATTTTCTGAGATGATAAAAACTTCTAACTGACGATCTAAAATATTGCTTCAAAGCTGATATAAGATTAGACCAGCTCATAGTCTGGTCAAACACAATCCCAAGGAACTTGAAATCATTTACTGGTTCTATCTCAAAACAGTTTGGACTGCAGTTTGCCTCTAGGTCATAAAGTAATGAATTGAGACCAACAATACATGAACAATGAGATAGTTTGTATTTTAAACAATTTTGGGTATGGAAAACAATTTTCAAATCAGGAGCATCACGCATTCTTAAGCTAAAGTACATAACTTTAGTTTTGTTGCTCATGCAAAGTTTATGTTTAGCAAACCACATCCGCAATAAATGGACATCTTGATTCAAATCAGCTAAAAGATCCAATGCACTAGAAACTAGATGAATTATAAGCTGGACCAAGATCATCTGCGAAGGCTGTTATTTTACCAGAGAATGGTAGTTCGAACAGAGAGTTGATGTAGATGAGAAAAAGAATGGGACCAAGGACCGAACCTAGTGGAACACCAATGTTTGAAATCCTAGATTCGCTAAAGCTTCCTCAACTTCAACTTTTTGAGTTCTGTTCTTGAGGTAAGACTCAAACCAATTATAAGCGAAACCTCGAAAACCAGCCGATTGAAGTTTGTAGAGGAGCGTGCTATGGTCTACAGTATCGAATGCTTTGGTTATGTCTACAAACAAACCAGCGCAATACATTTTACTATCGAGACCCTTATTAATGATAAAACAAAAATCTAAAAGGGCGCCTTCAGTTGATAGTCCTTCCCTAAAGCCGAACTGTGATGAACTGAAGAATTAATTTTTTTCAGGTATCGTAACATTCTATTTTTTACAGCTTTTTCAAAAATTTTAGATAACGAGGACAACAATGAGATAGGTCTATAATTGTTAGCCTCCTTTTTATTACCTTTCTTAAATACAGGAATCACGATAGCACATTTCAATTTCTCGGGAAAAACGCCAGTACAAAAGCTTATGTTGAACAAATGAGCTAGGATATCAGAAACATTAAGTGAAATCATTTTCAAAATGTAATTGGATATGCCATCTTCCCCTCGTGCATCCGATTTGTTGAGAGAGTTTATTAAACAGTAAACTTCAGACCCAGCGATAGGTTCAAAGAAAAAAATCCTTTCAGCTAAATATTCAATATATCCCAAATCACCGTTACACTGATCGCAAAAAGAACTTGAATCTGATAATGGACTTTCGCAACCGTAACAGGATCATCGAAGTCGCATCCATTATTAGTTAGTATAGTTTGAGTGGGCCTATTTGAAGCATTAGGCTTTATTATACTATTTATTGCTTTCCATTAATTTTTAGGATTTCCTAAAGATCTATTAAGCAAAGAGTTATAATATCTATCACGACAAGCTATGATTTCATTGTTAATATTTTTGGACATAGTTTTATAACGCACATTCAGAGCTCTGTTAGTTGGATGCTTATAACATTTTATACGTAATTTATTTTTAATTTTTATTTTATTAAGAACTGTTTGGTTTGCCCAAGGCTTAAGTTTCTTGTCGCATCTCTTAACCAACCAGTTAAAACTATTGGAACTCATAAAGGACTGTAAGATACTTAGGAAAAGATCGTAAGCACTCGAAGCATTGCGATCTGCAAGTACGGAATAGCAATTTTCAAAGCGCAGGGCATTGTTTAAAATGTCAAAGTTTATCTTCTTAATCGAGGATGAATTCTTTTTGGACTTGGAAGTTTTTAGAGCGCTAAACAACATTCCGGTCATACAGTGATCAGTTATGTGCAGATCAAAATTAAGACCGTAGCATTGACTTAAACATAAATCATTGAAGCGACCAAAAACGTAATCAAGGCAAGGCTGTGATACTGGCCTATAGTAGCGTCATCAACGAAGGAAGTCAATTCGTGCTCAGCTACCAAAGCAAGATATGAGCCACAGGCGGAATTCTTAGTTGAAATGTCAAAATTGAAGTCACCAAGTATTACAAGATTGGTAGTTCTCAAATTCCTTAAAAGAGAAGGAGAGGTGGACGAAGGATGTTAAATACGGTTCACCTAGGAAGGCAAAGGGACTTATTGGACGAACATTGTCTCGTTCCTCGTCTTAGACGGAATTACTATGGCAGCACAAATTATATTCTTCAAACTACTCCATACCATCAGGATATGGACAGAATAAAAAAAAAAAGCTGAGATTCCAAGTGAGTGTAACTTTTTGTAAAGAAAACATTGAGCACTGCCTTATTTTCAATTCTAGACAAAGAGCTTCTACTTGATTGCGCCACTTTGAATTTTTTTATGTAGTTTCACCGTGTTCAGCCAAGTCAACACCCCACATAGTAACCTACAAACCCGTCGGAAAGAACACATTATTTCAAAACTACATTATGTACGTTAAATTTATCGGTCAGAATGGTGCTACAAACATCTTACAAGTTATTTTTATTGTTTTAGTCTTAAGACCCATTTGATTTTAACCGACGCAAAGCACCTCGTGTAGTTGAACTGCTGACATGCTTCTGGTCGAAGCCTGATGAGAAGGAAAATGTAAACAGAATGCGTAGATAAGGTGATGGATCTTTTGGCCTCAAAATGTGCAAAAAACAAAAGGAAGTTGTTCCAGACACAAACGTGGAAGAAGGAAATGAAAACAATCGAGACGATCTGAGTGTATCATCTGCGAGCTGTAAGGAAGACCAAGAAATGCAAGAGCAGCTAGCAAAAAAGACAGATTATGGGAAAATATTTTGGAAATTGTACTTCGATTGCATATCTACCTATGCGTTAGGAGTGTCATTATTTTCCACATAAACTTTGCAATGGGCTATTGGTGGGAAGGACGCACCGCTTGCGAAACTCCAAAAGACACGCTCCGAAGAGGAAATAGCAAACTTGGAGGAAGGAATTTAAAACAATCGAAACTTTTAGTTTATGTTTAATTTTAAGATAACTTAACTGACTAACTTAATGGTTAATAAATGATCGCTTAACATTTAAAGAAGTGTATGAATACCTCGGAGTAACGTACACAACCAGCCTTATTATGAGTTTCACGTGAGCAGCTTTTCGCCCGGAACATTTTTGTTCGCCCGGAATTTTAAAAGCTACTATGAGTTTCCGCTGAACAAAATTCTACTTGGAATCAGAAAGTTCACTTCGAAAAAAGACCACGTTCATTTGCATCCAATTTTCCGTCATTGCTCTCAACATTTTCAAATTTCACGGGAAAAATAACTCATAAATCATAATAAGAGAATTTTTGCGAATATAGAAAATTTTTCCCTCGAAACTCTTATTATGAGGAAAAGTGAAATGGGATCTTTTTCGAAGGGAATTAGTTCACGTGAAACTCATAACACTGTGTGACACGATTTTTCTAACATGAATAAAATTACGTGTTTTGAGTTCCTTATTCCATTGCTGAAAACATTGTCTAATAATATGGGTGTCTAACACGTCACGTTTCTAAGTAATAGTGTCAATACTATTTGCGTGTGCCCTCGTAAAAAACAAAAGATCGAACGTCGTTATTGATCCAATCCGGATCTGATCATGATAATAAAACAGCTTTAGGTCATCATATTTTTTTATTATTTCAAGTTGGTAGCTGTGTGGAATTCGTTCTTTCAAATGACATTTCAAACGAGTTGCAGAGTTGCCCTACGAACATATTTTTAGTAAATGACTAATTACAAAAATTCAAAACGATGGGGTGCAGAATGTCTTTAAAAATACATTTCTTGCATTCCCATTTCGATTTTTTCCCACCTAATCTTGGAGTGGTAAGTGAAGAACAAGGTGAACGCATTCACCAGGACATTAAACAGATAGAAGAGCGTTATCAAGGAAGATGAAATGCTAAAATGTTAGCAGTTTACTGCTGGTTTGGTAAAAATTTTTTCATCATTTTCGTTTTGGAATATTTGGCTCATTTCTTCTTCACTTGTAAATATACATAACATTTTTTTTTAATTAATAAATTTAAGTAAAAAATATAATATACAATTTTGAAACTGTCTTTATTTATTTACAAGGTGTGCCAGCGGCTTCGTCCGCAAGAATTGGCATAACTTTTCAATTTATCAACCGATTGACATGAAATAAAAACTAAATGTTAAGTTAAGCTTACCACAATATATTATATATTAGATTCTATATAGATAGGATAAGACGTTTCTCAGATTAGCGTGCACAAACAAACAAACTGTTACGCTTTTATTATATGTATAGATATAGATAGAAGATATAGATATAGATAGATAGTACATCAATTTACATATCATAACTTTAAAACGATACGTGTTACAAAAAATCTGTTTACGTTTTTGAGTTTAGCAGGTCTATTTTGATAAAAAATAGCTGTTTCATTAAATGTTAGAGCACAAAAACAAAAATTTGTCACACAGTGTAATAAGGCTGAACATGAATTCAAATAATGAGATAGAAAAGCTCATGGTCTACTGAAAATTTAAGAAATATTTCCTAGACCGCAGCTGGGTCTTATTGGTATACTGTGTTTAGTTTAGTTTAGTTTTAGTTTAGTTTATTTATTGACTGCTTAACAACTATAAGATACAATATCTTTTAAGGCAGTTATAAGCTAATTTTACAGAAAGAGCTAAATAGAGATAAAAAATCAAAAAAATTATCAAAAATTTGAAATTATGAGCAAAAATTTAAACATTTAAAAATTTAAAATTCCAATTACAATTTGCAAGATCATTTATATATTTCTTCGAAAGTGATTTATTAAGACCTTTTTAGTTCTTGTTGCATTTTGGGTTTCTTTAACATGACGCGGTAATGAATTCCAAAGACGCACGGAATTAACAAAAAATTGACGCTCAGATGTTAAACAAGAATGCTGAGGATGAATTAGCTGACGAGATCTTACCGAAGACGCGATAGTAATTTTGTTAAAACAATATTGTGGTTGGCGTGTTATCAGTATGTCAGAGAGCAAAATTAAACTTCGAAGCTCAACGTAGCTATCAAAGGGCATCCCCAACTACGTTAAGGTTGCTTACTTATTGTGCCGTGTAACATCCGATGATCTGAAACTATGGTCTTGCAGGTACACATTTGCTCCCTTGTCAGGTGCGTTCCCCCCTCTTGCTTCGACCTCCAATTGCTTGTCGATAGTTGATTGATGCTCAATAATTTTTCCGGAAGGCAAAACAGTTGAAAATATCATTTATTTGCATGTGATGTCATCGAGAAGCTCTTCTGGTACTTACAAGTGAGATGATTCACATAATCCTGGGAATAAATTCCACGATGGAGGGCGCTATTCTTTTCGACGTTCTTTTGTACCAGGTGGATTAATCGCGTTGTTTCAAATAATTTTCACAAATAAATAGTTTTAATTGGCAAAATTTCGTGCCAGATAACAATAAAGAAATGAAAAAAATATTGACTTTAGTTAGTTGTCGAAGCCAAATTCCTGTCAAAGTGATGCCAGATGTCAAACATAACTTAGAAACTCTAATGAAAACACTTTTTACTGAAATTTCAAAACAACGTACATAATTATGGCTCTAATGAAAACGTAGTATAACACATTTTCGTGAAAAAAATTAGAAATTGTTTCAATATGATTTTTGAATTCCGCTTCCTTTTCCGGTGGCAAAATGGAGATGAAATAAATATATAGTCTATATTACTCAGGGACAATGAAGCACTCTAATAATGAAAGAATTTTTTGAATCGGTCCAGTACTTTCCAGGTTCCCGGTTATTCCCGTTTCCGTTCCCAAGAGAATATGAAATTGAAATATAGTCCTTGATTTTCAGGAGCAATGAAATACTCTAACGATGAAATAATTTTTGTAACTGATCTGTGCCCTATTTCACCAAAATGAAAGTTACAACCACAAATTTGTACTTGTAATCTACAATTACAAATTTGTAACCCCGCTTTTTGTTTCACCAATTGCAAGATCTTATTTCACAAACTTTTGATTGATTCTAATAAAGTTGTAGAAAAATGAGTTGTAGGTCACAAGTGTTCAAAATTCCTGTTGCACCGGCATCAAGAATAACTTGTTATTTATAACAGTTTTTTCACAATATTGTTGAACGCTGTGCTGCGTAGACATCAAAATGAATAAGGAAAATATGTATAATATTTGCAGCCTCTTTGATAAGAGACAAAAAAGATATATTGTTCGGAAAGTTTTCCGATTACTTGATACATTCAGACAAAGTAAAAGAATGGATAAACATTCTTAATTTTTTGCAGTCTCAAGGTTTTTTCATTAATACAGATTGGAAATATTGATGTTCGTTGGGCCAGCATATAAGGTTTTTAAACATTAAACTGACGACTGCGGTGCAAACTCTATGTACGCATCAGCAAACTTTTGACATATAGAAAGATATCCCAAGCATGTTGGCAGCTCCATGTTATTGTCCTCCATTCCCAAGCCAACGCAAATCTGTTAGAAATTGCTGCCTTGGTTTTAAAGTACAGCTTTTTTTCGCTCGATAATTAAAATTATTTCTTCCGCTTTGCATCGACTAAGTTGAAATTTTTCATTAAAATGAAATAACTCAAATATATCATAGTTTATACGCGGCCGATAAATTTTTTTTCACTATCAAAATATCATCACTTTGGCTGTTACGCTATTGCTATGCCTTCGTCGCAAATACATTTTTGATATGAAAGCTAGGAATTACAAATTTGTAACAAAAATTACACGTCTACCTTCACCTGTAGAATATTCTTACAAACTTAACAAATTTTGTAAGTCTATTTTCGTTGGTGAAATGAAAACTCACAAATTAGTGTTATATTAACAAGTTTGTTACTTGTACAACTTTAATTTTGTATTGGTGAAATCGAAAAGGAAATTTTTCCACAAATTTCCTTTTGTAAAATACAATTGCAATATTGTAATTAACAAAGTTTGGTGAAGCAACATTTTTACAAAACCTCACAAGCTTTGTTAAAAAACGCTTGTAATTACAAATTTGTGAGTTGGTGAAATAGGGCACTGGTGATGTTCAAGTTCCCGGTTATGTTTCCGTTCTCGAGGGAATATGAAAAAGAAATACAAAATATCAGTTCAATAGTTTTGGGGCCTCTTCAATACACTAAGCTCTCGTTTACGTACCCCTTACATATCTTTTCTCGTAACCGAGTTACAAGTTTTATTAGATTAAATGGTATTTTTCTCAAAAATTTAATCTCTCTCTAAGTTCCAAGGAGCTTTGGATAAACATAAATGAAATTGGGGTAGCTGTCAACAAAAATGCATCTAAATGCTTTTTAGATCCGGAGTGATGAAGTTAGTTTTTGATCAACCTATACCTAGCTCAACGATTAATTTGCATGTTAGTGAAAATAACAACCCTTTCTTCTTTAAGGGAAGGGTAAAAACTGGGAGGATGAAAAAAAGGTTTTTTTAACAATTTTTTTATTTATTTATTAAAAATCTGATAAAGTAATTTTATTTATTGATTTGCTTAATTATTAAGTACTAGCTGTGCCCGCGACTTCGTCCGCGTGGAAAAGTGACTTTCGGCAGCATTTTTAATTTTTAAGGCTACTTATTTTGCAAATAAGAAACATTAATGCTTTTTAGTAAGCTATTGCTATATTTTATTTAGGTACATTTTTGCACACGACGTTCTTATTTTTTCCATCTTTCGTCAAATAAAAAGGTTTTGCGAGTTTGATACACTCTTTTAAACTAAAATGACAATTCAGTGGGAATTAAAGAAATACGGGGAATCAATAGTTTTCTTATTTCGCTGTTCCAGTTATCATTAAAACTTTTATAATGCCGCATTCCAGATGTGTAATTTGTAGCTGTGTACAGTTCTAGATTACTCATTATTGGCACTGGATCACCAACTTGCAGTCACTCCTGATAATTCTAAGGCATTGAGAAACTCTATAGAGTGTGATGTGACTTTCTCAGTGTCCATAATATTGTCTACTGATAGACATTCGACAACATCCCCCAATACGTCAAACATAATTTATCAGTTTATATGGTCAACTATCTCATTAGTCGGGGCTGAAATCGACTTTTCAAACAGGCATTACTGATTGCCAATATTTATTTGAAGATCAAGATAGACATTTCTTCTCAGGTCAACTGTGTAATAGACAATTTGACAGAAATCACCTCATGATGAAAGAACTTTTGAAATCGGTCCAGTAGCTTCAAGGTTCCCGTTTACGTTGCCGTTCCCGTAGCAATATTGGGAAAACAAATACAGACCCTGTCTTTCTTCAGGCTCAAGTCAAGACTATCTCGGCACCAAAATTCATACAAATAGGTTCAATAGTTTGGGCGGTAGATGGTAACAAAACAAAATCGGATCTGTAAACAAAAATTCGAAATTCAAAAATTCTCTAAACAAAGTCGGATCTATAATGTTAGTAAGTACTTCCGTTCCCATGGGAATATGGGGATAAATTAAAGTTAATGTTACTTTGAGATAGTGTAGCATTCTAACGGGGAAATACTTCTTTAAATCAGTTCAGCAGTTTGTAGGTTCCCGTTTACGTTTGCATTCTTGTGGGAATACAGGGATAACATACATAGCCTATGTCCATCTTCAGGCTCAAGACTATATCTCTGTACCAAAATTTATATAAATAGGTTTAATAGTTTGGGCGGTTTTTGATAACAAATAAAAATAGACATTTCAGGCTTATGATATTAATAAAAACTCCCATTCCCGTGGGAATATGGTGACCATTCACGTATGAATAATGGGGATGACTTACAGTTTATGTTACTCAGTGATAGTGTAGCATTCTAACGGTGGAAGAATTTTTGAAATCGGTGCTGTAGCTTCTAAGTTCCCGTATACGTCCCTATTCCCGTGGGAATATAGGGATAACCTATGTCCTTCCTCAGGCTCTAGACTATCTTTGTACAAAATTTCATTTAAATCTATTCATTAGTTTCGGCGGGAGATGGTAACATAGAAAGGCGAACAGACAGAGCTACTTTCGCACTTATTATATCAGTAAGGACTCCCTTTTCCGTAGGAATGTGGTGACCGTTTTCGTGGGAATATGTGGATGAGTTGAAGTTAATGTTACTCCGGGATTATATAGCATTCCAACGGTGGAAGAATTTTTGAAATCGGTGCTGTAGTGTCAAAGTTCCCGTATACGTTCCTGCTCCCGTGGGAATATAGGGAAAAAATATATAGCCTATGTCCTTCCTCAGGCTCTGAACAATCTTTGTACAAAATTTCATTTAAATCGGTTTATTAGTTTGGGCGGGAGATGGTAACATAGAAAGGTGAACAGACTGAGCTACTTTTGCATTTATAATAATAGTGAGGACCGGTTCCCGTGGGAACATTCGAATAAAATACAGCCTATGTCCTTCCTTAAGTTCAAAACAATCTTTGTACAAAATTTCATTCAAATCGGTTTATTAGTTTGGGCGGGAGATGGTAACATAGAACGACGGACAGACAGAGCTTCTTTCACACTTATTATATTAGTAAGGACTCCCGTTCCCGTAGGAATATGGTGAAGAATTAAAGTTTATTTTACTCGGGGATAGTGTAGCATTCTAACGGTGGAAGAACTTTCGAAATCGGTACTGTAGCTTCTTAGTTCCCGTATACGTTCCCGTTCCCGTGGGAATATAGGGATAAAATAAAAAGCCTATGTCCTTCCTCAGGTTCTAGACTATCTCTGTACAAAATTTCATATCAATCAGTTCAGTAATTTGGAAGGGAGACGGTAACATAGAAAGTCGGACAGACAGAGTGACTTTCACATTTATAATATTAGTTAGGATAGTCTCAAGTATCTTCTATAATTTTTTAATACAAAAATATTGAAAAACAAGCCGATGATAGTGCATTTTTCGAGACACCTCCACTTTTAGATATTTTGCGGTGTGCAAGAAAAATTCTAAAAAAAATTCGTTAAAAGACAACTTTCTCCAGGTAATAACACGAGGTTTTTTTCCGCAATTTTGAAATTTTGGTGACAATTTGAAGTGAAAAGTTGTTTTTTGCCTAAAAATGCTGCCATTTTGTAGCTGTCAATTCCGGAAAAATTAATTTTTTTTAAGATACTCGTGGTATTACCTCTAAAAATATATATTAAAGAAGTGTGCAAAATTTCAGAAGGATCGGTGCAACAGTCGCGGAGATTATTTCCACACCGACTTTAAAAATACTAGTTTCGAGATAAACGCGTTTAAATATAAACGCGAAAAACAGCACACTGAATGGTTCCCCTCAAAAATAATCAGTTAGAAGCGTCATTAGAGTGAGCTCAGTTTCCCTGAAGGCAAAAGAAGACATCGAGCTACCTGGAACCAATCATAAAAGGTTGGTTCAAGGTCGTCCTGCCGGCCCCCCTCTATTCGCTCGCCGCGAATACCTACTCTAAAATCATCTAAAATCACTGTACCTCGGAATGACTAAAAATTTTGACACAACATTCTTGAAATCATACTTCCTACTAATATTATAAACGTGAAAGTTTGTATGTGTGGATGTATGTTTGTTACTCTTTCACGCAAAAACTACTGAATGGATTTTACTTAAACTTTCCAATAATATACCTTATACATCAGAATAACACATAGGCTACAATTTATCCCTAAATTCCCACGGGAACGGGAACGTATACGGGAACTTAGAAATTACAACACCGATTTCAAAAATGTTTCCTCTGTAAGAATGCTTCATTATCCCCGAGTAACATAAAAACTAGTTCATCCCCATATTCCTACGGTTCCCAACATTCCCACGGGAGCAGGAACGTATACGGGAATTATGACACTACAGCACCGATTTCAAAAATTCTTTCACCGTTAGAATGCTACACTATCCCCGAGTAACATAAAAACTAATTCATCCCCATATTCCTACGGTTCCCAACATTCCCACGGGAGCAGGAACGTATACGGGAACTTTGACACTACAGCACCGATTTCAAAAATTCTTTCACCGTTAGAATGCTACACTATCCCCGAGTAACATAAAAACTAATTCATCCCCATATTCCTACGGGAGCAGGAACGTGTACGGGAACTTTGACACTACAGCACCGATTTCAAAAATTCTTTCACCGTTAGAATGCTACACTATCCCCGAGTAACATAAAAACTAATTCATCCCCATATTCCTACGGTTCCCTATATTCCCACGGGAGCAGGAACGTATACGGGAACTTTGACACTACAACTACGATTTCAAAAATTCTTTCACCCTTAGAATGCTACACTATCCCCGAGTAACATAAAAACTAATTCATCCCCATATTCCTACGGTTCCCTATATTCCCACAAGAGCAGGAACGTATACGGGAACTTTGACACTACAGCACCGATTTCAAAAATTCTTTCACCGTTAGAATGCTACACTATCCCCGAGTAACATAAAAACTAATTCATCCCCATATTCCTACGGCTCCCTATATACAACACCGATTTCAAAAATTCTTCCACCGTAAGAATGCTACACTATCCTTGTGTAACATTAACTTTAATTCATCCACATATTCCTACGGGAACGGGAGTCCTTACTAATATAATAAGTGTGAAAGGAGCTCTGTCTGTCCGTCGTTCTATGTTACCATCTCCCGCCCAAACTATAGAACCGATTTAAATGAAATTTTAAACAAAGATTGTTCAGAACCTGAGGAAAGACATAGACTATATATTTTTTCCCTATATTCCCACGGGAGCAGGAACGTATACGGGAACTTTGACACTACAGCACCGATTTCAAAAATTCTTTCACCGTTGCTCCATAATCCCGGAGTAACATTAACTTTAACTTATCCACATATTCCCACGAAAACGGTCACCATATTCCCACGGGAACGGGAGTCTTTACTAATATTGAAAATGCGAATGTAGCTATGTCGGTACGTTTTTCGTATGTCTCCCGTTCAAACTGCTAAACAGATTTAATTAAATTAGCTACAGAGATGGTCTAGAACATGCGGAAGAATAAAGGCTATCAAGGGGCGAACGCAGAAAAATTTTTCGGGGGGGGGGGTTTTGAAAAAATATATTAAATATTCACGAACAATTTGTTCTTAATATTTTTATGCTTTTTATATACTCTGTATTGATTTGCTAGGAACAATCCTAACTTATACTAGGTTTAAATGCAAAAGTAGCTCTGTCTGTTCGTCTTTCTATGTTACCATCTCCCGCCCAAACAACTGAACCAATTCAAAAGAAATTTTGTACAGAGGTATTCTAAGACATGAGAAAAGACATAGACTTTATGTTTTATCCCAATTCCTAAAACGAACGGGAACGTAATCGAGAACTTAGAAACTACTGCACCGATTTCAAAAATTCTTCCACCGTTAGAATGCTACACTATCCCCGAGCGAGTAACATAAACTTTAACTCATTCCCATATTCCTATGAGAACGATCACCATATTCCCACGGGAACGGGAGTCGTTCCTAATATTTCAAAATTAAATCTGTCTGTTTTTGCTTTCTTTGTTCCATTATTGTCATGGGAACGGAAGTACTTACGGCAAAACAATTTTATTTGGCAAAAGATGAAAAAAGTAAGAACATCGTGTGCAAAAATGTATGTACTTAAGTAAAATAATATAACAATAAGTTACTGAAAAATTAGAAAGAAGAAAGCAGCGATAAGAAAGAAGAAAGCAGCTTTCCAAGTTTGGTCGAAGTGCCCCTCAAGAAATACAAATGAAAAAGCGCGTTTCAAAATGGAATACAAGAGCTGCAGAAAAGAAGCGAAGAAAAAGTGCGCCCAACTTCAAGCAAAAAGCACGGAGGGCCTGTATCGAGAGCTGGAAGAGATTTCTTCCCCAGCTGCTGAAGCAAATCCAAGAGCTAAGACAAAGCAACTTGAATAAGGGAGCAACCATTTTCAAAATAGCCGCTCAGAGAAGGAGAAATGCGCAGGAGATTCGTTCGCCGAAGTTCATAAATGATGCTCAAGGACTGCTACTTGTGGATGACGACAAAATTCTTCACAGGTGGCGACAGTATTGTGATGATCTTTTGAATGAACAGTTTCCTCGGCGCCACTTTCCAACAGCTGCACCTAACTTTACGGAAGTATCCGACGTCACAGTCGAAGAAGTTAGGAAGGCAGTTAAGAACTCCAAAAAAGGCAAAGCGATTGGGCCAGACGAGGTACCATATGAGTTTTGGAAAAATATGGGAGACATCGGGTTGAGATGGCTCACGATTCTCATCTCCAAACTTATAAGAGGTGACAGTTTGCCTAATCAATGGAGGGAAAGTTTTCTTCTTAAAAATGTACAAGGGAAAGGGAGATACCAGAAGCTGTGACAACTATTGTTCGATCAAGTTGATGTCCCACACTATGAAGATCGTTGAGCGGGTTTTGGATAGCCGACTGCGGAAAATAATAAGGCTGTCTGATGACCAATGCGGGTTTGTCGCGGGTAAGTCAACTACAGACGCAATCCAAAGTATAAGGATCATTATGGAAAAACACCGAGATGCCTTAGAGGATTTGCATACTGTGTTGGTTGACTTCGAAAAAGCATTCGATCGACAACCGCGAGATCTGATATGGGTGGCTCTCAGACACCGAGGAGTTCCTGAAGCCTATGTGCGAATAATTATGGACATGTACGAGGGAGCAGTTACAAAAGTGAGATGCCCAGCTGGAGTCACCGAAGAATTCCAAATAACAGCAGGTGTACATCAGGGAAGTGTCTTGAGTCCACTGCTCTTTATTGCTGTTCTGGATTATTTGCTCGAAGGAAAAGTAACGGACAATAAAGTACAACAATTATTCTTTGTTGACGATGGAGCCATCATAAGCGAGGATCCTACATCCCTGCAACGAGCACTTGACGTTTGGATTGATGTTCTGGAAGGAAATGGGTACCGTATTAACGCTAAAAAGACTGAATACCTGTGCTGCCCTTTTTCTGATCCAGACAAGCCTATTCCAGGCATTTATTTGAATGGAAATGTGCTTCCCAAGTGTGAAAAGTTTAAATATCTGGGATCTATGATCAATAGTGAAGCAACTTGTGATGACGACATCAATCATCGAGTAAGCGTAGGGTGGATGAAGTGGCGAGAAAACTCCGCTATCTTCTGTGATCGAAAAATGCCCCCTAAGCTGAAGGGAAGACTCTACACAGCAGTCGTCCGTCCAGCTCTGACATACGGTTCACAATGTTGGACAATGTACAAAAAGTATGAGAGCAAATTGACGGCAGCCGAAATGAAGATGCTTCGGATGACAGCAGGAGTAACAAAGCTTGATCGAATTAGAAGTACTAAGATCCGTGGAAGCCTTCATGTCAAAAGTACCATCTTGGACAAAATTCAGCACGACCGGCTCAGTTGGTATTGTCATGTTCAAAGGAGAGATCCGCAGAACCCCGCAGAAGTCCAAAAGGCAATATCGTACAACGTTTCAACAAATTCGCGACGAAAAAGAAAAGGCAGGCCAAAACACTCCTGGTACAAGCAAATGCAAAAACAGCAGCATTTGGTTGGCCTCAGACATGGAACAATCCAAAACCGGGAGGCTTGCCGACGCTTTCTGAGGTCAACGCGGCGTACCCCACAGGCGGATCACTAGTGTGAAGCAGAAAAGTGGGAGAGTTGTGATCGCTTCAAGATCACTACTCGTAACGCCGGAAATGAAAAGAAGAAGTTACTGAAAAATTAAAAATGCTGCCGAAAGCCACTATTCCACGCGGAGGAAGTCGCGGGCACAGCTAGTATTTTATAAAATAAAATCAATGCGCCTTGGAACTTTTGCCATTATATTTATAACGTCCTCATAATCAACCTCAATACTCCTATAGATGGTCAGCAACATCAAACCGTTCAGTCGCTCCTCGCTGGTTCTTCCTCGCAGATAGGTTTTTAATCAGCGCAGACATGAAAAAGATGGGTTGGTGACGTTTGCCCCAAACCAAAAGCCCCAAACGTAAATCCCCAAACGCAAAATCCCCAAATTAAAATCCCCAGCTCTGAAATCCCCAAAGAGAAAATCTACAAAGCTAAAATCCCCAAACCAAAATCCCCAAAACAAATTTGTTCAAGTAGTGAATCATGCGATAAAATCGCGCGCGATTTTATCGCATGATTCACTACTTGAACATATTTGTTTTGGGGATGTTTGCACGAAAATGTAAAGAAAAAATTAAAATAAAAGAGTAAACATAAAATTCTTTATAAAATCGTTATGTCTATTGAAATGAAAATACATTTTCAAAATTTGTAAGTTACTAAAAAATATTCAAAAAAGTAATGCACATGTTACAATAATGCGAAGAAAATAAGGTCCCTTTCAAAGTGTTAAATGAAACGAAAAAAAAAATTCAAAAAAAAGTTTCTCTTCATTCTTAAATTTAAAATTTAATTTTAATTTAAATTTAATTTTCTTTTAACTAAGACAGAACACTGCGCACCATGAATACGTAAGTCAGACTAAAAAGTGGATGCAGTCATGCATTCATAGTTGTTGTTAAGAAACTGTTAATCATTATCACTTATTAATTAGTATCACAATGAGATAATTTCATGAGATTTTTCTGAAAACTATATATGCACATAATTTAGATGTACACGGACACTGGGGATTTGGAGATTTCGTGGGGATTTTGGCAAAAAAGATTACTTAGGTGTGGATTTCATCCATGTGCATTATGTCTGTGGGGATATAAGCAAGTTGGATTTTAATTTTTGGGGATTTTAACCGATGGGGATTTTTTTTTTTGGGGATTCCGTACCACTCCCGAAAAAGATCGCTTGCTTGAAGCCACGGATACCGGAAGTGGTGCACCGATCTGCATTAAACAATGAACTGTTTTATATAGGGACGAATCGCAAACATTTAAGGTGTTTATAAAGTTGTTGGGCAGTTTATCGTTTGGCATACTCAAGCAATGTTCATGGGTATGCATATGCTTATTCAAACATAAGTATACCCTTTCCTAGTTGCCGTTGTCGATCGCATTCTTATACAGAGTCAGAGCGACTGGCTTTTAGTATGTGTGATGAAAATTTTAATTTTCGTAGATTTCGGTAGCGACTGCCGTAAGCTTTGGAGTGACCGATACGATGTGTTTCGATCGCAACTGCCGTTAGTTTTGAAGCGACAAATGCGATGTGTTTGGAAGTAAGTAGGAAAGTGAATTTTCATATATTTCTATCGCAGGTCCCGTTGTATACGACCCAATACTACCCCCACATCAACATATCAAATTTACTACACTAGAAAAGGGTGATCATGCTAAAAACATACCAAAACCAAAAAGTCATTCCAAAACGTGTGAAATACTTGAAAATTTACTTATCGATAGAAAAGAAATGGCTTCCGCATTTGGAGGGATTTTTTCGTTGACAGAATGAAATTTTCAGATGAATTTTATGTTTCCATGTTTTATATTTTGGGTTTTGTTTTAAAAAACTAGTGGTTATTTTTTTATTTCACAAATTTCGGGGGGGGGGGGGGGGGGGTTTCAACCCCCAAAACCCCCCCCTGCGTTCGCCCCTGAAGGCTATATATCTATCCTTATATTCCCACGGGAACGGAAATGGGAATTCAAAAACTACGGTCTCAAAAGTATTTTTAACAAGGCTACAAAGTGTTGAAATAGGGGTTGAATGTTTTTTTTGGAATTACCGCCATTTTTAAGGCTAGAAGTTTTATTTCCTAAAAAGTTAAAAATGCTGCTGAAAGTCACTATTCCACGCGGACGAAGTCGCGGGCAAAGCTAGTGTAATATAATAAGAAAATGCAATTTTTTGAAAATGCCCAGGGATTACCCCTCCCTTAACTGTGTAGACCATCATGAATTGATAAATGTTTTGAGGTCAATTCACTCAAAATGCTACTGGTTCCGTTCAGCCATCAGATTATAGGCCAATAAGTCTACTCCAAAGGCAATACGGCTTTCGTAATAAACACAGTTGTGAATCTGCTGTCTTGAATGTAATAACAGACTTTCGTAAATATCTGGACCGTGATCAACTGGGTATAATGGTTCTATTAGAATTCTCAAATGGCATTTGATAGCATAAATCATAATATCCTATTATTATCACTCACTACATAGCATAAAACAAAATGTCCCTTTTGGCCTATGTATGTATGTATGCTAAGATTTTTAAAACTACGCAACGCATTTTGATGTGGTTTTTTTTAATGAATAGTGATTCAAGAGGAAGGTTTATATGTATAATACATGCATATTCTAGTAGAGAAAAGCCGAGAAATTTAAAAATTTGTAATGTGATGTCGTAACAAACATATTTTTCTCCGCTTACATTGCAAACGCTGGCTTAACCTTACGAGATAGATCAAATTTATGAACTACGGAATTGTATATCTTAAAAAGATAAATAAAAAAGGATGCGACAGCATATGTTTATCTCCTAAGGATAACCCACAGTAACCATTTTTATCTTTTTCATATTACGAAAAAAATATGGGTTATTTACCAAGCTATTTTAAACGATACAATATCATTCCTTATCCAATTAAATACATTAGATACATTGTGCATTTCATGTATATCAAAATTGCCCTTTACATCATGTGATTTAAATGAATATTTTCGAAGATATTACAATGTAAAAAGTAAATAAGTAAAAATGTTGTGTATGAATATTCCAAAGATAGCAGGAAATCTTCATGGTATAGGGAAAGGGGAATTGTTTTACTCAAATTTAACGCGTGCAGGCCACGGGCAGTAATGAATAAATCAAAGCTACTGGATCGATCTTAATCATTTTCTCAGTGAGTGACATAGGCTATATATTTTATACCCGTGCATAACCATATCGGGCCGCTGCGTTTTTATATACAACGTTCACAGTTCTTCGGTAGTGTATTTAGTATCAGCATTGTACCCGTGCGAAGCAGGGGCGGGTCGCTAGTTTAGTTTAGTTTAGTTTATTTTTATAAGCTGAGTAATAAATTCAATTGCTCAAGAAGATATTTGGAAAGCTATTTATTTCACAGAACTCAAGCAATAAAAATTGAAGCGGGGACGTCAAGTCCTTACAATATGAACAGTGGAGTTCCACAGGGTTCCGTCCTTGGACCTTTGTTGTTTTTTTTTTTTGATTATCAAAGACCTACCTGTGCCCTATTTCACCAACTCACAAATTTGTAATTACAAGTGCTTTTTAACAAAGTTTGTGAGTTTTTGTAAAAATGTTGCTTCACCAAACTTTGTTAATTACAATATTGCAGTTGTATTTTACAAAAGGAAATTTGTGGAAAAATTTCCTTTTCGGTTTCACCAATACAAAATTAAAGTTGTACTTTACAAGTAACAAACTTGTTAATATAACACTAATTTGTGAGTTTTCATTTCACCAAAGAAAATAGACTTACAAAATTTGTAAAGTTTGTAGGAATATTCTACAGGTGAAGTTAGATGTGTAATTTTTGTAACAAATTTGTAATTCTTGTAATTCTATAATGTCTTTACGACAAAGCCATAGCAGCAGCGATAGTAGGCAAAGTGATGATAGTAAAAAAAGATTTATCGCCCGCGTGTAAATTATGATATGAGTTATGAGTTATTTCATTTTAATGAAAAATTTCGTCTCTGTCGATGCAAGGCAGAGGAAATAATTTTAATTATTGGACCCTAAATAGCTCACTCGAGTGAAAAAACTGTGCTTTTTCACTAAGTCAGCAGTTTCTAACAGCTTTGCGTTGGCTAGGGAATGGAGGACAATACCATGGAATTGCCGATATGCACGGGACTTCTAAGTCAACCGTTTTCGGATGCTTAATATGCTGGACTAACGAACATCAAAATTTCTAGTCTTTATTGATGAGAAGCGCTTGAGACTGCAAAAAATTAAGAATGTTTTCCCATTCTCTTACTTTGTCTGAATGTATCAAGTAATCGGAAAACTTTCCGAACAATATATCTTTTTTGTCTCTTATCAAAGAGGATGCAAATATTATATTTTCCTTGTTCACTTTGATGTCTATGCAGCACATTGTTCAACAATATTGTGAAAAAACTGTTATAATTAACAAGTTATTTTTGATGCCGGTGCAACAGGAATTTTGAACGCTTGTGGCCTACAAATCTTTTTCCTACAATATTATTAGGATCGATCACAAGTTTGTGAACTAAATTCTTGCAATTGGTGAAACAAAAAACGGGTTTACAAATTTGTAATTGTGAACTACAAGTACAAATTTGTGGTTGTAACTTTCATTTTGGTGAAATAGGCCACTGATAATGTTTAACATTCTTCATTCATATGCATGGGGATTATGTTATTATTTACAATTTATGTGAGCAGCGTAACATTGAATGTTGAGTTACTCTTATGAATGAGGACTTAGTTAACATCCAGAAATGGGCGTTAACTAACAGACTTCATCTAAATCCGTCAAAAACTGCGAGCATGGTATATTCTCGAAGATAAATCAATAGTGAAAGTCTTCCCATGACTACTTTAAATGGATATAATTTCGAGAATGTGAGTAAGGTTAAGTACTTAGGTTACCAAATAAATAATCGTTTGACATGCTGTGATGCAATCTCTGATTTTATAAGAAAAATATATCGTACACTGAGATCATTGAGACCGTCATCACACTTTTTGGACTCAAATACGAAAAAACATCTTGCAAAAAGTCTAATTCTTCCATTTTTTGCCTCGCTTCACACATCTGATTGCAGAAAGATAATTCTTCGTATCTGTTATTCGACTGTGCAATACTCTTCCAATCGAATTACAGAGAATTTAGGGGAAGGGTATCTTTGTTTTTCTCACCTCTATCAATCAATTTAAATATGATTTTCAAAATGTAAACTTTAATTCTTCATTTTTTCTTTGAACTAATGCCTTCAAGTAAACTCAAATTTTATTTTATATTTTTAAACTTAAAGTATTTCGTAAAGTATTCGTCATACATGTAAGCCTGGCAACTTATTTTTTTTAACTCTGAAAGACTTATTGTCTTGCTGTATAATGTTTAACAAATAAATTAATAACAAGTACAAATATAGTAATATAATGTGGAATGTGGTATTATAATGGGTAAAGAGTTTTTAAATAGTTTTTTAATAAATCAGTATTTGAATAGTTTTTTAGTTCCCATTAACTTAAAATATTGAAGGTGAAAGCTTTATTTTAATTGGTTTAGTTGTTTAGTTGTTTAGATCCCAGCTAATGTTAAAATGTCACGGACGTCGTTAGTTACAGCGGATGAATTCAACGTACAGAGCAAGCGATGGACTTAAGCACTCTTCAGCAGAAACCCCGGAATGAGCTACACCGAAATATTTTTTTTAAGGTCTTTCAGGTTCTTTCAGTATTAGGAGAGAGTCTTATAATTAATATATGGTGTCGGATGAGTTCCTAGGGAGGTAATGGCAGCTCTCAAAATCCTGCGGTAAGATACTGATACCAGATTATTCTGTTTTGCATTTAAAAGGTCCTGACCCTCTCAGGTTGGAGTTTGTGCGTACGAATTAAAAACGAAAAACGATTTTGTCAACCATAAAATTGACGTAGCACAAGTTTGACGAACTGAAACATGATTTTCGGGTGTTGTGCTGAATGAAGTAAGTCTACTAAGTACTACGTACTAACCACGAATATATTATCAACTGTCGGATTCACTCTCACTAGCCAGAGCTTTACCAATTTCAAATCCTAACTTCTAAAAAATACCCTTTATATAAAAACTAATCACCAAAGACAGCCATACCCCATACGTTGATTCTACGTAAACGCGTTGCATTTTTACGTACTTTTTGTAAGTAATTGATTTGTGCAAATCCTCCTTTTCAAGGCTTTAAATGATAACAAATTAATAAATCACTTAAATGAACAACATATATGAATGCATTTCTTAAAATTGCACATAGCGAATCCACACGATGTATTCTTAATCGGTCAAGTGGTCCAGCGCAGAAAGAAGTATAAAAAAATCAAAAATAATTACGGATGCACTTGTAATACTAGGTAGGTACAATTTCACGTATAAGACATGTACTAGTAATAGTATATTTATACACAACACATGCACCAGGCTTTAATGAATATAAAGCTATAATGCCATCTTTTCAAACTGAAATCTAATGGAATACATACTTAGCTTTTTGATATCAGTTAAGTTTTTAGGAAACTTTTTTTAAACAATTTCTATTCAATAACCACCTGTCAATTTTTGAAAAAGACCTTACACAGTACTTTTAAAGGTCACTATACCCACAATTGCACGCCCATCTGAATTTGCATGCACTTTATTATTGCACACATTAGTAAAACGTTAAAAAAAATTTGAATAGATGTTGTTGGGGAAAAGTTTTCTCATTATTCACACAAAGTTTTCATATCACATCAACCAAACAGGTACATTAAAATTTTCCCTCTGTGATGAGAGCGATGTTTTTGTTGGTGTCCAACTTCAATAGAAAACAAAATCAGCTTTGTTTTCAAACTTTTTATCTGCTGCCATGCCACCTACATACACACCTACAAACAATAATGACTCTCCAAGGTCATTTCCAACCATCCATTTAGTGTTTTGATTCAACATGCCCCAACACAGCGTGGAGCATTTCAAAATAATATTTTCCTTTAAAATATTTAAGTTCGAACTGACAAAGTTTCCTAAGTACGAGTAGGTATACTCAAGAGGATCTAATTTTTAAGTGTGTTTCTATTACTCTGTTTACAAACACTTCGAATGCATTATTGTCAGACACTTAATATGGCTGGTAAGGCACTTGAAGCTTTCTTTTTTCTTTTCTTATGGTGGTGCCATTGGAATGTTGTCTTTATTCTGTAGTCGCAATTTGATTCGGGCAACTTTTGCTTTTAGTATTTGAATTTGAATTATTTATTTACTTGAAAGGAAAACCCCATTAAATGAGACGAAACAATCTTTAACTATTGACGTATTCAAATTTCTATAAGAAAGGAGAACGCCTTTTTGAATTTCAATCCGCAGACAAAGCATGAAACCTCATCCCTGCTTGTCTGCGATAAGAACACAAACTACAAGAATGGATTTTTTTCTTTCATTTTCCTGCATTGCATACCAATCGATGTCAACACTCTTCAAGAAAGAAAAAAAGGCTCCGTCAACAGATTCGTCCTCTTTGATCCGATCCTATTAAGTGCTTCATGACTTTCTTATCTGGGGAAATATAGGTAAGGTTTATTTTTGTCTCTTTTCTGTTTGCATTGGCATAGTCAAAGAATGAGAAAAGCCAATATCTGCTAGCTTAGCTGTGTCAATTTGGGAATTGGGTATTCAAAGCAGTATAAGTGCCGTAAAAATTGTGCAAGTCGGAAAGGTGGATACAAATTATACCTTTGCCTTTCGTTGAGGTAAGTATTGGAGATTGAGAGTCAGTCAAAGAGAAACTGTGAAGCAAAGCAACATTTATCTAAATGTATTCTGGTTGACTAACAGTGGGATGGTTTTGCAGTCCCTTGGTAAATTTGTATTCACGGTGCACGATGATTAGCTTAATATTAAACGAAGAAGTGTAAAACTCGTGATATTGGTTTTTGTGTTTGATTAAAAAACCGCGGTAAACCATCTCTGAAAGTGAATTAATAAAATATTGTTTGCGAATAAGACTGGTTCATGAAACTCTAGTTCTGTTCTTTATATGCGCAACTAGTTGATTTAAGTTTGAATGCTTAAAAGAGATTCAGAAGATCAATTACCACGTAGTTCTTATAAGTTTTATAACTGCAAAGGAGGACCTTGGCTTTGGCACTTTAAAGTGGCACACTTTTGATGGCCGCCACCTGCGAAGATATGTTTGAGGTTGACGCTGAGATGAACTAGGTATCAAGGTAAGGAGATTTTTAACCCTAGAAAGATACTCTTATTTTTTCTTACACAAAAGATAAGCATGCGTAAAATTGAAAGCTGATCTGTAATTTATCGTTTTGAGCTTGAGCCGCTCCCAGTCGTTATTTTCTAAAAAAACGGATAAAGTAGGGGTGTTCTTCGGAGTTTTGGCGCTCCATTGCAACGTTGTTGCTTAAAATAATCCTGAAAATCAAATAACAGTTTAAGAATTACCTAAAACACAAATTGAATGAGAAATAAAAATAAACTTAGGTATGTAAAAGATCCAAATTTTAAAGTCTTAAAAGTCACACTAAGGATAAGCATATGCGTAAATTTGACTCACGCCGAGTGGATTTGTCGAAAAATATGATACCTATCCCAAAAATACCTCAGCTCATCGATAGATACGCTCACTGACTGAGGCAAACTAAACGGACAACTTGTTATTCAGGATTTTTTAAAAGAGAGAGCAAATTTTTTTTTTTCGTGTGAGTCAAATTGACGCAGGTTATCTTCCCAGGGTGAAGATGTGGTACCCGTGGTGTGATGGATAGCATGTCCGCTTGTTAATCCAGAGGTTCGAGTTCGAATCCCACCAGAGGCAAAAATGTTTTTTCTACGGGTATCGCCTTTCGCGAGGAATTGGCAAGTCCTCCGTTAGTATTCATTGCCATGAAAAGCGCTTTCTCGATTAGCCGTTCGAAACCGGCAGAAAATTGTAGGTCCCCTCCATTCCCTCACAAGGGATGATTGTGAGAAACGCGCTAGGCCCATGGGCTCCTCGCTCTGTTGCGCCACCCTATTTATTTATTTTTATTTATCTTCCCAGGGTTAATTACAATTTCTTGATGCAGTCATTTCTTCACGGAAGAGGAAAGGATCATTTGCATCCTTTTATGTCCAAAAGAGACGAAAAAAAACAACAAAAATTCACTGTTTTTTTTGTCTTTGGATATTAACAAAATCGGTAGAAATGAATATTAAAATAGAACTACTAACGCCATAAACGCAACTTGGCATCATGTATACTTAGATATTGAGCACAAAAACGATGCCTAAAAGCCAAGAAGAGTCAAGTGAATAGTCCCTTATCCCCCAAGTTTCGTTTTAGAACACAAAAAAAAATGCTCGAAAACCCTAAAGTCAATTAAACCTACCCACGTCTTTTAATCTACAAAGCATCAAAGGGTTCGAAGCGAACTATAAACGTTCATCCCCTCTTCCCCCAGTCTGAAAAATGGTCTACTGGGTGTGTAAGGTTAGATTTCGCGATGTTGAAATTTTTTCCTTTTGTAGTCTTTCTAAAATAAAGTTGAAAAGTAGTCTTTAGTGTTCAAAGATTCACTTTTCATGTGTAGTGAAAGAAAATGTTCAGAGTTAACTTCTTTTCAGTTAGTTAAATCTATAAGGCTTCCTTAGAAAGTAGGTATTTGATTTTGAATTACATACTGGGGTTTTGACTCACTCATTGCGATCATTGAGTTTTGAAACCAAACATCAACTGATCCACTAGTTATTGCCAACTCTTTCGCTCCCATTTTCAAACAATCTTTCGTCAATGAATCTTTTGTTAATAATGATAATGAGTATTTGCCAAAATTCTCGGTTAGTGCATTTCTTCCTCGCACTATCGAACCATCTCTTATTGAGAAAAAGCTAAATGAACTTGTTGATGATTTCATACCTGGTCCTGATCATTTCCCTGCTATACTCATAAAAAAAATTTTGGTCTTCGCTTTCTCTACCCCTTTCAAAAATCTTCACCTTGAGTATTTCCTCAAGTATGGAAAACCTCTTTTATAACCCCTATCAACAAAAAAGGCCAAAAATGCGATGGTGGAAATTTCCGCCCGGTAGTAAAACTTTCGTATATACCTACCCAAAATCTTCGAAATTATTTTGTGTGAAATTTTGAGTATTCATTGCAAATCTATCATATCCACTCGACAACATGGCTTTTTCAAAGGCAGACCAACAACCACTAATCTTGTTGAAATCGTCTCATTCACCCTCTCTGCCTTGGAGAAAGGAAAAGAAGTTGATGTTATTTTAACAGATTTATGTAAAGCCTCTGATAAAATTTCCCAAAGACTAATTCTTTTTAAACTATCCACCCTCGGATTCGAACCCATTTTATTGAAATGGATTTCTTCTTATTTGGAAAACCGTTACTATAGTGTTCGTTTAAGATCTTCCCTATCAATTCCTTTTTTACCTACCTCGGGCGTCCCCCAAGGTAGTCATTTAGGTCCTCTTCTTTTCATTCTTACTATTAACGATCTTGATTTGATTATTCACCATTCCCTTATGTCACTGTACGCAGATGATACGAAGTCTTACATGATCATTTCTTCACCTACCGATTCTATTCATTTTCAACAGGATCTCGACAGCTTATCTATCTGGTGCTCTAAAAACTGCTTGGAATTAAACATTTCCAAGTGTCAATCTATTACCTTCTCTCGTAAGCGCATCCAATCTCCTCTCCGTTGCTATCTTCTTCACAACCAAACCATTTAACCAGTTGAGAAGATTCGTGATCTCAATTTCATCTCACATATTGATGATATTATACTAAAAGCCAATTCAGCACTTAGTTTCACTAAGCGATGATCAAAATAATTCTCCGACCCTTACGTAATCCGATATCTGTACATTACTTTTGTTCGCCCACTCCTTGAATACGCCTGCCAAGTCTGGTCCGCTTTCCAACAAGTTCACATTTCTAGAATTGAAAGTATTCAGCACCGTTTTCTTCGATTTGCTCTTAGAGGTCTTCCTTGGAATAATCCCTTGATTCTCCCTCCTTACCAGATCGCATCAAGCTTCACAGCATGAACACTTTCATCGTAGAGAAATATTCGACATTCTCTTCATCCACCATGTCTTTTCTGGAACCGTTGACTGCACAACCCTTGACAACTCTATCTTCCTTAACACTAGTCCTCGGAACAAACGGAATTTTCGCTTCTTTTACCTACGCCCTCATCGAATGTCATATGGCCCAAATGAACCTATCTCCCGAATGCTGAGTAATGTTAATTTGAGTTTGAGCTGTTTTGACTACAACCACAGCACCCCTCGCCTCCATCTTTTAAATCATCCTCCTCATTAACGTTAGCTTTCAGTTTCTTAGTTCTTAAGTTAGATTAAGAATTAGCTTGTATTAAGCCGAATAAATGGGGGTTTTGCCCCCATCAAAATTTAAAAATTAAAACTAAATCAATTAAATTTGGACAAACTCTGTAAACTGAGAGAATTAGGCACTTTTTGAGAGCTACCGTTTGCTTCCCAGAATCTCATCCGCCGCCATCCCTACTTCAATACCATATCCTAGTATTGAAATACCCTGAAAGACCTTTAAACCAAATAAGTCAAAGAAGCTCATACAGGGGATTCAGCATTCAGGGGATTCTGCTTTTTGACTGTTGAGGTCCACTGTCGGTTCTTTAAGTTGAATTCATCCGCTGTGATTCGGGAAAACCACTTAGATTCGGTCAGCCAGCCTTTTATTCTCGCAAAGCATTCGACATTCGAATTCGAATTCCCTACTTTGACAGTTCACCTCAGGTTGAACGAGAACAGTATCCTGTGATTGCCGCGAGGAAGTATAAAAAGCACAATTGACTTCTACTATAAGTTGCAAGATCTGGGCGCCGCGCCGCGCCGCCCGCCGGCCGCCGCTAAGTTGACACCTGAGTATGGTGAGATATTTTTCTTTTTAACAATTAAGCTTTTGTCTCTGAAAGGTTTTGAAAAAATCTTCTTTAAAAGACTGCACATGATCCACTCCAAACGAACGTTCCAAAAATTGTATTTTACTTTACTATCGAATGGAGTAATTATCATTTACATCGAAAGCTAAGAACAGTACAAGATTTCGCTTTGTCATAGCCCACTGTATCAAATTATCCTTGCCTACGCCACAGAATGTGAACTCTTAATATAGGAATGCCTTCAACGAAAGCGCTCCAATATCCTAAAGATCTCATATATCCACATCCAGTCCACTTACCCGAAAATAGCCATAGGCATATCATCCGAAAGCTATTTCCGAGAATATAAAAGCCAAAATAGCCTGCAGAGGACACTTAATTATCAAACACGAGTTCGAATGGGTTTGAGTAGGTGTATGACTGAAATTCATTCACCGACCACAACAAAAGATATCCCATTGATGATTGTTCACCAAGAGGCAGAGTAGTTTTTCGTATAATGAAAGCGAATAAACGTTGATGAGTTCTGTACTGTACACACAAGAAAACTTACAGAATACTGTTCAAACTGACTTTTTTTTCTCTGTGCCTTAAACTTTTGCTTTCTCAAAATCATCCTTTTGCAATTACATCTAAGACTCATAGGTACCTGAAAATGAGGATAATTATGACATCCCTTTGCATACCATATTTTCATTTGAAAAATCACCCGTTCCCTTTCAACAATTTGTTATTTGTTTGTTTGAAATAGGAGTTTGTAACCAGCCTCTAAGCCGGTGACGAGATCGGCCGTAAAAAAGAATTCGTCTCATGCACCATGCCCATGCACTAACAGCTTGGTTTTTGATTTATCTTATTGTAAGAGCAAAGATTTGTTTGCTTGTTTGAATTCAATAGTCTCCAAAACCATTGAGCTGATTTGAATGAAATTTGGAACACAGATGGTATATAGCCTAATAATAGGTCATAATTTCATCCCGATATTTCGGTAACGGAGAACGCAAACGAGAGCTTAGTGTTAGTATTGAACAGGCTCCGAAACTACTGAGACGAATTGAATAATATTTGGAGCAAAGATAGTCTAGACTCTAAAGTCTTAGAAACGATATAGGTTTTATTTTATCCAAGTTTAAAGGAAAAGGAACGGGAACATAACCGGGACACCAGATAATACTGGAACGATTTTAAAAATTCTTTCACCGTTGGAGTTCTACATTATCCCCGAGTAGCATTGAACAACAAAACAAAAACCTAAAGTGTTCCCTTTTGAGCTGGATTCCATTGGCCTATAAGATGAAATTGCCCGGCTTGCCTAGTAAATTCATTTTCAGTATTTATGTTCGAACTTAAATGTCTTTCGATCAAAATATTCTTCGCATTATTAATTGTCTTGCTGGGATGAAGAATCCCTTTTTCAATTTCATCGGCTTATAGCGGAATGTCAGCAGTAGACACGAATTGACCTATCGAGTACTGAGTATACCACACGAATATCGAACCCTTCGAATATCGAGCACGCATAGCGAGACTTGATGGATTCGATACTCGAAGACTACCTAGTGAGACTCGAACCAACCTAACAAAACTTACTGAAAGGCCGCCAAGTGTCAGATAACACAAATATAAATCGTTTCGATACTCGTTTAAAACGACTCTCGCTAGGTAGTCTGCGAGTATCGGATCCATCAAGTCTAGCTAGGCTAGTTCGATGCTCGAAGGGTTCGATATTCGATGGGTCAGCTCGAAGCTCGCTGGTTCGATGACATACGACTGTACGTAATAGCCAATGAGATTGCAAGGCAAGGATCTCAGGATCCAAACCAGGGCATGGCCTACCCAGATCCTCAGAGAGGGCTTTAATAGCCTACTGTATCTGTCAAGAGCGCAACCGTAGATGGTAAATAGACTATACTTATATGCTTCTCAACGTTAAAAAAAACTGACACTTCCTTTCTGAGTGTTACTTAGTTTTCTCGTATCAGGGTAGGAATACTCGAATACTCGGCAGACATGGTGAGAGCTGGTAACCTTGGCTCGTTATCACGGCAGTGACTTCTTGCTTTTCTCCGAACATCTGGAAATCCACATACATAAGATGAAAATTGGCCTAACTAATCAAAATATCACACAAACAAAAACGTTTATAAGTACCTACTTCTGAAACAAAAAAAAGCTTAACCCCAACTTGTGCCACTGATAGTAGAGAAAAATAAAATTCCGATGGAATGATACCAATACATTCACGTAGAAGATTTGAGAGACAATAATAGCTTTGAATATACATTCTGTGTTTACATGTAAAAAAAAAAACACTATTTCTGCCTTTCTGGAGTTGTAAGGCGTTCGGCAGTACCACTTTTAGATAATTGAGCCTTCTGAAGAAGGCGATTCATATGAGGATGTCCTCACAGCCAAATACTCGTATTTTACTGGAATTCTCTACCTATGAAGATGTAAGTCTTCAAAACGACATGAACATTAGGATAAACATTACCGAAAATGTAAACAGCGATCTAACAAACAAAAAAGTAAAGAAAGAACAAGTTACTCAAGTATAAATGGTTTTACGCCCTTCCGGTTCAGATGCGGTTGATATCCAGTCATGCCAATAAGACTTAAGACCATACTTCTTGTAACTCGCATCAATCAAAAGAAATGTCGGTATAATAAATTGTTTGTATTTTTTTTCAATAAATGATTCATGTGAAACGATTTACATACACTACTTACCCAAGCACTTTTTGAAAGTATACAATCCCTCGATTAAGATACAATGGCTTTACAAAGTGCTTCTTTACTAAAATAACTAACATAACATTATATCCGCCTACAAAAACACAATCCAAGTGTAGGTTTATTGTAATGCGAGGTCAGAGAGTCGTATTTTCAATGCTTTAGCATAACAAATGACAAGGCAGAACAGTCACACACAGAAGTATTATCGTTTGGATCATCTGTTTGGGGCCTCAATGTAACTAGCTAGTGCCATCTAATTTGAGTTTGACACAATTTGCTGTATTGTGTGAAGATAGTTCCGATAATCATATGAGAAAATGAACTTCTACGTTTCAATGGAAATGTGAAATTTTATCCTTTGCGTTGCCTAACATCGTCCTTCCACTTGTTGTCTGCCTCTGCATTATTAGAAGAGTCTCATGTTTCGCAACACATTAGTGCAACGAAGCAACGATATAATGACTAGCATGTTTTCACTATGCTATATTTTATTATTTTTTTATATAAACTTCATGGATTTTGAATAACACATATCCATATATCTACTCGGCGTACCTTACCTACCCACTACTAATAGTGAGAAAATTTATTAATATTATATCACTGGATAGATTTCAATTATTTCTACGGTGTGAAAGTAAAACATCTTACGGAGAAAGAGTCATTCGACCATTTATTAATGATGTAAATCGTAGTACTAGACGCAAATGAACGTTTAGGTCAAACAAGATTAATGAGTTTGTTTATTCACAGAGGGTCATGTAGTTGTGTTGGTTTTGTTTTGGTTGACGATGTGAGGACATTGAGACTGGTGACTGGTGACTAGTGATTGATGACTGGTCACACCGTGATGCGATGCATGAATAAGTAAGAACAGTTCCGAAATGAAAACTAAAGTTTTGATGGTAAACAGAGAAAGGGAATTTGTTTTTTTGTTTTGAGTTATCAAATGGTGACGAAAAGATCTTAATTGGTACAATCTAGGGTGCAATGCAATAAGCCCCGCGGCAATAAGACCCGTTGGCCTTTTTGCTCAAAAAAATGGAAATAACACCCACGGGCTTTGTTTCCACTTTGAAGAGGCGATAAGACCCAATAAAGAAAAGATTTTAGGCCCATGTCTTTTGTTGGTGCAGTGCAATAAGGCCCACGGCAATAAGACCCGCGGGTCTTATTTCCTCCTTGTTTTGGAAGTAAGGCCCACGGGGGTTATTTCCATGATGAAATGGCAGTAACAGCCGCGGGCCTTAGTTCCTTTTTCTGCGAACTTAAATACCATTTCGTAATGGAAAGAAGTCTCACCGTTTGCACTTAAACTTATTTTCAATGTGAATAAACTTGCACAGTGACGTAACTCCACTTGACATAGGTCCATGCTCTGATTGTGGGTTATGACATACCAAAGAGGGACACACGTACATAATAAATATCTATGGAACTATGAATCATACTATGTGTTTACTGCGGTCAATTCGCGCGTATTTCTTAAGTTCAACCGCAGGCACGTATTACACTACACGTAGGCAAATTTTGTTCGCTTTGATTTTTACTCACACCCACGGGTCTTATTGCCACGGGTCTTATTGCATTGCACCTCTTTTGTTGCCATTTTGAAGCAGCATTTATATGAGTCTGATGCACTTAGTTTTCCATCTTAGAAAGGATTAAGAACATAGTGGATGCGCTAAATGCATATATTCTAGTTTCCTTTCATTTGAAGGAAAAGCATTTTAAGGTAGGTACCGACAAACAAAGCTCCAAAATTTGGCCACTTATTTCAGCTGTCAATGGATATGAATTCATAGCTCAGGTTGTCTCCCACTTCGTGACCAGTGCCCTATTTCACCAACTCACAAATTTGAAATTACAAGCGTTTTTTAACAAAGTTTGTGGGTTTTTGTAAAAATATTGCTTCACCAAACTTTGTTAATTACAATATTGCAGTTGTATTTTACAAAAGGAAATTTGTAGAAAAATTTCCTTTTCGGTTTCAACAATACAAAATTAAAGTTGTACTTTACAAGTAAAACTTGTTAATATGACACTAAATTGAGAGTTTTCATTTCACCAAAGAAAATAGACTTACAAAATTTGTTAGGTTTGTAAGAATATTCTACAGGTGAAGGTAGACGTGTAATTTTTGTTACAAATTTGTAATTCCTTACTTTCATTACAAAAATGTCTTTGCGACGAAGGCATAGAGCAGCAATAACAGCCAAAGTGATGATATTTTCATAGTGAAAAAAAAAAATTTATCGGATATATTTGAGTTATTTCATTTTAATGAAAAATTTCGACCGCAAAAAGTCAACTCGGGCGAAAAAAAACCGTGCTTTAACCAAGGCAGCAGTTTCTAACAGTTTTGCGTTGGCTAGAGAATGGAGGACAATACCATGGAGTTGCCCACATGCATATGGGATATACATATACGTCAACAGTTTGCGGATGCGTATATAGAGTTTGTACCGCAGTCGGCAGTTTAATGTTCGAAAACGCTATATGCTAGCCTAATGAACATCGATATTTCCAGTCTTTATTGATGAGAAGCGCTTGAGACAGCAAGGTATTAAAAATGTTTTCCATTCTCTTACTTTGTCTGAATGTGTCAAGTAATCGGAAAAATTTCCGAACAATATATCTTATTTGTCTCTTATCAAAGAAACTGCAAATATTATATTTTCCTTGTTCATTTTGATGTCTACGAAGTACAATGTTCTACAATATTGTGAAAAAACTGTTATAAATAACAAGTTATTCTTGATTCAACAGGGATTTTTAACACTTGTGACCTACAATTCATTTTTCTACAACTTTATTAGAATCGATCACAAGTATGTGAAATAAAATCTTGCAATTGGTGAAACAAAAAACGGGTTATCAAATTTGTAATTGTAGATTACAAGTAGAAATTTGTGGTTGTAACTTTCGTTTTGGTGAAATAGGGTTGCAAAGGCTTAAATCACTTTTAACTTAACTCCTGACTTTAATTCATAAGCTAGTCGTTGACTTGTGAATTAAATAAATCACAAGTCATAAGTTAGCAAGTGACTTATGAATAAAAAAAAAATATTTTTAAGCTGGTAAGTGACTTATGAACTGAGAATAATTTTATTCACAGCCCAGTAAGTGACTTACGGATTAAGAAACTATAAGTCATTAGTTATTAGCTAGTTAGTGACTTATGAATTAAAAACCTTTAGTACATGAGTAGCTGGTGACTTGGTGGGGACATAAATACTAGGGTGCTTTTTTTTCACTCCTATCCTGAAATTTTGCGGAAAATACCTAAAAAACAATTCCCTCAAAATTTGAGCCCTTAATATTTATTATATAAAACGTATAAAAAACACGTAAACTTAAACTTTTTTCTTCAAAATTCTACAGCTCAGAGGCATTTTATGGTATAGTCAAGAACATTAGTAGGTTTTCTTTAGAATTGAATACTCTATAAAAGTGCTCAATGTGGTGAAGTTCTAACTCACACCGGCGAGGTTGCACGGGTCACCAAACCCAATTTTTTCGTAGATTTTTTTTTTACCCTATCTCATAAATGACAATAGCTACAAAAAAATGTATTCTACAAACTTGTAGGAAATTCAATTTCTTACAAAAAATTAATAAGAACTAAATTGCTCACATCGATATTTATTGAGATATTGAGCTTTTCAGTCTCACTTACTACCTACCACTTACTAAATAACACTTACCACTTACCACTTACCACTTACCACTTTCAACTTTCAACTTACCAATTACTACTAACCACCTACCACTTACCACTAAGTGGTACCATTTACCACTTATTTATTAATTCACAAGTGGTGTAAAAATAAAAATTAGCGCGAATTTTTATTTTTACACCGCACATCCATACTCACTTGAGAAAATTTTTATATACAGGGTGTCCTGTACTTCGTGTATTATCCTTTGGGGTGTGATTCTTGGTCATATTCTAAGAAAAAAAATGTATTACAGTAAAGCTCGATTCTCAACTTTGACATCACTTTTTGACAATTTAAAAAAAGGCTAACTTTGGTGTACCCTGACCTATGTTAAATTCGATATCTCTGTCAATAATAATGATAGAGACCTAATCTTAGACTTAATTTTTTGTAGAAATAACGAAATTTAAGACTGTATTTAAATTGAGCTTCCATAGGTTTAGGGTTGCCATATTTTAAATTTTAAGTGGTGTCCAAATTTTCTTACCAAAACAAAGTTTTGACTTTGAGGTCATTTTTTTGCAGAAATTGCCTAATAAACATAGAGTTTCTTTATTTTTTACAGATGAACAAAGCAATAATAAAACTCAATAATAAGTGCACTCAAAAGCCCATACATTTTATGATATTTGAAAAAATACAAAATGGGTATAATTAAAAAAAAAAAAAAGATTTTTAAATTTGAGGTTTGTTTGAATAAAACAATAATATGGGCACTTTTAGTAGTTTTTTTAATGTATTTTATACAAATACAATTATAACAAGTGATCAAAGCGTCCTCCTTCGTTTTGAATGCATGCCAGAGCCCGTTTTTGTGGAAAATAAAAATGAAAATCTGGCAACCCTAAGCCTATGGGAGCTCAACTTAAATACAGTCTTAAAGATTGTTATTTCTACAAAAAATTAAGTCTAAGATTAAGTCTCTATCATCAGTATTGACAGAGATATCGAATTTAACACAGGTCAGGGTACACCAAAGTTAGCCTTATTTTAAGTTGTCAAAAAGTGATGTCAAAGTTGAGAAACGGACTTTACTGTAAAATAATTTTTTTCTTAGAAAATGACCAAGAATCACACCCTAAAGGATAATACACGAATTACCGAACACCCTGTATGTATTTATTTTTAAAAGGAATAAAAAAAAAAAACAGATCTCCTATCCGAAAAAGGTTTTGCGGTTATTGAGTTCTATTTTTTACTTTATAACGTAGTACCTACCTACTTTTTTTGTCACAGACAGGTATGCAAATCGCTTCATCGCTTTCTTAATAAGCTGTATCAGAAAACTTCCAACGTAAGAAAATTAACTGAATTACAGCCTCTTGGTTTTAAAAATATATGAAAGAATTTTGTTCCTATTATTTGATCACTTTTTTTTGTAAAAAAAAAAACATTGTTCTACCCAGTACAAAAAATATTTTAGGTTAATTGGTTGATAGTAAATAACTAAATAATATTATATTGATGCTGATAAAATTTTCGTAAACTTACTTTCAAATGTTTCATCCAGTAAATTTATTGCCTCTTTCTCAATTAGCAGCTTTTGATGGTGTGGCAGTAGATATGCAATATGCATGTACAGTTCTTGTTAGTGTGCAATTCACATTACTTAGATTCAATTGTAAGAATTCATACATTATACCTACTGCGCCGTTAGCCGTTATTCACAAATAATAACATTGTGTTGCTGCAACTGGTGTTTTAAGAGGGGAAACTTTTATGTTAAGAATGGCGCAGGTTTGCACTATTACCTCTCTCATTCAGCACTCTGAGATACTTGAATAAGCTTTCGATAAAGATACAGATGAGCGGAAAGCTCTGCTTTGATTAGGTTGACGTGGTTGCTTTTCTTCATTCATTCAAATTTTTTACTCCTTGTTGCTCGATGTAATGTTGAAGAATGCACAAGGGAAAAAGTAATAAATATGAAAAAAAAAAAAAAAAAAAAAACAATGAGGCTTATTTTTAGAAGAATGCCAACCACCCTCACCCTCGTATATTTTACAAAGAAAGACATTGCACCTGACCAAAAATAGATTACACCTTTCTTCGCTTCGCAGTTTACCCAGAAGCATGTATTTTGATAGGAAAGGAATTTATTTTTATAATTACTTTGGTTTCCGTTAAAATTTTATTGTGATCCGCTTTTTAAAGAGCTCAGTCGCTGTATCTTGTAACACTTTTCAAACGTGTAGCGCAAAATAATGTTTTGACTGAGGATTATTTCTTCTTTTGAAAGAAGACCGACTTATCATGAAATTTTGTTATAAAAAGCGGCACGAGTACGATAACTTTGGCGACAAAAAATAATAACGGTTTCTGATAGAGGGGTTCAATACAAGCATTTTTTACTATGGGAGGGGGGGGTCTATCTCCCCCCGTTTAGGCAGTAGGGGCAATTTTATAAAAATTTACTTAAAATCTAAAAAAAAATATTGTAGAACAACGGGAAAACTTACAGATACAATTTATACTTTTTATAAAAGCCAGAAATTTGCACTTTATAACAAATTTTAAATTAAGTGGTTTCAATTTATAGTTTTTGAAAAACTGACTTCAAAGTCAAAATTTAGGAAAAAAAAATTTGAAAAAATCACTTTGAGTATTATGTTTCTCGTGATTACAAATGCCAATAAAAAAAAAATTTGATGTAGTTAGTTGCTTCAATCAATTTTTTATCAAACGATATAAATTACTTTTTTCTATGTCTTATAGTTTTTAAGATAATTGGAAAATAGTAAAACTATTGAAGTATGCAATATTTTCAAAAAATTAAGGAAATACGTACGAATTTACGATAATGTTAGGAAATAGACTATTGAAAGTATAAATATTCATCAGGCAGGTACTTATGTGCAATTAATTTCCGTATGCAACAACTTTCCGCATGGCCCGCTTCGCGGGGCTCAATATTTTAACCCTTTTTCCGCAGGGTTAAGCTGTTCATGCTAAATATGAAAATAGCAATTAATTTCCGTATGCAACAGCTTTCCGCATGGCCCGCTTCGCGGGGCTCATTATTTTAACCCTTTTTTCGCAGGGTTAAGCTGCTCATGCTAAATATGAAAATAGCAATTGTTTTTCTAACTGCAAGTTATTTGATCGAGCTGAAAAAAGTATAAAAGTATAAAAATTCATCAGACAGGTGCTTATGTGCAATTCATTTCCGTATGCAACAACTTTCCGCATGGCCCGCTTCGCGGGGCTCATTATTTTAACCCTTTTTCCGCAGGGTTAAGCTGTTCATGCTAAATATGAAAATAGCAATTAATTTCCGTATGCAACAGCTTTCCGCATGGCCCGCTTCGCGGGGCTCATTATTTTAACCCTTTTTCCGCAGGGTTAAGCTGCTCATGCTAAATATGAAAATAGCACTTAATTTCCGTATGCAACAGCTTTCCGCATGGCCCGCTTCGCGGGGCTCATTATTTTAACCCTTTTTCCGCAGGGTTAAGCTGCTCATGCTAAATATGAAAATAGCAATTAATTTCCGTATGCAACAGCTTTCCGCATGGCCCGCTTCGCGGGGCTCATTATTTTAACCCTTTTTCCGCAGGGTTAAGCTGCTCATGCTAAATATGAAAATAGCAATTAATTTCCGTATGCAACAGCTTTCCGCATGGCCCGCTTCGCGGGGCTCATTATTTTAACCCTTTTTCCGCAGGGTTAAGCTGCTCATGCTAAATATGAAAATAGCAATTAATTTCCGTATGCAACAGCTTTCCGCATGGCCCGCTTCGCGGGGCTCATTATTTTAACCCTTTTTCCGCAGGGTTAAGCTGTTCATGCTAAATATGAAAATTTTTTTAGAATTATAATTGGCCCGCAGAATGGAGGCCTGAGGAGCATTTTGGTTTGACATTGATGCGGTTTTGAAGAATTTTCCATCAACCATCGTTCACACCATCAGCACTAAGTGCTTGCTGTGTCTGATGCAAAGCTGAAGGTTGAGTAGATATACTTGACATCATGTGTCGAGTATATATTTATATCAGATTGGATTCGTAAAATTACGAAAGTTCATTCGTAGAATAAACGAAAGTCATTCGTGGTTTTGCACCACGAAATTTTCGTAGAATATACGCAAGTTAAAGTTATATATACAAAAAATATTTTTTTGGGTGCAAAAATGACAATTTGGCAGAAACTATAAAGAACGGATTTCGGAAGTGCGGACTTTTTCCATTCAACTCTAATGCTGTGGCTACGGAAAATGCGTTCAAGACGTAATGGAAAGTTTTACTGCACAGCCTACAGAAGTTGAAGCCATAAAACCTATGAAACCACCTAAAGATTATTATACATTTTAACCTGGAAAAGTATTCAGAGTTTGGTTCCAGAGCACCAGAACTTCCAAGCCCAATTTTAGCTGCCAGTGCCGGCAATAGAATAGAATCAAGAACAGTTCCTTTGGTAAACCCTTCTCCTTAGCCACCATCTTTTAATTTACCAGCTACGGTAACTTCTGCAATTATGGAAGTCAGTTCTTTTACCCTATCAATTAGAGTTGATTCGGTCCGGGCCTATATAGTTCCAGGAACTATATCCTTACTCGGACACATTTCCTTTCGTACCACAAACAGAATGCAAACATGTCCATACTCCATAGTTCCGACAACGATACACAAAAGAACGAGATAATAAAGGAGAGCGAACATGTCTGCTTAGTTGAGTTACAAATAAATGAAATAATCAAACACACACTACACACATGTGTATTGTGTTTCTGTTGCGAAATTCCCAACACAAGCCAATACGAAAAAAACCCAATAAGAAAAGAACGAGTAGAGTGTTGAGCTCCATACAAATCCAAACCAAGCACAATCCACATAGAATAGAAGCATACACGAACGAAAAAGTTGCATATCTCACATTGTCTAACATTTCTTCGTTATGAGTATGGTCGGACCGATTTACATTCAGCCGGACATGAAGGAACTAGTTGCACTGCACACATCGGACCGATCGGACCGATTTACATTCAGCCGGACATTATGAGTTGCACATACTGGGTGCGGCAAAAGTATGGAAACCCTTGGAAATATGGCAGAATATGCGTTAAAAAAAAATCAAAGACCCCATATCCGACGTATTTTTCGACGAGGAATCCGATGGTAACCTTGAATTTGACCTTGGACCCTGCCATATTTCCAGGGGTTTCCATACTTTTGCCGCACCCAGTATGTGCAACTCATAATGTTTTTTAAATTATTTTTGCTGTTGAGAATTGTGATACATATGTGATTTGAATTGATTTGGAACTTTGGAATCATAATGCAGGTAGATAGGTAGGTAATATAACTGCCCATGTGGACAGTTTATCTCTTGAACGTTTTTAATTGATTTGCTGTTGTAAATTATTGTAATTCGATTTGTGATTTCGGAATAATATTTATTTATATAAGTGGACTTTTGAATACATTTTTGTTTTTTCTTAACTCAGAACGGTTTCTTATGTCGTTTTCAATTTGTTTTAGTACAAAGACGAGTTCATTTATATCAACTCTATTCAAAACCTTAATAGTTCCGCGGACATAGTTCCCGGAACTAGTTCCGATTGAAAAAAGAGCCTTTCCATGTTCGGTCCGGCTATGGAACTATTTCGCGCAACTCTACTATCAATACATCCGGATACCCCGATCACCAACTACTTCAAAAAGATCTCCTCTCTCCTCAATACCATTATATGAAAGCAATATTTTCAAAAATCCAGCATCAACTACATTTAGTTCACCATCGCTTCAAAAAGCATTTGCAAATCTAAAACAAATTGATTCAACTGAAAGGAGCCCATCCTGTTCGCCTTGCCGATCAAGATCTCCGATTCATTTGTCAAGACATTTATTTTACCCAGACCCTGTTAAAACGAAAAAAAGTACACAGACTTGCCGATCTCCCATAGTGCAATATCTTCTCTGGCTTGGGGGGACACGATTCAAGCGTATGGAAAAGGCCAAGCAAGAAAAGATTGATGCAGAAGAGAAAAGGAAAGATGAAAGTTTACGAAGAAAAGAAGAAAAGGAAGCTCAAAAACTAATTGGACGCAAAAGAAAAACCAAGAAACAAGTTATTAAATGCAACAAATGCCCAGAAATTCTAATAAGCGATACTGAAGAAGACGGTTTAAAAAACATAGGTTGCGATATCTGTCTCTTGTGGTATCATCTTAAATGCAGTTCAATAAGTTATGAAGACGCTATGAACATGAAATTTGTTTGTGATATTTGCCTTTCTAGACTTAAAACTTCTTCTACTTCCCCTCCGTGGTATAACCATAGGCTCCGTATTCTAAGAAGTAAAAGGAACAAATTGTGGACAATCTTCCTTCGTACTCGATCTCCTACTGACTATTCAGCTTACCTTGGCTCTTATCTACAATTCTGTGAGCTTTTCAACACCCTTTACCAACGCTATTTAATCGAAATGAAATCTAACATTATAAAAGTCTTTTTAAAAATTTGTCAGCCACAAAAGAAAATCTGACGGGTACCCTTCCTCCCTTTCCTTCAATAACGAAACCTCATCCGATACACTCGACGTAGCAAACTATTTCGCAAAATTACTTCAAACAGTCTTTCACGGATGATTCTTTTGTTCCTGATTCAGATTATTTCTCGTTTTTACCGAACTTTTCTTTTGATCCATTCCTTCCACGTTTCTTTGACTGCTATCTAATTGAAGAAAAGTTAAATCATCTAATTGATGAGTATATTCCTGGCCCCGATGGTATACCTGCCATATTTCTTAAGAAATGCTCCGACACTCTTTCCCTTCTCCTCTCGAAAATCTTTAGCTTGTCCATATCCCTTGGAGTTTTCCCCCAAACTTGGAAAACGGCGTTTATAACCCCTATACACAAAAAAGGTCCTATAAGTGCGACATGAAAAATTATCGTCCCATCGCTAAACTATCGCATATACCCAAAATTTTCGAAAGCATATTGTATGAATACTTAAGTTTTCGTTGCAAATCTTTCATATCCCCTAGACAACACGGGTTCCTCAAAGGCAGGTCAACAACAACAAACATCGTTGACTTTGTCTCATTTTCCCTCTCAGCCTTGGAGAATGGAAAGGAGGTCGATGAATTTTCAACTGACTTTGGTACAGCTTTCGATAAAATCTCTCACAAACTTATTCTTTTTAAACTTTCCACCCTCGGCTTCGAACCCATTCTGTTGAGATGTATTTCTTCTTATTTAGAAAACCGTTTTTACAGCGTTCAGTTTTGACCCGCCTTATCCAGCCGCTTTCTAGCTACATCCGGTGTTCCCCAAGGCAGCCATTTAGGCCCTCACCTCTTCATTCTGAGTATTAACGACATTGAAATGATCATTAAACACTCCTCTATCTGAGGACGATACAAAGTTTTACCGGGTCATTTCTTCTTCTGTAGACTCTTCCCACCTCCAACATGACCTCGACAATTTTTCAATATGGTGCTCCAAAAACTGCCTGGAGCTAAATGTTTCCAAGTGCCAATCAATAACCTTCTCACGTAAACGCACCGAATCTCCTCCCCGTCTCTATCTTCTAAACGGTCAAATCATTTCCACCGTTAAGGTGATCCGGGACCTTGGGATTATTTGCGACCGTGAGCTGAATTTCAAATTCAGCACTTTGCTTCGTTTCATTTGTTCGTCCACTTCTTGAATACGCTTGTCAAGTCTGGTCGCCTTTCCAACAAGTGCACATTGCCAAAATTGAGAGCATACAACGCCGTTTCCTCCGATTTGCTCTTCGAGGTCTTAATTGGAGTAATCCCCTGATATTACCCCCTTATCAAGACCGAATAAAGCTCCTCAACCTCAATACGCTGAAAGATCGAAGAGAAATATCTGACGTTCTCTTCATTCACCGAATCTTCACTGGCACCATTGACTGTCCAGCCCTTAACGAATCCATTTTTCTAAATACTAACCCTCGTAACACCAGACGGGGATTCCCCGTCTCTTCTATCTTCCCACCCATCGAACCTCTTACGGCTCCAATGAACCCATCTCCCGAATGCTGAGGAATGTCAACTCCCACTCCTCTTGTTTTGACTTCAATATGAGTACTCCCTGCCTAAAACTTCGTCTCCTAAGCCCTCCAACTAGTTTGTTTAAGTCTTAGCTATTAAGTTTCTTAGTTTGTAAGTTAATAGCTTGTATTAAGCCAAATAAATGGGGGTTTTGCCCCCACCAAAATTAAATTAAAAAATTTAATTAAATTAAAAATTAAAATTAAATTAAAAAAATTAAATTAAAATTAACTCGAATACGTGAAAATATACCAGATTTTTCTTTTATACTATAATACATATCCTTCAGCTTTAATGTAGGTACAAAACTGTATCTTTGAAAGTGCCTTAGTAGGTTAGCTAGACTTAAAGTTTTCTCTCTGAAAGAAAGGTTTTTGTTTATTTTTTTTCTTAGCAAAGATAATTGAATATCGTATTGTAAGAACTTTGTGTTTGTTTTCAGGAATTGATAGATATATTAATATTTTCTATTTTGTTGTGTTGATTTTTAATAATTACTTTATTTATGGAATAAATTTAACTAGCAAAAATGTCAGCTAAATTAAAGAAGACTGAAATCTTTTACTTATTTATCGTTCAAGTAAAAAAGAATTTTTTTTGCTTTGTTAGTTTTAATTATATATTTATTATTTTAAGTAAGCTAGGATAAGCTTCTAGCTTGTGTTTTATAAACAAAAGAAGAGTGAGCTGTAAAAAGTGTTTTTAACTATTCAAAAAAAATAAATATGAGTAATAAATAAAATTTAAATTTAATGAATATGAAGTATTTTTGGAAAAGAAAACCTTCTTATTTATTGATAAAACTGTTTAATTTCAATGGTTTAGTTAAGATTTGCTACACAAGAAAAGAACTGCTCGGATACTGGATCAAAAGCGGCCGGTTATTGAAAATTGGTTGCCGGTTACTGGTGAAAAGCACTTTTTTACAAAAGTAATTCCAGTTTTAATATCATTAGGCTTACAACTTTAACATTACTTTTATTTGACTGAAATTTTAAATAAGATTAGAAAAAAAAATATTCCACAATCACATATCATAAAACGAATTTATTATAGGGCCCCAAAGTGAGAAAACGCGTTAGGTGGCCGGATACTGGTACACTTACCACTTTGTAACATTTGCATAGACGAGAAGCAAAACTTGCCCCTGCTTTAGCAAAAACCAGAGCTTCATTTTAGCCGACGATCTTGGAGATGTAAGATCTGTTGCCAATGCGGAGGACTGCTGATTGTTGAGAGTTGAGGTCAAGTTACAAACGTTGGAAAGTGGACAGAGCTTTCTTTTCTAATGAACAAGTGTGATTAGCTTCAAATTAATCTCGCTAGTATTGGATTGAAATATGTATTTTTGAAATGAAAATGCGGTTTATAGTAAAAGCTCAATGTGGAAAGATCATGTTAGAATAATTCAAAAACGTAAGGCTATGTCCTAATTGGAGTTGCATCGCGCTGTTGAACGATGAACTTCGGTCGGTCGCGTTGGTTGTTGGTAGTGCTATCACAATGAGTGTCCTAATACCAGTCGCAAGATGCTCATAAGATCGCGCGACCAATTATTAAAAAAAAAAAAAACAAAAACGTCAAATAAAATATATGTATAAAAGCCGAATGGTGACACGTTCCACGACTTGTACACAGAGTTGCGAAGCCAACAAGATATTTTTACCAATACACATAACATACATAAAATGTGATTCACATAAATTTCACTAGTTAAATGGTCTTCGAATTCCATTTTTACTTGCTATTTGCTAAGAGCAACGCGACGAAAATCAAATTGGTTGATTTGAAGCAACCAGACTACTTTTCGTAGTGTCAGTCGCACGAGTATACACTTTGAATATGAAAAGCTTTAATGATAAAGCTTGAACGATCATGAAACAAACATTTGCAACCGTGCTACCCCATCGCGCGATCGCTTTCCTGTGTTAATAAGGACACACAATAGGGTTATTGTTGTTTGATATTTCGATCGTCCGATGCAGCGCCCGTCGCTCGTTGTTCGGTCGCGCGATGGCTGCCAATTAGGACATTGGGTAAGCCATAACGATTCCTGCTTATGAAACAATTTTCCATCTGAAAACACTGACGGTTTTTCCTAAAACTAACACAAAAGCATGAGCTTTTTATTAATGAGAACCAAATAGGTTTCATGTAGTTATTTATGTTGTATGAACATTTTCATTAAACCATTATGACGTAAATTAATTCAACTGCCACAATGCACAGTCTTTCAGTGAGTCCGCGTACATTTCAGTTTGTATATGGTTCAATTAATTTAGCTTATTGAAACCCTTGTACAAACAGCAGCTACTGAGACTGAATATCCGAGTATCCACTTCATTTCATTAAAACCGACAAACAACCAACGCAAACCAGCCTATCTGCTAATTCAAGCCAAAGCCCATACTAATTAGTGAAACATTTATACATGCCACGCATGGACGTATACACAACTCGTCTGCTGTCTCCCCTCTGGGTGCCTATTGATTCGCACATTTTATTACGCATTCCATTATTTTGTTTTTGACACAATTATTTTTGTTTACTTCGCATTGCCTGTTTTGTTTTTCTGTTACTTAAATTTTCAATCATTTCGCTGCACAGTTACTTTGCATTTCTTATCTTGCTAACCATTTGTTTCGCATTTCCATTGAACTGACAAATGATTATTTAGACTTTATTTATCTCGATAACTATTTTTTCGCATTTTGTCTCGACGGTAATCTATTATTTTGGCATTCAATTACTTCGCTCATTATCAGATTATTATTATGGATATGTTCAGTTTTGGTTTTCAAATGAATGTATTTGTTAATAAAACAATGCACCCAATATGTATTTCGAAATTTGATATTATTTCTGACTAATTAGTTCTGAAAATGCTTCTAAAGTATGATATATCTTTAATGGTTCCAATAAATCTTCAATAAAGTTTGATGAGAATCTAAGCAATTTGTTAAAATACAAAAATAACCGGTAAAGTTCAATTTTTGATTATTTCGCCATCGCTTGATTAGTATTTTGCTTTTTGTGGATGAAAAAAGAGGCTAGAGGTGTAAAAATTCGCGCGAATTTTTACACCTCTAGCCTCTTTTTTCATCCACAAAAAGCAAAATACTAATCAAGCGATGGCGAAATAATCAAAATCTATATAAACAAAAGCGAACTAATCGAAAAACGAAACAATACAAAACGAAACGAGCCAAATATAAAACAATCAAAGGCCAAATGATCTTTAAACGAAACGAATGCAAAGCGAAGCGATAAATATCGAAAAATAAATAAACTAAACAAACAAAAAACTTAGCAACAAATTGCGAAACAACAAAATGCGAAACAACTTGAGCGAAACAACAATAAACGAGATAAAAATGACGAAACGTACCATACCCCTCCCCTCTCACTTTAGTGTCCTTGTAAATGGAAAAATTTAAAATTCTATTCATTCCACTTCTATGACACAATGCAGAAAGCATATAGAGGACAAAAACATAATTGAGCACTCAACAAGTGGATTTAATGAAAAACCCGAGGATAAAGCTTAGGCTACGATTTTATTTTGATGTCTACCCAAAATAAATTGATACTCATGACTAAATTGCCATGTAATTTATCTAACATGTCTGTAGGTAGCTATACTTACTTTTCTTGTAATATGATTAAATCAGATTGGGAGAAACACATAAACTCACACAGGATCGAGTTAGCGTTGACAAACATTGTGCGAGATAAATTAAGTTAGAAATTAGAATAGGCCTGATATACGTCCTAAACACAGGATGGCAATATCTGGTCTTAGGCAATAATATACACGCACGACCATTCACTATCACGAGGATGTCAATTCTAGGGAAATCACATTAACTGGATTGAATTATTCACAGAGAAACGACGAACTGCTTTTCGAATGTCGAGTCCTTGCCAAGATCCCAAGGTCGTAAAATATCTGACGGACGATTAATCCCGCCATTGAGTTATTTAAATTAGTATGGACACTTGAGTTGGGACTGAGAGTGATTCGAATGGTTGGTGGTGTAATTTATTTTATTACGGTATGGTGTGCATTCAAAAGGAAAATGGTAAGTATGGTATGTTAGTATATACATATAAAGTAAATCTATGAACCGTTTTAGTTATTGAGAGTGAATTGAACAAATAATTTAAAAAATATGTAAAAGCAGTCGATTAGACTAATATTAACATTCTCTATGAAATCAAGGGGAATGCGACTGCAACCTTTCAATCATGATTATTTTTGCTTTTATTTTAAAACGAAAAAAGCAAGTCAGTAGGACTGCACAACAGATCTAGGAGAGCCTTAAGAGGGATACAGAGGACCAACAACTTTTTTCCGATTCCAAACGGTTAAAGGGGAAAGCGCTTTTCATGACCGTTCTTACTTTCCAAGTCCTTACTCTCAAAGGAATTGCAAAAGGTAATCAATACTCGCAAAAGGCAATACCAGTCAGTTAACAACTATGGGATGTTTCTAGGACTCGAACCTTGAATTTTATAACAGGCAGATATACTAACAAGGGGGAGGGACAGCGTTATGGCTGCGATCCTTTGACACGCATTACGTAAATGTACTGTGGTGAGTGATTGAATCAGGCTATTCATAGGTAATATCAGATTAATATAAAGATATTTATAAATTTAAGACCAACAATAATATCAAAATCGGTATACTCTCCTTAGACCACAGATATCTAAAAAACCCTCAAAACTCACTTTCAAAGTTTGTTGAACGAGTTTTTTTTACTCCATAACATAACGAGACTTTTTACTCCATAACTTTAAATACTCGATTTGATTCTCAAGATAACTTTCTAAAAACAAAATGGACATAATTGGAGCCACAAAGTAAATTCCGAAACAACAAAGCGAATGGAAATGAGAGAACTCCAATCTCCAACTATATAATATTACAAAGGATTTTGTTGAGATATATAACAATTAATTTGCGAAAACAAAAGAAGAATTCCAAGAGGTTTTAAAAATGCGACACTTACCTACCCTGTCTCTTAATATAAAAAAAGCAAGCTGACTGCATCATAACAACACTGGGTTTCTCGCTTCGTCTTGAATGTAGGGTAGATGCATCTATTTCCGAACATCCCCAGTTTTCGAACACTTTATACGAGAATGCCTATATTTTCGTGGTTTTTGGTTTTTCAACCTTGAAGGGACTATGTGTGCCCTCATATTTATTTATTTATTTATTTATTTACCATCTATCGAGTTCATAACTCTTCTAGACTAACAATATTTACATAAACTATATTGAGAAAAGTAAGAGCAAATATTAAACAATAAGTAGCAAAAAGTAGCAAAAGAATTATCTTACATATGTACATATATATACAAACATGCTACGATACTAGACTCAAAACAATAGTTTTGAAAACATCTCTGCTTAAATATAAGTCTATATTTTGATAAACGATATTAAATTCATGACTAGAACGTGAAATCGGATCTGATCTACCGTAGTTTGTATAAGATCGGGGAACAAAAAACAGAATCGGCCTCGTCCTCAACTGTCTTGAAGGAGCATATAAAGAGAAAGAAGAGAGAAGTTTAGGACAATCAATTCGATTACAGAGAACATCTCTAGCAAAATAATCATTCCTCCTAGCTTCGAGAGTCTTTAAATCTATTAACAGACATCTTACATTGTAGCTAGGTAAAATATTATCAACCCAATTTAGTTTACGCAAAGCGTACCTCGAAACTTTTTTTTGAACGGATTCAATACGATTTATACCCACCCTATACAATGGACACCATATACAACATGCATACTCAAGAAGTGATCTTACAAGTGAGATATATAAAGATTTAATCGTGTAAGGATACAGAAATTGTTTTGAGTTTCGCATGATGAATCCAACTAATTTATTAGCCTTGGAAATAACGTAGTCTAGATGCAAATTAAAGGATATCTTTGAATCGAAAATAACGCCTAGGTCTTTTTGTCTATCCACTGATTCAAGTTGAATGTCAGAAATGACGTATGAATGATTTATAGCATTAGGCGACCTGGTAAATGTTATGCTCTTACACTTCGCTATATTCAAAAATAATCGATTTTCAAAACACCAAGCTGACACTTCATCTATATCACGTTGAAGTCTATAACAATCCAATTCACACTTAATTGGCCTAAAAAGCTTAAGATAATCTGCAAAAAGCAAACATTCAGAATATCGAATTCTTGGTGGTAGATCGTTTATAAATAATATGAATAGGAGAGGTCCTAAATGACTCCCTTGAGGAACACCTGAGTGATTAAAAATTTCTTTTGAAACAACCGTTCCAATTTTCACATATTGTTTGCGATTGGTCAAGTAATTTTCAAACCATAAAAGTAGGCTAGAGTGAAAACCTAACAATTTCAGTTTTTTTAGCAGAATATCGTGTTGAACTCTATCAAACGCTTTGGAGAAATCTGTATAGATAGCGTCAACCTGATTTCCACGTTCGATACCTCTAATGCAGAAATTAGAAAACAAAGCTAGATTAGTCACTGTTGACCTACCACTAACAAAACCATGTTGATCTGCTGATATACTGGAACTAACCTCATCATAAAGACGTTTCTTCACAATCGCTTCAAAAACTTTCGGTATCAACTTCAGTTTTGAAATGGGTCTGTAATTAATAACCTCTTGTTTTGAACATGATTTATAAATTGGACTTATCATCGACAATTTCCAGTCATCTAAAAAGTTGCCAGTGGAAAGCGATAAGTTGAAAATTTTAGCAAGTGGAGCTGCAAGACTTAAAGAACACTTCTTAAGTAAAGCCGAGCAAAAATTATCAGGTGTTAGTTTGAAATCAGACTTCAAGGATAAAAGCTGAATCGAAACCTGGTCCACTGACAAAGTTAAGCTTCCAAGATTAGTTAGTATTTCAACACTTCGAATTTCATGCGAATGAGGAACGGAATCTAGAACAAAGTTAGACTGAAAATAAGACGCAAACATATCACATATAACGTCCTCACTATTGGATGACTGACCAAGGTAATTCATGCTAGTTGGAATCCCATATGATTTACGTTTTGAATTAACAAATTTCCAAAAGGCTCGAGAGTCACTTTTAATATTATTCTCAATATTACGCATATAAAAAATAAAATAAAATAAATAAATAGGGTGGCGCTACAGAGCGAGGAGCACCTGGGCCTAGCGCATTTCTCACAACCATGCCTTGTGAGGGAATGGAGGGGACCTACAATTTTATGCCGGATCCGAACGGCTTATTGAGAAAGCGCTTTTCATGGCATGAATTTACTAACGGAGGACTTGCCAATTCCTCGCGAAAGGCGATACCCGGGAAAAAACATTTTTGCGCCTCTGCTGGGATTCGAACCTCGAACCTCTGGGTTAGCAGGTGGACATGCTAACCATCGCACCACGGGTACCACGCATATAGCTCTTATAAACAGATTTTTTTGCAGTCTCATATTCTTTTCTACATCGTATATATCGAAGGTGCAGGCTAGGATCTTTTCTGTAATTTTTATGTGCCTTAGAAAGTTTATTTTTAAGGTTACGTAATCTATTATTAAACCAAACAGGCTTATTTTTATGTTTTCTCTCTTTAAATGGAATAAACAAATTATATGCTTCCTCAATTACAGCAGTGAAAGAATCGTAACACTCCTTTAAGTTACGAGAGCGAAGAGCTTCATCCCAATCGATGGCGTTAAAAAAATTATTCAATTCATCATAATTAGCTTTGCTGAAATCCCGAACAGAGTAAAACTCACGTTTATCAAAATTTAGCTTATCGAAATTTAAGAACTTTAAATCAAATTGCAAGGCAAAATGATGCTTTCTATTTTCAAAAATTTGAGTTTCTGATTTAACTAAATTTGCTTCAACTTCAGTATTTATAAAAACTAAGTCTAGAATTCGTCCTAATAAGTTTAAAACATAGTTGATCTGGTTTAAATTAAAAGACAGCATATAATCAATGAAACTCGACTCTAATTCATTTGAGACGTTGAAAAGAAGTAAACATTTATCTTTTTCAGAGTAAATCCATTTTATATATGGGAGATTAAAGTCCCCTAAAATAATTATATTAGAACTAGGCCCTAACATATTAAAGACTTTAAGGATGTTACTGATATGCATCTGATAAATACTCATATTAGAGTCAGGTGGAATATATGATACAATAATATAAAGATTATTAAATCCAAATGGCAAGGTTACTTCCACACATAATTGTTCAGCAGTATTGAATTCAAGAGGAACTTCTCTACATATAAAATATGATCTTAATGCTAGTAAAACACCACCACCTCTGACTAATCCAGTATCTGCAAACGATCTATCTCTTCTGAACACATTAAAATCAGCAGACCGGCATAGTTCAGTGGAAAGTATATCTTCAGACAACCATGTCTCTGTTAACGCAATAATGTGATAAGGGCAACAGGATACAGCAACGTAGAAATCCATCGTCTTAGTTTTCATACCACCAGCGTTTTGGTAATATACAGAGAGCATATCAATAGTGGTATGAAGAGCAGGAGAGCAGTTGAAACTATCAGTTATTGAGGTTCTCTCAGCTGTCGTTGGGTCTTCGCTTCCTGCTTCGAAAAAATTCATGAACCACAGTATGCGTAGGCCAAAAAGATATATCGCATAGCAAATTGAAGAGCTCTTGGTTCCTCCCAACTTTGATTTAGAAGGAAGAGTAAATTTACGGATAGAGAGATTTGATAAATTAATTGATGAGTTCTTCTTAGCAATGTAACTTTGTATCAAATGCTCCGAAGTAGAATGAGAAAGGCGGGATACAAATATACTCCTTGCGGGTGGTAAAGCGATGAGTATGTCAACATTCGAGGGGTCCGAGATCAAATTATTTTCACTCAAAGTTGTATTTGAGATGAGGAGCTCCTCGTCTACAAAGGAACTTGTCGAGGTATTCAGTGGCTTGGCAGAACTTAATACACTGGAAGAATAGGATCTTAAAGTAGAGTCACTTACGTGGGATTGCACATCTAAGCTTCTGACTGATCCAGAACGTAGTACCCTTGTAGCTGACGTTGAAGGCAATTGACGTTGTTGATCTTGTTGACTATGCTTTTTTTGTTGTTGTTGTCGTTTTTGCTGTTGTTGTTGTTGTTGCTATTGTCTTTTCCCTTTCCGCATATGCTCATTAATACAAATACAGCACATGATCTTACAAAAATTCAGTTTGCCAGTCCGTGCGTTTCGACGCTTGGTAGCAGTAAAAAAAACTTGCAGTGCACGTGTTGGCAACTTCAGATAAAAAGCAATTAATGACGATACGCAAATGAACCTGTAGTTTTAATTATACAGGGTGTTCCGTGCTTCGTGTATTATCCTTTGGGGTGTGATTCTTGGTCATATTCTAAGAAAAAAATTGTTGCACAGTAAAGCTCATTTCTCAACTTTGACATCACTTTTTGACAATTAAAAAAAAGGCTAACTTTGGCCCTGACCCTGACCTGTGTTAAATTCGATATCTCTGTCAATACTGGTGATAGAGACCAAATCTTAGACTAAATTTTTTGAATATGAGAAATTGCTTGCGATATTGAGAAAAACTTTGAGAATAAAAAGTTAAGTAAGCATGTGTTTTTGACCTGTTCAAGAATAGGAAACTCATTCTTTAGTGTAGTGCCGTAAGCCTTATACCTAGGAATCCAGTCCATGTATTTTCATGAAATTTTCGGAAATATGTTTTAAATAGCGTATAGAAAAAAGTTAAAAAAAAATTTTCACCGCTCTCAATTTTTTAATTATTTTTAAAATTAATTATTAACTTTTAGAATTTTCTTTTACTTATGCAGGGAGTTTTAGATACAGTTTGGATAGGATTGGTTAAGACAAAAGAAATTGTATTGGAGGGAGGGTCTATATCCCTCCGTGTAGGCGCGGCAAAAAACCACATTTTTTTCGGTTTCATCAACTCGTTTGACCGGAAACAGCATTTGGGGCGCAAATCAGTATATGTGCTGTCCTTTGAGACCAAAGTTCAAGTTTGTAATTGGTCTTCGTTTTAAAATTTAACATAAAACTTATATAATTAAAAGATAACTCTAAAATTTTAATAATTATTTATAATTAAGGTATATTAAAACTAAGATCACATGAAATTTTTTTTTTAACATTTTTTTATATGCAATTTAAAACACATTTCATATTTCACTTCCGGGAGTAAAGTTCAATCAGCGGGAAATTAACGAAATTTTGTTTTCTGGAAAAAGTATAGGTACCTTTCGTTCTTTTTTAATTTCTCTAAAACCAAGAAAAATTTTTTTGATCGGTTTTTTGCTTATGAGTAAAAATTAATAAGAACATTTAATATGAAAAGAAAAAATGGGCAAAATTATGTAAAAAAAATTTTTAAGAAAAAAATAGTTTTTTTTCAAAATTTTGACTTAGAGGTTTGATCTCTCAAAAACTTTTCATTAAGTGAACAAAAAAAAAAATGTTTATTAAAGAACAAAGCATTAGCTTTCAAAAAAATTAAAATATGAGAAAGTAAGTGGCTCAGTTGATTTTAAATAATTTTTTAAAAATTGAGTGAATTTCTTATAAAATTGCCCCTCGCGCCTACACGGAGGAATATAGACCCATCGCGAGGCTACGATGGTTGGGCCATGTTGAGCGGATGGACCCAAACGCTCCGGCTCGTCGGGTGTTCGAAAGCACATTGCAGGGAAATCGCGGAAGGGGAAGACCTCGTCTTAGGTGGCGCAATCAAGTGGATGAAGACCTCAACCGACTTGGAGTGCGAAACTGGAGAGAGCTCGCCCGAAATCGAAGTCGTTATAGAAGGATGTTGGTTGAGGCCCAGGTTCACCCCGAACTGTAATGCCCACCTAAGTAAGTAAGTAACTAAAAAATTGAGAGCGATGAAAATTTTTTTTTTAACTTTTTTCTATACGCTATTTAAAACATATTTCCGATAATTTCATGAATATCCATGGACTGGCTTGGATACCTAGGTTTTGCCATTTTTTTGTCTAACGGCACTCCACTACTTACCTAGCTGCTTATTTTCGAACAGTTGTGTTCGGAATAGGCAACTATAGGTAAAAATGAGTTTCCTCTTTTCGAACAGGGCAAAAACACATGCAAACTTAGATTTTTATTCTCAATTGAAATGTTTCATCTAAAATTCGAAATAACTTTTGAAATTGGTCAAATAGTTTTAAGGATCCCGTTATCGTTTCCGACCCGTCTTGCATTCGCTATGACCGTAAATAAAGCACAAGGTCAATCGTTGAATTTTTTTCCCATGGTCAATTATATGTGGCATGATCACGAGTCGGAAGATCTTCTACGTTATTTGTTCTCGCGTCTGATAATAAGACGAAAAATATCGTCTATCACAAGGTGCTTCAGTGAAAAGTGCAACATATGCACAAAAATAAATAGCTAATAAGAAATCATTAAAATACTTGATTCTTTTTAATATAATTATTATCCTAAAAAAATTAAATTAATAAAAACCAAACTCTGTTCCTTTATTGCCTCTAAGGAAGAACAGTCAGCGTCCTTTACAAAAATCATGAAAAAAGCCTTCTTTTTTGAGCTTGGTGGATATTACCCCTTAAATCCATTCGAGCATAGCTCGTTTGTAAATATATACTTAAATATTAAAATTGATGAGAAATGGTAAAATGAAAACAAAATCAGTAAATTCTAATATCGTTGTTGTTTAACGATTTTTTATCATCAAAACAACCAATCATTCAGAATAAGGAGTGTTGTATACTGAGTCTACATGAAAGGAACTGCAAAAAATGTTAAGCAATAATTAACCAAAATATTACTTTTCTCATTTCTCTCGTCAATATTTCAATGAAGTATTTGTTTTTGTTTGTAGCCAAACGCTTTAAGAACATCCCCTGTGACAATTTCTGATTATCGACATTTTTTACACAATTTACTTCAATTCAATTCAATTCAATTCAATTTTTATTAAGACTTCAATACAATTTTTTTTTTTTTTTCTTATGACTACATTCATGAATTAAAGATTACCGACTTCATATAAATATGTCTGGCTACTCTAAATTTACAATAGAAAGGCTGGTTTTTGAACCTTTAACATTAATAAAATTATTACATTACATATTCACTATACATTTTTCGTATGTCTGCTCCCGACATACGTACTTTTATGGCTCAAAGCGGCCGACCTGAATTTATGACACAATTTACTTCAAATAATCATAATCACCCTATATTAATTTTTGTGTCGGAATGTGCAAAGAAATTGTTAGCTACGCAAGTGGAAAGTGGAAGCTCTGTAAGCTTTGAAGACTTAAGAGCTTTATAGAACTTCCAAACGAGGCAGCTGAGCGAATACCACCACTCAAAACCATGTGTGTAGCTTTTAAGCTAAAGATGCTTTTGATAAATTCTAAACAAAGCTGACTTCCGTCAGTGGTTCCGTGGTTCCGAGTATATTAGTTCCAGAAATGAAAACTAGGTGCGTAGCATTTACCGGATGCAATTCCAGGAACAACTGCTTATAGTGGAAAAGGGTTTAGTTTTCAATAAATTATTTATTCAGCAAAAACAAGGCGAGGATGAAATGCGTGCAAAAGTTCTGGTAACATATTTTAATTGATTGAGACCACAGAACTAAATTAAATAGGAAAGTCAAATAACATAGCTAAGGTGCCGCAGAAAGCTAAAGAAGCTCTATCGTGATCTATCTAACATGTTAAAAAGGACCTACCATTTCGTGTCGATTCCGAAGGGCTAAATTAGAAAACGTGGCTCCTCCTACGATACAGACAGAAATGCTAGACATTATACTCTATACGCACCACACTTAGTTAAAGGGTGAGGAGGGGTTTAATTTTCTTTATTGTTATATATATTTGTTTTTTTTTTTTTAATTAATGCAAAAATTCTCAAGAATTAATATTGTGTCAAAGTCTCAAATCGATCAGGGGAAAATTGAGTATGTGACGTTGTGAATATTTATATTTATATACCTGCTCAACCTATCGGTCTCGGCTCAATTTCGTTTTCAAAATAGGTGTCCTTCATAACTTCAAAACCTATCCTTTAGAAACTTTGAACACAACTTCTGTACATGATTGTTAAATACTTACGATGCTTCAAATAAATCAATATTTACTAACTGTAAGTTAGTACAGTAAAACCCGCTTAAGAGAAACCCGCTTAAGAGAAAAACCCGCTTATCTGAAAGAATTTTTTCATCCCCGAGTATTTGTAGACCAATTACCTATTAAACACTCCGCTTAAGTGAAACTCGCTTAAGTGAAAAACCCGGATACCTGAAACATATTTTCAGTTAAATTTTATATTTTTCATTGAAAAAAACTCTCTTAAGTGAAAAAAAAAATTTATCGAAAAAAAAACAAAAACAACAAAACAATTTGAGCCAGCAAATGGATGTTTAGATCAGTGGAAAAAACGTGAAAATAATCATTTTAAGAAGATTTGTGGTGAAAATAATTCTGCTGACACAGTTGCTGCAATCCATTGGCTGGAAAATTTTTTGCCAAACATTCGTCAAAGTTACAACCCAGATGACGTGCATAATGCTAATGAATCCGGGATAATGTTTAAGGCTCTACCGACGCGACGGCTTCATTGGTAAATAAATGTGAAAACCTTCAGGAAAGAAGTTACCAAAGGGACCGTATCACTGTCCTTTTCATTTTCAATTCGATTGGAACAGACAAAATTATTTTTTGTATTGGTGTGTAGACTAAGATTAAACACATTTTGTTTTTCTTTTGCTAATAACTTTTCTTCTAAATATGTACAAACATAGGTAAATCTCATAATCCAAGATGCTTTAAAAACAGCACAATTCCCGTTAAATATTATGCCAACACCAAAGCTTGGATGAAAAGTAAAATTTGGACGATGATCATTCAAGATTTAGACGAAACATTTAAAGAAAAGGAAAAAAAGGTTTTGCTGATTGTGGATTCTTAAACGACTATTCTTTTCTGATATCAACGGCTTTTTGTGCGCAACTCAGCCACTCAATTCGTTTCTCTTAACAAACCGGCGAACTTTTTCTGCCCTTAAGTCAACATTTTAAGTGTCCTTTAACATTTTTTAAAGGCCAATTGCGGACAGCAAAGAACAACTTCTTATTTTTCTTAAAAGAAACCGCACATTTCTATCGAAAATTTTTTTTTTTGCTTTCAACACTTTCTGGTTTATTTTCTATTCGACCTTCCCGAAACCGTTTTATTACACTAAACACCATAGATTTACTTTTTCAACAACTTTACTTATTTTGCGAAAGGATTTTCCTTTTTGGTAATTGAATATAACAATTTGCCTTTCTACAAAGGTTGTTTGCCTTGACATTTCGATTTTTTTTTTTAATGTTATCACAATGAAAGCTCTACAAAAACTGCAACTAAATAATATAGATAACGTGGCAATTACAGTAAGTTTTCTTAGAAAACATCTGGTGTCCCACTTTGAGTGTGACCTGCATTAAGAAAAAAATACTAGACAGATCATTTTCATCTTTTTTTTTAACAAATCGGGGTTGTTTTTTGAAATTTTTTTTTTATTTTATAATAATTTGAGGTCAATATTAAGCAATAAAAATAAAAATTATTTAAAAAAGTAAGCAACTCTGCATTTTTTTCGTAAAGAAGTTTATTGAAGATTTTATTTCTTAGATGTCCCACTTTGAGTGTGAGGTACTGTATACATATTTGAAACCTGAAGCCAAACTTGGGAGTGGAATCTTTTTGTTTTGCCCAATGTGCCTACGAATTAACCTACAAAAACTCAAATGCGACTTAATTTGATTTATGTAAACTTTTAAATCAGCTTCAGTGAAATATTTTTTACTTATCAGGACTCCGCTTAAGTGAAATTTTTTTCACTTAACCGGGGTTCGGTTAAGTGAAAAACCCGCTTAAGTGAAAGAAAAACTGTGACAATTTGCTTTTTCTCTTAAGCGGGTTTCACTGTATTATAATACTACATGACTAACGAAGTCACGCTGTAGGCTTTTTTTTCATAAATTTGTTATTATTTTAGAATTTAATTATTTCCGTATCATCCTAATCCGAATCCTAACTAATATTATAAATGTGGAAGTAACTCTTTCTATCCGTCTTTCTATGATACCGTCTCAAGCCCAAAGTACTGAACCGATTCAAATGAAATTTTGTACAGAGATAGTCTAGAACCTGAGGAAGGACATATGCTATATATTTTCTCAATATTTCCTTGGAAATGGGAACGTAAAAGGGAACCTAAAAACTACGGCCCTGATTTCAGAAATTCTTCCATCGTTAGAATGTTAAACTATCCCCGAGTATCATAAACTTTAATTCATCCCCATATTTCTACGGGTGCGGGAGTCCTTACTTATGTTATAAGTGTGAAAGTAGCTCTCACTGTCCGTCTTTCTATGTTACCTCTCCCCCTCTCACCCAAAACTACTGAACCAAATTGAATGAAATTTTGTACAGAGAATGTTTTTTCAAATATTCCCACGGGAGCTGGTCCCAACTAATAGATATTATGAATGCGAAAGTAGCTCTGTCTGTTCGTCTTTCTTTGTTACCATCTCCCGTCCAAAATACTGAACCGATTAAAATGAATTTTTTTTTTTTTTTGCATGAAATACATGCATGTGTTTAATTGGTGGTACACGTGGCGTGATGGTTAGCATGTCCACCTGCTAACCCAGAGGTTCGAGGTTCAAATCCCAGCAGAGCCAAAAATGTTTTTCCACGGGTATCACCATTCGCGAGGAATTGGCAAGTCCTCCGTTAGTAATTTCATTGCCATGAGAAGCGCATTCTCAATTAGCCGTTCGGAACCGGCAGAAAATTGTAGGTCCCCTCCATTCCCTCACAAGGCATGGTTGTAAGAAATCGCTAGGCCCAGGGGCTCCTCGCTCTGTTGCGCCACCCTTTTTATTTATTTATCAATAGGCTAAAATTAAAAATACTACCGAAAGTCACTATTCCACGCAGACGAAGTCGCGGGCACAGCTAGTATTTTTATAAATAATCATTCCTTCGCAGTTGCGCATTCAAGTCACTTCAGTTTTTTAACACCGTAATGATGGTTTCGGGATTGTAACTCACGGATTGCTTCTATGATGTTTGCATTAAATGCTAACCTTCATCGTTTCCAACTTGTAAGCATCACATCAGATACTCAAGGTTCCCTCCAAAAATCAAGTGCCCCCCAGCAATCGACTTCTTTTCGGCCAAACATTAATTTCAAAAAAAAAATTGCACACTGTTTGGGTTGCACAGCTACTCAGACACACATTAAAATTAAATCAAAAAGAAATTAATCAAGCGATTTATTACGTTGCGTGTAGGTATGATACTGATTTTTTCTAAAAATTTTGAGTGGAGAATAATTGGTTGTGTCAAAACAGCCTTTAATTTAAAAACAAACCACCAAATTGTAAAAGTAGCATAAAAAGAGAGAAGTAAGGTGGTTGCGCCGAGATGTAAAAATAATTTTAAGAAGGGAATGGTCAATTTCTAAAAAAGATCTAGTCTAGTCGGGATGGAGAAAATCCTTTTTTGTTTTATTAGATAGATATTCAATTTACTTCGCTTTCAAATGTGGTACCCTCAGCGTGATGGTTAGGTTGTGTGCTATTAACCCTCCGTTAGTAAATTCATTGCCATGAAAAGCACTTTCTCGATTAGCATTTCGAAATCGGCAGAAAATTGTAGGTCCGCTCCACTCCATTACAAGGCTTGGTTGTGAGAAATGCGCTAGGCCCTGGGGCTCTTCGAATTGTTGTGCCGCCATATTTACTTATTTATTTCTTAAATTAATTAACATAGCCTAGATCTATATCTATACTCTATACATATACATATAATAAAAACGTAACAGTTTGTTTTTTTGTGCACTCTAATCTCAGAAACGGCTTATCCTATGTAGATGGGGTTTTCAGTAATATATTGTGGTAAGCTTCACTTAACATTTAGTTTTTATTTCATGTCAATCGGTTGATAAATAAAAAAGTTATGCCAATTCTTGCGGACGAAGTCGCTGGCACACATAGTACATAATATGTATGAAAGTAAAATATAAGGAAGTTATACTATGACAATATGTGCATTAAATTGCGACGAATCAAAGTAGAGTTTAATCTCATTTCAAATGGACTTTACAAATTTCAGTTAATTAAATAAATAAAATTAAAATTAAATATTTCAAAACAAAGCAATGAACAATTTTACAAAAAAGAAATACATATTTCTGTTTTCGGGAGCTGGTTATTGTTAATGTTCAATAAAGCTTATTGAATATACTTCAATTTACCTTAAAATTTGAAATTACAATTTTATATTTTTAGAACTTGTTTGAAACATTGAAAGAGCTATGGAAACTACAAGATTTTAGTGATGTAAGCCCTACTTTTGACGAAAAATAAACAATATTGTGTGATTGTGTTTGTTTTAAAAAAAAAGATACAAATTTGTTTTTGATAAGGCAGATGGGAATATCATTTGACTTTTTAAAGAAACTTTTAACTTTGTGTTTTGATGTAGCTCAGTAAAAAAGTTATTTCATTTACAAGTTTAAGGCTTAGATAATTGAATTTTTTAAAAGAAATCCAATTGAAATTTATTGAGAGTATTTATAAAAGATGCGAAACGAGGACACGGAATAAAAATTACGAGGAGCAGTGGTGCGGAATTGTGAAACAGTGTTTTCCACGGTTATCGCATTTCGCAAGGAATGGGCAAGTCCTCCGATAGAGAATTTATTGGCATGAAAAGCCCTTTCTCGATTAACCGTTCTGAACCGGCAGAAAATTTTAGGTCCCCTCCATTCCCTCACAAGGCATGGTTGTGAGAAATACGCTAGGCCCTGGCCACAGGGACTCCTCGTTCTGTTGCGCCACCTTATGTATTTTTTAATTTTTTTTATCGACTGGAAAATTGAACGACTTTTTAATAATCCATGATTTCTCAACCAAGCCGTAAGAAAGGTGAACAATAAGGCTTTGGCTATCTTATATTCTCAGTCATGAATTAGGAAGAATCCTTTGATAACCTATTTGCTGTTTTAACCCACTGTGAAGAAACTGGCCCTTAGACTACAAAATTGGAGAGAGCTTCCCCTAAATCGAAACTGTAAACGTTAGATGTAGGGTCAGGCCCTATGGTTTACCCCTAAATGAAATCACCAGCAAAGTTTCTAAGTATGTTCTTCACTTGGGTGAGCAGAGGAAATTATAGCCATCAATAAAACACGCTTTGTATTAGGGATCCTTACGTAAAATACAGCCATCTATCGATTGCAACCAGAGTCATTCTCTTAGAGTGTACAATGTTAAATGTCTGAACCAAATATTGATTTCGAAATTTCGTTGCTTTTGTCAGTTTCAGGAGTGACTGGCTAGAGCTCATTTTTCCCCTTCGCGATAGGGTGTGAGAACTCTGAGGTTCTGGGTTTCACTCCGCCCTCAAAAAGAAACCCATGGTTCGATGAAGAATGCAGGCAGGCAAATGCAGCCAAACAAAAAGCACGACAAATGTTGATGCAAAAAAGAACAAGGGCTGCATACGATCAGTGCTGCCGTTTCTACTGTCATGACAGTAGACTACTGTTTTTTCACTCTAAAAAAGTCCAATCTCCTGTCTCCTGTTACCAAGGCATTTTTTTCAAAATTCTACCGTTTTTCTGACTTTTCTAACTATTACATTGAGTAACTCAGTAGTCAAACATTTTATTACTTTTTACAAACATTTATCATAAGTTCATAAGAATTTTTTTTATCCTCGTACCACAATATTCTTCATCTTCAAGAAAAGATATTATAAAAGAACATACCTGTTCAAGTTCTACCTCGAGTTCTAATAATTTCATTTTGCCAGATAAATTAAATATTTCTGTTGGTATTTCAGATGCTGATAATTATAAAAACTTGTCTCATATTTATTTGGGGCCGAATGTGAGGAATTTTTAAGATTTTTTGATTGAAGATGTTGAAAATATTCGGGAAAATGCTTTAAATTTCTACATTAAAGGATGCAGTGAAATAAAAAAACGTTTTCCAATAGATAGTTTACTTTTTCAACAGTTTCAATTTGTAGATCCTTGTATAGCTCTTAATTTAAACAGAACACAAAACTTGAATTCTTTGCAAATACTTTGTAATCATTTTTCAAAATTGATAAATACAGCCTACGTACTTTAAAGAAGAAGAAAGACAAAAAGTAAAAGACGCAGGTATTGAAGAATTTTGGAACATGATTGCAGGTATCAAAGATTACAACGATGAACTAATTTTTAAAAATATCTTTAAATTGGCTGAGATTGTTTTAAGTTTGCCACACTCAAATGCAGAATGTGAGCGAATTTTCAGCATTGTTGCCGATGCAAAAACAAAAAAACGGGTTTAGGGAATAAGACTCTCAATGCTATTGCTGTTATAAGATCGCACTTAAAAGAAGATGATTTGAATTGTACGGCATTCCAAATTACGGAAACACATTTGAATTTAATGAAAAATCAATGAGAAAATATGTGATTATATTTTAAATAATAATTTCAACTAAAAGACTGAAATATTGTCCTATTTTATTTTAGTTTTTAATTCTTTTTTGATTAGTAAGCCATACATTTAAAAATATGTAATTGTGAACATGAAATTTTTTTGTTTAGTTTTTGGATAATTTTATAAGTTATTTATTTTGTTTGCTTTGAATAATAATTAAGTTTTGTTTTGAAAAAATAAATAAATGAATTTCCAGTTTAGTTTGGTGAGACCAAACAGAAACCTTAGAATTTTTTTCATTTTGTAAGGTTGATGTATCGAGTTTTCAACTCTCTGCATAGCATTCTTATACAATTTAGAAGAAACATTGCTAAATCTTTATTTGACTTAAGGTGATGCCAGCACGTCATTGATAAATACCGACGTAAGCGAGGTTCACTAACACATTCGAGTCCTGTTGGACGTTCTATTCGAAAAAAATTAAATCTCCTGTTTTTTCAACCCGTTGAACAGGAGATCTCCTGTTTTTGTCAATTCATCGAACGGCAGCACTGCATACGATCAGTATAACGAGATTTACAAGGAGAAAAGAAGGGAAGAACACCGAATTCTCAAAAAGAAAAAGAAGCAGCATGAGAAGCGCTCGTTTGAGAAAATTGAGAGGTGCCCCTAACTCAAGCCTGTAAAGACCAGCAGGGAACATAGTAGTAGAGTCACAATCGCTACTGAGGATCTGAAAAGATCACTTCTGCAAACTGCTTAACGGCAATTGCCCCATTCAACTTGGACGATGATCAAGAATGTCGTCTTCCCGAACTAGAAGAAGTTAAGCTAGCCATATGCAACCTTAAATTAAATAAAACTGCAGGTGCAGATAGCCTTGATGGCGAACTTTTCAATGCAGCTGGAGATCGCATGCACTAGCTGATCTGCATGATATGGTCGAAAGAAAGCAAGCCCGATGAATGGAACCTCGGTATCCTAAAAAAGGGAGACCCTCACAATTACGCCAATCATAGAGGGATAAGCCTCTTTAACACCGCGTATAAAGTCTTGTCTGCTGTAATATGTGATACAGGGAAATTGAGGAAGCGGAAGACCTCGTCTTAGGTGGCGCAATCAAGTTGAAGAAGACCTCAACCGACTTTGAGTGTACACCTGGAGATAGCTCGCCCGAAATCGAAGTCGTTATAGAAGGATGTTGGTTGAGGCCCAGGTTCATCCCGAACTGTAATGCCCACCTAAGTAAGTAAGTAAGATCGTGTGTGAACATTGTATGATGTTGCCTTATTGGCAGGCAGGATTCCGCGAATCTCTCTTCTGAATATGATAATACCCACGCAGCCGGCCCTGCTCTACTTTTCCAAGACGGTATACTTCTGACGTTGAGGCTAAAACGGATCTTGGTACATCTAATGTGATCAAACTTGGTCACACCTGCTGCCATACAATGCTTCCTGATCTCATTTGCTTTTAACTTACTCTCATTGCCTGAGGAATACACGCCATAAGAATTGGCGTTTCCTCTGATTACTTCTGCAAAAGTTGCTTAGATGAAGAGGAGGAGGAGACAACCCCACACCTCCTCTGCTCATGTCCTGCAATCTTTCTTTTAAAATAAAACGGCATCTAGGAAAATATTTTCTTGATGATCCAAGCGATCTGGCGAACACAGATCCCCTGCATCTCCTTCGCTTTATTAAAAGCTCCAAATGGTTTTGTTAAGTGAGGTACTCCCTCGCATAATTTCTATGGTATCACAATGGACCTAATATTGGTCTAAGTGTGTCAGTTTGTTTTCCTGACAGCCATTTTAAACCTAACCTAACCTACTCTCATTGTTTTTAAACATTATTCAACATTATGGACCAAATGTGAGTTCTGGCCGCACAACCGATTCGCCGCGTAGAGTCTTCCCTTCCACTTAGGGGGCTTTTTTCTGTCACAAAAGATGGCGGAGTTGTTCTCGTCACGTTATTAACCCCATCCTTACTCGAGTATCTATATATCGTCATCACATATTGCTTCACTATTGATCACAGGTCCCAGGTACTTAAACTCAAAGGCATAATCAACAACCCTTCATTTATATGAAAAATATATTTTTCCACGCAAATAAACGTTTAAAATAAACGTAAATAAATTGAGTATGTTATCAGATCATTACTGTATAGTTTGTATCAAATTAATCGAGAAATGCTAAAGAGACCGTGTTTATGAATAAGTCATAAATTCAACTCGGAATATAGCCAGCAGCAAAATCCTTAATTGTAGTATTGCGATGCAGATTTGCATCAGGCTTAACACAAAAACAAGTGTTTAATAATTTCTGTTTATTTATAGCCGCATGGAAGACCTATTTAAACAATATACGTTTTTAATGCATGTCGTTCGTAAGTGTAATTTAAATACGCTTACTTCGCAAGTTTTTAATAAACTTATTCTCATAGTCACGCTCACGCATCATGCACTATGAAAATAATGTCCTATTTTCAAAGCCGAAAGAATCATTCCGCTTAATATAAACAAGTGCATTGCGTGACCATGCGAAATAATGTTGAACTTACCTCCATTTGAAGCATTTAATTAATAATTGCATATCGGATTGGCCTATACAATTTCATTTACAATTATCCGGAAACGACCTATGTGTTTGTGTTACCCGTTTTCATAATTTTCATATTTTTCGCTTAGTTACTTATGTCAGCCCACTTTAAGTCGTACTCTCTCACTACAGTTTTTTATTCCTTAACTAACTTAAACAGAAAAATTATTTGGAGTTCCTTGAATTTATTATTTAGAATTATTCACTATTGAGTTATAGAGCACGTTTTAGCCTTCAATTATTTCTTTCACTTGTCAACACATTAATTGAGAGTCACACAGCAACGTTGTTGGCATAGCGCATAGGCCAGTCAACCAGCCAGCCAACAGCTAGCTACAAGAGATCCTATTGCCAACACCACAACCAAGTTGAATAGCGTTTGGCGTGTACGTAATAACTTTGAAAAGGATACATTATTTTTTTCACTCGACAAATTCCGTTTAAAGTGCGAATGGTGCTCGGGTTGAGGAGGAGGAATAAGTGACACGACAAGCAACACGTAAATATTTGCATATTAGGTATGTAATTTTGCACCTTTTTTGTAAACAGGTACCAAAGAAGCGTAGCCGCATAATTAAAAAAAAAAAAATTAGTAACCAGAACATGGAAAAATTTCAATAAGGACGCAAATTGAAGTTTAATAAGAATGTGGATAGAATAGGGACGTTAAAATATCAATATTTGTTTATTTAACATCACATCACTTTGGTGTGAAACAAAAAGAAGTATGTGGTCGAGGTGGGAAAAAATCGTTTGATGTCGCAAATTGCTTTCGCAATCAAAACTTTGAAGTTATATTGGGTTCATAAACAGACTCAGACATGTACATAAAAGAATAGTGTATCTACCTATCCATAGAGCGAATTCACGAAGATTATTACTTGAACACATTTTGAACTTTATTTGAGTAATAATATTGGTTGAATGGTAAGTCCAAACATTGCGTCAAATTCGGCAGTATAAGATTTTCAAAGCCCTAATAAAACTTACCGAAATTGACCGTTGGTAGGACAATTTCCTTTACTTTTTTAAGCCAACACGGAGAGTCAATTTTCTCTAAAAGAACTCATTTTCGATATTTAAAACAAAGGACACGATGATCCGAAATACAGAATGCACCTAACAACTAATGTTGCGCTAGAAATTGAATAGATTGGAAAAATATTTGAATTTCAAATTCAGTGGCACTTCGGATAAAAATATGATGACGCAACGAAGTGGGCAGCCCCGAAGCCTAGAGAATTTCTCACAACCATGTCGTGTGAGGAAATGGAGGGGATCTACAATTTTCTGCCAATTTCGAGCAGCTAATTGAGAAAGCGCTTGTTATGGAATTGAATTTGTTATTATTGCTTGCCAATTCCTCGCGAAAGGCGATACCCGTGGAAAAGCACTTTTTGATTTCTATTGCGATTCAAACAACGAACCTCCCGCGTTACAGGCAAACATGCTAACCATTATCTCACGTGTAGGTACTTTGGAAACTCTTAGAAATATTCATACGAAAAATAAAACTTAATTTAGATACAAACAAAGTTACACATGTACAATGTACATATTTGCCTAATTTAGAATTCAAAAGAAAATTAGGAGGAGATCATCAAAACTTCTTGTTTTTCAGAACAACAAGTGAGATAAGAAGTAACGAACAGCGAATGTGATACGTCTATTTGCAAGAGATTGAGATGAGAAATGAATGAAACTCCAAAGTTATAAAAAAAGATAAAAAAGATCATGCCAGAGCTTTTTTTTTATAATTAACGCGTACGTCAAGGGGTTATGACTAGCCTTATAATGTTAAAGAACACAGTGCAACCATTTAGGAAAAAAGAAGAGGATTCAATATAAGACACCGATGCACATTGCTTTTGAACCTTTGTGAATGGTAATGCAGGAGAAATACAGAGACAGGTAAAGCATTCCACATTCGATTGGGGCGACTTAAATAAGAACCTCTATATTTGACTGTACGCCCGAAGCTGGGCTCAAGATAAAACTGATGAGCATTCATAGCGAGGCGTGTGTTGCGGCTAAATTGTATCAGAGGAATGCAGTTGACTATTTCACTAGAGCAGTGTTGTGAAAAAAGCTATAAAAGAGAGTGAGACAGGTAACGTTTCGACGATTTTCAAGAGAATCATTCGATTCTACGATTGAACTATCACCTATCAGATTTAACGCTCTATTTAGTACCCTATCAAGTAGGCGAAAAGAAGTTTGAGGAGCACCTGACCAGATATAAAAGCTATACTCCAGTTTTGGGCTGATGAAGGCCTTATAATTTGTAGCCAGATCAGAAGGGGTGAAGAACTTCCTGCATCGTCTCAAGAAGCCTAAGCATTAAGCAGCGTTTTTGGCGACTTCAAATATGTGGTCATTTCATCGAAGATAATCGTTTACACACATACCGAGTACTGCCAGCTGTTCGGTTTCTTGGATGCAGGTACCATTCATGGATAATGGCAATGAAGGAATGTTAAGCTTCAACGACAAGAGACAGCATTGAGTTTTCGAAGCATTGAATTCTACTCGGTTCATAAGACCCCATGAAACGATGCTGTCAAGGTCAGAATTCAATGAGCTTATCATACGCAACCGTTCCAGTTTCACATCCGAAGAGCAGGGACGTGAATTTAGAAAAGAATATTAGAAGCTGAGGTTCGAGTCGTCAGCAAAACAGTACAGCGGATTAGAAGTTACAGACAAGAGATCATTTATGAAAATGAGGAAGAGAGTCGGAGACAAAACGGAACTCTGGGGCACACCACCATTTATGAAGTGGGTATCAGACTTGAAGCCATCCAATACAACTTGTATTGAACGGTCGGAAAGGTAGTTTCTTATCCAACGAAGAAGAGACTCATCGATACCAAAAGCACGCATTTTCGATAAAAGAGCTTGATGCCAAACTCTATCAAATGCTTTAGAAATGTCAAGTGCAATAGTCTTACTTTCTACAAAACAATGTAAAGATTGGTTCCACTTTTCGGTGAAAAAGCCATCAAATCACCAGTTTGCTACGAAAGGTGTACTGTTGGTCATTAAGAAGTTTTCGTTCTTCAAGATATTTCATAAGTTGACGGTTTATCAACGTTTCCATGACCTTGGAAAGAAGGGACGTTAGTGCAATTGGACGATAATTGGAAGGGGAGGAAGACTTGCCTATTTTAGGGACCGGCTGGACAAAGGCAATTTTCCATCTGCTCGGGAAACACCCAGCAGAATCGGAAAGATGGAAAAGTTTACGCAGTGGTTTTGCCAGTGTGGAAGAACACCTCTTCAGAATAACGGCGGGGATACCATCTGGGCCAGCGGATTTATGTATATTGAGATCTGTGAGGACTCTCACAACCGAGCGAGTTCGAACAGACTCGAGCTCAGGTGGAGCTAATATGCTTTCAGGAAGTGTCGAGTTGGCAGCAAATTTATCTGCCAGCAAATTGACTTTGTCGATGGAGCTAACATATGGAGAGCCATTGAAGACGATTGTTAGTACCGATGACGTGGTTGAGTTCTTAATGTTCTTGACAAAAGACCAAAAGCTTTTACTTCCTTTTGGACACAACAGTACTTTTTTTCCTACTTTTTGGTTATGCAAAAAATGGCCTTTTGTATGTGAGCATTACAGAAATTTCTGGCCCGTTTGAACAAATTTCGATTTTCTACAGTAGGGTTGTCTTTGAATATTCAAAAAAAATTTTCTCTATCCCTAATCGCCTCTTTGCAGCTTGAATCAAACCACGAATTCTCTTTGAGGATCATACTTTTATTTCTGTGTGGAAAAAAGTCTCTCATGTCATTGAGAATTACGTAAGATATCATATCAGCTGATGCGTCAACGTTTTCGTGGAGAAAGCACAATGACCAATTAAAATTTCGAAAGAAATTATTCAGGCCGTCCTAATTGCCTTTATCGTATTGCCAAACAGTTCTTTTAGGGACTGTATCTTTTTTTACTGTGACGGAAAACGAAAAATCTACCGATATGACACAATATTCCGATTTGCCCAGAGGAGATGATACTATAACCCTGTATTTTTTGGGATGAGAAGTGAGAAATAGGTCAAGAGTGTTGGCCGCATGGCCTTCAATATCTGGAAAACGAGTAGGCTCATTAACAAGTTGAGTTAAATGATTAAACTCAGCGATGACCTAAACATATTTCCGAAGTGGCGAATTCAAGCCAGTAAGAAGATCATCGGTCGATTGTTTACTACTTTCTGCATCTGCAGACTTCCTAGTAGCCATGAAAACACGATTTCCACTGTTCTTTCACTTTAACTTTCACTGGACATGCTGTCCATACGAATTACACTAATGAAAAAATTTAAGGGATCAAAAAAGCAATTTTTATCAAGTTTAGGTAGAAAGGGCTGACGGCTGATCTTATTTCCGTCACACTTAGATAAATGAAGATCCATTGTGATACCCTGGAGTCGTGTTGTAACGTCCTAAGAACCTATGAGTTTATGGTTGGTAATATTTAACCATTTTGTGGCCTTAATGTGAAGCTTAACAGGCTGTTGCTTGGAGTGTCTGATAATTCTTAGAGTTCGTTGAAGAAGTGACTAAAATTTTTTTCATGGTGGTCATCGAATCCTCTTCATAAATCATCGTTGAATAGACCCATTTTCTTTTTGTGATAGCCTAGCAGTTTGTGTCCAGTTAGAATACTGATAAGTGATCGTAATGAAGGTCTATTCATGGATAGTAGTCTTTCTGATCAGTTCCTATCATATTTTGGCCATAGTTTCCTGGAGAGGAGACAGGAATCTAGACATTCCCATCTTTCATTGGATTTTCGTGATGATTTATTACCTAGATTTATTAGCCTAGCAGTTTGTGTCCAGTTAGAATACTGATAAGTGATCGTAATGAAGGTCTATTCATGGATAGTAGTCTTTCTGATCAGTTCCTATCATATTTTGGCCATAGTTTCCTGGAGAGGAGACAGGAATCTAGACATTCCCATCTTTCATTGGATTTTCGTGATGATTTATTACCAATGATCTGTTCAATTGCACAGGGTGGAATCATGATTTATTGGTCTATGAGAAAAAGCTAAAGTGTTGAGCCTTTTCTAGCCAGCTCATCCGCTTTTTCATTGTATGCCACTGTGACCCGGAACCCAGCAATGTCTAACGTTATACTGCGTGCCAAGAGCGCCATCATGAACACCTGTTTTGCAGCATCTGCCAATATCTTTGCTTGGAAGACACTGCTATGATTTGGAAGTTTGAAGGAACTGGCAAGGCTGAAGTTTTCTGAAAAGAGACCTACGCCTTTTCCAACTTCCATTTTCGAGCCGTCCGTCGCGTCGTTGCGTTGGTTTAAATTGATAGACGTCTCGTTCATATGAGCTGTTTTATTCTCCCAATCCTGTCTATTAGGGAATCTGATTGAAAAGGATCTATTAAAGTTCAGGTATGGAGTTATTTAATCCGTCAGCGTAGCTTAACCCTAGAAAGATAAACTTATTTTTTAGTACTGAAAAGATAAACATGCGCCTACGAAGCGCACGCTTAAAAAACAGTTTTTTTCCATACAAAATTAAATAATTTTTTTTTTATTTCTTTATATTATTGTTATGTTGCTAATTAAGTATTCGTTATTAAGTAAAGGAAAAAATATATTATTATTTTTTCTAAGAAAAATAAGATATTATAAATCAATGACGAAAAGGAGCAAACAATTAGAAATCTTCGGTATTTAAATAGCAATTATTAAATAAATTATATTATTTTCTTAAAAACAGATGAATTACAATATATTCTACTTCAAATAATATCAATTAGTCAAATATAAAAAAATAATTAATATTTATAGGCAGTTTATACCTATGCATGAAAGTTACACAGAAGATAAACATGCGCCTCTCGAGCGCAACGCATTGCCATAACTAAAAAACGGTAGTACTTATTAAACCGGAACTACCGTTTCTCGCAAGTGTTGATTGACGACTGAGTTGGTTTAAAACAACAAGCCTGTCCGAGCGTTCGTTTAAAGAAGAAAGCAATATATATATATTTTGCGGGCGCCTCAAAGGCGCAGTTTATCTTTCTAGGGTTAATAACATCTTTGCATGTCTGTTTGGCTGGTTTTCCAGACATAACTTTGATTTACCCTAGTTGTTTGCTGCCGGTTTTTGAACATAGAGACCAAGGGGTGTGAGATTGAGAATTACTTCCAAACTCGCGGTTATTGTAGTTCTCATTGCTCTAGTGACGCAAAATTAGGCTGTTCTTCGTACCTTGGTTAGGGGTTTCAAGTTCGTTGTTGGGCCCCAGTTCAGAGATCTTAAGTGGGGTTCCAATCAATGTCGGCATCTCAAAAGTTGGTAGTTTTCTCCTATTCGTGAAGAGTATACCAGATCTGTTTTGAAGCGGTTTACTGCAAGACCAAGAACAGACCTTGGTGAGTGCGTTGTTCAGTTGTAACTTCAAGCCGTAACTTCGAGAGAAATGGTCGTTCAAGATATAAAAAAAGTATTGTTCAAAGTATGTGGCTTTTGGATTAGAACTTTAAAATTTTGTAGCGTCCGCTGTTTCTGAGTAATCGTAGAAAAATCAACTAAGCTTCTATAATTTCTTTTTTATACGTCCATTTTGATCCCAACAGCCTCAATAAAAATTTTGTATCTCAGCCATCAGCACATGCTCCGTCTTCGAATACCTCGAATCCTTTTTCATTCCTAGATCAGTTGGGCCGTATTGGTTTTGGTTTTCGTGCAGCAGATTGTGCTGACGTAGTTGAAAGTTTGCTTTCAATTAAATCAAATGCTGTCGGGTAAGATGATGTTCACCCTAAGTTTTTGTGTATGATTCTGCCAATAGTACTGCCTTATATAATATTTGTATTTAATACTATCTTGATATCAGGAGTCTATCCGAACCTGTGGAAGATTGAAAAAGTCATTCCAATTCACAAAAATGCCAAATGTGTGGAATTTCGTCCTATCTCTGTGTTACCATTTCTGTCGAAAGTCTTTGAACGAATCCTTCAGAAACAAATCAATAATCATCTTACAACTAACTCGATGCTAACGCCGAAGCAATCTGTGCCCTATTTCACCAACTCAGAAATTTGTAATTACAAGCGTTTTTTAACAAAGTTTGTGAGTTTTTGTAAAAATGTTGTTTCACCAAACTTTGTTAATTACAATATTGCAGTTGTATTTTACAAAAGGAAATTTGTGGAAAAATTTCCTTTTCGGTTTCAACAATACAAAATTAAAGTTGTACTTTACAAGTAAAACTTGTTAATATAACACTAAATTGAGAGTTTTCATTTCACCAAAGAAGAAAATAGACTTACAAAATTTGTTAGGTTTGTAAGAATATTCTACAGGTGAAGGTAGACGTGTAATTTTTGTTACAAATTTGTAATTCCTTACTTTCATTATAAAAATGTCTTTGCGACGAAGGCATAGAGCAGCAATAACAGCCAAAGTGATGATATTTTGATAGTGAAAAAAAAATTTATCGGATATATTATTTGAGTTATTTCATATGAAAAATTTCGACCGCAAATAGCCCACTCGAGCGAAAAAAAACTGTGCTTTGACACCAAGGCAGCAGTTTCTAACAGTTTTGCGTTGGCTAGAGAATGGAGGACAATACCGTGGAGTTTCCAACATGCATGGGATATCTAAGTCAACAGTTTGCGGATGCGTACATAGAGTTTGTACCGCAGTCGGCAGTTTAATGTTCGAAAACGTTATATGCCGGCCTAACAAACATCGATATTTCCAGTCTTTATTGATGAGAAGCGCTTGAGACAGCAAGGAACTAGAAATGTTTTCCATTCTTTTACTTTGTGTGAATGTGTCAAGTTATCGGAAAACTTTCCGAACAGTATATCTTTTTGTCTCTTATCAAAGAAACTGCAAATATTATATTTTCCTGGTTCATTTTGATGTCTACGCAGTACAATGTTCTACAATATTGTGCAAAAACTGTTATAAAAAACAAGTTATTCTTGATGCCGGAGCAACAGGAATTTTGAACACTTATGACCTACAATTCATTTTTCTACAACTTAACTAGAATCGATCACAAGCTTGTGAAATAAGATCTTGCAATTGGTGAAACAAAAAACTGGTTTTCAAATTTGTAATTGTAGATTACAAGTACAAATTTGTGGTTGCAACTTTCATTTTGGTGAAATAGGGCACTGGTTTTCGGAAAAAACACAGTTGTATTACAGCGCTTCTTAACGTTACTGAAGACATTCGACATGCATTAGATAAAGATGAGATAACGTTCTTGGTTCTGCTCGATTTCTCAAAGGCTTTCGACTCTGTTAACCATGATATCTTATGTAATAAGCTTATGCATAACTTCAATTTTTCTACAAGTGCGGTAAAACTGAATTATTCATATTTGACTGATAGGAAACAAGCAGTGCAAGTTGGTGATAGCTTGTCCAATTTTCTCCCAAATGTGAAAGGTGTTCCTCAAGGTTCTATTCGTGGTCCTTTACTGTTTTCTATTTACGTTAACGAGCTTCCGTCTCTATTTGACCATTGTTCGACTCATTTATATGCTGACGATGTTCAACTGTACTTTAGCTGCCCTCTTGGGCTCATAGAGCATGGAGTCTTTTGTGTCAACAAAGACCTAGAAAAAATCTCAAAATGGTCAGAGTTAAACGGCCTTATCTTAAGCCCAAAGAAATCAAAATGTATCGTTATATCGAGGAAAACTCTAAATCTTGATTATTTTTCTCCGATTATGTTGAAAGATTCCCAAATCGACTTTGTGGATACTGCAAAAAATCTCGGAGTAATTTTTAACCGGGACAAAGGAGTAAATTTTAACCGGAGAACCTTTGACCTGGGACAACCACATTAATGTTATTGCTGGCAAAGTGTATGGGGCCTTACGTACTTTATGGGTAACTAAGAGCTTCACACCATTTAAAACTCGTTTTCTTCTTGCTAAGACTCTGATAATTCCCTTTCTGACATACGGCTGTGAAATGTTTTGTAACTGCAGTTTTGCTAGCATGCGTAAACTCAATGTCGCCTTCAATAGTACCTTACGTTATGTCTATGGTTTGAGTAGGTATGAAAAAATGAAATGTTAAATCAAGTAAATTTTCCAAGAATTTGGTTAAGATATGTAGATGATATATGGGCGATAATCAAAAAACATGAACTCCGTCAGCTCATTAACAAATTAAATAGAACTAAATACCCATCAATAAAATTTACATATGAAGAAGAAATTGAAGGGAAACTAAATTTTCTGGATTTAAGTATAACTCGGAATGGAGACAATTTCGAATTGGATATATACAGAAAACCAACGAATACTCTGAGATACATTACATCAGACTCGTTCCATTCCTTTGAACATAAGATGTCAGCTTTTCACTCAATGATTTTTAGAGCTCTAAATATTCCAATGACTATAGAAACAAAAATAAAAGAATTCCAAAAAATTAAAGACATAGCCAAAATTAATGGATATACTGAAGAATTGATTGAAGATTTAACAATTGCACATAGAAGAAAACAAGAATTGAGAAATTATACAACTTTAGATCTAATAAGGAATGAAGGAAATGACGAAAAGAAATATTCAAAATTTTATTTCTATCCAGAAATAACATCTAAGATAAAACCAATATTTAATAAATATAATATCCGTATGAGTGAGTGCAGCGAAATAAAAATAAAAAATCTGATTGGAGGATCTAAGGATAAAATTGACCAACTTCAAAAGTCAGGAATTTATTCTATCGGATGTAATGATTGTGCAAAAGAATATATAGGACAGACAAGAAGACCTATTCTAAAAAGATTTAAAGAACGTTTTGCACATCTTAAATATAATGAAAAAGAAAAGTCAAGTGTTGCAGAACATATGCTAGAAAATAGTCATAGCTTTAGTTTGCAAAATTTAAAACTAATAAGAAATGTAAATAGCAATTATGAATTAGATGCTTTTGAATCATTTTACATATTTAAAAACAAAAATAATCTAATGAATAGTGATGATGGACCAATCAAAGATTCAATATTCAAAAAAATTTTTAATAGATTCAACTCAACTCAACTGTAATTTTGTTTAGAAACATTTTTGTTTATTATTAGTTTTTTGACAAATAATTTAATTTAATTTAATTTTACAAATCTCACTGACGATGGAAGCATTGCTTCTGAAATGTACATCTGAGGAAATAAAATAAGTGTTTTAACTGTTAAAAACTTTACTAATCTTTTCATTTATTAGGTATGATAGATTAGCCGGTTTTTCCCAACGCTTGCTGGGTATGTCCTTCGAAAAGTTTCTTGAACTTAGGTGTCTAGTTTTGCTCTCTGACATTATGATTTCGCACCAACCACAATACAATCCCGCTCTGGGCATCTACTTTTCTTTCAGCCTCCCAGTTTAATATGGACGCTGCCCTTGAGGTTATATATGTGAAATTACTAACAACTTATTTCCAACTACTGCAACACAAAAAAAAGGGAAGGCTGCTACTCTGGTAGTACAATGGACTGGATATTAGGTCTGAGTTCTCCAGATTAGCATATACTCCTCATCTTTAAGGGAAAAAAAAAAAAAAAAAAAACACAATACTGGGAATTACATTCCTCGTTGTTCGTGTTTAACATCTCAGCGTCAATTTTTCGTAAATTCCGTCCGTCTTTGGAACTCATTACCACGAAATATTAAGGAAATTCAAAACGCAACAAGAATTAAAAGACTATTAATAAACCACTTTCGAATTTATACAAATGTAAATAACTAAAAATTTAAATTTAAACCTCCTTCATAATTCGCTTCAATTTTATAAACTTCTCTTTATCTTGCTCTTTAGTTTGTTAAATAAGCTAATGACTAGCTTATTATATCTCACATTTGTTAAGCATTCATGAAATAAAATAAAATAAAATAAAAATTTCTATCTATGTAGCTGAGATATCGGTCTTTAAATGGAAAATGATCTCTTGTCTTTGATTTATCGACATCAGTTTGATCAAACGGAACGGCAATTGCAAAACCGCTTTGTTTTGGGAGAACCTTTGCTTCTAAGTTGTGAACACAATAGCGATCGTTGCACTAGAGCAGTGGTTCCCAACCTCTTAGAACTAGCGACCCAAATTGGAGTTTTGGAAAAATTCTGCAACCCAATGTATTTGAATAAATGTTTAATTATAAACCTTTCCATATACATATTAGGTACATACTTTAAAATTTTCTAGAAATCTAATTTCAAAGTTCGCAATGACAATAACTTCATAACAAACCTAAATATATAAAGTGCCAAATTTATTCAATTGAAAAGAGAATGTATCATACATACATACAATATATGTACATATAGCGTATTTGAATATTAATAATAATTAAAAAAATTATTGTATTTGCAATTAGTTTCCTAGTGAGAAACTTGATATTGACATTTAGATACCAATTCATCAATTGTAGGGAGTGTTGTTGTCAGGGCCAGTCTCATATCGTGTTTACCATCCAATTTATTCTTTAGTTTGGTTTTAATACTTACAAACTGAGAAAATTCAGCCTCGGAAAGGTATGTCGAAACGAATGGTATTAACTATTAACAGTTTTAAAGTTTTTTGGGTAAACTTCTCTCACACTGCACCAAAAGTCTATCAATGACGTTGTTTCGAAATTATCTTTAACAAAAGAACTATTTCTTCATTCAATAAATTCATTTTGGAAAGTGTCCGGAATTTCAGAAACAATTAGATTTGTAGAGAAAGGATCTCGGATTGGTGTGAGTTGAACATTATTCAAGTCGTGGAAGTATGTAGCAATCTCCTTTTTTAAATAAGTCAGATGATTGATGATAAGGTTTTATAATTCTTCCTTAGCATATATGTATTTTTGACTTCCAGGGTCTCGCTGAGTTTGTGAAACATTGCTATGTTATGCTCAGTGCTCACTTACCCTTCTACTCCAGTTTTCAAGTTTTTCAACAAAACACTGCAAATTATCTTTAAATTGAATTATAGTGTTATTTTCCACCCACCCGACGCGACGCGGTGAAGTTCGAGTCCTACAGGGCTGTTAAGTGCATAATATCGATACACGACGCAAAGTTAGTTTATTTGCTTTGCCAATTTGCTCGAAACCCAACACCGGAAGATCATTTGTACCTATTATCTCTTTAGCTTTACAAAAATACAATTCTTTGGCTTTAATTTCTCGTAGTTTTGTCCAAAAAGGGAAAATCAAAAACTGGAAAACTTTAAGAAACCAAAAAAAGACACAGCATTTTTCTTTCAATTGAAAACACATTTACTACATCCAAATTATTTATAAAGTAAATGTAATTTGAGTACATTTCCATTTTAGTTATTTTTAAAATTCTCAAAGCTGTAAGTAAACCAATGAATGACAACTCAATACTCAGAATCAAATGACATTTATGCGCTAAAACACGCTTAAGACACGCATATCAGCGTTTAAGCAATTCAGCCTTTATTCAATGACGAAAAATGATTATAAATACGATTTTTGTTTTATTCAATGAATAAGCGTGTTTTAAAGTTTTGCGGAGTTTATTATGCGATTATAAATACGGCTGTTAATGTTTTATTAGCAAGGAATACACTTCTTTGTTGTGGTGTTTTGTGTTGTGTTGTTTTTTGCAACTTCTTGTCTGTATATTATATGAGACAAGCACAAGCGATTGCGACACAACACTATGCCAGCATAAGATTTATTTTATAGCAAAATATATATTTTTTTGTTCAAATTATAAGATTTTTTTCAGAATGTCAGTTTGTGCTCGCGACCCACGGAAAATGGCTTGGCGAGTTGGGGACCAGTGCACTAGAGGGACAAACTAATGCAGCTGAATCTTTCATAAATTTTCGTTAGCAAGTACCTAAGTAGATTTAAGAGTGGAAAGAGCAAAGCACAATCAAAATTTACTGAATTACAACAATGCCCCTGAAGACATTAGTTAGACTGGACCGAACCAACTGTCTTGTCTACTGCTGGCGCATGTTAGTGTGCATATGTAAATGTAAATGTAGATACCTTCTTACATTTGTATCGTTTTGCTTAGACAAAAATTTAGGTTACGAAAGTCTAATGAGAAGTGGGGAATGATTAATAAGCAAAGGAAAAATACATCTAAACAGTTTTATTGTTTGTCCAAATCAATGCACTTTAAAGGTGCCGACTTTTAAACGTTAAAATAGCTTAGTATATCATTATTCGATATAAAAATTTCACTCTCTAAAACAGTAGGACATAATGGCCACTATAACCAAGCCTTTATGTCAGCTGTTGTTTTTTTTCAAAATATCTACTCTTGCAAGAATGAAGGCCCCGACCCATAGAATCCGTTGCGTCCGTTCGCTGCCGGATTCGACTGACAGCTCGATTAAATACACACGATCTTATGAGAGGTGACCCATAAACATCAGATGCAACGGACGGAACGGAAAAAGTAGCCCAACTTTTAACTTTTTGCTTCCGACAGAACTGATGACATAAGCTGTCAAAACCAATTTGAAGTTTTCTCTTCACACCGCAACGGATTCTATGGGTCACCCCAATTCGTTGTGTCTGGTAAAACTCACTGCTGTCAGTTGAATCCGGCAGCGAACGGACGCAACGGATTCTATGGGTCGGGGCCTTGAAACCGAAAAATACACCAACAGTAAGTACTTTTTAATTTTACATTATCAACAGAAAATATCGGGAGCCATCTCACTCTGTGGTACCAACACCTTTCGCCAACAAACTCACCTTCCAGTTGAAATAAAAACAAAATACACATACAAAAGAAGCTTCAAGGAACTTGGGTGTGCTGAAAAAACACACACATATATTTGTGAGGTAACACCCTGCAGCATTAAGTAACAAAAAAAAAAAATACAAATAAAACACTTCACACATGCTTGCCTCTGAAAATCAGAGTGTGTATAGAAAAATGTCCCCCAAGTTTTACAACCGTAATGTGCCAAATACCCATCCTACCACAGGTGAGGAGTATAATGATATGCTATCTGTCAAGGACAACAAAGTGCAAACATTGCAAACCCCGGTTCATTTTAAAAGCCTAGAATTTCTGGAATTAACTTTTGTGTTTTCCTGATGAGATCTACATTCCTTTTGAATGGCTTGTTTGTTGCTGACTGGTGTAGATGCGGACTCTATGGAGTATGGACACCACGACCACACAGTCAACACAATTCCATATACAAGTTCGAGTGAAAGTGAGCAGAATGGAAAAGACTTTAAAATTAAAAGGTCTACAAAGTAATCTACATCTTCTATCAACCATAAGCGCTAGAATCGTATGTATATTGTTTACACCACAAATGCAAATAATCACTTGCAAAGGTAAAATCCTCTGAGGAATGTCTGGAGCGCAACTCTGAATGGGATATTATGTGTGCTTGAAGAGGTTGAAATATTGCTGCGTGTTTTACCAGGAGGTGTGATGGGATGTCTTGTAACTAGAAAAAAGTTACTGGAATGAGAACGACTGACTGGGAGCTATAGCAATGGGGAATAAGAGCATTCTTGAAATGCTGCAGGCTTAATCGATGTGCAAACTCACTTCAGCTTGATGAATTTATTTTGATAAATATTTCGAGTTCGTTGGTGACAAAAGGCCTTCTAGAAAAGGTCAGCAACAATTCATTCATAAAGAAAATCAAAATGTAATTACAAAATCCAGGTGAAGAAGGATCGAGAAAATAAATGTATTTTCGTTGTCTGCAGTTATTTGTGTGCCTGCGTGGGGAATTGAAAATTGAAAGTCCTTTGTTTGACTTTGAACAATTGAGCTTAGGGGTAATGAACAGTAATGAAATAACATTGCTAATTCAGTTTTCTACGGTTCAAAACTTCTGAAAAACATAAATTAATAGATTGACATTAAATATACCCTTATCAAGTGTGCGATAGATAAACACCAGAGAATAGATCCTTGCTACGTTCGGTGTATGTTATCTGAATGAATACTGGAGACATGGGGACATTTTATCAATATACCCCCGAATGAGTCTGTAAATGACGAGTGCCCAAAGGAATTTGCACAACATCGTGACAAATTGTTCCCGTAAAAACATATATATCTTTATTCAAAAGTTTTAATGAGCATTGTTTAAAGTTTTTAAATAGATTTCCAACTTCGCAATACACATTTCCTGTTAACGATGTGAATGAAAACTCAACGGCATCTAATTTGTATGCATTTAGCATGAATTTTGAGTACAGATCAGATTTATTATTTACTTCTTTCTTCTGGAGTTTCATCAAACTTCCAGTTTCCGATGACATTGATAAGAAAGCCACTACAAAGTTCTAAAATAAGATATTCATGTGAACGGAGAAGAAAATACGATAACCAATAACGAGCATACCTTTTGTTTCCGTCGCCAGTAAAACAATTAGTAAGCAATACACAGGGTGATTATAATAAGATGCGATAAAAGCCCAGAGCGGATAAGTGGGTCGAGACAAGAAAAACATTGTATGAGAGGGGGTTCTATGTCCTCCCGCTTAGGCGTGGCGTGAGGGGCTATTTTGTAAGAAATGGTAGTGGTTTTGAAAGCTAATTAAGTAATGAGTAACTTTTGAAGGAGTGAATTTGTCGAAAAATGATAAGAAACCTTTTTTGTAGAACGACTAATTTTCTAAAAACAATATGTATCGCTCATCCCTGCACTTTGCTTCTAGACCAAAATATAAAATTCCAAAATTTAAGTGTTTTTTTTTTTTCATACAATTTGTATGGGAAATGGAAATCTGCGATGAGCGGCCTCTAAATATTAATATTTCGAGCTCAAATTTTAACAGGCTTGTTTTTACACCTCCTCGAGGTAAAAATCGAATTGTTTCGAGAAAAAGAAAATAGATTTTTTTTTTGATACGATTTAGTGTACCTCCTGAGGTTCTAGACTATCTCTGCACCAAGATTCATATAAATAGGTTAAATAGTTCGGGAGATAGATGGTAACAAAGAAAAACGGACAGACAGAGTTAATTTCGGATTTATAATATTAGTAAGTAGTTCCGTTCCCGTTGGAATATGGGGATGAATTAAAGTTTATGTTACTCGGGGATCGTGTAGCATTCTAACGATGAAAGAATATTTGAAATTGGTGCTGTAGTTTCTAAATTCTAAGGCCTCGGCCTAGCAGTAAGCGGCTGAGCGGCGGCTCTAAGCGACGTATGGCCAGGCACTGATCGACTGCTTTTGAGCGATTAGGAGTTAAAATATATATAACTATAATATATAAAAATATAAAATGCTGTTTGCCGCTCAGAAAATTAAAACAGGTTTGGGTGCTGAGCGGCGCGCGCCGCTTAGACGCTCAGAATTTTGTTTCGCCGCTCGCTCATTGCGTGGCAGCTTCTGTGTGATTTCATATGTTTTAATTTTTTTTTCCGCTCAGCTGCTTACTGCGTGGCCGAGGCCTAAGACGGACAGACAGAGCTAATTTCACATTTATAATATTACAAGCTGTACCCGCGACTTCGTCCGCATGGAATAGTAACTTTCGGCAGCAATTCAAATTTTTCAGGCTTATTATTTTGCAAATAAAACACAGACATACATTAAAGTAATTAACTTATTATAAAGTTATATTATCTTATTAAAGAACATTTTTACACGCGACTAGACGTTCTTACTTTTTCCATCTTTTGCCAATTGAAAGGTTTTGAGGGTTTGATACACGTGACCGTCCCACATATAGAATGTTGCCATCAGGGTTGCGAGTTTATGAATTAAAAAATCCCTAAGTCATAAGCTACAATTGTTGACTTCTTCTGATTTAAAAAAATGTAATTCACAAGCTAGTTGCTGAAAGAAATTGAAACAGAATTGAAAATTTTTCAAGTCATAAGTTAGCTGGGGGTCGATTCTGTAACTGTGAAGCTGTGAAGTGATAAAAAATATCACATTTTCACAGCGGATTCGATTCCCGTTCTGTGAAAAAATTAAAACAAACGTCAAAATTTCTTCACATGATAAATTATTTATCACAAAAGAATTTGTCAGTGAAGCTTAAATTTGAAAATGGTTAATCTGTGAAGACTGAAATGAAATAATTTTTACCACTTTACAGCTTCACAGATACAGAATCGACCCCCTGGTGTCTTATGAATTAAAATGTGTTCAATTCATAAGCCAGTTGGTGACTTGTGAATTAAATTTTTAAAATTACTTCGATAAAAGCTTTACCTGCACTATGGTGTACTTTGAGGGTGTGTAGTTTTTTTTTTTTTTTTTGATTTCAAGCATTCTTTTGTCTCAATTTTTTGTCCTCATCGATCTTTTGTGGCATCTTTTGCTATTCACCTCGTCTGAGACAGTTGATTTCAAAACATTAATGGTGAATTTATGTTGTAGTAAGAGAAAGTTTTATCTCGAGAGAAAGCTTTTATGTTTGCGATGATACATTAGAAATTACTTGCAATTGCATAAATCACTCATTAACTATTCCATTTTGGTCTGTTGATAAGTGAAGTGAAAAAGTGCAAGTATATTTCTTACAAAAGTGAAAAAAAATTAATCCGTTAATTAACGTTGGGAATCATTGTGTATATTTCTCAAGGTAAAAATTAAAAATGCGAAGGTTGATGGTTGAGATTAAAATGTAAAAGTTTTGTTTGCTTTGAACAAAACATAAGAACTGAATTGAGACTTCTAAAACAGATCATTTGCTACTTAAAAATATTCCAAAATCTCAAGTTTTTTTAACTTCCCATTAAAGCCCTGCGATGCCAAATGGCATCACAAAAGAAACAGAAATATATCCGTTATTTTTTCCAATTCTTTTGACCCGGTTGATCTGATTCCGTTATTTTCTTATCAGATGAGTATATAAGAAGTGTTATTTTCAACATTAAAAGTTTGAAAGTGATTCAGTGAAGTATAAGCTAATTTAAAAAATGGAACAATTTTTGGATCTAGAGTCTCTGCGAAAATCGCTTGCGTAAGTAACCAAAACTTGTATCTACGGTATCTTTTTTCATTATTTTATTATCTAAATATATTATTTCACCTAACACAAGATAAAAATATCGAGTATATTGGTTTTTGTGTCGTGGGAAAGACCACATTTATGAGTGATGCCGTATGGCATCACTGGGCCGATATGAATGTGCTATTATTTTGAATGTTTTGTATGAGAATTTATAGGTATTATTCCAATAAATCTTTGCAGACCTGGATTTTCGCTGCAGGATGCAATGGATATCTTATTTTCGGATGCACCTGAGAGCAATGCTCCTGTTGATATTTATATTTTGTTGGAATTTTAATTCTAAGTGGCTTTAATGTTCTGCCTTCCTGTCGTCATTATTGGTATCAGAAGTCTGACATGTATAATGAAATGGTCAGCAACGCTATGTGCCGAAATAGATTTTTATCCATTTTGAAATACATATATACACTGTGCTGACAATGATGCGGATTTTGATTCTTCCGACAAGGAGTGGGAGCTGCGTTCACTAATCAACACCGTCAAAAAATTGTGTATGACACATTTCGTGCCGAGTCAAGATATTGATTATGACGAAAGTATGATAAAGTATTTTGGCAGACATCCAATGAAGCAATTCATCAGAGGTAAGCCAATCAGATTCGGATTCAAAGCCTGGTGTGTAAATTCTCCCGACGGGTACCTGGTAAATTTTGAAATCTATCAAGGAAAATTACAGTCAAATACAATCCAATATTTGCATCTTTGTTTGGAAAAGCTGCCGCACCTCTGACGAAGATGCTCGCAGAATTACCAAACAGTGTCTGCGATCTTTCTTTCAATATTTTTCTTGACAACTTGTTTTGCGGGCCAAGCCTTTTTTGTTATTTGAGAGCACACAACTACTCTGCTACTGAAACTTTTCGAGAAAACAGAATATACAAATCATCACCCGGAAAAAGTTTTGCAGAAAAAAAAACTCTAAGCTCACTAATAATAAAAAAAAACCAAAGCTTTCCTCGAAACAAAAACAAAAACAGCAGCTTGTTTTGCAAAAGGAAACTTCACAACTTACCCTTCCTAGTAGATCTGAATTTGAAAAGCAGCCAAGAGGTACCATCGCCAGTGCAATGATACAAAACGATGAGATTTTGTATGTTCGTTGGAGAGACAATGGAGTTGTTACGGCCGGGTCTACAAAATTTGGAGTGAATCCAACAGTTCCTGTAAAACGTTACTCTCTGGAATTGAAAAAAAAAAAACGTTACGGTTCAAATGCCTTCAATGATACACCGCTACAACAAAGGAATGGGAGGAACAGATCGAATGGATCAAAATATAAAAAAATGTATATCGCATCAACATCAGAAACAAGAAATGGTGGTACGGGATTTTTTCTTGGATGATCGATGCAGTAGTTCAAAACTCTTGGATTCTTTCAAAAAAAAACAAACAAAATAACACAACTGAATTTCAGACGTGCTATCGTCGAAACGTATCTGACAAGGTATGCTGTGTCACGAAAAAGTCCCGGACCTTCTGGAAGGTTTATCTCATCGGCCAGGGTCTTGGATGATATTAGATTTGATCGTTATGACCATTGGATTATTTCCACAATAGACAAAAAAAGGAAGAGATGACAGACAAATAAATGAAAGAGATGTGCTGCTCCAAACTGCAAGTCTCAAACCAGAACAATGTGTAAGAAGTGCAAAGTTGGTTTATGTGTCGAATGCTTCTTAATTTATCATTCAAAAATATTAATTCTTTTTGAAAGTAAACTTTATTTGATTTATTGTAACATAATTTGATTTTTTTGTTAAATATTTATTTTTCATTTTTAGCGAGAATCTATAGACAACAGATAAGTGGAATGCCACCGATGCCATATGGCATCGGGCAATTCCAAAAAAATGGATGAGCATAAATTTTTTTTAATTTTTTTTTTAGGTTCTAGAACCTATCTACAACACTCTGACCAAATATTATACAAAATTTTAACATAAAAAAAATACGGGCGCTAATGGGTTGAAATTTTTTTTAACTACAGTGAATTGAATTTTTTTTAGAGAGGGAGATTTCAAGTCCATTGTATAAGTTGAAAACATTTTTTGTTTGTCTGAAGTTTCATTTTTCTGTAGTTAATAAGTAAGATAAATGAAAAAAATTTGAAAGCATTACTCATTACCTTCACACAGAATTTTTTTTTTTTAATTGTTTAAATTTAAGGCCGCTAGGCCACCAACCCCCCTTGAGCGTCTGATCTTTATTTATACTAATATCAAATACTGGCTTCAGAGGAAACTGCACTCTTTTAAACTAAAATGAAAAATCAGGAATACGAATCAAAATGTTTTCTCATTTTGCCATTCCAGTCATTATTAAAACTTTTATAGTGCCGCATCCCAGAAGTGTATAATCTGTAGCTGTGAACAATCTTAGATTTCTCATTATTGTCAGCCTCAACTTATTGGAAGGTTCTCCTTATAATTCTAAGGAATTGAATATGATGTAACTTTCTCAGTGTCCATAATATTGTCTACTGATAGACATTTGAAAACATCTCCCACCTCGTCTGACATAGTTTATTAGATTATATTTTTAACTATCTCACAAGTTGGTGCCAAAATCGATGCTAATATTTACTTGAAGATCAAGATAGACATTTCTTCTCAGGTCAACTTTATTGTCGACAGTTTGACAGAAATCACCTCACGGTGAAAGAACTTTCATCACCATAGAAATATAGATATTACATGTATAGTACATGTCCTTCCTCAAGCCCTAGGCTATCTCTGAACAAAATTTAATTTAAATCGGATCAGTGGTTTGGGTGGGACATGGTGACAAAGAAACCCGTAAAAGACAGAGTTAATTTCGGATTTGTAAAATTAGTAACTATGTCCATCTCCAGGTTCTAGACTATCTGTACTAAAATTCATATAAATGGGTTCAATAGTTTGGGTCGTTGATGGTAACAAAGAACAATAAACAGACAGATTTAAAACTCCATGGAAAAAATATGTCAGAGCTCTAAAAAAGAGCATTCAATTTTCTACTAAAATAACTTGTCAGTTCATTCTTACAAGGCTCAAATGTCAAGCTACAAAAATAAGAAAAAATAATAATAAATAAAAATAGGAAAAATTCTATTGATTTTTTGAAATTATTTTTTCATCATGAAATAATGAACAGATCATGTCAATCAATAAGAATTCTTATAGCAAATTCAACGTTCTACAAAAAAGATATCTTATTATTTTGTGCTAACTCTAACGGTTTCTGAGTTATTTAAGGTCATAGTTAAAGCTTAAGACAATTTTATGATTTTTCTATTTCTACCGTCGCCGTCGTTTATTGATTTAAAATTTTTTTTTTTTTTAAAGATTTATTGAACACAAGATAAACAGCATTTTTACAATTTTTTTAAAAGTCATTGCACAGTACAGAGATATGATAGATACTTTTATCTTACTACTGAAAAAAAATTGTATTATATTTGATTGAGGCTTGATTTGATAAACGAATTGACATTGAAGGAAAACTATGGTATTGAAAAACCTTCATTTAAGTATCATTGTATAATTTATAAAAATGTTATTAAAGGCTTGACAGTTCAATACATGTTTTAACATATAATGAAACCGAAAAAGAATAGTACAAGAGAAGAAAGAGTTTTAAATAAATTAGAGATATCACAGCTAATTTAATTTATATTTAAATAAATAAACAATTAAATAAATAAATAAAAAGTTAAATACATAAATAAATAAATAAATAAATAAATAAATAAATAAACAAATAAATAAAAATATAAGTAAATAAATTATTTGATAATTATGTTTATGAAAAAGAAGTGACAAAAATTATAAATAGATAAATAGATAAGATTATGAAAGAAGATAAGAGAACAATAAGCATTTAATCTAATACAGCCTTTTTACAGTATATTTCTTACTAAAACATTTTCGCTATTTTCACAATTTCTTAAGAATTTTTCGTTGAGTGCTTCAATTTTATCTTCAATTCTCAATGTTTGCGCACTTTCATTTAATGCTTGCGTTGAAAAATGCCAAGGAACTTTAAGTATCATTTTTAAAATTTTGTTTTGCTGTATTTGCAATTTTTTAATATGCGTTTTCGCACAATTACCCCAAACAGGAGAACCAAATAGTAATAATGCTTGAAAAACGACTTTAAAGATAATTATTTTGTTGTGCTTGCTGAGTGAAGATCCTCGACAAATTAGTGGGTATAACAACTTTATGGCAATGTTAATTTTGTTAATAGTAGCATTAATGTGTTCCTTAAAAGTCAGCGTCTTGTCTAAGTGTACACCTAAGTACTTTACTGAGCTGACCCATGGGATGACATTGTTCTCAATTTTAAGACTAATGCTGGGCAAGAAGCACTCCTTTCTTTTTCTAGTGAAAAAGATAGCTAGACTCTTCCCAGCATTAATTTTAATTTTCCAATGCTTGTAATACTCAAATATAACCTCAAGCGCGCTTTGCAATCTATTTATTATGACTGTTGGATAGGCGTCAGACGAAAAAATCGCAATATCATCAGCGTACATGCCAAAATCACATTGCCGTAGCACTGGAAAGTCAGATACAAAAAAGTTGAATAGCGTTGGAGACAAAACTGAGCCTTGAGGAACACCTGCTGGAACGTTGTTTGGAGTAGAAAGTGCTCCATTTAATTCAACAACGAACTGCCTTTCACTTAGATAACTTTGTATAATTTTTGTTAAAAATGCTGAACATTGGTGTATTAAAAGCTTGTGCAATAGACCATTGTGCCACACGGTATCGAAAGCTTTTTCTACATCAAGAAGGACCATTCCCTTTGATTTATTGTTCGAAAATTGTTCTTTGACGTGTTTGGTTATTCTAAGAACTTGCTGTGACACATTATGATTTCTTCTAAAGCCAAATTGTTCATTTGGGATAATATTATTTTCATTCAAGAACATTTCCAATTTGTTGCGTATAATTTTTCCAGAATTTTACTAATACTGCTAAGCAAACTTATTGGCCTGTAGCTAGCTGGATCACTACGCAGTTTTCCAGGTTTTAAAATTGGAATAACTTTTGCTTTTTTCCATTTAGTTGGAAAATATTCAAATTTGAAACAAGCGTTGAACAACCCAGCCAAAAAAGTAAAACCGCTAACTGGAAGTTGCTTCAGAAATCGGTTTTTTATATTGTCTATTCCCGGTGCTTTTTGTCATTTCAGATCATGAACTAAGAACTCGACGTCTTCTACAGAAACTTGTTCAGAAACAGGGAAAAAAGCTATCATTCTGTTAATTACTTCAACACTCGAGTCTATTATGTTATCGTTTATTGGGTCCGCGTAAGGAATAGAGTGATTGCTAGCAAACGTAGCAGCTAATATATTCGCTTTTTCCTCATTTGTGGTAAACGTATACCCGTGATTCTCAAGAGGGTGCACTTGGGATCCTTTTTTCTTTATAATTTTGAAAACATTCCAAAATGGTTTAGAACCTGGATGTAAAGAGCAGAGCTTTTGTTTCCATTGCCTATTTCTAAACTCTATTATTTTTTGAGTAATCTGCCGGTTGAGGTAGTTCACTTCCCTTAAATCACTTTGTGATCTAAACCTTTGCCATCTTCTTCTTAACATATTTCATATTTTTATTAGATTTAGAATTTGAGGTGGAAGAACAATGACTCTTTTTTGAACTGTTTTTTTAGGAACAGCAACATTAATACTATCCATGACGTTTTTTTCAAACATTTCAACGCAGAGGTCAATGTCTTGTAAACAAACAGCATTATCTAGACGAATCTGAGTCTGACGAACACACGAACTTACTTGAGAACTTACTTTGAGTCGTAGATTTTCCTTCAAGCCTTTTTCGTACCACCTTTCTATTTATTGTTTAAAAACTTGACAGCAGTAAGGTCGTTAACAACCAATCTATGTAAATTGCGTAATTGAATTAAGAAAAAAATGTAATTTTGCTCCAATAACCAAAGGTCAAAGTTATTCTCTATACTGCAACTAAACGGCTATTCAATCTGAATGAATTTTTGTGAATGCATTCAAGTAGGGGCCTGAATGATTTTGATTCACAAATGAGCACGATAGACGAAGAACAACAACCTTTTAGGCTGACATGTCACATGTCGCAAACTTAAGAAACAACATCAACGATAATAAAAACAACTTCAAATTTATTTTAAAAAGTTACTCACAGAATCAAGAACGAAATATCGGTCTAGCGCTAAAAAAAAGGAAGAAGAAGTTGAGAGTAGAAGTACCCGTTGTGCTGTGGAAGTCCCTAACATAAACAACCAAGACATGTTCTTTGAAATTTGGCGAATGAAGCAACAACTCATTAAAGATTTTTAAACAACACAATTAACGCAACGGAGACTACTCACCTTATATCATAGCCATGAAAGGCCCCATTACACTGACTGAAAACTAACAGTGCTTCAGCATAGCTTTCGACTTACCATGTTTGCACAAAAGAAGCATATTGTTATCTGGGACTGATCATATTGACGCATCTAACTGCGAGTTGGGTGAAACCAGCCAATTTTCAGCGTCTAGTTTAACGAACGACCTCATTCTTTATAGGATTGATCTAGAGACCATTTTTTGCACACCAAATGCCAACCGGCAAAGTCCGCAAAGAGTTAACTTGCATGCGCGACAGAAAATTTGATAGCACGTTATTTTCTAGGCAGCTCTTGGTCGCTCTGGTAGAAACAAGTAGATCACATTCCGATTCAAAGATAACTATTCTACTCATTTGATTTTGCTTGAAAATACAAAACTAATGATTCGTGAAAGTTTTCAAACGCGACGGTTTAATTCCTTCTAACCAGAGTCTGCGGACCGAAGTCACAAGAATGCGACATGTTGAATTGGTTCCAAACTGTTTCTTTTTCCGGGTGCGGTGCTACCAAGAAGTTGCAGTTAACTTTTGGTGACTGTGCTTTTATCCTGGTGCTGAGCAATACTGCAGCATTCTCTTCTTCTTTTGCTGACGCTTGGAGAGGTGTCTACCAGAGCTAATGTAATATTGACATTTAATATTGACCTGTTCAATTCCATTTGATCTACTCTCTTAAGTAGCTAAGACATTCAGATTCAGCACCAAAGGTAGAACTTGCAAGCTGAACCCTCCTGCTTTCAAACCAATTCCACTAATTACTTGATGTAGAGAGCTGCAGGAGTCATCGGCTACGGTACCTTCAACTCCGTTTTACGCACCTAGACGGCACCTCCAGAATGCCACGTGCCACTGTCTCAGTAAGGGAAGTAAAAAAATAGTGCGTGGAGTCCCTCCGCGCGGAAGAAGTGAAGCTGCCTAATGTGTTTTTAAGAAATGAATTACAAATATATCAAACGCATTAAAAAGAACAAAGAACTAGTTTCATTTTGATGTTCTCCGAAAATAATGCAAACTTCCACTGAAGAACACATTTCACTACAATTAAGTCTGGCTGAATGACGCTGAATTGATACAACTGTTATATCATCAAATTGCGAGCAGTGCCGAAAAGTATGCAATCGATAATCCGCGTTAAACGTTTAACGCAACCTTGTTGGAAGTCGCATAAGAAGTTTCACTTCAAAAAGACAAACAAACTTTACACGATAAACAACACCAAACTTTATTTTTGTTTGTTGTTTAACGTTCAAAATTACCAATTACCAATTTGTTTTGTGCCGTTTACTCCAAGCTTTAAGACTGAATTGTGAATCAGCCATTTACCATTTACTGTTTTCTACACTACTTTTGAATAAAACTTGGCTACACGTTTGATGTTTCAGGAATAGCTATGTGAAGAGTTAGCTACTTAAATCAGTTAAATAAAAAACCCACGTCTGAGTTATTGCTGCGTAAAATTCTTTAACAACAAAATTTGTAACTTTAGTCTGAAGTGCTGTGCTTAGTTTGCTCTGTTGAAAGTTCTTGCTTCCATTTTTGCTCTTATTTTCCTTTGAGTGCATACATAAAATTTTTCTACAAGCTAACAAATAACAATACATATGATTTCCTGCTCAATTAATACAAAAACTCAACATTCATGAAACTTTATGAAAATGGCCCAAGCAGAACCGTTTCCATCTTGCATACACAAGTGCTTGTCCTCAAGTGATTGAAATATATACTCCTTCCAAACAAACACAAAATCCTAAGCTTACCTTTTTAAACTGTAAAACAAATATTTTCCACCATATTCCCAGGACCAGTGACGATGTCAACGACGACGACGACAAAACAAAACTAATAAAAGCTAAGAGCCACTTACGTTTATACCTTTTCAAAAGCGAACTCATATAATTTGTAACTTCTTTGACCAAAAACAACTTGAAAACTCTGTTTTAAATTAACACACAACTAAATTTCTTTTATAACCGCCGCACATTGTCCTTGTTTCACCTAAAAAACTAACACACAAACATACACGCACATACCTAGCCCAGCAAAGACCAAACAAAATAACCACTTAACAAACATCAAAGCTATTCATTATGCTCGGATCCCAACCTGGCCAACGAAGCAAACTCAAAACTTACTTTTTTTGCTTTTTTTTTATGTGTAGCAAGGCAATCACCGGGACTCAACCATAAATGTCGCGAACGAGAAATGTCAGCGCGGCACTCCTTTGCTGGATTGAGCTGAGCCACTGCCACTGTATGTGGTTGACCTATTCAGCCATCCAACCAACAAGTCCACAAGCAAAAGAGCGACAATGGCAACGTAATCATAATCGTGAATAGCGTTCTCGAACCACCAACAGTTCTGTCGTCACCCAGTAGCCGGAGCAGACATTTTAAAATAAGCTTAAAAAAGACGCTCGATTCTCATGGTTCGTAGTATGCAGGAAATTTTAAATTACCCACAAGGCTAGCCGCCGCAATGCTTGTTCATATAACTATATATACCTTGAGATACAGACACCTAAAGTGGGTCCTGTGTGGTAGCACTACAAGGAAATTGTTTATGACAGTTTAATATCTAGAGCAAAGGACAATAGCTGGGAGGGTAGGAGAAAACAAAAAAATATATATATTTATATATGTGGGAGACACCCTCAACTGAAATGCGCGTGGATCAGGTTCGGGGTGCAGAATCTTAAACCACTGCACGCCACTCCACGTCGACACAGCACGTTCATGGTCGTCCTGGATGCTGGATCTCTGGCTTGGTCTGTGGGTTAGCCGTGCTGGTAGAGTGGCTGTGGTGTCGAGGAAGGAGAATAAACTGCTGCACACACATTTCTCTTCATCAGCGGATATTGCTGAAAGCAAAAGTTACCGTTACAACGAATCGTGAATAAATTGTATAGTGAGAGTGCTCTCTATTCGTGAAAATATTGCCGGCGAACATGAAAGAATCCGTTCATGCCCTCTTACCACCTACCCACCAAGACCGACCCAAACAACCATGTCCGCCATTCCGCATCTACTACCAATGGCCTTAGGCAGTAGCTATCATCCGCTATAGAACTATTTCAACTTTATCTCTGCCCTTTTAGGTTTGTTGACGCCACACCGACGAGTATAATGCAAAAATTACCTTAGCTCGATGAGGAGCGCGTGTGTAGTTAGCTGGAATCGTACACTTGAAGAAAGAAATGCAATGAAAAAATCTTGTTTCCCTTAATAGGAAGATGTTAAATTTCATGAATGGATTATGCTAAATTATTAAGTTGTGTTAGAGACATAACCACAGTGATGTAGTTTTTGAATGCCGAAGGTAAGAAGGAATTACAGCTTTAGCAGTTTCTACTAACCACGAACTATTTTAACAAGTTAAAGAGAGTTTTGATGTTTAAAACTTTTGAATCTGATTTCCTTTAATTTAATCATACTATGAGAGGATGGAAAGACTTTTTTGAATTGTAAACGAAAGCTTTATATTGTAACTGAGTAAATGAATGATGTTCTCCACATTGGACATTACATATTTTTTTAATTGTCCCATTGGAACAACTTCATGACTTCCTTGTTAGCGAAGATTGTGACAATATTTTAATAGTTTGGGAACTTAAACGGTCGTATAGGTAATTTTCAGAACCCTCCATTTTTAAACGATTGACAATTTTTATCTGAGAGAAATTCTTTAGACACTAGTATGAATTCAAACGGTAACCGTCTTATAAATTTGGTAGAAGACTTTGGATTTTTGATTTTGAATGGGATTTCCAGAAGTGATTGTGTAGGATACTTAACGCTCTGTTATCGATAATTGCCTTATAAAAGGTGTTTGGCTAAATGTTGTGAAATATTTCGAAGTCGCTGCTGCTAATTATTCAAATCATCTACCAATCGTTGTAACTTGTGAGTTTCATAGCCAAGATAAATCAGTTTGATCAGCTCTATAAAACTGGCATGGCTAAATGAGCAGAAATTAAAAAAAATTAGCTCAAAATTTGTTGCTAATTTGTTGCTAATTTGTTGCGAAAAAATCGATTTTGTTGCTCCAGCCGATCCCGAGAAATCGACAAACATGCTAGCTTTACATAAAAATAGCATGAAAAATAGCGAAGGCAGGACTAAATGATCAAAAATTAAAAACAAATAGCTCAAAATTTGTTGCTAATTTGTTGCTAATTAGTTGCGAAAAAATCGATTTTGTTGCTCCAGCCGATCCCGAGAAATCGACAAACATGCTAGCTTTACATAAAAATAGCATGAAACATAGCGAAAAAGGGTAAGAATTGTGAAAACAAATAGACTGCATTTTGTTGCTAATTTGTTGCTGTAAGATCGTGCAAAATTCAATTGTCGAAAAAAAAAAAAATTTTAATGTTTTTTAAACAAATAAAATTTTTGACCGTTTATGCTTGCTTAACTCTCGGTTTTTCGGGAATAAACAAACAAATTGATTTTGTTGCTCATCGTTGCATCAGTTATCAATGTCCGGAGACTCAGCAACAAAATAGAAACCGGGAGATCGGGTGAGTTTCTGATCGGTATCATTGTAAACCGTCCAGGGTTGCTTGATTCTCCATTTTCCCAGGATAAACATAATTGATTCTGTTGTTAAAATCGTATTTTTTTTTTCAATATCTAATTGATTACCGTGCTGAGTAGTAATTGTTTGGATTTCATTTTTTTCTAGTACTTAGAAGCAACCTAGAGGCCATCTCTGCAACTGCAACAAACACGGGAACCGTCAATATAGCGTCAATATAGATGAAAACTGGATTTTCGAAAAACGGGGTAGAACCAATAACTTCCCGATTTTCAAAAAATTTTCAATTTTCTTAGCGGGAAGTTAAAAATATTTTCTAGGAACTAGTTGGTGAATAAAATGCACATTTACATATAAATGTAAGTAAATTTAAAAAAAAAAAACTCTTACGATACAGATTTTTCAAACTTAAAACAGTTGAAATTTTTCGAATACTTTTTTCTTTATTGTACTTTTACATACATTAATATTCTTGGATACACAAAATGATTCGCTTTTCTTAAAATTTCTTTTGGATTTCGATCATCATACTCTATCCATTGAGTCCTTCGCAAACATACCGCGGTAAAATGACCAGAAGATGTCCTGGTTACCAATCTAGGAGGCATAAAATCTGCGACTCCAACAAGTCGGTACATTTCTCCAAAGTTTGTAGGGTTTTTAAGAAATTTTGGTAGATTATTTAATTCCGTTTTCATATTTGTTCCAGCATCAAATACTTCAAAAACAACTATGTCCCCTGTTAATTATAAGCTTAAATTAGTCAGATGTAATATACTTTTTAATTTTCGCGTATTCAAAAGTATTGATATGTTTACCTAAGGAAGAAATTGAGGTTTGTCTCATTCCTGTACATCCCTGTGCTCTGCATTGGGTTACCATGGATAAATTATCAAGCTGTTCCATCTCGATTTCATTTTTTTGCATGTCAGACGTATATATCAGTGGTGCAATAATGTTTCTTACATGGTTTACTGAACATGTATTGCACTTTATCATAATCTCAACACTCGGTGTATTCATAAATGATCTCATTATAATTTGTTCCACAGTTGTTTCGCACTTTAATAAAATGGATCCATCTAACTGTTCATCATGATAAATAAATGTGTGATGAAATTTTGCACGATTTGCATATGATGCCGCAGTTATACCCTTTTCAAAAATTTTCAACGCAAAATCAAACAATTCATTAGCGTTTCTCTGCTTTTGGACCTATGGAATAGAATTACATATCTATAGTTAATAATTATTTTTGACACAATCGTAAAAGAAATACTCACTTTCGAGCGGAGAAGGGGCCAATCGCAAATTGCAGCAGCAAGTAATTGGTAAACAGTATCAAACGGACAGGTATACATGGTGTTCACCCTCTTACCATTTATGTTTACTGGATGTAATCCATCAGCACAACCATTCTTTAAAATAGGGATTTTCTTACTTTTTCCTGCAAATTGCAATTCTTCGCTAATGACATGTGGTTTTTCACCATAGTACTTTGCCACATAATTCGACTTTTTAGAAGTACTTGTTCCCAAAATCTGAGTTTTCTTCTGTGTTGGAGGAGTTTTCAAAACTTCATTTCTCCAATTTTCTTTTAGTCGCGATGCAACGATGACATCAATATTACTTGCTTTTTTACATTTAAAACAAGTTCTCTTCTGTCCGAACCCTTCGTCTTCTAAATCCAGTGGATGAGAGCATGAATCCAAATTATGGATCGGTCGATTGCAAATAAAACATCTATGTGTACCTGTTGGTTTGTCATTGTTGGCGCAAGCAGGACATGAACTGTTTTCATTAATATCGAAAGTCTCAGTAGAATTGTTCAGACTTTCATCACTTAAGGTAGTAGAATTGATATTTTGCGTGTTATTTTCATTACTAATCTCTTGATTGATTTTCGCGTCGATGATTTTAAGCCTTCCATTTAAATAGTTAATATACTTCTCGACATACTTATCAACTCTTATCGGTGTCACTTCATCTTTTAAAAATGAGTTTTTCAGTATATTGAAATCACTTTCAACGCAACTGCTCGATGCTGGAATACGACCAAATTTAAACTCGTCTCTTACAACACACGACCACAGTGGTAAGTCGAGTAAATCCTTTAAAAACTTATCTACAAATTTGGGCAGATAATATGCATTTGTTCGATCACCTTTTTGTGTTTTTTTTATCAATTGAACCTCTTCATTTATATTTCGCCCAATTTCAGACCACACATTTGAGGCTTTTGCTTTTTTATTTTTTTGTTTGTCGCTGTTATTGTTTTCTGTATTGGAGCCATCCTCATCATTATCTGGTGGCAAGTCTACAGTAACTTCAGTCTCATCATCAGCCGTCTCATCATCATTCATTGATATCTGTGACTGAAAGCAATATTTAAGTCATATAAAAAAACTTATTCATAGAAACGTTACATTGAAGTAATCAAACTATTTTTGTAAATTAAATCTTCTAAAACAAGTATTCTTTTTTCAAGCAAATAGATTTAATATTTATTGCAAGGCATTAAAATATTTTAATAAATGACAGTTGTTTCTGAGCATCAATTGCTATGATAAATGGTATAATAAAACAAACTTTCCATGACATTTAAAAAATAAAAACAATGCTATGATAAACCTTTAAACAGCGATCTCTATTGCTTACAGTTTATTTTAACCTATCAGTATTTGCATTGTGAGCATTGTGTTCATGTTATAATCAACGCGTAGAAAATTGTTGTAGTGCAGGCGAGACACTAAATTTCATATAAGTTTTGAAGAGAAAATTGGAAAATTTAAAACAGCACGCCGCTAGCGCTGATATTATTATAAGAAATAAAATTTCATCATTAGTAATTGATCTGTATATGATTGTGTATCTTAATTTTTGTTTTTATGAACTAGAAATAGTATAAATGTTATTTTACGTCAGAAGTTTAACAAAAAGTTATTATTAGATAGTTACGGTACTTATGATTAAAAGTTACGGTAATTTTTAGTATTGGAATCAGTTATTTCCAAAGTTTAGTTTTTTAAAAAAATTTAATTTATCTAAATATTTCATGCAATAAATAAATCAAATATCTTACCTCATCGTCAGTAATTGATGCCATCAAGTATTTTCTGGCTTTCTCAGTGTCTGTTTCGCTCTTATTCTTCATAATACCGTCAGTCTCACATTGTGAAACCAAAAGTAACGCCCTTATTATTTTGTTTGCTTTCTCCACAGACCTACAAATAATTAATTGTCCGATAACTGCTTTATAGAAAGTACCAACCCTTCTAGGTGCATCTTTAACTAATTGGACGTATGTCTTTATGAAGTGTGCGTTATCAATGCGAATGTAACAAGATGGCAATTTGGAGCTATAACAAGCATCAGCATAGTCACTAATTGTTGGAAAATTAGTGAAAGCTCTAACGGCAGCTGTGATTATAGCTCGACCACCATCAATAACTGCTTCTTTTGGAGGAGAAGCGCCTGACCTTATCCACTCCATTAGCCAGAAATAAATTGTGTTAGCATTATGGCTTTCACTAACCATTTGCAGAACTGGAAATTGTGCATTTTCGAAACCAACTACACCATGATATACATAAATAGTTTTGGGCTTAACTCTTTCATCATGTTTGATTTTTCTTATAATAGAGCTCGTCGCATCAATGCATAAACAGCTCGATCCTCTTTGAACATAATCGGAGTACATGTTCAATTGATGTGCGGTCCAGTAATGTACAAAAAAATCGTCAAGTGATATTTTCCTAATTATATGTTGAGCATCACTATGTTTCATTTTTTGTAATGCCTTAATAGGGTCTGGATCAATATACTGTTGTTTTTTATGCTGATTCCTAGCAGTACGAAGAACAGGCGATGATGGCAAATTTGGATTCTCAAAATCACCTTCACACATTTTTTCATTAGCTTTTTCAGCTCTGAATGTATGGACAGTTTTTGTTCCCATATCTTTGATCGTTTCTTCACGTTTTTTGCCTCTCAACAATCTCTTACCACATGCACCATTTCCCTTTGTGATAGTGCAAATTATTTCAACAAACTTCTCATTACAGTTATTATTTGTGATAATTCCATGAACTGTACTACCACAATTACAGTGAGCTATAAAAAAACCCAGCTTGTTAAAATTTATTATATATTGCTTTTAAATGGTATTATTAGATTAAAATATTTTATTTACTTAAATAGAAATTAAATTAAATTACTACATAAGTTAAAACTGAGTTTAAATGCCTGTTCGCTCAATTAAAACAATGTGATTTCACACTAATTCTATTATCGGATAGAAGAAATATGTCCACTTGTCCTCTAAAAGTGTTTGTCCACTACATTGATATAACGTTTTTAAAGTCTTGTGCAACTAATTCTTTGCTGCACTATAATGCAGAATATTTCTTTGAGGCTGCTTTCAGGCATTTAAACTTTCAGTTTTAATGAAGTTAATATGAGAAAAATGAAGTTATTTGTTTGATTAAAAAATTTTATACTTATATAAAATACAAACCATTAAATGTACCGGAACTTTCATCCATAGTAATGTAATGATTGATGAAGTTTAAGCCGCATGTAATCTTTGCGGAATCTACGAGCCTGTCGTTGATGACATCTTCCCATATTCCAGATTTAAATGATTTGTATTGTCTGTCCTTTTTATTGTTTCTGGTTATCTGACTTCGAGTTTTTGTTATTATCAATGCTTTAAATTCTTCTTTTGTTAAATAAATGGTATACGATCTCTTGATATTTTCAAGTAAACCAGAATCGCTTGCATCAAAAACGTTTGAAGTTTCTTCTGCAGTAGTGTCAATGCTACTCTGCGATACATCAGCAAATATACCTTCGTGTTCAAGTAATTTGGTCTTGATTCCAAAACGATTATCAGTGACATAGGAATACAACGATGCTGCTGAAATCAAATTATTTAATTCGGATGATACTGTTGTCCAAACTTTATTAGTCTTTTCAACAATATTTCCATCTTTGGAAATGACGATTTCATTTGATTTCTGAAGAATAGCGTCAATAATTCTCTGTGGCTCAACACGTGAAGGTCTACCACGTTTTGGCATTGTGGAATTACAATATGATACACCAGCAAAAGTACTTCAGTTTTGGACAAAAGTTTTTAATAAATTCACTTTTCAAATAGCAGCAAAAGTACTTCAGTCTTTGACAATAGTTTTTAATAAATTTACATTTCAAATAGTGTAACGCATTTGCACTTTTATTATTAACTACGGCCACTACGGAATGAAATTAAACATTGAAATATTATTTTAATGTAGTTGTAGCTGGATCAATTCGAGTAAAATATGAAAAAAAAGTCCTTCCTCATGTTTTATTTTTTATATTCACAAATTACAGTTTTTCTCACGCACTACAAACTTTAATAATTTTTTTAACAACTTTTTACCACGATTTTTTAAGACACAGCACACTTCTTTCTTCCTCAATACTTGGCGTTTTAGTGACGAAAGAAAGGATTATTAGCCACAGCTCTGAAAAATTTGCACCACAAACATAAGTAAAGGCGATCTTTTACGTCGAACTTGTTGGTGTTTGGAACCATTAAAACTTTAAGCGAAAGAGTCAAATACTCACTTCGCAAGAGTGAAGAGTTATGTCGATAACCATATATTCGAAAACGGTAATTAGTAGAAGTGTGCTGTGTAGTGTAGTGGGAAGGGAACTATTGTACCGGCCATAAAACTACAGCAATAAAAAATGGTCACTTGAAAAAGGACACATATCATAAAAGTTTCCCAAAAAATTTAAGAACAAAGAACAAGATAGGCCACAACACAAATACAAATTAGGTAGTTTGGAAATATCTCTTCGGTAATTTGTTTTCATTGACCAAAAAGAAAATTAGGAAGCAATTCGTCGCATGCTGAAGTGTATTCATTGAGTCTGTAGTGGGTGTATTTGGTCATAAAAGTAGGGCAGCAAAAAAATATAACTTGAAAAAAGATTAGAACAAAGAATTTTTAAAAATTGTTTTTAGCAGTAGTGAGGAGTAGCTCATCATAGAATACAATGAACGGTCATAAAGTTTTTAGCAGTAGTGAGGAGTAGCTCATCATAGAATACAATGGACGGTCATAAAATAAATCTTAAAAAAAAATACTCTAAAAATAAATTGCAACAGCTACCAAGATATTGTGGCAAAAGTAATAAAAAAGAACAATACTTACCATAAATTTCACTTCACTTCACTCGTTTACTATATTATTCGCGTATTAGAAATAAAATAGTCAAGTTTTGTAAACGAGTGAAGTGAAGTGAAATTTATGGTAAGTATTGTTCCTTTTTGTTCGTTTTGGAATCAAGACCAAATTACTTGAACACGAAGGTATATTTGCTGATGTATCGCAGAGTAGCATTGACACTACTGCAGAAGAAACTTCAAACGTTTTTGATGCAAGCGATTCTGGTTTACTTGAAAATATCAAGAGATCGTATACCATTTATTTAACAAAAGAAGAATTTAAAGCATTGATAATAACAAAAACTCGAAGTCAGATAACCAGAAACAATAAAAAGGACAGACAATACAAATCATTTAAATCTGGAATATGGGAAGATGTCATCAACGACAGGCTCGTAGATTCCGCAAAGATTACATGCGGCTTAAA